>JAPEUY010000005.1:1286620-1929931 GCA_027946455.1 Neocucurbitaria cava | reverse complement strand
TCAGCGCCCCACACGGGTCAACACAAGCCAAGTGCCAAGCCAAATTTTGGTGTTCCTCACGTGAGGTCGGCGTGTCGGCGTTCCCACCTACCACCCAAACTGGCAGCCAATCAGCCAAGGTGCTCGACTGGTTCTGCTCGACTGCTACCAGCCTGTCGGTACCTAGTTAATCTGAGGTGGCCAAGTCGAGCACCCGTATGCCTCAAGGTGAGTTTTTCGATTCCCGTCTTCAGTTTTTCGATTCTCGTCTTTAGTTTTTCGATTCTCGTCTTCAGTTTTTCGATTCCCGTCTTCAGTTTTTCGATTCCCGTCCTCGCTTTTTCGATTCTCGTCTTATCTATCACTTAGTAATATCCTACACTAGTATCTAATTAGTTAGTATTACTATGTACAGGCCATATTTTTTTCGATTCCCGTTAGGAATTGATACTCTGAATATATATAGCCCAGACTGCTCGATCTCGGAACATGTCTCGGGCAAGATATTCGCACACTTGCCTACGATGGCGCACCGCTGTCTAGTCTCTATGGCGCAGACGTGCTCCTAGGCTTTGAAGCTGCAGGACACGCTTTGTTTAAAGACAGCGACCGCTTCGGCCCGTCCCACTTCATCACTGGTGACATCTTCTCTAATGTCGACGATCTGGCGAACACAAGAGGAACTTGGGATATAGTTCACATTGCCATGTTCTTGCACGTCTTCTCGCTCAGCAACCAAGAAGCCGCATGCAAGAACATCCTCAAGCTGCTTAAGACAACGCCACAGTCGAGAATCATCGGCACGCAGACTGGGACATTGGAGGCTGGCGAGCTAGAGCTGAAGCCGCCGCTATGCGAGCCAGGGGAGCACAAGACGGTATATCGGCAGAGCAAAGAGACCATGAAAGACACATGGGAGAAGGCTGCGAAAGCACTCGATGTCAAAGTAGACGTATGGACTGAGTATGATGAGGACGAAGCGAGACAGAGAGCTGAGGAAAGAAAGGAAAAAGGTGAGGAATGGGAGAAGGGACAGCGATTTTTCACTGGTGATAAGGAGAGGAGGATCTTCTTTAGGGTAGAGATAGTATGAGCTGGAGAAGCCAATGGTTTAGTTGAAGCACGCTAATAATAGTCTCCATAACTCCCTTCGGGTCATTCAAGGACCCTACTTCCACCACATCTCGATTGACCGGCGGTGACATAAGTCGTCTTTGATGACGGGAGTTGCATGGCTAAATGCGATATACTTCTGCGTCTCTGAAGATTCGACACCATCGAGGAAGACGACGTCCTGTGCATCGGCAACTAGTCGTCAGTGATCCGGATCCGGCTCGCCACCTGCGGGGCGGGCGTCTTTTTGCGGTGGTGTCTTTGGCTAAGGAGACCATAAACCCAGAGGGTTATGCCAGCATAGTAGAAAGAGGCCGCGTGGGAGGCTTGTAGCGTTGCTGGAGCAAGTTTTACGGCTTCTCGTATGACCTGACCTGCTTGCCAAAGTGGTTGACGTGAGTCCCGACTCTCCGCTCATTGCTTGAGAGATGTGAAAATGCGCCGTGCCTTGCCCGCGAATAGAGACAGCTTCTTAAAGGACACATACAAGTTTCGCAACAGGTGCTCTTGTAGAATTCGTGCATTGGAGGATAGTATTTGCACCTTGCTAACTACTGTGCGGAAGTTCTGAACAGTCTGGTTCAGTTCGTACCAATAGGTTGACATTAGTAACGTTGCGAACCTTACAAAGCGCAAACCTATCTTAATAACGCTATTCTAAATAAATATAACTCTAATAATCTACTTATATACTATAGTTATCTTTAGTACGTATAGGAGAGATAAGGTAGATATACTACGTATCTATATAAACAGAGATAAGGTTTAAGATATAAACCTTATAGATAGAAAATAGGTAGTTACTACGCTTACAACTAGTAACTAGGACAGCTGGGCTAAAGAGAAAGAGGTTCTAGATCTAGAGAAGGTAATAATCGTAGTAGTAGTTAGTAGGAAAAACGGGAGGTTAATAGGCAGAGTATTGTTTGTATAGATCTACGCACTAAATAGGAAAAAAAAACGGAAATTCACGAATTTAAGTAGGCGATATCAATGATGAACCGATCCAATTCCCTCTGGTAATGAGGTTTAATGTAAATAGACAAAATCACCTTACAATACCAAAATTCCTAAGCCTTTTGATCAGTGCTAGTTCCATCCAAGCTCGTCAGCATCAAATGCAGGGCAGAATCCGTCAAATCCTAAAAACATGAGGTCCTGCGGTGGATATTCGATTAATGAGCTTTCGAACATGGCAAAATCGGAAGTTGTGTACTCTAGTGCGTTTGCTTCGTCGATATACAACGTTGTTGAGTTGAGCGCTAAATTATATTCGTCTCGATAACCTCTCTCCTCCTGTTGTGGTAGATCATTCTGCTCTCGTTCTTGTCCTAGGCTATTGAGCCTTGTCTGCCCGGACGTGTGCATTGTGTACTTCCGTACAGCAGCCTGGAAGCGCTCGACAAGGGTGAGTGCGTCGGTCGCGAGCCGGTTGCCTTGCGCAATGAAATGCAAAGCTTCAAGACTAGTACTGATCATCGAGGACCATGGCTCTGAGCCTGACTTTGCTGGATGAATCGTTTCATCGAGAAGCAGGATGATAATGGCTGAGCTGCAGGAGTGGAGATCTGAAAAGGAGAATTTGGCAAGGGAATTATGGCTATGGAGGAGGTTAATTAAGCTGATAACCGTGTAGGCGGCGGTTGTGGCCCTCTCTGCGAGTTCTTTCGTATGGGCATATGTTGTTGTTTCGGACAAACTTTCCGCACGAGGCACGCGCATCCGTCCACGCACAAGAGACAATAGAGCAGTTCGCCCGAAATAAATCCAGATCATGTTGTACATAATTTCCAAGTGTGCTGATACTCGCAAAGAAGGACCATCGCGGTCCAAAACGTGAGACGGAAGTGTACTTTTCCATGACTCGAGGATTGAAGAGGCCCAGGTGAATGTGTCAGGGCTTTGATCCAGTGAGCTGTACAGGTCGTCAATATCGAGTGGACTTTGTGGGAACGATGTAGGTTGATACACACCCTGCCTCGCTGATTCGATTCATCGCCAGTGTCAACTGTATGAAAGCGATCAGGCGATCCAACTTGTGCGCATTCAGTTCGTCCAGGTCTTGCCTCCAGCTAGGGAGAGAGATATTAATGTCCTTTTTTTGTAGCATCACTGGAAGGCCCAACATTGTCGACACCCGGCTGAAAGGCTTGTTTTTAGCTCGGACTTTCCTTTGGCTCCAATTTAGAGGTCACTCACCATTCAATACAGTACGTGGTCCAAAACACTCTGGTTCTGATCTCACGTGTTCGAGGCGAAATATCACGGTCTTTGGTTTTTCGATGGAGAGAGAGGCCAATCGCTAGGCGCAAGGCAAGACCTAGGTATGTGTAATAACAAGACGTCTTCCGTGTAGGCAAAACATACAACGATGTCAAAAGGCAGCATTGGACACTTTCCAAAGAGCCTTGCCCTATAACAGCAGGCATCAATTTGTTGGCGATCTTGAAATATTCATCACCAGGAAATTCTTCTAACGCAGAAGTTGGCTGGTCGAGATGTGCGAAAGAGCTAGCAAGAGCCAAAACAAGGAAGACCTGACAAATTCCCGAGCAGGAAAGTCGAGTGGCGACGGACGACGTTCTCTGATACAATTCGGCTACTCTATCCCGAAACTGGTATTCGTCGAAGTAGTACCAGTTAGATTCGAGATATCGAAAGAAGATGTCCACGAGCTCTTCCGCCTCCTCATGCGCAGGAAGTTTGGCGATGAGTTCATTGAGTTCGTTCATATCTTCTAAAGCCTCTTCAGGGTCGACGCCATCACATACCTGGTTAACTATTAGCGGAATGATATGGTGGCGAGTATTAAGACGTCCCAAACCAGTGTCTTTCTGGGAGCCATGGTCACTAGTATACTCAACGTCCTCTGCAGTGACTGCTTCGAAAGCTGCAGCCAGGAAATGATCGTTCGAGTTAGGAATATGACTATCTGTACGCACAGTCAGCCAGGGACCAAGCCCATGAGGTCCAAGCATACCAGCAGTGCCAACGCCTTGTCTTGGAGAGCTAGGTGAGTCACCCTCAGCTAGTATGGGTGGCTGTGACATTTCGGTCCATGGAGCGGTACTCGTAGCTTTGTAATTTTCATTCTCTGCTCGAACGGCTTCACAGAAGAGCCTCGATAGCACCACGAAGTGATCAGGCTGCAAATTGTTATTGGGGCACACCTCCTGAAACTTGTTCGAAATATCGATGGCCATAGGATCCCATTCTCTGGAGATTACGAAGAGTCTGGTTAATGACTGGTCAAGTCAGAACGTGAAAGACTGACCTGTTTTCTGCGGGCGAATCAGACCAGTAAGGATCACCTTGACCTTTAGGTACTTCTTGAAAAATGCAATCACAATCCAATTTTGCGCAAGCCCGACATCGACTCTCTGCACCTGGCAGACATCTTTTCTTCCTTTTGCGACACTGGATACACGCCTGTGCAGTCCGTTTTCGTCGTTCTAAAGGCACGTGTGGGCGTTGTCGCCTTGTAGGTTGATTTTGAGCTGGGCGCACAACCGTCCGATTACGACGAAAAGCAGACTCCTCCATCTGAAATAAAGAAAGCCTATGATTGAAAATTAGTCCAATAAGTAGGCTATCCTTGACTCATGGCCCATGTGCTATGCAGCAGTCGTTGATGCTCCGTAATGCAGCTGTATCTCTAGAATTAGGTTGAAAATCGGCGGGTCAATTTACACGTGACTAATTACCGGACTTAAACCGAGGATCGGGTACACGTACCAGCCCTCCGGGACAAAGTAGAGTAGCGCTACTTGCTGTACCCATGCCCGTCCAGCCGGACAAAACGACGAGTGAATTTGAGAAGCTTTTAGTCGCATTAAGGAGCCACACGATGCAAAGGCACCGCTTCGGGGACTGAGAATGGCAAGTCATGTCTATCTTGTAAGAAATCGTAACGGAACGCTATGGTTCCCAAAGCATTTGCTTTTGCGAATAATTGAGCTGTCGCGCTGCGGTGCGTAATCCGTAACCATGTCATAACAATGGGAGCCGGGAAACTGATAAAGCTAAGGATATCTAGGGTACTCTTTGACCCTCAAATCGTCTAGCCGTCTGTCGAACACAGCGTGTTGGGGCTTCCCAATACCTGTGCGCAAGGGATATGTAGAGCATACAAATTATGGGACTTGCATAACCTACAAATTTCCTGATTCCCCCTCATCATCCGCCGTCTCTCTTCTATCCCAACATTAATCAAAATGACATCGTCCGCTTCATGTCTTTCTTACCACGAGACCGGGCTGGTGTCCAATCTCAACCAACTCGCCGCCTTGCTACATGACCACACCAGCCCGAGCGCAATTTGGTCGAAGCTAGACGAAACAATGACAGAGCTGTTCGGATTCAGACTATTCACTGTTCTGCAATTCTCACAAGAACGAGGCCCGACAAGGGTCCACAGCACCCGACCCGATCTGCATCCTCTCGGGCAGAGGCAACCGGAGCAGAGCAACGCAGGCCCAAGTCCTACCCCTTCCAAGCGTCACGCTTGGGTAAAAAGTGTCATTCTTGACGGCAAGATCTGGCATGGTTCTACAAAGGAGGATCTGAAGGACGTTTTTGAGGACTGGGAGTTGTTATGGAGTGTTGGGTTAGGCTCTGTGCTGAATATACCTATTCGGCTTCATAGTCGAACCATAGGATCCTTGAACATCCTCGACCAAGAGTGCGCTTATGATTCTGCAGAGCTGATGCCTGGAATTTTGATCGCGCAATTGATCGCAAATTTTGTTCATAAGGCTGGGGAGGGAGTGATCTCCGATTAGCTGTTTGACGTGTTTCTATGGAAACATAAATTGGTGGTAAAATGATGTATACCATCATTGCTAAGCTGAAATACATGTATTACTACTGAGATTACCTGAACTTTATGATCTGAAAATAAGGCTCTTCCATTCAAAGGGAGAGCTCGATTGTAGCAGCAGAGAGACATGTGAGAAGACATCGCAGAGAGACAGAGATACCGTGCCATGTATAATCAGTAGCCCGACTCTAACGCTACTAGCCTCGTGCGTCACACACCTTCGCCCTGACAGATTTGCACTCTACTCTTCCATGATTGACTTACTTGGTGTTCATAGCGCGTACCGAATTGCCTTGTTCTGCCAGTCTGTTTCGTCCCGCTCCACATGGGCGTTTGCGTTTTCAGCGTCCTTTACGGTCCTTGTATTGCTGGATTTCAACGCCTTGTCCCGTTTGTAATTCCACCAGGCCATAACTTGTCTCATAGTCATGATGATCGAGGTGTTGAGCACAAAGCATGCAATCATAATATTGTAAGCAGTCTTTCTATAGTTAGAATCATCTCCACTATGAGAACGAAATCGAACATACAGAGTAGCCAGGAGCCTCTTCGGCTAAGAACGTTAGAGGGCCGATGATATAGCCAGTGCAGAACCCAAGGAACAGCAATGCGTTGACGGTGGACTTTTTGGTATGTCCAGTGATATTGCTAGAGACCAAGCTCAGAATAGTGGGGAAGGCACTAGCATACGCTCCCACAAGCCACAGTCCTCCTAGACGGGTTAACTTGTGCTTTACTGGTAGAAGCTTGATCATCAGGACGCCGACCAAAGATATGATGTTGAGTAAAGCGATTGAAATGCAGCGAGCATTCTTGAACGAGATCGAAATCACGACAGTGAGACAGACGAAGAATAGGAGGAAGCCGCCTGTAGCCATGCCGAGGAGCTGCGTTTGAAATAGGGTGTAGCCAAAGTCCTTGACGATGATTGAGCCGAACTAAGAAATGATCAGTAAGCGTGTCATCGATCAGGAAGGTGGGCTTTACCGCCGTGAGCCCGCCACCAGGAAGTGTAGTGAAAACTGCGAGCAAAAAGAGCAACCAAGATCGTGGATCGTTGAGCGCCTCTTTCATTTGATCGTAACGCCATGTTCTGGAGTCAGCTGAGTGTCTGATACCTTGTACTCGCGCGAATGCTAGCTTTCTTTCCTCAGGTGTTAAGAACCATGCTGTCTGTGGATTGTTTGGAAGTATCAACAGCATGAAGATGCCGTAGAGGAAGGTGATCGCACCAAATAACATGAAGAGTATCTGTAAGGCTTTAGTGTCAAATGAGAGTTATGATAGACAGGATAGCTTCACATACTTGCCAACTTGCGATGGGAGCGTTGATATGTGAGATACCGTACGAGAGGACACCACCGACAATATACGCGATGCTAGCTCCACCATACCAAATACCGTGTCTTAGTACATGTTCAGAAGGCTTGTACCACATAGCGGTGATGAGTGTAAATCCGGGATTGATGGCTGCCTCAAATGCACCCAAAAAGATACGCAATACGGCAAGACTTGCGAAGTTGTGCCCGGCAGCCATGCACATGAGAATCGCCGCCCATATAAGCCTAATAGACATCAGAGAAAAGTGGAGAGTGCTCTTCGAGTTGTACCTACACTGTAGCCACGACTGCATAGGCCACTGGGATCTTGACGAGCAGGACGGCCGAGACTGGACTCGCAACTAGAAATCCAACGTAGAAGAAGCTGGACACCCATGAATATTGAGTGCCGGTGAGATTCTGCAACGTCAATAGAGCTAAGTATAGCATGTCTTTCGTAACGTACTGTGTCTTTTATAATGCCCATGATGGCGGTGTAACCAAGGGATGTTTTATCCAAGTATTGGAGCAAATACAGAAAGAACATGACGGGCATTAAACTATGGTATATCAGCATCCTCGTTGCAAGATATGCAGCCGTGTATGTACTCACTATCTATCGATTTTCCTCACAAGCTTTTTCTCCTCAGCTGGATCGAAGGGAGACGCATTCGCTACCTCTCCCATGTTTGATTTAGGTTCATCTGCGCGTCCTCTTCCCATTTCGGACTCAGAGTGCAGTTCCTGCTTGGTCGCAAACATTCTTGCCAATACGAGATATCGCTGACTTGCTGGACTTTCTAAAATACAGCATCCCACCATGAGGTGGCCGTTTTATATCCACTATGGAGTCCCAAGACTCAACTCAGAGGCATAACTGGAGTGATAAGCCCAACCAATCCGGGACGGGACTAGTGCAGATGCGCAAGGATGTGGAAAGTCTGTACTATCTTGTCGCATGGTACGAAACCTAGATTGGCGACTGTGGCGCGCGAGGGTTGACCCTTCTCTGCAAATCGCGGCGATGCATTGAATATCTTTCAAGCCTCGGCACATCGGGTGACGCTAATTGACGGCTTTTGGATAGTCAACAAACGTTAAGGATCTTTGCGTTGGCGGGTACGCGTTCCCGACACGCTATACTGGTGGTATCGTAGCTTGGCACGGGCGACAGCTGCTAGGGAATTGTAAGCACGGAACTTTGCGTTGGCGGGTACGCGCTCCCGACACGCCACGGTGATAGTGGTGACGGGTACTAGTACCCGACAAGCAATGAACCACACTTCGGCCACACCACATTACTCCGGCATTATCTTTAGACTCGTAATTGGCTAAACGATTGATATCTTAAGGTGGGAAAAGTTGGTACCTGTGCCTAATAGATCCGGATGTGAGACCTTGCGGTTCAAGCTATAGAAATCAATATAAACCTACCAAGGCCAGGCGGACTATATCACCTCTGAAGCTAGACACACTTATTTTCGACCATACTCCCCAGATTCTTGGTTGTGTTCTTTATCATCATGGGCAACGAATCTGGAATAAGCGACTCTGCGCTCGCCGAAATTGCCGTCCCATGGAATCTGCCACCTTCGCCTCGATATGTCTTTACTGGAGCCAATTTGATCGATCCGGTCCAGGGCACGGTTGTGAAAGGTGCTACGATACACCTGTTTGGCGGGATTGTCGTTTCCGTGAATGGCAACAGCGACGAATGGATGACTGACCCCAACTTGATCAAGGTCGACCTCCAAGGTAAATATGTCTGCCCTGGTCTCACAGACTCCCACGTCCACTTGGCAGCAGTACCTGGCGAAAAGACTCTTCAGGAAATGAGAAATATCAGCTCATCTACCTCACTTCTACGTCAACCTCAATTACTACGGTCGATGCTGGAGCGTGGATTCACGACTGTGCGCGATTGCGGGGGCGCCAGTATCGCTATGAAAAAAGCCGTCGAGGAAAATGTTCATCCAGGCCCACGGATGTTCATTGCTGGGCACGCCCTATCGCAGACAGGAGGCCATGGAGATATGCGCCAGATGCAGGACGACCATGAGTGCTGCGCGGGCACTGTACTAGGCATAAGCCGGATATTTGATGGCGTGCCTGCCTGTCTTAAATACGCCCGCGAGGAGCTACGACAAGGATCCGACTTTTTAAAGATCATGGGAGGAGGTGGAGTTGCTAGTCCGACCGACAAGATCGAACACATCCAATTCTTGGACGAAGAGATCAGAGCTATTGTCACAGTCGCAACGAACGCGGGAACGTATGTCACCTCCCACGCATACACGCCGCAAGCCATACAGCAAGCCATAAAACAAGGCGTAAAGGGTATTGAACATGGCAATCTTCTTGACGAGCCTACCGCCAGGTTGATGGCAGAAAACGGGGTATATCTGACACCGACTCTTGTCACCTATGCAACCATGGCCAAATTCTCTAAGTTCCTCTCGCCCTCCTCAGCGAAGAAGAATGCTGAAGTTCTGGAACAAGGCCTACATGCTCTGGAATTAGCACAAAAAGCTGGAGTCACGATTTGTTTTGGAACTGACCTACTGGGTCCGTTACATTATAACCAATCGCGCGAGTTCGGGCTGCGTAGCAAGGTCCAAACCCCAATCGAGATCATTCGAAGCGCAACCATCAATCCAGCCCGTATGTTAGGACAAGAGAAGGTCTTAGGCCAGGTTGCGCCGGGATTTACCGCTGATCTCCTGATCTTGAAAGCAAATCCCGTGGAAGATATCACTATTTTAGACGAGCCTGAGATGAACTTGTTGGCTACACTGAAGGATGGGCGTGTCGTGGCATCTCGATGGTCAGCACTTAGACTTGACATTAAGCGTCTCCAGAAACTTGCGTAGGAATAATATTATTAACTATCAATCCTATCCTAATCGTCGCCACCTCTGAATCAGCTTAGACGGGTTCAGCTAAGCCAGCGCGAGGTAGTTAAGTTTTATGCTGCTCTTCGTTTCAATGATAAGAAATCTCGTGTTAAGGGGTATAACTACAAGCACCTCTTCCGTCTCAAGCGCCGAGGAATCCAAGTAGTAGCAAAAACCATCGGCAACGGTACCGACAAGGCAACATCCGAACAAACCACCAACCTGACTGATCAGTTCTCGGTACGTACTAATGCTCATCTCGTGCTGACTTAGAACATCTGTCACCCAAAATATATAGTGACTGAGCCTAGGTATAGTATAGGACATAAGTTGGGCCCCGAGCACAGACAGGCAGCGTAAACCTTCATCTGTCATGATGATGGTGATCAATAAGTATACCGGGCAATCACTTCTGACAGCGGATGCGAGGGCCAAACGAATCATTCGTACGTGACAACTCCTCTGAATTGATCGGCCAAGGCTCGAAATCTTTCACGATTGATTGCTCACTCCTGTAACGGGTAAAAGTAGCCACGTGGAACGAGATGTTTTTCGAATTCTAAATTATCCGAAGATTCAAAAAGCTATAAAGGACAACTCTCTCTATATTTATCCTCATTACCTACAACATAAAGATAATCATCACTCCTTATCTGGGCAAGCAAAGAATCGGCTCTCTACTTTCCCCTCATTAAGTAGGTCCAATCCTTTGGGTATATCTAGGAACGGAATTTCTGAAATGCTTGGTGCCAGCTTCCCAGACGCAACCAAAGCGAGTACCTGAAGCAGATCATCCACCGATGCGCCAATCGAGCCTATTATAGTGACACTATTTGTAATGACTTCCCCAGACGGGATTTCAATATTTGTAGCACCAAGCCCGACAAGAACCACAGCACCACCCACTTTGACTGACGATATAGCGGCCTGCACAGTTGCAGCTACGCCAACAAAGTCAATGACGGCGTCAAACTTTATGTCGGAGAAGGCTCGAAGGTTGGAGGCAGTGGCAAAGGCGCCTTGTTGCTTTGCAATGTCGAACTTGTCCGTGTTGAGATCAACGCCATAAACCTTGGCGCCTTGATGAGCAGCTATGGCAACGGCATTCATACCAAGACCTCCAAGCCCAATAACGGCGATGGTTGAGCACGCCGTCACGGCGGCTGATGATATGGTGGCATGGTACGCCGTAGAAATGGAGTCTGTAGCAACAGCTGCCTGTGCGAAAGTCACCTTGTCAGGGATCTTGACCAGATGGGAGATATACGCCAGCGAAAATTTAGCGTAGCCACCGTCATGCCCGATACCGATTGCCTTGTCCCAATTCCTCTCGCTAATCGGATGGCTTATCTGAGCCACGGCCACGCGATCACCAATTTGAAATGCTGACTCGGACTCTCCTGGCCCGAGCTTGACAATAGTACCAGCAACCTCGTGGCCCAGTGTAACAGGTCTATTCCTCAGCCATTGATGACCAACGCCGTGAACCAAGTGTGCATCCGAATGGCATAGGCCTGCCGCTTTTACAGCAATCAGAACTTGGCCGGGTCCTGGGTCGGGAATAGAAACATCCGTAAGTTCCAAGCCGGTGGAAACATCGTTGAAGCGGAAAGCTTGCATTCTGTTGATTGGTTGATAGTAATGTCTCTTTGGAAAGTGAAATAGACAAGCGCAACAAAGGAAACAGAAAGCATGCTCTGTATTTATGATAGCCTGTTGCTAGGGTTGAACCAACACAAGTATCTGACTTTAGTGTTGATGGCCTTACTACTTTAGGCTAGAATAAATGCCAAGATATGCAGCTTACGCTATGTGCATGAGGTGGAAGCTAAAGTGGGCCTCGTTGGAGCCCCAGGAAAGAAGCTTTCATCTCCATCAGCCCCGCAGTGCCTTATACCCCATGAGTTTTACCTAGTCTTGCATTCACTTATCGTTGAATGTCTGTAGCTCCCCGTTCAGGCAGAGGTCCGGTCGTCATCAACCTCCACCAAGCACTAGTTCTCCATATCTCACCGTCTCTTCCTCCGGAAAGTTGCTCCCATTTCTCAAGAAACCAGGGGGCGGCCTCCCAGTTCTGAGAATACCAGGGCAGCTCTTGCGGAGGCGATCCCGGGCGCCCTGGGCATGCAAATTTCCAACATCGAAGTCCATTGTTCCATAGATCAAGAACCAAATCGTCTATATCAACCAGCGGAGGGTCCGAGTAGATGGCACGGATAATTGCTGAACGAAAGTCTGGCCATGGGAGCATATCAAACAAGGGATGATGGGGTATGGTTTGCTGGGCGACGGTGGGGTACAGGTCGGCATACGAGTCCAAACTCGGAATCCGATCTACCCCGTTATGTTCCTTGTGCTGCTGCCGGTAGATGATTCGTGAATCGGATGCTAGATGTGACTCGAACAAATAAAAAGGGGATTGGAGCGCCTCGTCCAGAAGGTCATGGCCTGAAATGCCGAGGAAGGCTGCATTTGCCCCCACGGCAGATGTGAACGACATGCTCACTAGAGACGTCGGCGCAAAATTGTGGGGGTATGTAGGGACTGGTACTAAGACTCGTGGATCTGCGTCCCTGGACTGCTCCGGTGCCTTTAGCCCAGCCAACACTTTGATGCCCGTGGCCACAGCTCGGTCGAAATCTACATTGCTCACACTAGACCGGAGGCGTGACAACCACTGACGTGACGAGAGGCATTCGGCCAATTGGTAGAGATCGGGACTCATGGCATGGCCCAAAGTGATGATGCCGTATTTCAAGACATCCTTCAAACTGAAACTCTCACCGGTGATGATTTGCCAGCAAGTGAAACGCTCTCGCTCTGTACAGGCTGCAAAGCAGGAGAGGGCATAGGAAACCGCCAATTCAATTGTATCAGGCTCGGTGCGATATACTTCAGCGCCTGACAGAAGCATTAGGAAACCGCTCGCTGACGTGTTTAGGCTGGTATTGGAGGAGCGAAAATTGACTTTCTGAAGGGAATGCTGGGCTAGAACCGTATTCACTATCAAACAGTGAAGTCTTGTCTTTCTCTCCTTCTGTCTAACGCCTGTAGTTGTTAGCATGGATAAGGACAATTTGCTGAGGCCGCTAGATCCATTGAAGACCCACGTACGATAGTTACGCTGTGCCAAGGCGTTCTGTTGCCGACGCTGAGACGAGATAGGCTTAGAATGCTGGGCTTGGTAACGCATGTCTGCTAGAGGACAATATGGGAGGAGAAAATGATGCACTTTGTTCGATGATAGAGGAAATGTGCATACCTTAATGTGGGGATGCCCAATTCAGAGCCTCGGTTCAGACGTCGTTCCGTATCCGGTCAAGTCTTGGCGAACCGGCATTTCCGGATGAAGTATGTACATGCAGCAAACGTAAGCTGCATCAACAGGCTTGGTCTCCACTATGAGTTTCGTAGTGTTTTACTACTAATTGGGTACGATCTAGTGCATGGGTTTCTTATAGCTCCCATAGTATTTAGAGCACGCCTACGCTGCTTGTTTCGAATGATGATAAGAGGCGCAGAGCATCATCAATATCGCTCTCCTGTTCGTCCTCGCAAAATTAAACAAAAGCACACTTCATTTTCCGTTCTCTGATTGTCGAGCTAAACGGGAACGATGCCCCGTGGTACCCTCAGCCTCAGCGGAGCCGCCGTGCCCACAATCTCATCGCCATATCCAACCAATGAAGCCTTCTCCTTCACCGATGTTACTTTGGCCTCTGTCAGCTACCGCGTTGCCGTGGACCAAGTCAGTCATCTTGTACCGGATGCCCTCGAACTCGAGGATGAACCCCTGGTAACCTCGACTTTTGTCGAGTACGGCATGAGCACGGTTGGCGCGTATTCTGAATTCGTCCAGACTGTCGAGGTAACCTACAAGGGCGAGAAATTCGACTACACACTTATCTTGATCCTCGACAACGAGTCCGCCATCTATGCGGGGCGCGAGTTGTTCGGCTACCCTAAGGTGTTTGGCAAGGTCAACCTTCAGCTCCACAACAATGGCCGGCTAATATCCGGGGCCGTCGAACGACCAGCAGGACGAAGGGTTGCAGAATTTGATTTCATCCCAGAGAAACTGCTCCGAGAACTTCCCCCAAACAAGAAATGGAACCTTAATCACCGCAGCATCCCATCCCCTATCCCGGGTGCAGCCCCCACTATCAACGAGTTTGTTCCGACTACCATGGATATGGAATCTTCCGAAATCTGGGTTGGGACCGGCTCTATTAATTTTCCAAGAAAGTCAGCCTTAGACAAGTGGGCGGCCTTTGATATTTTGAGGTACGAAGGAGCTATTTTAGCAAGACATCTAACCGCTAAGCTCCGTGTTCGAGGCGATTATTAGGGCCACTTGTAATGTCTGCTTTGATAATAGTTATTAGAATTTGACTAGTTTCCCTATCTTTTCTTATGACTGGTCTCCTCTCTTGATACTCGGATATCCTAGATAAGTGCTACTATCAGGATGATAGTATGTCGCAGAAGCTGAAACAGCCAAAAAGGCACGTGGAACGTCAGAATATGTACCTTATCTAGATTTCCAGACTCTTCCAAAACAGTCACCCCTTTAGTCTGAGGGACTTCTATCCTGACGATGACTTGAATCTCTCATGTGTCATATGTCTCCACTTAACGCGGATTGGTCACGTATATGTTCATCGACGCACTATCGTAACAACGCTAGTTTCATCATTCTGGAGCGGTGCTACTGCACTTGAGCAGTTCATAGCAAACGATTATTTTCTCGATCCATATTCATTGCGCACGGGTAGCGACAGCCGGACATTTAACGTTGCTGCAAGCGCGAGACTTTATTTTACTCACAACTTGGGAAGCCTAATTTCAATCTAGGAGGATCTGCGCGACGCGTCTATGCGTCTAGTCCTTGGTGGCTAACCGACGAACCGGCATGAATAAAGATGTCATCTTTCATCACATTCGCGATCAAAGTCTGTAGCGCAATTTTGACTTATTGCAGTAAAAGATTCCACTGGCACCTTTTTCTCATGTGAACTCACTTCAACATTGCTTCTTTTCTCCTACAGCTATATAGATATAAGAAGCGAAGAGAGTGGCTGGCAAGCCTTTCAGCATACTTTCATGTCGGCAATCGTGTTGAGATCCTTAGGAACAATACCTGCACTTACTGCGTCCGAATAAGACCACCGTGGGTCACCCAACTGAGCTTTCCAGCTCCAGAATATCCAGCCTTCGACATTGCTCTTTTCGTAAGCTTGCACCTGCGCCGCAAACCATTTCTTGTAGAAGTCGATATTGTTAGCAATGGGCCAGAACTGGGCGTCTTTTTCGTGGTCCGTGTCGACGCTTAAACTCCATTCGCCTACAATTGTAGGCGTGTTGCCGCCGCGATCATCCTTGCACGAGGCAGCGAGGTAACCGGCTTGCGATACCGTTACTGACGGATCATATTTGAGGTAGCGGTGGTCGTCGTATGCGGCAAAGCGATTGTCCGTGAGGTACTGGGTGGGATCGCCCACGCCCCACTTCTGGTTCATCATTTGGATGTGAAGTTGGTTGTTGTCGGCAATGTTCATGGACTTTTCGACATTACGGATGGTCTAGTAGTGCACTAAGCATTAGGTGCTAGGTCGAGGATAGTAGAACTTACTGTGAACGCATTGGGATAGTAGCTCTGGCGCAGAGACTGCTTTAGGTCCGAGGGAGCACCGGACCAGGGCTCATTGACGACTTCCAGCATACCCACATTTCTCATTGACCCAGTACTACCCCCATTGCTATGGATGTAATTGGTCATGTTGCCGAGAAACCATAGAGCGCGCTGATACTGGCTCTGTTGATAAAAGTCGGGGTTTGTGTCGGTGGGATCACTGGCAAGCTGTCCAGTGTCGGCGTCTTGGCCGACTTGAGCAAAGGGGGCACCGTGGAGGTCGATAATGATGTAAAAGCCAAGGTCAGCAGCCCAACCGCAAATCTTTGCCAAGTAGGAGAGGCCGCCTGTAGGAAAGTACTCGCTATCGTACTTGAGAGCCTCGAATATCCAGTAGCCCACGGGGATGCGGATCGTATTCAAGCCATAGCTGGACATGGTCTGGAGGTCTGATTGCTTGATCCAAGAGCCCCAGTGGCTACGAAAGTTGGTATCGGCTGTGGCCTGGCCGAGCGACTTGACGCAATCGAACTCGCTCTTAGTGCTGCCACATTTGAGCACATTGCTCCATTCTGTGCCCGCCATCCATGGCTCAACCACGAAGAGGGAGCCCAGGTTGATACCTCGGATAGGCAGCTTTCCAGGTAACCAACGTTTTGCACTTCCAACACCGCCTGCAGGTGCTTCGAAAAGATTGTTGCCGTCCAAGGCGGTCAAATTGCGAGTCGAGGGGATCCACGCGCTCACTGCCGCCGCAAACGAAAGAATGAGGCTCCAGTGAACCATTGTAATTGTAGTAGAGAGACTAAGAGAGTGGGTGGTTGAAACGAGAGCAGGTTCAATGATGGAACAGAAAGATTGAATAGGCAAAGATTGTAGGCTGTAGGCTGTAGGCCGCAGGCCCCTGGGAAGAGTGAATGGAAAGGGTGCTGAAAAAGAATGACTAGCCGAAGGCTGTAGGCTGGAAGCCTCTGAACAGGGTGAATGCACTCGTTAGCGGCCTACCAACATTTATAGACTTTTGAAACATGATTCTATGTTAACTATTATATAATTCCGGGGCTCACAGTCTCTCAGGTAGACCCGTAGAGATTATAGGTTACATAGGTTTAGCAGACATGCCGGAGTGTGCTCATCAGCAATGCGGCGAGCAACCCTTCAAATCTCACAGTCCCACTACGAGAGGCAAGGTTACCTATCATTCGCGTTCTGCGAAATTCGCTGAACGTGGCAACCGCTAATTAACACCTATGAAGAACTCTGCTGCGGTGTTAAAAATGGTTCCGAAAGGAGACATCGCCGGGGGTGGCATTGGTGCGTCGGCGCCCTCCTGCCCAAGAAGTCCTAGAGCGAATGTCACTCTTCTCCACCATTCCCCGCAGTCACCTCGTATCCCGCACCGTCCGTTCCAGCTACCCGTGGCTCCAACGCAACTGTTAGTCTTGAGGCATGCCATTGCCATTGGCTCTCTCTTCAATTGAGGGTTAGATTCCTTTACGGAAATAACGTCGGTTCAAGGTTTAGCTTCACACTTAGCGCTTCTTTTAGTTGCACTAGCTTGAAACCGCACATACTCACTTGCCTAATATAGTTACATAGCGGCAGAAGACAATTAGCTGTAAAGTTGAGAGGAAGGTACTTTGTAGAAATAGTCCTTCTTCAAAATGATTGTAGTAGCGCTCCCGCTCTTCGTAGTCGGTAGGTTGCATCAGCCAGGATGGCCAGGTGATACTACGTACCCAAGTCCGTGGAGCGAACATCACGTTACTAGGAGGCGTCCCTTCTATTGACTAAATGTACGATGTCTGGCTCTCTATAATTGGTATCCAAAGCTACTCAGAATTAGCCCTTCCATTGAACCGTGTTTTCCTGTTTCTGCTCCTGTATCCAGCCTTCCGGTTTTGCTTTTCAAAATATAATCTGGTTATGGTAACACTGACAATAGCAACTGAAGCTGCCACTTCTTTCACAGTGAATGCGACAAGGTATCAAGTTGCATCATTAGAGATGGTGCCTGTTTGGTTCAAAATCCCATAAATCAAGGCATAAAAAAAGGACGATAAAGGCCACGAAAAATGATGGTGGCATTAAGACGATGCATACCTTTCGCCCGTATGATCGGAGGGAAAACCCCCACCAATATACCCATGCAACTCAATACGAGAGGCGGATCTATCAAAGCTATTCTAGTAGTTCGATGGTAGCCCATGGTCGCGACGACGGCTCGGAAGAAGGTTGTGACCCGTGCTGAGTCAAAGATGCGATACCCCATAACCAGAAAGCGACGTCTCAAGGTCTTTTACTGGAAGCCGGAGACCTTGCAGGGCGGTCATTTCGCAACGGTTGTCTTGGTGGCCCTGGTCGCTCTCGTACCTCCCAAGCATCCATGCAACTTCAACTTCGGAGAGGCTTCTGATATACGCAGGACAATTGGGCAGAATGAATGCGAACGTAATGGCCAGTCTGGGGTGGTAGCTACTTGAATGACTTTCGTGTATGCGGCAGCGCTGAGCTGCTGTAGACAATGTGGCACTAACCCTGACGGGCTCTACATCTAGTAGACAAACGTCTTCTTTGAAATCATGGCTTGCAGGAACATCGACTTTGTCAAGTTTGGACATAATGAAGTAGGAAACATGAACCTTTGATAAAACCCCGTTTGTTCAGCGGATTTTTCTACAAGGAAGAGTCTCGGGGCATGCATGCGTAGATTAGTCTCTGGTCAATCGAGGTTCAAATCGTCGTTCTCTCGTCTCTGTGCTAGTCCCGTTCTATCAAGCCACATAAATGTGAATTGCGGAGGTGCGGAGTCCCCACGATTCTCCAGAAAGCATTTAAGACGGTTGGATACTTTGCCTGGACAAATAGGATCTCATTCGAGCAAGTCGGACCAGGCGTTGGTACAACAGCTCACAGCTGATAGGTGGGCACCCGCCTGATCAGCCGCCCCACTTTCTCCCCGCTTCCCCATGCCGGTGGTGCCGGCAGCCGAACCATTGGGTCATCAGATCGGTTTCGGGATGCACCACGCAGAGACCTGACGATTGTTCCTTATCGCATTCCTGATGGGTATGGTCTTTGGAAGGAAATGGGCTAGAAGCGGAAGAGAGAGATACCAAGCGGAGAGTCGAGTGAATTCGGAAGGCATGCATCATGCACCTCATTCCGAGATTTGGGCTTGATCGATCGACTTAGCCCTGCGCTAGCACTTACACGACTGCTACAGGAGGAAGGCTTGATGCTTAGGGCATTTAGCATGTGTTCGTTGTTAAGAGTAGAACTAACCCTGCTGGTATATACCACTAACATCTTTGACTAATATAATCGAATCTTCTCGTCGCTAGCTGGGATTAACACCGTGGTATCTATAGCAATTACCACAAGTGGAGTACCGTATTTCCCTATCCTCTTCGCTTTTAGCTAGTAGGGGGTGGGCCTTTTGGAAGGTGATGCACTTTATATAGGTGGGCCTCTAGCTAATCTATAGCTTTCTATAAAGCTTTGTTTAATAATTTAAAGAGATAACGTGGAGGGATACGCCTCTATTTACAGCTTTATGCAGTAGCTCAAAAAGATACCTAGAGGGATACGGCTCTTCTCAGAGCTTTGTGCAGCAGCTTAAAGAGATACGTAGGCGGATGAAGTAACTAAGATCATATCCCAAAACGCCCGGCCCCGCTAGCTAAAAACGAAGAGAGCAGGAAAATACGTAATTGACGAGAGTGCTCAGACGGATACACCAGAGGAAACATTTCCAAATGCTCAATATGGTCAATCATAGTGGAGCATCTGAGATTGCGCTTTTTTGATATCTACTGTACAGTTCTCGAGTATCCGCAGAGTTCGTTCCATAGCTCATCAACCGCCTTGCCCGCTGAGTGCATCGCTGACAAATTAGTCGCGAACTTCTTCGACTTTGGTTTGGTTACGATCAATTCCGTTCGCAAAGTAAGCCTCCTTGTCGATTGCAAAGGTTTATACGATATCAAAATGCTGAGCAATTTCAGTGTAGAGACTACAGGTTTGATCGATATATTTATACCCTTAAGTTCGCTTTATGCAAGAATCGCCGATACACTCCGTGGGTATGCCTCTAGGTAAGTCACGGTACACGATACTATGTTTCACACCCTTGACATTCGCAGGGACTCGATAATGAACTATCGAATTCGCAGGCACTTATAAAGTACGTTTGTGTGTAAAACAAATGTTTGATTGGAAGGTGTCCATCTTCATTGACGCGGAAGGTGATCTTTCGCAGCGAATCACACAACCTTCACCAACTTTGCACTACTTCCATTAGAATCAGTGTTCTTCCCTCCGCTGAGCCTGCTGTTCTTCAACCAGCAATTGGCGCCGTTATTGATCTGGTAACTGCGCGCTATGTCCGCATCGTGGGTAAAGCTATCGCATCCACCATTGAACTTGGCATACGTCGCGCATGCATCTGCGCAATCTTGGAGACTGTAGGCGATGATGCCGGTGATGTCAGCACCGATGTAGTTTGTGTCGTCTTCACAGAGATATTGCGCCTTGTTCCATGTGGTGATTAGCGATTGACCAGCAGCATTCTTGGTTGGACAGGCATTGTCAACACGATCGACTTGGGTGGCGAGAGGTGCGACATAGACACTAAGATTACAGGTCAGCGGCCATTTTCGCTTGGGTAGCCGCAGAAGAAACCGCGTTGATGGTGAAGCTAAAGGCTAGAATGCTGAAGATAAGTTGGAAAGACATTGGTGGAGAAGTTTGGCGAGTTGTAGATCTGGTAGCTTAGAACAGATACGACTCTCCCTACTTATAAGCCTGAGGATGCCAGGTTTATGTTACTTGTCACACAACCCAGTTAACTCGAATGAAACGATAAACTTGACAATTTGACGATAGTTGTGCGCAGCAGCATCATGGTAAGCTTTGCAGAAATTCTACGTCGAGTTCCACAAGTTGACATATGAAAGACTAGATGAAGTGTCGTGAAGCTGAACTGCGCAAGGTAATTCGATCAATGTAGTATTCTCGGCTATGCAGAGCGAAGGTGACAGGGACCGATCTAAAGTACTACCGACGTAAGCTTATGCAAGGCACACCGTTCGACACTAACCAAAGGATATTGACAATGGTCAGGTGCGAGATGGAGAAATCCTTCCAATTTCCGATAGCTCATATCGTCGCATCGAATGACTAGGAGACGGGCAGCTTCGGACCGAGCTCTGGATGTATTCGGCAGTAGTGGTATAGTGGTGATACTCAACCAGAAGTTTTTGCCAGAGATTGACCGTCATATGGCCTTGTCATACCCCGCAACCTTCAATTTCCAAACACCCTACCTCACAAGTGTCGAGGACAATGTCAGCTGTAAATGTCACTCCAGGCAAGGCAGATTCGAAGCGATTATAGAAGTAGTCTCGAAGCAGCAGATGAGGCACAAGTGCAGAGTTCTACTCAATTTGCCGAACACAGGCTGTATGAGTTGCAAAATCTTTTTCAATGTACCTAATCTTCAACGAGTTTATCGTTGAGTCCAGTCCGGACTGCGTCCTTCAGATGCAAATTCGACAATCCCAGCTTCTCGTTCCAAAGACCAGTATGGCGCAAACCACCAAGGTATTGCTCACTGAGAGCGCAAACTTGGATGAGTTCAATGATTCCGCTGAATTCGTTGTTCTTTAATCTCTCGTCACCGTTTTCGCGTAGCTCGGTGCTGGTGATATGTTTCACGGACCATTTCTCGCCTGTGATCTTTTCTACCTAGAGAAGAACTTCAGCTTCAGAAGAGGTTACTCCGGCTATAGACACATGTTTGTTTCTTTGTTTCCGTGGAGTGCATGAGAGCTTCACCAATGCCTCGCCTATTCGTTGCAGGGTCGTCATGGCCAGAACACCTTTACCCTTGTCGGCCAGTGTAACGCTTCTGGAGAAAAAGCCGAATAGCAAGAAGCCGACCTTCAACCACTATAACGCTGTCAGCCCAGACGTAAGACGAAATTGAAATCAGATGCAAGTGAAAGGAAACCTTGGAAGACTTACCAAGTTTTGGAATAGTCCAGTCTGAAGCGAACACCAACTGATCTGACCTTCCTTTGCCTTCAGGTAATCAAGTTGCCTTCTCAACAACCATCACGGGTCCGGTTTCTCCAGTGCAGGGGTTGGTCCTATCGATGCCATACTCTGAAGGGAGGAATCGTTTCACGCCAGTTGCAATTGCTGAGTCAATGAAGCTTTGCTGGTCGCCGAAAGCCTATCCGCCCTTAAGTGATATGACAATATCCTGGCCTCTGAACTCACTTGTGAGAGTATCAACGGGGTTTGATTTAGCACGAATCACGTTCACGCCCACCGAGAAGGTTGAACTTGATCCTTGACGCGATAGAACGATGGTCTCAAAAGGAGAGGCTAGGAAAGCTTTCAGAAGTGATGGGCCCAGGTTACCACCTGCCTGATCACCCTATTAGCAAATGGCATACTTGCTGAGTTGAGAAAGCGCTCACTCCGATGATAATAACTAGGGCCCTTCCTTCATCGTCAAACTAGCCTCTCACCTGTCGCAATTTATTTCCCAAAGTAGCCTAAGCCGAGCACGCGGAATGGGAAGGTCGCGTAGCTAGTTGACGCCATAAAATCGATTCTTTTTCCGGTGTCCGTCCACGGCATAAACAGTACCATAGTTGGGCAAATTTAGCTGTGAGCCAATCAATGGAAACAATGGGGATGCATAACCAGTGGTAGGTTCGATGGCATCAGCTACCGCATGCAAGCCACGTGCAACTGCAGCAGCTAGCTTTGCCAATGATTGGGAAGGAAGGGGCTGTCCTATTGCGGGATTACTCATCCGCTTCACATTCAGCCGCGTAAATCCACTAGGGATATATGCCCATGGTGCGGTAGCGTCATCTATCCGTACCTGAGAAGCATTCAAAAATCAGGCGACAGCTGAGCCATGAGGATGATTCGGTCTTCTCTCGTGATTCAGGCCAGATCACCTTGTCATGATGCAGGCTCGACATACAGTAACGGGGAACTGCCTTCACAATCAACGGACTCCGGCCTACGACGGTGCCTCATGTTAGCTATCTGATAGGAAGCCCTGATGTTGAGTCCATGGTGCTGGCCACTCTCTTCATACAAAGGCGCAATAACTATTCTAGCAATCCCAGAACATTTACCTAGATTGGAGACACGGATGGACGAAGTTTCGCGGCTCCATGGAACGACAAGCTCCACGTCCTGCTGAGGTAGGGTAGCCGAATGCGAGTATACTTCCTACAAACCGTGTCTATATATCCTTACAACGTTAACATCAACATAACCCTTCCCCAACTAACTTCTTCCAAGCCGTACTGACATGTCCCTACGCTGTTAACATTTACAATAGCGTTCTCCAAAACAATTCTTATAAGCCGCATCTACTTCGTGCCGTACGAGACTTCAAGTTCGGTAGTTCTAGAGATCTGACCGTTCCTCATCGGTCCAGCATTGCCATGAAAGAGTTGCTCCTCACTATCGTTATCGCGTTCCCTCGTCTTTTGGCTCGCCTCGCTCTTCACATCGCCCTTCATATCGTAGAGTTGGATGTGACCGTTCCGGCTTCGAATGAGGGACTGCGGTCCGTTGGAGCCGTAGGAGTCGTCGCCAGGCTTGCGGAAGAGGAAGCGACATGCGCGGATAGCGGGGCCGCTGGACACCAGGATACCGACAGCAGGTTCAGCGACGCTCCAGTTCATTGGGATACCCATGGCCATGGAAGCATCGGGATCTTTCAACAGAGCTGGGATAAAGCCCAAGCGAACGGCTGAAGTAACGACAGCACTGCGCACCTGGTTAGCCGGATCACGTTAAGGTGTGGAGGAGATCGTGAGGCTCCGGCGATCAGAACTGCTCAGGATCTCAGAGATAAGAACTTACAAGCCACCAACGAGCATCGTGGCCAAGAGCTGCAACTTGGTCTTCTTATCCATCTGCAATGGTCTGATGATAGGAATCGAGAGCAGATAAACGATTGCGTCCGTGGTCACGCCTGTAATTGCGTTGCCAAGGTAGAAAGCATTGATTTCGACGCATCTAACATAGTTAGCATTACGCAACTTCTTCTGTAGAGTAAACGCACCGTTTTTGGTCCGCGGTAATGGTGACGTCCCAGGCGGCCTTGAGTGGCCAGCATTGGAAGATCGCAACGGTGACGTTGGCTAGCGTGTTGGAGGCGACTATGGCGAAAACTGCCCAGACAAGAGCACGGAGTGAATTCGATTGTACACCTCGTATGATTCGGAGGTACAGGCAAAGAACACTAAGCTTCACCATGCCGAGAACGGTGTTGTAGAAGACGGCGCAAACGAAGATGGCCTTACCCGCGTCAGCATACTGATTCAACCAAGGGGTGCACATTGGGGTGCTAGAAGTGACCCCAGAACGCGGCTCACCTGGCTGTAATCTGTCAATCCCTGAAGGCCATGTTCGTACAGAATCAGAGTAACGTGAGTGCCCATGCCTCGTTGAACTGCGACAGACACCGCCGCGATGAGCCCATAGAAGGACAAAACGGCCAGCACGTTGAACACTTCCTCGCGTTAGACTTTGAGCAAGTGACCGTTCCAGGACCTTGCGGGCCAATAGACTTACAATCATCCAAGCCCCAAATCTTGTCGCCGCTCCGGCCTTTACCTGCCTCCAAACGCTTTTGCAAGACCCATCGACCCAAGTAACGCAGGACGGTGGTACCAAATACAAGAATGGAGGCAGCGGCGAGAACAGCTATCTCAGAGGTAGTCTGAGTCTCGTCCGCGTTGGCGGGGCGCTCTGTTGGGATGTCCATGGCGTTGAGTAACAATGGCGTTGATAGTAGAAACGATGGGACCAGCTGTCTTTAGTGCGAGCGAATGTCAAAAATGAACCTTGGACGCTGACTGTTTAAGAAGCAAAGGAGAGTAATCGCCAACGGAGAGGAGGTCCGGCAGTCAGATAAAGGTAGCATCCAGCACTACCTACGTGAGTTGAGTCGACAATCAGAGATCCCTCGCACTGCAAACGCTCTGAAAACGACAACGTCTTTGCTTCTTTGCCCGCACCCCCGGCCGTTGATCACTCACGAGCCTCCTGGCACCCTTTTGCGGCACTTCCCTGTGGACGTTGGGGCAGGCACGGGGGTCCCTTTTCGCCCTGCTTCACTGCGCCGTTTGACCTTGCAACCTCGTCACCCCCAATTTTAGCAATGATCCGTCGCACCGCACTGGTTCTTTGCAGCTTCTCCTGCAGTAAAATCACAGGTTCCAGACGGTCAAGGATGCCCTCGATACTCTCTTGGGATCTCGTGCCTGAGCTCACTTCCTCGCGAAACTCTTACCCTCGAGCGCATGTACATCTACTACTGAATTAGTCTAGTAGCATGCCTCACCTTAATTTCCTTAGCTAAGGGTTCTTCGTGTATGGTCTGAAAACGTCCTAGCCTGGGACGGGCCGTTTTAGTACTGCCGCCGTAAACTCCTTCGCTTATGCGCGGGCGCCGCCTCTTCCTCCCTCTTCCACCCGCACGCCGTCGCCGGTTGGCTCCCGGAAATCCTGTGCTGCAGATCGACAGGTTTGGCCGCGTAAGTGCCGGAATACTACCGTGGCAGGGGAGGAGAAGGGCCGTTTTGGGGTTGAAGCCGACAGGCTGCCCTGATGTAATACGAGCCATTCCTTTGGATCCCCATGCTTACAGCGGTTGGGACGCCTGACAGGTCCGTTACCAAGGTTTGCTTTTTCATTGAGACAGTTTCTGGATGCGGCCTATGCGAACGCGAATACTTCCTCGCTTTCGCGTTGTTCAGCCCCAGAACTCGTTTGTCGCTGGAAGTGGCTTTGGGTGGGGAAGTGTCCAAGCGAGCGAGAGAGCAACCCGGAAGAGTGAACGCGACTCCAGCGACATCATCTCAATCGCCAACTTTCCTTACAGAAACCAACAGCATGATTTCCAATATCAGGCCCACGGTCTTATCCTCGAAATCTGTCCAAGGTTACACAAGATCGACAAGAAACCCCACTAGCCGGATCCCCCAGTAAAGTTGTGGGGGTCGACAGGCCCAGCTAAGCCCCCTCCAACCTAAGCTGCCTCAACGAACGAAATACAGATCATTTACCCTTACCAGACTCACCGCTCTCCTAAAAACGTCAGTCGCCGGGGCCTTATAGCTCTTTGAAGAACGCCACGCAGCCGCAATATGAAGAACGTGCTGCCAAATCTCCCGTCCCAGATAATGGGGTTCTCTGACTGATAGGCTGGCATATGGCTTAAGAATTGCGAATCACAACACTTGCACAAGTACACCTAATTGACTCTTTGGCTGGAGGCATGATGTGCGAGGAATCGCAGCTTTCCCTGCACCTGGAGAAGACCTTCATGGACTTGCACGGGCGTTCACGACACTTTAATATTGCGCATCTATTTTGCCAAAGGAGCAACATCTAGGTCTTCACAGAAAATGGTCCTATTGATGGAATGAAAAAAAACGTCCTGAGACAGAGCCTATCGTAAAACCCTAGACGGAGAATCCTCCATCACTGCCGAGCGCAGCCTCATCGTTGCCTTTCACATGCCGCGTTTCCCCTGTCCAAGCCTGGCGAAGCCTGGCCAGGGCCGCGCTATGAAACGGCAAAGGAATATTAGCGCAACCGCTCCCTTGGGACCAATATCCCGCGCTATCCTCCGGGGCTGTTCTCCTTGGGGAGTTCTCCGGTTGCGGGGAAGCGGGTGCAATGCGACTCGTACGACTCGTGAAGCGTGACGA
Source organism: Neocucurbitaria cava (assembly GCA_027946455.1). Classification (NCBI taxonomy): domain Eukaryota; kingdom Fungi; phylum Ascomycota; class Dothideomycetes; order Pleosporales; family Cucurbitariaceae; genus Neocucurbitaria; species Neocucurbitaria cava. Next base: position 1,903,415 of record JAPEUY010000005.1, on the reverse strand, counting down.
GAAAAAACGACCGACATGTCCGAGCACCTGGTGGGCCTTGCGCATGAAATTAAGACGCGACTCGCGATAGTGGGCCAATGAGGCGCATTCTGAACCCCGGTCTGCTTTGGCCACACTTCATTAATTCCTCAACAAAAGTCGATCATCTGGAGTATGAACTAGGTAGTCCATGTCTCAATTGTGAGGGAGAGCATTTATTGTTACATCATACATGTGTGGAAGTTGGAGAGTGCCGGATATCTACGTCTGCAGCAAGCGAAAGGTACTACATCTGCAAAGATGCACAGGATAGTAATAGCTGACAATATGCAGTTCTTTGGAATAACTACGACCATTCAAATCCTCCTTCTACTAGTGACAAATCACTTTGCCGCAGCATATTACGCCTATTACAACCATTGTATCGACATTTGCTAGGCTTCACTGTACAAGAACAACTCCTCACACATGCCTCCAGATCAAGCATTGCCATTGACGTGCCCGTTCGCTGTGTCCCTCGCAATGAACCGACCCATGAAGTCCTGATTATATGCAACCCCACCAGCTACCACATACTTGCCCGGCTTCACAAGCTCGATGTCAAAACGTCGCACAATCTGTCAAACGTTAGCTCCACCCAGAACTATCACGGTTATTCCGCAAGAACTCACCTCAGGCAACAACTTATAAAGCTCCATAATCGCAACATCCTTGCCTAAGCAGACCCTCGGCCCAACGCCGAAAGTGAACTGCGCACCCTCAAACACAGAACTCTTCTTCTCACCCTCTAGCCACCGCTCTGGGCGGAAATCCTCCGCATCATCCCCATAAAGGCCCTTATCGCGCTGAATTGCATACGCATGGCTGGTAATCTCCGCGCCTCCAGGCACATACACGCCGTCAATGACCTTTCCACCATTAGGTGCAATCCTTGCGAAGAGATTAGTAGCGGGCGGATTCAGACGCAGGCCTTCTTTGATACAGGCAACGAAGTATGGGAGGTATTGGCGCGTTTCTTCGTACAGGATGGGGTTAGAGAGACGACCAGCTTTTTCTGCGGCGTCAATTTCGGCCTGCGCGCGTGCATAGGCAGGCTTGTTAACGACGAGGAAACGTAGGATAGAGCCAAGCCCGGTGCCGGTGGTGTCGGCACCAGCTTGGATGAGGAGAGTGACGTGGGCGCGCTTTTGGACTGGAGTCAGGGGCGTGCCGTCAGAGTATCGGGCCTCGAGGCAGTACTGCATGAAGTCTGGTTTACCGTCGAACGGCTTCTCCTCATTCTGCTTCTCGCGCGTCGACACCTGACGATCGGCTTCGCACATCAACCAGCCCATACCAGAGTCATTCGACATAGAGGGGAGGAACCACAAGCCCACAACTGGGAGTTTGATAATCTGTTCCCTAAAGAAGCGGAAGCGGCCTACGAAGCCAAAGAAGTCGAGCCCCTTACGCCAGTTGCTAAGGATGTTCTTCTCATCGTGCTGATTCTTGACGCACCCGAACGCATTCGTGAAAGAGATCATGCTCATGATATCAGCCGCAAACTCAGCGACCTTGTCAGATAGGCAAACGACTCTCTTTGCAGCAGCATGCTCCCTCATCTTCTGCACAAACAGATCGACCTGCTCATCGAAGCGGCCCTCCCACGTATTCTTGAGTTGGCCAATCGTCCACGGAGCATTTGACAGTGCCTTGCGAAGCTGCTTATGCTGCTCGCCATCAAGGGTAGTGAACAGATGTGGAGGCCCTAAGGCACCGGTACCGTAGAGTCCGCTCTTAGTGTTGCACTTCGGGTCCCAGTAGATGTCTTTCAGTGCTGATGGACGGGGAAACAGGAGCATTGTGGGGGAGATGCGGATTGGGCGGTCAGCTGTGCTGCATTAGCGTCATCTTTCCCCATGCGGTTGTTACACCGCAGCAAACACATGAAGGGTACGCCGGAATAAGAGATCTTATTGGAAAGATGGATTTGAGGAAACGTTGAAACACCAGGAAAACTCACTGCCATATTTCTTCACCAAGTACATGAAGAACTCGGGCTCCTTCTGCTTGACGGAGATGATAGCGCCGGCGACGGAGAACGAAGTCGCCCACCATGGTCCCGGGAACTTGGACAAAGGATGGAGGTACTGGCAGTAAAAGATTCTCGAAAGCAGTGCCGCAAAAATGGTTCCCAGGATAGCGAGCACCACGTTTGTAGGCGACGCCTCAACATTGAGGGAGCTGAAAAGGCCCATTTTGAGACACACAAACCCGAAATTGATGATAAAATTGAACGACGAGCACGCTCAACAGACCCGCTGAAGAAATGCAGAACTGCGGCAAGGACAGCAAAGGATACTAAGGAGAAGAAGCTGTTCGAACGACGACCGTTTATCAGTCCAGCCCGAGATTCCGCGGACGGCGCATGCTAGCACCCGTTGCGTGCACCTACCGTATGAGCAGCGGTTTTGGCGCATCCATGGTGTCTCCTGATAGTGCTCTTCAAGAGGGGTAGCTCCAAACTCTGGTCCTGACAAACGTCGCCTAAACGATTGGGGTGAACGATGCCGCAATGTCCGCATTTGGCCCTTTGCAGGAAGCGCTGCCAGGATGGGGCCGCCAGTCGCATGGCGCTTGGAAGCCTTGCATCTTGCTGTGAACGAGACGCACGAGCAAGGGCCAGCCTACTGCAGGCTTAACCGCTCGTGCCGCTGTCGTCCCAAAACGTGTGCCATCGTCGCTAAGCGTCTCTGGCGGTGAAGCAATTATTAGTAAGTAAGTGACAGCAAGCAAAATTCAAGCAATCAGCTTGCGAGGGGACCCGGGCGGGAAATCCGGCTAAAGTGGCCTACCCCCGCCAGTACCACATGTTCGGGTACGGAGGGATACACGGACCGTCCCATGCCCCTGCTAATGTGTCCCACATGTCTGCCTTGGCACATAACCTCTCAGACAGAAAGGGAATAATAGGTATTGCTCGACCAACAGGACCAAGACAGGCCATCGGAGAGTTACAGGGCCCCATGTATGGGCATGTGGAGCTTCGCTTGAGGCCAGCACACGTCCAGAGAAAAAGAAACGTGTGCTGTGTGCATGTGTCAGAGTCTCAGACTATCAAGAGAATGCGAGGAAGTGATCCAGGACGCCTGAACGAGCCACTAGCGTTATCCCACACCATGCTCGTGCGCTAGCACAATATAGTTTTGGTCGTATCATTTCCTATTGTTGATTCTCCTGTTTGCCTATCTCTTATTCATGCATTGGTTCATCACAAACCTGACTCGGAGAATGAGGGCTCGCGTTCGTCAGCTTGGCGCGCCGACATGAGATTTCCATCGCCACGTACGGATTCGTGATAGCTCAGCAGCCTCGATGCGGAGATTGTGAGCCGTCTTGCCATGTGGAAACCCCTTGAGGTTGTTGAGGAGCGCCTCCAGGCCTTTCATCTTACTTAAATCTCCATATTGCTGCGTGGTCCCCTGAATTCTTCAGGGCATCACTGCATCCCACCTGTTTCATCATCAAACCAACAGGTTCCCAACCAGAAGGTCTGCTTGTGCCTTCTCTGCATTGGCCCCTTGCTTCACTTCCCTTCCTCTGGGTCGGGAACTTGTGACTTCTCTTGCAGAAGATCTTGCTTCTTTTTCTGTTTGCTGGGACTCTGTGACCGTTCGGTTTACTTGTTGTCTATACCTTGCATCATCAGACCAGCTCGGCCTGAGGGTCTCTGTTCAAGATGCCGATGAAGATGAACCCTACGCTTGTCCTTTGGGGCGTCCGCATGGGCTTCATGTCCTACGGATGGGACGCAGGTGTTCTGGGAGGAGTGCTCCTGACACCGTCCTTTCAGGCCGCCATGAAGGTACTTCCGTCTCTCAGGCACCTCAACGCGATGAAGTCAGCTGACCATGACCACAGGCACCAGATGCCACCACAACCGCCATGATTGTGGCATCGTTTCTCCTGGCATCATGGCTAGGTTGCGTATGTGCAGCCTCGCCCTGGAGCGTTCGCTTCGGTCGCCGCATCTGGGTTATGACCGGAGCTGCCATTCAAATTCTCGGCACTGTCATCGCAGCATCCTCCTACTCTGTCGGCCAACTCATCGCCGGCCGTGTCCTCATCGGTGTCGGAAATGGCTTCGTCGTCGCCACTGGTCCAGTCTACGTCGCCGAGACCACTGGTGCCGTGCAGCAACGTGGCCCTCTCGTCGGCATACTGATGGGCTTCGCATGCGTCGGCACCGCTTGCGCCTACTGGATTGATTTCGGTTTCACGTACGCCACTGGCCAAGTCGTATGGCGCCTCCCTGTCGCCATGCAAATCATCTGGTCTCTTCTCTGTATCGTCTTGACCTTCCCCAATGCCGATTCGCCGCGCTGGTACTTCCTCCAGAACCGGCCTGACGAGGGCAAGATAGTGCTCCACCAGATGTACGACGACAATATGCTCGTGGAGAAGGTAATGAGCGAGATCCAGACGGAGCTAAAGCAAGAGGTCAATGAGACGTTGCGGTTTACCGACTTCTTCTATGATCGGTCAGAGACGCAGGCTGCGTCGAGGATTAGGGACGGCGTTATACTTGTGGGTGTCGCGTACCTCATGGGTATTAACATGATCTTCTACTATATGACGACCATCTTCCAGGTGTACATTGGGCTGGCAGCGACTACGGCTTCCGTGTGCTCTGGTGCAGCGACTACGCTTCTCGCTATTGGCACCTTCGTCGGTTCAATCTACTGTGAGAAGGGTGGACGGAGGAAGTGGCTTCTTTGGGGCTCCGCTCTGCAGTCTGTCTTCATGATCGCTTTTGTTGCTCTTTTGGCAGTCGGCACCAAGGCAGCGAGCTCCGGCGCGGCTGCGATGCTTTTCTGTTGGATCTTTGTCTTCAGTCCCACTTGGGCTCCTCAGCCGGTAAGTGTGCTATGCGCTTCATTGGATGCTTTCGATCGTTATCTGACTCAACTGTCGTAGTACATCTACATTGCCGAGACTATGCCTCTCCGCCACCGCCACACCGGTGTTGGCCTCGGTATGTCGGCGCAGTGGCTCATGGCCTTCCTGACTGTGTATGCTGGCCCGATCGGGTTCGCGACCGTGGGTTGGAAGATCTGGATCTGGTTTGCCGTCTTCAACGTCATCGGCTTCCCTTACGTCTACTTCTTCCTGCGTGACACCCGTGGTCGCAGCCTGGAGCATATGAACGAGCTCTACAATGACAAGTTGGCAGTCGGCAGTGGCACCTTGAGCCCTAGCGAGGGAGAAGGAAGCGTGAAGGCTGAGGAGAGCATTGTGCATCAGAAGGTCTAAGAGATACTGTGTGCGTGAGTCTGGCGGAGAAGGTAGTATAGAGTAATGTAACGGTGGGGGGAATAGTCTTGGAGATGTTATTTAGCTTCAATGAGATGCACGAAGCAACCGAGCACTGATGTTCGTTTGTTCTTCCTCTTCTCAGTGCGTGTGGTGTTGAATTATCCGTAACAAGTCCAAGGCCAAACATGAGTGCTCACCGCTAGATCCCTGCAACCCCACGTAATGCGATTCCTTGTAGCATACTTCCAACCTAAAGCTTCGTCTTCTACCTCTAGACGTGTGTATTGTTGGAGTCCGGTAACCCATGCTGTTCCGGCCATGTCCTAGTCGACATTGCCTGCAGGCTCTGTAGGAACAAGCTTGTGGCTTTTCTGCTTGATTTTGTTTGCGAGACACTACTTGAAAACGGATTGTTGGTGTGTTGTGTATTTGATTTCATCGCTAATGCGGGAACTATGTACGGTGAAACTTGTCGCTCTGATTCGTCGGGGAAACGAACCTGACTTGTGGACGTACCACCTATGATGCAGTTAAAGACTGGTCGTGCACGATCTATGGAAAGTTCGAAGACTTGCGGTGCGGCAAATTACCGTGATAAGGCCGGACATTGACAGCTCCAATGGCGGCGAGTGAGAATACGAGAGTAAGTTGTGTATAGAAGTCGCATTCGGAGGACTGGGCTAAAGGTTCATGATTAGGCATTTTTTGCAATGCACAAGAAGGTCGCCCGGGATATGGAAAAGGAGCAAGTTGGGAGTAAGGGAGATGAGGACATGATCATGCCGGTGCCTTCCTGCGACTGACAGATCACTCGTCAGGCTATTACTGGAAATTATTTGCCAACAAAGGCAAAATGTACTGAAAGAGCGGTTGGGGGAAATAAAAAACGCCTTTGTCTCCAAGGTGCATAAGGGAGGTCACGGGGATGTACGCGGCCAGGTTGGTCTGAAATCAGTGACCGGCTGCAGTGCGAATGGCTGGGCCCATTAGTTGATGGGTCCAGGGGGCATATACTGAGGCTCCTCTTCGTTCAAGATCATGGAAACGTTCTGCCGAATAGGCTTTGCATCAACTCGTGTCCCATCGACTGGCCAGTGGCGTCCACCGGAAAGATCTGGTCTAGAACTGCCCAAACAGGATGCCAACAACCTAGAGTTTTCCTTGTTTCGGCGTACACTAAGTATTTTCTGCTACCTGAAAGATAATCGATTAATTCATCATCCGTTAGATTGGGGCTACATGTTATGTGTCGAATAAGAGGGTACAATTGTCTACCGTAGCAGTTAGACCGCGCAAGGTTCTCGGATGTACGTCTGGTTTCATGCAATAATCTGCAAAAGTGGAGGCCGGACATTCTACGACACATTCCTTCCAAATGTCCAGGCAACATCAACCTCCATATTCTCGCGTCCTGTTCCCTTCGCATCCATTGACGGGATGGGCCTCTAGACCTCCACTGTAGGATCCTCCCAATGAGAGCACTGTGGTAAGGGGAAAGTCGGATTCATGACTGACTCTTGGTGCGGAGACTGTTCATAGCTAATTTGAATCCAGCTCATGAAGACTCGCCGTCTATCAAGACGCATGAGGATCTACGTAAGAGGGGTTGTAAGTATGGTGCTACCGTCAACCTCTTGAAAGGCGTACACAAGGGTTCCTAACCATGCACAACTGCATTACACACAAGCCACACTGTTTGTGCGCATAGGTGCATTCATCTCCCAAGGTGGCCCGCATAGCCCAGTCAGAATTATGTGCTTAAAGTCACGGTCAAACTTCTGTGTAACCAACACACACCCATGGCAAGAATGATGCACACTGCCACCCACCCGCATGCACAATCGCCACTCTCGAAACATATCTGTCTTGCGTGTCTTGTGATTCAGACTTTCGGAAAGATCAGGTCGCATTGTCCCGTGAGGTCTTCCAGGCTCTCGTATTGTCAACTCCACGTCACCACGCCGTACATGTGCATGATGAGTTCAGGAGTGGATTCCCTGAACATGCGTTTCGACGGCTTTGATACGGTAGTGCAATCGTCCTTGACCGAGCGGCGTAGTCATTGCAAGTGGCAGAGAAGGCGTAATGTTGAGTTGTTGTCTCCATTGGTCAACCGAGGGTATCGCATCCGAGCCAGATTTGCAGTACGACATTGTTGTGTAAAACCTGTTCTAGTAACCCGTTCGCAGCATAACACACTACTCCACCTAACAAGGCAAGGTTACTCATGACCAATACATAATGAAGTCATACGACAACCCGTCCCTAACCTCGCCACAAGTCATTCAAACGCCAAGAGCTGTCGCCTCTCCCTAGTGTTCAACGAGGGCGTAGATTATAGTCACTTCGAACTCTATATTACAAGCTCCCCCAAGTACCTCCTCGCTGATCTCTCCACGTGCCACTTTCTGTTCCAACTGCGCCCTCTCTTCACGCCACTTTCTCATTTCCTCAAGACGCTCATTCTTAGTGCCCATATTGGGAATGATCCCTGGAGGGGGGGTTGAACCACTGCCTAGAGGTTGTGGTATCCAGTCAGTTAATGTTCAGACATATGGTACAGTGCTTGGTAGTACTTACTCCTGTGGGACTGCTCTTCCATCTACTCCTCGAAACCGGTCTTCCGTCTCCTGGCTCCAAGACTGTCTGTCAAGAAAGACCTTGATCAGTTCTGGCGGCATTGGTCTCGCGTCGTATACTTTGATGCCGGTGGGCTGATCAGGCGGTGTGGGTAACCATTGCAGAACCCTATACACTCCGTCGCTGCCGAGATCATCGAAGCACTGGCCATCTGCTGGACTACGTAGAGACCTCACCAGTGCATCGTGCTGGTTTGTGGCAGCTTCGTAAAAAGTTGAATCCTTCGGCTTGAGTTGAGTTGCGGATCTGGATGCATCATTGCTAGATTCCAATCCTTCGGGGTTGGATGGCAACTGTGCCCCTGGCGATGACATGATCGATTCGTTCTCACTGCTCGAAGAAGGATTCATGAGCCAGTACCACTAGTTTTAGCTTGTGTAAGCCGGAAGTGCGGGTAAAGGGCAAGTAATGTTACAACACGAGGCAGATTGGTGGTTGTGAGAGGAGGTTGTGGTTACAAAGGCGTAAAGGTTCATGGGCAGAATCCCAGCGTACTTATAAGCGACGCCTGTAGTGCTTACCAACTCATTTCTACATGACGTACCGTCGCGGATAAACAGCCTCGTAACCATGCGGGCATACACAACCTCGTGTTGGACTTTGGTCGTCGCTTCGAGTATCCAACGGACTGAACATGCGGCCTCTGGTAGCGCTCTATAAATTATCGACGTCTCCATGACAGCTTGGACATCGCACACCCACACTCCAGTCCATTTCTCTATACAGAACCTATCCTCCACGAGCCTGAGTCCGATATGAAGCTCTCACTTTTCCTGTCCGCTAGTGCGACCTTTCTTTTGGCAACAGCCGCAGACACTGTCGAGCCGGTAGGCACTCCGGCAAGCCATATCCATACAAGCAAGTGCTAATTATACGTGGCTAGTCCCTCACTGAGGCGCTCAAGAACTTCAAAAGCGGCCACGGTATCGAAGATCTGGGACGTGACGGGGTGCTGCGTAGTTTGAACCCCACCTATGACACTGTCATCGACTACGTCCAACTCAGTGAGCGACAAATTGCCCAGTATCTCGAGGGACTCGGCAAGAAACCGACCGCGTATGAAGGCGTGTAAGCAGACCCATCCATATACCTATCTATCACATTAGGGATTAACACTGACGTCCACTCCAGTGACGGGCGCAATGTGATGTCGGATGCTCAGCTGTGGGCTGTTCCCGACGACATTATCGCACGCAAACCGACTGTGAGAACATCCGAGCCGAAACTGCCCAGGGAGCTGTTTGCGCACGAGAAGAGAGCAGAATGCGTGTCGCACATTTGCGATGAAGAGGCTGATTGTTATGAATACAACTGTGCACGTTGCATCCGCGTAACAGAGTGTGTTGGAGGCCCAACGAGTTGTTTGTCATCAAAGACTTGCCATTACAACCGATAAAGGCTCACCAATTGCAACGTTAAAGTAACATAGAGAAAGTAGCCTTCTGTTGCAACTTTTGAATACTACAAGAGAAAGCTTACGTACGTAATTGAACCCAAACCTGGACAGCGCAATTAATGGTGAATCGACTTACATGAGGCCAAAACATAGAAATAAGTGGTATCGCAGTGAGATAAGTCGCCTCCTTGTAGGGGCTCTGCATATGAAGATCAAATGGGACTCACTCCCATGACACGAGTTCTAGTCCCAGTGTACCTAATGTCGCCATTGTGATGCAAGTCATTAGTAGCATTTCAGGTCTCATAACAGCTTCTAAATGATAAAAACCCTAAGACAGGTGGCGGGCTTCCTGACGCTCAACCTTACTGTATGTGCAGGTAAATTATACAGCCATCACGTGATCCTGACGACTTTGGCACGCCTGGGGGAATGTGAAGGCGACAATAGTGTACCATGCCCAAACGCCACACGCCCCTGTGAATTTACTCACCGGTTGATGAGCGGATAATGTGGTATTCATAAACCATCGGCCACATCCTCTAGTATCGTCTACGACAGTCGCGTCATTTTAGGCAGACATCTACCACGTGTGCTCACGTGAGACTATCTTCTATGTCGCTGCCTATTTCTTCTGATAGGTATATAGCCATGTCATATCCCCCACAATTTCCTTCTTCATACAGCCCGCTCTTTGCTATTTAGCTTTGATCGGACTAATTTTTGAACCCTCGTCCTTGGCTCACTGGTCTTGATTATAGTCAAGGGCACTGTGCCCGTCCTATTGCACTGTCTGGATGAGTGCGCGAACACCTTTTCATTGGCTACGCTGGCGTGCTGGCTAGTCCGAGGAAGATGAATTAAATTGAAGATGGGGGTTATGAACGCTAGGGCGACCCTGAGGACATGAGATAACATAAGCTGAAATACTTAGACATAAGTAGTCTAATCGCTGTGTATCTAGTAGAGCGTGGGATGCTACAGTTTTGTATCGTTGTGCTTATGTATTTCAAAAAATACTGTTTTAACCTGAACATGACCCGTGAGATCGAGATCAGCGATCATGTCTAGTATCATTTATTGAACGAGTTGGTTTGCATTTGGTAAGAATACCATTACACGTGTGTTGTGTAATCATTTGAGGATACGCGTTAATTACACTAGCACTTCTGCCTCATACCATAGAGTTCAAGAGCACAGTGGAGAGCCAAAGGCCTCGACTTCCAGACTCAAAATGGTCCGTAAGCTTCCAGAATGCTGCCATTCTTATACAACAGACAGAACAATACACAACAGCATCTGGTGTAATCTAAATCCGAAGCCGTTTAGGCATGATTCTGTCTCGCATCATTGAGAGCTCCCTGTTCTTGTGGCAAACGATGCTGTCGCGCAACTTTACTTAGATAACCGCAACTCTTCCGCTTGTCCTATCTTTCAAACGACGTACCTATCTTCTGCATCTCATCAATATGTAGTACCAACCCAAATATCTACACCTCTTGCGTTCCCAACGTATTCTGCTGTGGCTGACTGGATCGCGTTGCTATCGTTGCACTATCTCAGTAAGGGCATGCCCTGGTCGCTTAATCTGGCGATCCACTCAACACCACGCAGCTCCATATGAAGTAGAATCCTGGGTCCCATAGCGCTAGTCCCATAAAGACGGAGAGTATATGAACGCAGCTTGGAGGTACGGCAGTTTCAGCCGCCCCACAATAATGATAAAAAAACATACTACCATAGTAGGCTTCGCAACGTTGGTTTGGGTACACAATCCTTCTACAACCACAACATTTTCGTTGTATGCTTACGACTGACTCGAAGCACTACAAGATGATGATGTTCAAGGTTGTTGCGCTCGCACTTGTGAGTGCGGCGCAAGCTCAAAACATCACTCGTGGCGCGGCGATGATGAGATTCGCATGCTCCCAACTCACCGTCGAGCGTCTCGACCCACTTGTCAATCCCGGCGTTATTGGGAGCCCTCACACTCATCAGATTGTTGGAGGGAACAGCTTCACGGCGGAGATGAAGCCTGGCGAGCATGACCTAGTAGCCGAGAGTACATGTACGACTTGTACCTTCAGTGAAGACTTCAGGTAAGTGTTGAGAGAGCTACAAGGAATCATGAAAGGATAGAGAGAGCAATGAGGAAGAAGCAGATGTGGCATGATGGAAATGGAGAGAAAGGAGATGATGAGGCGGTGCTGACGATGGGCAGTAACTACTGGACAGCAGCAATGTACTTTCGGGCAAAGAACGGGGACCTACAAGCGCGTGCAGCAATGGGCGAATCTTGGGTTAACTCAAAGAGGTGGAATGACAGTCTACTACATCCCACCATACGACGGCGTCAGCAAAGTTACTGCATTCAAACCGGTACGTTAGCTCCTCTGTTTCTTCCGGGTTCAATTGGATTGTACTTACCCGTACGCTGAACATTACTAACTTAACATCCAGGGCTTCAGGATGCTCGCCGGCAACTCGATGCTGCGCAACACCACTGGTGAAGCCCGCGGTATCTGCCACCGCTGCGTCTACAAAGACTCCCAATCCCTTCGGCGGCGCTCCATGCACCGAGGAGGACACGACGAACCTTCCCACACGCATGTGTGAAGGCGGCATCCGCACCCAAGTGACATTTCCTACGTGCTGGGACGGCGTGAACCTCGATAGCCCAGACCACCAGAGCCATGTTTCGTATCCAGAGATCCCATACGAGCCATATGGCGAACCGGTAGCTACTTATCCGTATACGCCAGAGCAGCAGCGAGGCAAGTGTCCGGAATCTCACCCAGTTCACTTACCGCAGATTATGTATGAGGTCATGTTTGATACTACGCCTTTCAATAAGAAGGAACTATGGGGTGCGAATGGTACGCAGCCATTTGTATATTCCATGGGCGATGCGTAAGTCGTTTCTTCTTTGCCTCCTTACCGTGGTGCAATGGGCGACGAAGTAGAACTGACCACGATGGGCAGGACCGGACACGGCAATCACGGAGACTACATGTTCGGATGGAAAGGCGATGCACTTCAGCGGGCGTTGGATGCGCGCTGTGGTAATGATGTGTGCAGTGAGTTGAAGCGGCAGACTGACGAGGAGGCGATGAAGTGTGCTATTCCGCAAACCATGGTGGAGGACGTCGATGGTTATAATTGTAAGCTCCCGCGGATACCTCGGGTCAAACAAAAACTAACTGTCGATACCAGGGCTTCAATCTCTTCCTGGAGGCGTGCAGGTCAACGATGGAATGTGAAGGTTGTGTATATGCCGTGGATTGAAGCAGCGTAATTGAGTATTAGAGTCTAGAGTTTACAACCTGAGTGACATTTCCCACTCTCGCCTTTTGATGTGATGTATTTCACTTCGCGATGTGTCGATCATAGCTGATGTTTGTCCAGTGACAAAGTTAAGACCTTGAGCGTTGTGAGTGAAGTGCATGTAGCCGCAATGGGGAGGCGGATGTGCGGCAGACTGCTTATAGCCGGGGGTCCCTCAGGTACTGTATGATAGGCAACCGTACTTCTGCCACAACGCGCAGGCTCACCATGTCTGCCTCGACAGACTCGAGTGCGACGCATGTCGATGCGAGCAGTGAGGGTGGGCCGCCAAAGATCGAGGCCTTGTTCTTGATCAGGTTCGACAATAAGGTTGGGTATGTTACAACGCGACCAAGACAGACGTGCTGAGTGTATCTTGGTATTGCCTGAGCACCGCGATGAAGCTCTGCGCTGACATCGAATACCAGCTACACGATTGCCTGGAAGCGGTCCACGAGCGACATCGCCCTCGATAATGCCGTCGAATTCAAATCGCTGCCTTCAGGCTTACATGCAGTCCAAACCGACCTGGTCTACTTCACGCACTTGGGCTATGCCGGGCTCAGCGCCTTCGCCAGGGGCGACGCAGGCGCAGAAGAGCGCAACGCGAACTTTGTGTCGGTCGGCATCCTAGTCAAGAGGGAAGGCAGGTTTGGCAGGCTAGGGAGAGCGTGGCTGCTCGCCGCGCATCTAGAGAAGCTGGCGGCGACGCTGGCCGACGACTCGGACACGGTAACGCTGTTGGAGGAGTTTTGGGACCAGCACAAGAACAGGTCAGGATCGAGCAACGATGACGGGGAATCGAAAAATGGACACACAAAGGGCCACAGTAGGGCGCGCGCAATCTCGACAGTCAGCGCTGTCGCCAGAGACGATGAGAGTCTGCCGGCATATCACCCTGCGCTATCGATACCGCAGTACCTGGACAGCTTGGGGCCTTTGTCGTTCAGGCTGCAGCAGGCGGCGCTATTGCGCAAAAGAATTCTCTTCGTCGCAAGTCCACCAGTGAGGACTGCTTGTGAATATGGTATGCTCCTCTGAGGCTACGGCTACGCGAGCCAAAGCCAAGCAGGAAGCTGACAGGCTACAGTATACAATCTCTCCGTCCTCTCCAGCATCTCGACCCGCGACGCCGACGCCCTCGGACCCGGTACCGAAGACCTCGTGCGCCTGCCCTCCCTCTTCTCCGTTGGTGTCCACGACATACCTTACCTTGAGAACCTACGAAATCCGAAACACGGTGGCCACACGCCTGGCAACGAAGCTTCTGAAGGGTGGGTTGCATGCACGACAGATGAGATTATAAGCACAAAAACACAGCTATACGATATTGTCGTCGAGCTGCCGCCCACAGACGCCCCACAACAAAATCGGCGCTGGCCGCGAATACGCACGAGCGACGGCAGCGTGATCAAGGCAAGCCAACGAGACGTGGCTCGCTACAAGCTTTTGCACAGGGAGCTGTTAAGGCATAGACCACAGACCCCGCGCGCAGCAGACGCCGACGAGGACAGCGACGACGCAGCACCTCTACTATCGCGCGACCAGGTCGATACGAAACGCGCCGACGACGACCTCAACCAAGTATACGACGATTCGGTTGTAGAGCCCACGACATGGTCGCGGCTTGCGTACTCGGGTTTCATGTGGTGGGCGTCTGCGGGCGAGCAGGATGCATACACGACCGCAGAACGGGAGACTGATCGCGAGCTTGTCGGCGACGTGGCCGAACACTCACAGTCTGTTGAGACAGCCATGATTGCCTACTTCCACCGGCAAACGTCGTTGCTGATACAAACACTGTCGGAAGTGATTGAGCGCGAAAGAGAGGGCGAGGGTACTGATGACGACTATGGTGACGGGGATGCGCTTGTCATTGACAGAGATGACTTGTCACGGATGGGGCTGGACACGTGGTCGGAAGCCGACCGAGCGTTTGTGCAGGAGTTTGGAAGCCTGTACTTTGGTCGGGCCATTGCGGTGAAGGGCAGCGAGGTGGACTGCTGTGGGTTGAGAGTGCCAATCTTGTAAGCTGCTGTGGACGTAGTAATGCTCGAACCAAGGCAGGTCCCCGGTTCTGTAGCCACAACATGGGCTCACGATGGTATAGTCCCTTCGTGGTGGCGTCAGACAAGTGCGTGCATCTACACAGTACGGCGGTTGTTGCGTATTCAAAGTTGACTTCCTCGGACGTGGAGTCATTACCCGCTGCTAGCACGCCAACCGGTCCACAGCCTGAAGTGCCGCATACACGACAACCTGTTCTCGCAGCGCTCATGATGCCAGAGGCTGTTGTCACGGTGGCTCGTATCCCGCAATAGCCTCGTACACAATCAATTGCGCGCGAGGCCATTCGCTACACGTACGCGTCGAGTGAATAGCCGCCGATGTCGGGCCTCTGCGCACCCCGCATTCTCTGCAAACGCGAAAGTCCGTGCCCCGCATCGTCATATGCTTTTCACACCATTCAACGGCCGGCAGCCGGCTCAAGTGCTTAGCCCAGCCGAGCACCAAAGTTTTTTGCTCTGCTGTGAATCATAGGGCGCGTGTAGTCATCGCTCGCCCTTGCAACCATCCATACATACATACTGTGACTGATTGCCTCACTTTGACCGCCCTCCCACACTCTACTGCAATCCTTATATTTCTTCCCCGTCTCGTAGATTCGCACGCGCCTTCGCCCTTCCCAGAACGCCAATTCACGTAGCACGCGCGCCCAGCCAATCAGCGAGAGTCAGCGAAGCGAAGTGAGACAGCAATTGCGGCTCCAAGATGCCTATGCTCGCGGATCCCTCGATAAAATACAAGGCTTTCAAGCCGCTGAATCTACCAGACAGGTCATGGCCGAGCAAAACCATTGACAGGCCGCCGCGCTGGCTGTCGACGGATTTGAGAGATGGCAACCAGAGCCTGGTAGACCCCATGGTGAGTACCCAGCACTTTGCAATTACAGCCACCACGGGGACTCAACTGACGGCGCACAGGACGGCACGCAAAAATGGGAGTACTTCCAGATGCTCGTCAAGCTCGGCTATAAGGAAATCGAAGTATCCTTTCCCTCGGCGTCGCAAACCGACTTCGACTTCACCCAACGACTCATACAGACACCCGGCATAGTCCCCGACGACGTCTGGGTACAGGTCCTCTCGCCATGTCGCAAAGAGCTGATCCGCCGAACGGTCGACTCCCTCAAGGGCGCCCGTAAAGCCATCCTCCACCTTTACCTTGCAACGAGCCCGTGCTTCCAGCAGATCGTCTTCAACATGAACAATGACGAGACAATTGCCCTGGCCGTCGAGTGCACAAAGTACGCCCGCTCCATAACAAAAGACGACCCAGCCACAGCAGGCACCGATTGGCAATACGAGTTCTCGCCAGAGACCTTTTCAGATTCTTCGCCTGAGTTTGTCCTCAAGGTGTGTGAGGCAGTCAAGGCAGCCTGGGAACCCAGTGTGGAGAATCCCATCATCTTCAACCTGCCAGCCACCGTCGAGATGGCGACGCCCAACGTCTACGCCGACCAAATTGAATACTTTTGCAAGAACATCACAGAGCGGGAAAAGATCAGCGTGTCTCTACACCCACACAACGACCGGGGATGTGCAGTCGCAGCAGCAGAACTAGCGCAAATGGCAGGCGCAGATCGCGTAGAGGGCACACTGTTTGGCAACGGAGAGAGGACAGGCAATGTCGACCTCGTCACGCTGGGCCTCAACCTCTATACCCAGGGAGTTCACCCAGGGATTGACTTCTCAGATCTTAAATCCATCATCGACATGGTAGAGACGTGTAATAAGATCCCAATACACCCGCGCGCACCTTACGGAGGACAGCTCGTTGTATGTGCTTTCAGCGGCTCGCATCAAGACGCCATCAAGAAGGGCTTCCAGAAGCGCAAGAAGGAAGGCGCAACCAACGAAAGTCCATGGCAAATCCCATACCTGCCGCTGGACCCGCAAGATATCGGCCGCACTTACGAAGCCATCATTCGAGTCAACTCGCAAAGCGGAAAAGGCGGCGTTGCTTGGATTATACAACGCCAGCTCGAACTCGATCTGCCGCGTGGTCTACAAATCGCATTCTCCAAGATTGTACAAAAAGAGACGGATATGCTGGGCAGAGAACTGCTACCGAGCGAGATTACAGCACTGTTCGAAGAGGCATACCACCTCAAGCGCAACCCCCGCTTCTCCCTTGTCGACTACGAAATCACAGCTGACCGCTCCGCAACACCCGTACCGCCCCAGGAAGGTAAAACTGTCAGTAGCCGTAATCTTCGACGTATATTCAAGGGTGTTATCGAGATCGATCATCAGGAGCACGAAATTCGAGGCTCGGGCAACGGCGCACTTTCATCCTTGGCTGATGCGCTGAGGGGTCTAGGCATCGATTTAGACGTAGTGGATTATAACGAGCACACTATCGGCACGAGTAAGGATGCCAAGGCGGCTACGTATATAGGATGTACGGCAGCGCAGAGCACCCATAAGGTCTGGGGTGTAGGAATTCACCAGGATGTCGTTCAAGCTTCGCTCATTGCGCTTTTGAGTGCTGCTTCTTCGGTAAGTCATATCACTGGAGCAGTGGGAGCGCCGACATGTAGAGTAAATTCAACTGATGCTAACTTTGGCCAGTTCCTGTCATCGAGACCGTCGACACCGATACCCTTCCGGCCTAAACGATCCAACACCATCGACATTCCCAGCCCAGAGTCAAGTCCAACTCGAGCAGGCGATAAGCGTAGTACGCTTGTAAATACACTGGAAGCCGCTGTCAATGGTGAACAAGCTGATGTCAAAAGTGCGGGGGTATAAATAACTGCAAGCGTTGTATCTTCAACCATCGCATCGAGTTTCTCTCCAATTCTCTTCTGCATTCACCGTTATGCATGTGCCATGGTCGAGAAGCAAGAGTTGACTTTGTTGTTCCAGGGTACTATATACACTTCATGAATGCAGCATACGATGTCCGTGTATCTTACCGTGTACAATACAAAATCCCGCTTGAAACTATTCTTATCTACTTATCTTTAAAACGACCCAGCATGAACTAACACTAACATCTAGAGCCAGCATCTTTACGCTTTGTCGGTCGATCCGACATCGGCATACCCACTTTAATACGCTTATCGCCGGCTTCTAGTACAAGCAACAAATGTATCAATTGCAGGAGCGCGTCCTATCGTTGTACTTTAGATTTCTGTACCTGTATCTACATCTACCAAACCAACTCCGTGAGATTCAAAATGGCAAGCAATAGCAGGGACAACATACCCCCAGCGCCAGCATACTTCCCCACCTCAGCAGACTCGCCCTTACATCCGCCGAAAGAGCTATATGACGGCCTGAGAGGGTTGACAAAGGACCAATTGACCAAGAAGAAGGAGTTTGTCATTCCTCCTCGGAGCGGCAAAGCATGGAAAGTCGGCAAAGGCGAGATTTGGAGACTGAGTACGCCCGAGGGACCACAGGTCAGTAGTACTACCACCACCCTCTCATATCTAATCAACTACACCCTAGCCAGACGATTGTTTTATGGGTTGGTTGAATGTTGTTGACAAAGATTAACTAGGTGGGCGACCTAAACATATGGAACCAACACGACCCGCGGGAGCGATTCTGGGCCGCGCGCACAAGACAGCTGCAAAGTAGTCATATGATGGAAGGAGACCGGTTATGGAGCAACTTGCCGTTTATGCGGCCGCTTTGCGGGATCATTCGCGATGGGTGTGAGATCAGAGATGCGCCGACGGGGGAAGGGAAAGGAGATGGGAAGAATGGAGGGAGGGAAGAGGAGAGAGATGAACGGGGAGGCGTGACGAAGTGGGGAGGGCGGTGCCATGACTTGCTGGGGACGCGGTGTGACCCTTACGGTACGTGTTGAGAGTAGGTATTCGTAGTGAATATCGACCGCTAACTCTGCCTAGTTTCCAACATGCTTACCGGCGCATCCTACGACTACCACTGCCACTCAAACCTAGTCCGAGCGGTCCTCCCCTTCGGCCTGACAGAATTCGACGTCCACGACGTCCTCAACGTCTTCCAAGTAACGGGCCTCGACTCGCAAGGACGCTACTTTATGGAAGCCAGCCCAGCAACCAAGGAGAGTTTCATTGACTTTTTCGCGGAACAGGACCTCCTGTGCGCGCTCAGCACGTGTCCTGGAGGGGACTTGAGCGCGTGGGGATGGCATCAGGCGGATGAAGGCGCCGGTGATGATAGTAAGCCGGATATGAAAAGTACTTGTAGACCGATTAAGGTGGAGATTTGGCAGCTGAAGGATGAGTTTAAGGAGAAGGTTTTGAAGGGTTGGAGGAACCCGGAGCGTAGTCAGTATGAGGGGGTTCATGGTATAGACATCCCGGAAGGCGAGAGGTAGAGCAAATCCACGGATTGGTTGCAGGCTCGAATGTAGTAAATGTTAATCGTAGGAATTGACTTGATTAGTCACCAATGGGAAGCAGGATCCTACTGACGCGCTTACGAGACCACTTTGAAAGTCGTTATACTATGTAATGTACCTATATTCCTTCAATGGTTGTGGACGCTACCCCTCTAAGTTAGCGCAATTTGAGCCTCGGTACAACAGCTACTCACCACATAGACGTCAGCGCCGAGGTTGTGACAACAAAAGGATCAGACCGATGAGTGACTGCACTCAGTTGCCTTGATAACTTCTAGAAAAAGCTATACTGGTGTTCTTTTGTCATTTGCATTCCTCACAAAGTAATTCTGCGGCAGAATGGCCTCCGCACAATCAGACGTACAGCTCCAGGACTTTGCCAACATCTTCAGCTTGAAGGGCAAAGTAGCAGTTGTGAGCGGTGGATCAAGGGGGCTAGGCCTACATGCCGCATCTGGGTACTTGGTCTTGTCATCAAAAAGTGTCGTGGATGATTGCTGATACGTAGTCGCAAAGTCTCCTGCAGGCTGGCTGCTCCAAGGTCTTCATCACCAGCCGGAAAGCGAGCGCGTGCGACGAAGCTGTCGCAGCCCTTAACGCGTTGCAGAATAAGCAGCCGGGCGCAAAGGCATACTCAGTACCTGCGGATAGCTCGAAGCTCTCAGAGATTGAGAGACTGGTCGAAGAAGTAGCAAAGCATACTGATCACGTGGATATCCTCTTCGCGAATGCTGGTGCGACATGGGGCTCATACTTTGATAAAGTGGATGAGAAGAATGGATGGGACAAGGTGATGGACCTGAATGTCAAGGGTGTTTTCTTTACGATTCAGAAGTATGCCTTGCTTGGTCCTAGACTACATACGCACCGAGCTTGACGGCTAACAGAGCGCAGATTCGCACCGCTCCTCGAGAAAGCTGGCTCTGTTGAAGATCCGTCTCGCGTCATAGTCACTGGCAGCGTCGCAGGCATTGGAACTGGCTCACTCGGCGAATCCGGCGCCTACTCCTATGCGGCCTCC
This sequence comes from Neocucurbitaria cava, assembly GCA_027946455.1. Lineage (NCBI taxonomy): Eukaryota > Fungi > Ascomycota > Dothideomycetes > Pleosporales > Cucurbitariaceae > Neocucurbitaria > Neocucurbitaria cava. Next base: position 1,883,358 of record JAPEUY010000005.1, on the reverse strand, counting down.
AAAGCTGCTGTCCTACATCTTGCCCGAAACCTCGCCGTCGAGCTGGGACCGCGACATATACTTGTGAACGGCATTGCGCCGGGCTTCTTCATGTCAAAGATGGCTGCTGTGTTGATGGAGCGGAGCGGCGGCGCGGATGCGCTCAACAAGAGCAACCCAAATGGGCGGGTGGGGAAGCCGGAGGATATTGCTGCTGCTGTGGTTTTTCTAAGCTCGAGAGCCGGTGGACATGTCAATGGCGATACGCTTGTGCTCGACGGGGGGAAGATCTGGGGCAGTAACAAGCTGGAGAGGTTATAGAAGATCAAAGACCGTCATTCGATCGGTATTACGGTACGACGAATTGCTAGCTGTGTGCTCATCTGGTTTCCCTGCTCATGTAGGCGCCACGCCATCCTACGACTCATGGGGGCCAGATGTGAAGAAGTCAAGTTAGAGTTCTCGGGTTCCCATACGCCGTCACGCCGGTACCTCGCACAATGCGAATTTGGCACGCTGATTTGTGAGACATGTCTTTCCTTACGAAGCCCAGGACAGTCGCTTTGCTGGGAAGCTCCTAGAAGGTGGCGCGACAGGCCCTGTCGGGAACGCTTCTAGCCGTATATCTACCCAAAACACTGAAATTGAGAGCGAACATGGCTACTAGTGGCATCTTCGTGTTGTTGAGGCGTTGAGGCGTGCGGAATGAGTACTGGCGGACATGGAAGGCGCACCCAGGCACGTGAGATTGGTCCCTCCCAAATGCAACGTCATCTGTGGCTAGAACCCTAACATCATTCCCACGGAACTGGTGTGGTACATAATATCGAAATAGAAGCACCGCCCCTTCGTCCTTTACGTGTTTCACATTGTTCCTCAACAGCCTGTCACTCTGCGCTCACCTGCCGCATTCAGCAGTCGCACATGCCCAAACTTGCCACTGAGCGTCAAGACGACTTCAGTTTGCGCTCAATTCCATCTGTCCGCCAGCATCCAAGCCTCACGCATCGTGTCCGGGACTGACACATGTCGATCTTCGCTGTTCGAAACAGCGAGGCGAGTGATCACCAAGGAATTTTAGCCTGCAGGCTCAACGGCGTCTTATCGGAGAGCTGATCAGGAGGCGATCCCGGTTCCAGCACTTGACGCCGGGCCTGCCAAGCCAGAATTTCTGTCATTCGGGCCTTGTTCTGCATCCATGGCTGCATGGAAAGGGGCATCGACTCAAGCATCCCAGGTCCGAAGATTTTCGACATTCTATCGGCTGTCTCCCAGAGACGGAAGCTGCCGACCCGCCAGGGGGCCACGCAATCTTGAGCGAGCAGGCATGTAGATCTACATGCGTCTGTTCACAACAACCCAAGGCAACACACGTCAATGCAGCGCAGTGGCACAGCATCGAATCAATACTCGACAGCAGCTCTCGGATGTCACATACGATGCCGTCCGTTTCCCGCAACGTAAGCGACAAGCACAAGATCCTCGCAGACCACATCCTTGAGATGGAGAAACACAAACGGGTGCCACGATTAACCATGTCGTATCTGCACGCGCAGGCTGATCGATATCTCCTCAGCCGATGTCACAGGCGAGGCGACTCGTGCTCGCTCATGAGGTTGGCCGCTGCGTGTTTAAACATGGTAGTCTAATGTCTCTGCGACGGCCGGCGAAAGCCTCAAAAAAGCGCCCAAGCCGCACGCTTGATATCCGCTTTCGCTATCTGAGCCTGTGGCGAAAAATAGCATTGAGGTCTAGACACGCGGTTCGGCAGTTGACAGCATGCTATCATCCATGCTGACCGGGCTTTTGGTCATCTCGGCACCGGAACAACGTTTCTTGCTTGCTGCCGACTGGCCAGGTTGTATTGATGCCAAGGACAGTTTCGCCAGAACTGGCTACAGGCTAGAAAGTTTCTGGTATTCTTTGAGCCCTGTGGGTCTGCCGGGACGGGTGCGGACACGCGCTGCAACGTGGGGAAGAGCACGTTTTTTAAGCAGTGCCACATTGTGACAAGGTAGGGATCGTGCTATTCCTCGATGCTGGCTGGCTGAACAGCTTCCGGAACGGCGTGCTGGTCGAGTAATGGGCTGGCTAATAAACGCTGCTGGACCCTGCTATCGGAGATGGTGCCTTCCAGTGTTCCACCCGTTTGGCGAGCTAGATTTCGCCCCTAGTGTCATGTTTCGCCATCCGCGACATCTTTCACGCATGTCAGAAGCGTCAACAAATCGGAGTCTTCACGGTAACTGGAACGGCTGTGGCTCGCCGCATGCCGAGAATTTGCTATTCAACGTGTTGTGGTTACACCAGCCTGCCATGCCTGGCTTCTATAGGTCCATCATATGCACCTTCGGTAACGATCCACCATGACGGAGTAGCTTGCCCTTGCTGGTAGGCGAGAAACAGTCGTTTTGCGCCTCGCGCGAAGTCGCCTCGTCCAGACCCGATCATTCCAACCGAAAAAACCTCGTGCTGCAGGCCCCCAGCTGCGAATTCTCGGCCACTGGCGTTAGCGAGCAGCTTCACATACCACATGCAGCATCATCCCTGTGCCTGCTTGTCGCCGAATTGGACAACTATGGACGTTTCGGGAGTAGTAGTGTGGTCCACCATGCGTTCAGGCAAATATTAGGACATTTATGAAATGAAAGTAACAAAAGCTGTCGTCAAATCTGACTTAGGGCCCAGCAAGTCTAAAGGACTAACCACCCGGATCTACATCCGATGTCAAAACTACGGAGCCATTACCCCGTTGCCATTGCCGGTAGTCGAATGAGAGTTTTCGCTTCGCACGTTCCTCGACGTAGGACTATCTTCACTAACACGGATTACGGAACTATTGGGCACACCTCACGAAGCACAGGCACACCGCGGTGTGCATGGCATATACCGACCCAGCCGTTTGACGGGGCCAAAAACTACTTTTTAGACACTTGTGGCGTTCCCTACCCGCAATAAGCTTTTCCCTCTCTGGCTGTACGGTATGTCAATTGCATGAGCAACCTTTCCTCCAGTAGTTCAACAAATCAAACTGAAAATTTTCTGTTGCCCAAAGTAGGAATCTTCGATCAAGTCATTGAGAGACTTTCCCGGTTCGGGAACCATGGCAAAGTAAAACGTGCCGCGGAAGACCCTGCGTTGTTCTTAGCACTCATCCGATATCGACAGTTGTAGTGGCGACCAGGCCCTGTTCTTGTCCTGTCTCACCAGAGTGTGCTGGGTGATTACTCCTACACCTACTGCAGTCGGGATCTGAGCTGATCACCACCGCAGCGTCAATTTTTGGAGATCTGCTCCACACAGACCTTGAATTGTTGATGATCACTTCAGCGGCTCATCGCCGAGTGCTGCCCACCTTTATTGCACCTATCGTTGCGTCCCTTGTTGCCTTCTGAAGCATCCTTCACTCTCGCTCAGCCGCGGAAAAATAGCCACCATCACTTTCAGATTTGCTCACGACCTCTTCTAAAGATTGCAGGCAGGCTGGTTGATTGCTTGTGATTCTACGCTTGGGCACCTTCGGTCTTCCGGGCGCTTGGCTGGCAGAGTCCTCAGGCGACACGGAACACCCGATTTCTGCGTCCTTGATACCCGAGTCGTTCGCCATCCCGCGCTTGGCTCACTTGCATGTACGGGTACCCTTCAGCTGGAAGTGTCGTTAGTCATCCTGTCCATCCACACTGCAGCCTGTCTTGGGTACCTCGCCATCAAACCAAACCACCTTGTCATGTATTGAGGGCTCCCTCTCATTGGCTCCCCATATGTAGCCGGTGCCACAACTTGTCCAAGGCATTGGTTTACCCCGAGTGGTGTTGTGCTCGGTTACTACCGACATTCTCTGTTGTTCCCACCGGGCAGACTTGTCTCCACTAAACTCTTCCTCTCTACAGCACCAAGGCTCTTGATATCCAGACGCTGAACAGGATCAGAAGTATACTCATCTTCAGCCATGCGCACATCGCCACCAGAGTCAAGTGGCGAATCTCCACATACCATGGTACCGCCACCGAATCCGTTTGCAATAGCTCCACCGGCTGCTCGTCCCAATACACTCTCTGCACCTAGCCTTCCCTCAGTGGGACCCAGGTCTCCAGGATACTCGTCGAACTCCTACAGTCACTCGACATCCCCCAGCACCGCGTCCGGAAGTCTGCCTGAGACACAGAACCATGACGCTCCGAATCTCATGATTTCTCCTACTCAGATTTCATCTGCGAACTTGAATGCGCAAAAACGAGCCTACAGACAGAGGAGAAAAGATCCGTCATGCGACGCTTGCCGAGAGCGAAAAGTCAAGGTGCGTTTGCAAGCTGTCTTCATCATGCAGCGGAGATTCAAATCGATCTTTGGTGCATGTATGTGGCAGGATCTACTTCTTCTCCCCCTCACTACCACTCTGACGGGAAGTGCGCTCGGCTGTCCTGGGATTGTCTGGTCATACACGTTCGGCTCAGGGCAATCGCTTTGGTGTATATAAAGAGCATAAAACCTAACATAATGCCTGATTGCCGTCCGGACTTGTAGCAGTGCTGCTCGCTGTCGCGAACTGGGATCATTAAACCGCCTGGATGGTTCAACTTGGCTGACGAGGATACAGTGCGATGCTACAGAAACTTCAGCCTGTTCGGAATGCTCGAGTCGGAATCACAAATGTCAGTTTACGAAGGAAACCAATCGTCGTATGTCTTCGATCAAGTATGTTACAAGGTCGTTGATGACGGTGATAATTGACTAACTCGTTCATATAGGCAGGTGCAAGATCTGCAAAGTCAGATTGCAGAGTTGACTCAGATGAACTCTCAACTACGGACAAAGGCCTCGAGTAAGGATCCTTCAGATGTCGAGCGTACAGACATGAAACGTCGACACTCGGAGGCGCAAGTTGGCCCTGTTACGGGATCTCGAGTGGCGGTGCCGGTCTTGAATAATTTCGATCACGTTCGGCGCAACATTAGAAAACACGCTCGAGGCATATTCGATCCCCCTCATGAAAATCGCAGCGTTCGTGAAGGGCTCGTCTCTGAAACCCCTGAGATACCGCTCCGCGCGGACTTCGCTCACCTCTCCCGATCCTACCTAAACTCTATCCACCCGTGGTATCCAGCAATTCATTGGCCAACTTTCCAACAAGAAGTAGATGAAGTATACACATCGAGAGGCTTCCAAAGAGCGCCTCAAGAATGGATCGGCCTTTTCTTCGCAGTACTGGCATGTGGCAGTTTGCAGACTCTCACCAGCCGTCACAATCTTTCAAGCGGAGCTTCACATGGGCAAACCTTCTTCGACATCGCAACCCGGGCGTTGACGCCCTGGTCTCAGCGTCTTACGGTCACGCATGCGCAGGCGGCATTACTTTTGAGTATTTATGCATCAGAGAACAATGAAAAATCCGTTGGGTCGATGTGGCTAGCTTCTGCAACTAGAATAGCTCAGGAATTGCAGATAAGTCCTGAAGTTAATTGCTGGTCCGCAGTCGAGGGTGAGGTCAGGCGCAGGCTGTGGTGGGCGATATACGTGCGGGATAGGTAACAAGGTTTTCCCTTTGGTCGAGAATTCAATGACTGACTTTCGTGCAGATTGACATCTCTAGAATCGGCCAGGCCGGTATTGATTCACGAGAACGACTGCGATATCTCCCTACCATCCTCCGTTGAAGATCGTTATATTCAGCCTCAGGGGCTTTTCCGCTCTCAGGCAAACACAACACCCTACACTGGTTTCATGGCACTCATCCACATGACTCGGCTACATGCAGACCTTCTTCAAGCATTGAAGAGCAGCATTATACAAGGTCGAGTCTTGCAAACTTTTGACGAACAATTCTGCTCGAGCATAGCTTTACTTCCGGAGGCTTATCAAATAGGCTCCAACTCTGCGCTTGAGATTTCAGCATTACCACCGATCATCACACTGCTCGACGCCCGCTTCCATCTTTACAGACGCAACCTCAGCCCTGTTTGTCGGCCCAACGAACGAGCTGATGCACTGAGTCGATGCACCCTGGTCGCGCAGGATACCGCCAAGTACATTTCAAGGGCGTTACACAAGCCGCCAAAGTCTGAGGCTGAAAAGAGTTGGCAAGTGAGGGTAGCGCCAATGGCGAGCAATCTGGTGAGCATGCACTTGTGGCGATGCATCCTTGTTCTTTCTTTCTGTGGCGAATACGAGGCAGCATTAATGTGCTTGCACCTCTCGGCTGCCATAAAAGACACTAGAAGAGTGAACTCGGCATGTGGAAGAAACATTGTTTTCTTCCTGGGCCGATTAATAGACGGCATGCGTTCTGGCCAATGGAACATCAGCGAATTGGAACACGACGAAGAAATGATGGCGTATGTCAGTGGCGATGCTCAAGGCGCCCTCGAGCATTCTTGGGTCTGGGCTGGAGTCAATCTACCACGATCATCGATATCTCCACAAGTATCACCACACAGCGCTGTGCGATCGCATGGGCTCGACGAACCCATGCGCGATGCTACGCCTTTGCGGAGGAACTCCGCATCGTCGGAAATCAGCAGTGCGGAGTGGGATGATTGGGGAAGAGTCGAGCATATGATTAGGCAACTGATGAAGGAGAGCAGACAAAAGACGGCGCAACCGCCCGCCTATTATCCTCCGCCGCATAACCCGGTTAAGCGTATACAACTAGCACCCGATACGCGTTCGCCGCCGAAGCCAGCGCCATCAAGTACAAATCGGATTAGCATCGCCAACATCATATAAGCATTGGGGACAGTGGATCATGAAGGACGTGACCTCAAGGAGTCCGGGTCCATCTTGCCACACGCATAGGCGATGTACGAGCAGCGCGTGCGCTAGGAACTCGGAAACATGGTCATGGCGCTTCTTGCAACTGCCATGTTGCAACAGATATCAATGGACAAAAGTTTCCAGCCATGATACTGCGCCAGTATCGAGAGCTTGGGAAGAAATTATAAGATGCAGGGCGCAAGCGTATCTTATTATTTGGAATGGTAGTTATAAAACTAGTGGAGCATTTGAAGCGTGGCATGTATGTTTCTATGTCGAAGTTTTGTTTTCGTTCTTTTCTTTGGTATATACCCTTCCATCAGTTCAGGCTTGGCGGTGTGGTTACGGATATGTGTTCTAGCTAGAGCCATGATAGTTATACGTGCGTAGAAGTCTGCAATATCATGGCCTGATAAGTTATGCGCTACAGGGTACGTCGCGGTGAGGCACCAACCTGGGTCCATCCCACATCACTTCAGTTCAGTTCTCAGCAAAGAGGAAGTTGACAGATGCCAAGCTTGGCCTCGCATGTCCACCTCCAGTCAGTTTTCATGATTGCTCCAGATGTGTGGTATTCCGCTGACGGAGGCCTCACGCCCATTTTCCTAGGAAGGCCACTACTCGCATAGATGTAGGTTCGTGCCGCAGTCTCACCCGCAGCCTATCTCGCAGCTGGATAGAAACTTGGCCAATCATAGCCCCGTGATGAACCGTAGACGATGCATGAGGGAGGATAGCATCAGACGTGTACCTAAAGTATGGTAGACTCGGATCAACCTGGTGTCAAACGGGCTAGTGACCGGATTGAGCATGGATGGTAGGTAACTCACCATACATAGTATGAATCAAGTGAGGCCAGAGAAGAGGACTCCTGGGCGGCCGTTCCTGGCTATCCCAAGGCCACTCCCGCAGCTCCTCACGACCCCCGCGGCAGCCTCTCCCGGCCGTTAGCTCATTTCCGTACGCAGTCTAGCGGGTGAAAGGCGGTGTACGCATCGAACCTTGGAACACGCTAAACAGACAAGCTTCGAGGCACAATGCTTAGCGAAGGGCCAGAGACTGCGAGTACCCCGCTATGCCATGATGCTCCGCAAATAAGCACGGCGGAACTGGGAGCGTGTCTCAGCAATCTTGGACGCGTCAAACGGTGCAGTTGGCCAGGATGCACCGCTGCAGTCAATTGTGGCAGCAGGGCGGGCCATTGAGCGGCGTGAAGTGACCCTGTCTGGGCGTAGTGGCATGGTGGCGGCCGCATCGTCATTGGTGGGGTAGCTGCTGGCTCAGCTGTGCTGCATTGTTGTCTGCTGTGCTCGAGCTTGCTTTGCTAGTTTCTAGAACACGTAGGCCGTCATCCTGCCCTGCCCTGCTCTGCCCTGCCGTGAGGGATAAAACTGATTCTGCCGCCCACTGCACCTTGCTGACCCTGTCTGCCCTCTTCTGCTCCTCACTCATATCCTCTCTCCCTCGCCGTCGACAACATGGTGCACATCAATCGCGTAGCAACGATCAAGGAGGTCAACGAGGCGAAGGCTGGATTCGAGAGCGTCCAAAACTCCAGCTCCAAGGACCCGCACAGCACCATTGACCTTACGCCCGAGGACGACGCCGATGACTTCACAGCAACCGTCTATGGCAGCAAGTATGCTACCGAGGATCTGCCCAGGCACGAGATGCCGGTAAGCCTACCTGCTCCCCGTCTGGCAGTCTGAATAGCTGACTGAAGTCGTCCAGGACACGGAAATGCCTGCCCAAGTGTACGCCAACTCTGATATCTCGCGGCGATAAAGGAAGCTGCTGACCTCTTCAGCGCCTACCGCATGATCAAGGACGACCTCACGCTTGACGGCACCCCGACCCTCAACTTGGCTTCCTTTGTTACCACCTACATGGTTAGCTCCCTGGCCTGTCTCTGGTTTCACAAATACTGATATCTTTGAAAGGAAGACGAAGCTGAGAAGCTCATGGTGTATGTGAAGCATTCTTGCCATGCTCGTCCTTGCGCCCGAGACACGTAATTGACTTGCTTCACCCAGCGATGCCTTCGCCAAGAACTTCATCGATTACGAAGAGTACCCTGTGAGCGCCGATATCCAGAACCGTATGTGCACTCGACAGAACAAAGGACAAAACGCGAGCCGAGACTAAACATTGACTAGGATGTGTCTCCATGATTGCAAGGCTGTTCAATGCCCCCGTTCATGACGATGCCAACTGCATCGGTACATCTACAATTGGATCTTCCGAGGCCATCATGGTGAATTGAACAAGCCACCGATTCAAGGCAGAGTACGAGTACGCTGACATGCAATAGTTGGGAGTACTTGCTATGAAGAAAATCTGGCAGAACAAGCGCAAGGCTGCTGGCAAGCCATTTGATAAACCCAACATGGTCATGAACTCGGCTGTACAAGTCTGCTGGGAGGTCAGTTGCACATAGCACCATCGCTCTTAGCATCTACTGCTAGTGTAGCCCACTGACTCGCTCGCAACAGAAAGCATGCCGCTACTTCGACGTCGAGGAGAAGTACGTATATTGCACTACCGAGCGCTATGTCATCGACCCAAAGGAGTGCGTCGACCTCTGCGACGAGAACACCATCGGCATTTGTATGTGTTGAACCTTCTTCCGACCCGCTCACCTCGCTAATTAGTTCAGGCGCCATCCTTGGAACCACTTACACCGGCGAATACGAGGATATCAAAGCCATCAACGACCTCCTCGTCGAGCGCGACGTCGACGTGGACATCCACGTTGACGCCGCCTCAGGCGGTTTCGTCGCACCTTTCGTCAACCCGCGCCTACTGTGGGACTTCCGCCTGCCCAAGGTCACTTCGATCAACGTGTCTGGCCACAAGTACGGTCTCGTGTACCCCGGTGTCGGCTGGGTTGTATGGCGCGACCCCAAGTACCTGCCGCAGGAGCTCGTCTTCAACATCAACTACCTCGGCGCAGACCAGGCTTCGTTCACACTGAACTTCTCGCGTGGCGCCAGTCAGATCATCGGCCAGTACTATCAACTCATTCGCCTTGGCAAGCGCGGTTACAGGAGGATAATGCTCAACTTGACGCGCACTTCCGACTATCTCGCTGCAAATCTTGAGTCGTTGGGCTTCATCATCATGAGCGAGCGTGGTGGTGCTGGGCTGCCTCTCGTTGCGTGCCGTATTGATGAGGATCTTGGCAAGCAGTATGATGAGTTTGACGTGTAAGTTTTTATTCGATTAGGTCTTATCCCTGCGTAATCTGGGACTACGTTTCGCTAACATGTTGGTTCCTAGCGCCCATCAACTGCGCGAGCGTGGTTGGGTCGTACCCGCTTACACCATGGCTCCTCACTCTGAGAAGATGAAGATGCTGCGCGTCGTTGTGCGCGAGGACTTCACCAGGTCCCGTTGCGACGCGCTGATTGCAGACTTCAAGCTTGCCCTGCAGACGCTCGACACGCTTGATGCGAAGAAGATCAAGGAGGCCAAGGAGTAAGTCTAACTTTGTCGTTCGAGCGGTGTGTAGAATATGGCTTACTGACATGTGGATACAGGCATCACTTTGCCATGCGCCGCCGATCGACTATGAATATGGTTACGCCCATCTTCAGGAAGACCAGCAATATCTTTTCCGACGAGGAGCACAGCTTGCAGGGCAAGACTGGCAAGACGCACGCCGTCTGCTAAACGAATTTTGGATGGAGTGCTTGGGAGGACTTCATATAAGCTTTCAGGCTTTTGAGTTGACTGACTGGATGACGCGATGTGACATGATGCAGAGTACATAAACGAATCACATGACACGACCAAGTATCCAAGTAGAATCAAAATAAATGAACTTGGCAAAAACATCCATTGAGATCGAACATAGAAGCTCTATTCATCTTGAACACTGACTGAGATTCACCACCATTCACTTAACTCCTACATCCACATCAACATCTAGATACATCTACTGCAACATGCCCTCCAAGCTCTCCCCCAGCACCTCCTCAACGCCCGTAATCCACCTTTGCGTCTCCCTCTCCACAATCACATCGTCATCCTCCCTCAACTCGCTAATAAATGGCAGCATCTCAGGCAACAAGCCCAGCCACTCCTCGCCCAACCTCCTCGTCAACGCCTGCTCGCACAGCACCGTCGCGAGCCTCGTGTGAGCTTCCTCGGCACGCATGTACCTAAGCAAGATGGCGTTCATCTCACGGTGGTTATCCATCGAGGACGACGACGCAGCGGCGAGGTCGGCGATGGTGGGGATGGCGAGGTTGGTGGGGTTGGTGGGCGTGGATGTTGAGGCGGAGGGCAGGGTGAGGAGACTGAGGAGTGGGGACAGGATGGTGCTGTAGTGCGAGGGCGCTTGCCAGAAGCCGTCTTGGTCGTGCTGGAATGACTTTTGGAGGGCGGTGAGGAGGGCGGTGCGGAGGTCGGGTGAGGCGGCGTCGTCGCCAGCGCGTGCGAGGTGTTGGAGCGTTGCGGCGAGGTGCTCGATGGTGTAGCTTGAGTAGCTTGTTACGATGGACTGGGGAAGGATGTTAGCATGAGATTGAGACTTCTTTGGTTTGTAGATGATTAGGCTGCACTATGGCGACACGTACCTTGAACTTATCAAAGAAAGCCGCGAGGAACTTGTAGAAGGTGATGGCGCGCTGCGGCTTCGAGGGTAGCGGGCCCTCTTGGTCGACCAGCCGCACGAAGAAGGGCCGGAAGATCGCATCGTTGAGCTTGAGGATCATCGCGAGGGTAGCTTCTACTAGTATATTGTCTAGTTGGTCGACCTCCTCGTCCTCAAATTCTTGCTCATTTTGCGACTCGATCGCCTCGCGCAGATGGAATGCCTCTAGAAGTAAGCCAAACAACGTTGAGCTAGCTTTGATAAGCTTGGCCTTGGTCTGGCTGTCGATGGTGGAGCAGAGAAGCTCGAGTTGCTCTAGTGATGCATCGAAGCCTTGGGATATCGCGTGGTGCCAAGTCGACTTGATGGCTGCGAACACGCCCTGCGCATCGAGATGCTCAGACACGCTCTGGTAGAAGCCACGACGGCTCTCATCACACGCATCATCCAAACCGGCTTCGGCAGAACGATTGGAGAGCTTGAGTGCCGTTTCCAGATATTCTCGTGAGAACATGTAGCCGAGTCGCTCAACGATGTTGGAAAGCAGCGTGTACACAGCGTTGTGCAGACCAGTCTTCTCCTCTTCGATGGCATGCGACAAATAATCGTATGCTGTTGGCAGAATCGTCGGCAAGAATGAGATAGCTTCATCCTCAAGGACGTCCACAACGGACGTAAGGCAGAGCAATGACAATATACGAACTCTGTCATCGCTACTAGACAGCGACTGTGACCCGGAAATGGTGTGCGCCACGGATACAACCGCAGCAACGTCCTTCTTTCCGAACCGTTCAATGATACGATCGATGCAACTGACTGAGATGATCTTTGCGTCTATCCCCTGTGATTGTTGTAGAACATTCTCAACACTAGGTAAGAACGAAAGCAGAGCCGGTATAGATCTCCGGTCGTTCTGCACAGTAGTACCTGCTCTTAGCTCGACCGATTTGATGGCTGCGACTTGCACCTGGGCGTCCGAGTTCAGAAGCAGCAACTCCGCAGATTTGATGAGGTCCGTGGTTGGAAGGAGATCTAAGCACTTTGCAAGTACACGGCTGCAGCAGTCGTATAGCTTTGGTGAGGATGCAACCTTCTTGGAGAGCTGAATGGTCGTTTCAACAATGTTTGCAAAAACCTCTCGGGGCTTGCTAGCTTCCTCCTTCCGCCGGAAGGCTCGTGTAAGATGGGCTCGCACTCGCTCGTCGGTCGCAAGCTCCGCAAGGGATGCCAGCAGATTCCTGAGAGCAGAATCCACCTGAGCAGGTTGCTTCTCGTTCAACCCGAACAAGGTGTCCGAGACTTTGCGCTTGGGTCCAGCAGCATCGGTTACTAGGTCAAGGTAGCCCTTGATTGCATCGAGTGTGTGTATCGGATCGAAGGCGAGTAGTAAATCGGTGCTGAATCTGCGCTGAGTTTTGTTGTTGTGATATCGGTCAGCTAGCAAGGCAATGATTGCAGAAAGTGAGTCTTCGGGTCCAAGTGTACGAGCGAGTTCCGAGAACAATTTCAGTCTCCGGTGGAGCGGGATATGCTCGAAGGCCGCAGTGAAGCTAAGCAAAAGATCGGATACTCCGGTAAGGAAGTTCTTGTGCTTCGAGCGTAATGATGCGGCTAACTGAGGTACCACACGCGAGATAGTCTTGTCGACAACTTGGGCAGAGTAATCGTCTTGTTGGCGAAGGAGCGTAGAGCCGATAAAAGTGAAAATAGGCATCAGGTTGTGCAGGATCAAGTCTGGTACCCATGATGCGAGGTTGGCGATGAGGAGGAGCGCGCTGTTTTGTACTTGAGGGCTAGTCGAATGTCGGATGCAGTCGATAAGGAGATCTGCACGCACGGCGGACTGGTATTCTGCTGTATCCGGTTGCTCCTTCAATGTGTTCACAATCGGCGTCAAACAGCCTAAGATGATGCTCTGGAGATATACAAGCTCAGATCCCGACTGTTGCTTGAGTGGCTGCAGATCGGCGAACACGGTAAATAGAGGTTTGAACAGGGCCGGGTGATGAGCTGGGACTGAGCCCTCGATCAGTTCCAAAACTAATGTTAGCCTTCGAAGTAGCCGCTGAACGTCCTGGTGAGATGATAGCTCCACTCGAGCCATCTCGCTACGGCTTGTCCGCCGTCTTTTCTTTGCTGGCGGTCCCTCAGGCATCTGTACCGCAGAAGTCACATTTTCCAAGAAAGTCACGAGGGTAGCAGAGTCGAGTTTGACGGTCCGCAACGTCTCGAGTGCCCGATCACGACATAGCTTGTCGATTGGATCGCTGCTTTCCTTCACCGATAAGTCCAATAGCGATTGAGCAAGAGCCAATCTCGCGTCTGATTTCATCGATGACCATAGTGAAGTGATCTTGTCAAAGGCCGCATTTATGAGTGCCGTCCGCTCTTTGAAGCCTACAACGAGCAGTTCTTCTAAGAGCTGAGCACTCTTTGCCTCTCTTGCTATCAAGGCATTCAAGTGTCCTCGATCGGCTTCTTCGAGTGTAATACCTTCTGTGTCGCATTTTGAGCTTGCATCGATAGCCGAGAGTGTGCACCAATTTCGAATAATTGGAATGATCGTATTGCTGCGCAGCGCATCTGACGACTTGGCATGGAAGTTGAAAATGGGTAGGAGACAAAGCCGAACTCTCAAGATCGGCGTGAGGCTAGTATGGCTAGCTAGGAACGCCAATATCGAAGTCCGTACTTGGGCTTTGATGGCATGTCTGGGCTGATTTTTTGAGGTTTGCGATCCTTCTAGGATATCTCGAATTGCTGCGATGATGAAGTTGGAATCCATGACACACTCCTCGAGAATGGGCTTTAGCAAGGAGGATAGCAAGGTTGATGCATCCTCTGCCGTCAACGCGACGATTTTACTGGACATGCTGGCATAAATGTCAGAGGTACCCCATGCTTTGGCTTTTGAAGCCACGGATATTTTTTCTGATAGTGCCGCAACACATGGCGCAGCAGCGCGACGCACAAGAGGAGATGCATCGGCGAGCGCATGCAATACGTAGGGGAGTATATTCTGCAGGGTATGTGCAGCGTCGGACTGCATGATAGCTGTAACGGCGGCGCGCAGAGCAGCGACTCTAACAGACACTGATCGCGAGCTGCACCAGATCCGGATCAAGAATGACAAGTATCTGGTTCGCTGCAACGCATCTTCTTGGCCAAGCGCGTCCAAAGCTAAGAATTGCTTGGTTTGCTTTAATGCAACGGCTTGCTCAAAAGCATCGGCGATGTCTGCGAACCTGTCGTTCGGCTTCGGGTCGAGGAAGCTTGTTGCTGAAATATCTGGAAGCTGTATTGTGAAAGCCGCCTTGTCGACTCCCTCGTCTGCGTCGAGCATAACCTCGTCATCTGTGTCTGCAATATGCGTCGGCTCAAAATCGATCCACTGTTTCATGAGGAGCCCTAGAGATTCAAGGTCTACATCATTCTGCTTCGCGGTAGCTTGCAGCAAATCCAATAACGGCTTGGTTTCGACTAGTTTCGTGGCAAGATCAAGCAATTGCCCATGCTCTTCAGATCCTGGCTCGCTATCGCGGAGCATAAGAATCAACGCTTGAAAGACCATCTGGATCCGCGAGTCTGTAAGGAGTCGCGACTTGATGAGCTCGTGGAAGATGCTGCGCTTCTCGTCTGATTGACTAACACCATTCAGTGCGCCCAACGCGCACCCCATTACAAGCCGCTCAACTTGGCACTGCTTGGAGATAAACACCAGCTTTTGAGATAGCTGCGGTATCCGGAGGAGTCTCTTGTGCACCTTTTCTGGGATCTGAGCCTGCGACCTCTCCTTGGCGATTATGGCAAGACACGCCAGGCATTCATTCAAAGATGTTTCGTCATGTGCCAAAACGACAGCTTCCATGAGCCCATCGAGGATTTTATCTCCTAGCTTGGCCTGGTTGACAAGGATTATGACGATGGTGTAGCAGGCCATGACAGCCTCTGGTCCATGTTTGGAGCGCATGCAGCTATTCAACATGGGAAGGACTCTCAGGACCAGCTGCTCCGTCTTCTGATCCTGTAGGTCTTTTCTACCCGAGCTCGAGTTGCTCAGTATGCCAAAGATTGCCTCCACGGTTATGCTGGACCAGAAGGACAGCATGTGGGATGCCTGGTGGCCCGCTTCAAGCACCTTGGCGACATACGACTGGTAAGCATCGAAGAATACCGCGGTGTTGATGGCCGTGTATGCGATGGTGCGTCGCGGAACGTGTGTCGGCGATTGGATATATGGAAACAGGAATCGCAAGGCGGGGGGTGGAGTGTGAGGGAGTATCGAGAGGAGGGCGAGGAATTGCGGGGTATTGTGGTATGGGAGGTAGGTGAAGACCAAGGTCTGAGTGTTGTACTCGTGGACGCTAGAGTACTATTAGCAATAGTTCTGCTCAAATATATATCCCGTATCCATGCGAAGCAGTCTCGTACCGGAATCTTCGCACAAGCCACTCCAACGCCTTCTCAGCCGGCTTGAGCAGCAATCTGGGGCCGACCAGGGTGATGAAGGCCTCCAGTGCATGGTCGAGTTTCTCGTTCTCGGCCTTGGTCATCTGCGTTCGGTCCTCGGATTTGCTCTGCTCGCTGAACAGGCTCTTTTGGAAGTGCAGGAAGCGCGGGTCGAGGGCGCAGAGGTGTCGGTAGCCATCGTAGCAAATCAGGTAAAGAGCCTCGAAGGACTGCGACGCGGCGACTTTGGATTCGAAGAGGAGCGATTTGCCGTGCGCCGACTTTTGCGCCTTGAGGTCGAGTTGATGGGTGCTCGATGCGGCAATGGCCGCGAGCTGTTTCTGGAGCGCCGTCGCCATGTTGATACTGGCTGGGGAGGCTGGGGCGTGGGCTTCAGCAGGTGGTCCAGGAGGTCTCCAGAGCCATGGACGCTGCGAAAAAGCGTGGTGATAGTCGTGGTAGGCTTGTCGGCGAGCAGAGCTGCATCCCCAAAATTTCTTAATTCCGCGCCAAGATTTCGCGCTAGCCTTCACTAGCGCTCTGCGGACCTCCGAGACGCATGACACGTGCCTTCACCCGCGTCTCATCTGTTCTTTACACGGTTCATGACGTTGAGGGCGCCTGCCATGATCGAGTCCTCGATTGTCAGGTTCGATATGCCATGATGCCACTCCACCGGCTACACAGTGGCTTGCCACGACCAGCACTAATTCTGCACTACAGTTACATTATCAGTATTGCCAACCAGGTCACCGGTTAGACCTGGAATCCCAACTCCAACATGGCTTCAAACGTCCCAAAGTTCGCCAGCTTCCGACCAAAGCCGAAGGCGGCTCCAGAGCCTCCCAAGGAACTACGGAACCCCTCATCAAGGGAGCGACCATTACAGGAAAAGACGCGCACCAAAGCGACAAGCTCCTTGCAGTCTGAAAGACCCGCCAATAGTCGAGATACTCTCACTTCGAGAGCCTACTTCAGTGACCGTAGAGGTGATCCCGACGTACGAAAATATGGCACGCTGAATCGCTATGACATCCCAGCCTATCGTCGATACGGCCATGGAGTCGTGCTGGGATTAGCACCAGATCAGAGGATAGACCGCGACCAGACTACTGATGCGAGCATCCAAGTGACCCCAGTAGGCCGTCCACGGCAACAGAGGCTGTTGCTGGACAGGCACCTGAATAAGTCGACTGCTCGCTCGTTGCGATTGCTAAAGGCCGGAAAAGCTGACATTCACCCAAGCATGGATTATGTGGCGCTTCCTGGAGGAGGTACGAGAAAGCAGGAGGATAGTGATCATGAGGGCGAGGGGTTATCGCACGTTGATTACAGGAATATTGAAAGCAAACGCCGGTCTGCAGAACCAAATGATCTGGATACTCGATATGAGTCTGACGAAGGGACCATTAAGATCGATGCCGAAGTCACTCGCAAAAATTCCGAGCTGGTGCGACAGACTCGTGAGCACCCTGAAACCCTCCAGAATTGGCTGGCGTTTATTGCTCATCAAGATTCCATGTTGAAACTCGACGCACCCTCTTCTGAGTTGACTGCTTCTGAGAAAACACAACTTGCCGATGTGCGCATCTCTATTTACGAAGAAGCACTAAAGAAGATTGGCAAAGATCCGCACAGCCAGATGAAGCTCTATGAAGGGCTCCTAAGTGAAGCACGAAGGACATGGAGTGAGACTAAGTTAGCCAGCAAATGGAATGAGGTCCTCGCAAAACACCCTCACAGCTCCGAGTTGTGGTTCATGTATCTTGACTTCGTCCAGTCGAGTTTTGCTACATTCAAGTACGAGGATTGTCGATCAGCCTTCTTGAAATGCCTAAACGCACTTCGGGCAAGCCCAGGGACAATTGCCTTTGTCGATGTCTTACGCGTTCAACTTCGTCTGACGCGCATGATGCAAGAATCAGGATATCAAGAACTTGCCCTCGCTATCTGGCAAGCGATCCTGGAGATTCACTTTCTGCAAAATGTGCCAGATGCTCCTTTTGGACCTGAAGGGCCTGTCTCCGCCTTCGCAGAGTTTTGGGAAAGCGAAGCGCCACGCATCGGCGAAGAAGGTGCTACTGGCTGGATGATACCCAACACAAACGACATATCGCCATCTGGCTCTGTATCTCTATACACCTCAAACCCATCGGATACCGTCTTTGAAGGCTTTAGAAAGCGCGAGATGGACGCAATTGACAAATTAAGGTACCCTGGTCGTACCTCTGATGACCTGGGCGAGGATGATGCTTTTCACACCATTTTCTTCTCCGACGTGGCGGATTATATCATTTTTCCTCTCGAAACACCATTTATGTTCGTCATGCAAGCATTTTTATGTTTCTGTGGCCTACCTCCACTACCCGAAGACATTTCTCAGCAGCATAAATGGTGGTCAGATCCCTTCTTGCAGCGCCAACTCAACTCCACTTCTCCTTCCCAGGAGCAACCAAGTCACTTCATGCAGAATCTCAACAGGTTCTCAAAGTGTCCGTTGCAGAGCTTCTCGATGACTAGCGAGCTCCTGTTCGAACAGGACTTTTCCTTGGATGCCATTCGACTAAGTCCAGACTTCATCAGGAGAGCACTGAAGCTTCTGGTCACGGATGCCTCATATGGCGAAACTATCGGTGAATACTTACTTGCTTTCGAGTCCCGACACTTCCCTGCGGATGCTGTCAAGACGGCGAAACGGCTTTTGAAAGCACGCCCTTCCAGCTTGCGATTATACAATGCTTATGGCGTTCTTGAATCCCGCCGCGGCAACACTGTCAAAGCCGACCAGGTCTTTAGTCTGGCGCTTTCAATGCAGAAAGGCGACGTTACGTTCTCAACACCTTCGAGTCTGCAGCTCTTCAGCAACTGGACGTGGGAATCGCTTCATCGAGGGGAGCAAACGGAAGCGCTTTGGCGACTGGGTTCCCCCCTTGGAAAAGTTTCGGGGCGCAATGAGCAACATGAGCGACCAGGACACGGCCATCTTTTAGCCACGCGCAAAGTCCTTGCTGAGACAAGTGAGCGAGCGCTGCTTCAACAGGACTATCAAAGTGCAGTTCTTGCTACTTCACTACTTGCTCTCACAGCGTATCTTTCGAGCGACTGCAAGCCGGAACCTGCCATAGTCGCACATCAGCATCTTTCTTCCTGGTTCGATTCCCACAAGCTATCTGCGTCTCCATCCGCGGAGCTACACGCTCAGCAGATCGCTCGCTTCCTGATCCACCACGCCACACATGCTCCGATCGTCAAACCAGCTTTAATTCGGGAAACCCTTGAACCTTTCATATATCTGTTTCCAAACAATACAGTGCTTCTCGCATGCTATGCCGCAAACGAAGCGCGCTCTTCGATTGATGACCGAGTGCGAAGCATCATGCATCAAACCGCTCGTCAAAGCTCGGACTCAGTAGGGGTAGTTGGCTGGGCATTTGCAATACACTTCGAGACCCTCAAAGGCGAGATCGCAGGCTCAACTTCGCACTCTATTCGCGCATTGTACAACCGGGCCACTGAGGGGATTGGCGCGCATTGCCCCGCATTATGGCTGGCGAACCTACGCTTCGAACTCCAAATCGCTTTTCAAGAGCAGAAGAAGTGCGCAGAGCGCAAGCTAGCTAAATCTAAGAAGAAAGGCAGTGGTGAAGCCCGAGCTTCGGCGGCCGGGGCCAGAGTGAAAGAGCGGTATTACGAGGGTCTGAAATGTCTACCCTGGTGCAAGGATTTTATTATGCTCGCTTTCACGGATGCAAGGGAGTTCCTCACGGAGGAGGAACTTTGGAGGCTGTATAATATCATGATGGAGAAGGAACTGAGGCTATATGTAGAGTTGGATGAACCAAGCCTCTGATTGAGCTTGATCCAGATCTCTCTGTCCTCAGGTGGACCTCAAGAGAGCTATGTAATCTAATTGAATGGAAAAAATATAGTTGGTCGGACAACAAGTCACCGCTGCACACAGTCTCATATGACTTCAGTGCGCTACCTTAGAATAATCTAAATATCAACAACGCGACGTACAAGTTCAGCCATCACTCATTCAGACAAGTAATCCCAAACCGCCAACGTATGCGTCTTGACCACGGCCATAAACTCGTCAATCAACACAGCCTCGCCCCTCGCCCCCATTCCCTTTGGAGAAACCCCAAAAACAAACGCCGGGATTCCCAGATACCGATAGAACTTGCAATCCGTGCCCCCCATGCCCACCAGCGGAACAGGTCTACGCCCCGTAACGCCTTCCGCTGCATCAGCAATACACTTCGTAAGGGGGTGGTGGTCGTGCGCGAGGTAGTTTGCCGGGTTGCTAGCCGCTTCTTGGACGGCGTACGAGGCTTCGGGGAAGTCTTTGAGTACCTCGTCGCGGATGCGTGCGAGCATTGTATCTCTCGTCAGACCGGTGGGGAGTCGGATGTCTGCTTCGAAGATGCATTGCGAGGGGATGACGTTGACTTTGACGCCGCCGTTGAGGACGCCGATGTTCAGCGTTGGCTCTAGCAGGACGCTGGCTGCGCCGGGCCCCATGATTTCATCGACGACCTTGCGGGTGTGTGGGTTGGCGAAGTGCTGCTTGAGATCTTGTGGGAGGTCCGATGATATCGACTCGACGGTCTCTTGCAACTTGGTGATTAGGCGGGCGGCGACGATGTTCGCTCCACGGCTCAGGTTCTTATACGCGCCGTTTGCGCCGGGCGTGGTGACAGTGAACGTGAGGCGCAGCGTGCCCTTCTCTCCAAACCGGACGGATTGAAGGCCTCCTGGCTCGCCGTTGATGACGCAGTCGCCTCTCCAGAGTGCAGGGTTGTCACTCCGTTCGAGGAGGTACTTCGTCCCAAACTGGCCACCAGTCTCTTCATCCGAGACGGCCGTGAGCGCGACACTGCCCTTGAGATGTTGAGCTCGCTTCTTCAGCAACGTGAAGGCAATGATGGAGGCTGCAGTTCCAGCCTTCATGTCCACAGCCCCCAGCCCATGAATCGCAGATCCATCGTTGTGCCCTGAGTAGGGATCACGCTCCCATTTCTCCGGCTCGTTGGCTGGGAACGTGTCGATGTGGCCATTGAATACGACTCGATGGCCTGGTCCTCGTTCTCCGTCGAAGTGCGCAACTATGTTGGGCATGTGAGGCTGCGGAGCAATCACGTCCGCGGATATGTCATGCTGGGAGAGGAAGGCGATCATCACACGGCTTGCTTTTGTGGTATCGCCAGGTGGGTTTGGGCTCGCGGCTTGGATGAAGCGCTGGAGGAGGTGTATGTATTCCTCGCGGTTGGCGTCGATTTCATTCAGTATATCCTCTTTAGATGCCATTGTATTATGGCTTGTTCGTTTCAGCTTCTCCTCTAGCGACGTTTGTGGTTTATTGAAGCGTTTCACGAATTATGGACACGGTAGGTGACATTTATGTTTCTTTGAACAGATGCAGTATAAGGTCTTAGCTTAGCGATCGGGATTTTGTCAAGGCTGTATATGTCCGGCTGGAGTGGTCGTCGGAGTAGACGGAATAGGCACGTCATTGCACGGAATAAACAACGTATGAAGGAGCCCAGGAAGAACGCTCATATCTTATAGAATAGTACTGCAGCATTGGCAGCGCAAATATCATGTATTGAATATGAACGGCTTTTCCTTTGAAAATGCAAAATAATGGTTACCAATTAAATTTTACACCATATTGATCGATAATATACCATAACATACCATTCAACAACCCCCCATTTTCGATTTAGTTCTTGATAAACCTTCTGGCGGTAATATTGAGGCTTTAAGTCATAAAGTCAATCTGAACGTCGTGAAGAAAAGCGAAAATTAGACGAATATATAGTACTCCCAATCCGAAAACAAGAAGAAGAAGCCGCTTGCGCTCAATCTGTGGGGAAATTTCAAGTAGTGAAGGCTGTATCCCAGTGAGGTGGCGTCCAAATAGTGAAAGGTCCTTCCCGCGGCTGCAACTTTACGCTCTTTCCTGGTCGCTCAACCTCAGTATCAGCGCTGCTACCGCACGACTCCGCTCTCTCAGCGACGCCATTGGCGCAGTCGCGGTCCTTTAGCTCCCACTCCCACTCGAGGTGTGTGCCCAAATTCGTCTCGGCCTTATTAGACAACGTCTCTTTTGCCGATATGTTGGGCAAGCCGCTGAAAGGTCGGCGTGTAAGACGGAGTAATTCGCGGGAGGCGGAATGCAGCTTAGAAGTGCCAGCGGAGCGGGTGAAGAGAACGTCCACTGTCGGAGATTGGGCGGTTGGGCCGATATCCGTGAGGTTGTTTGTGCTTGTATCATGTTGTTCCAGGGTGCTGAGATGGGCGATTAACACGTCGTGAAACCTGCCGGCAAGAGCGTCTTTCTTTGAGCAATAGGCGAGGACCCGAATGCACTTGTTGAGAAGCTCCATATCACCATCGAGCGGCACGCCTTGAAGAGCCCTTTGTGCAGCAATGTATGCAGTCATAACGCCGGCTGTATATGTGGTGTAACTGCACGTCCAATATTATCAGTACGCAAGACGAGATAGACAAATAGTGTACTCACATGCATAGCCAGCACACTTGCACTACCTTCCCTTCTGCAAGCATCAGCTCCATCATTCTGGCTTGGGTTTGAGCCGCCATGTAGCCTTCTTCAATTGCTTGGCGAGCCTCTGGTGGTAGAGCAGTCTTGCCAATGGCGTCCAGTGCCACATACGCGATGATCAAGCGTCGGCAGAGAAGCATCATTGCTGAAAGGTAGAACATATGAACATAGAAGATCACAGGGCGGAACTGCGTGGTGAGTTGATTGTCCGAGTGACTCAGGAGTTGTCCCAAAC
Organism: Neocucurbitaria cava; assembly: GCA_027946455.1. Taxonomy (NCBI): domain Eukaryota; kingdom Fungi; phylum Ascomycota; class Dothideomycetes; order Pleosporales; family Cucurbitariaceae; genus Neocucurbitaria; species Neocucurbitaria cava. The sequence continues at coordinate 1,860,777 of JAPEUY010000005.1, read as the reverse complement.
TCATCCACTCTGGTAGTTGATCATGATGCTGCGAAAGTCGGGCACGGAAGTCGGCAACTATGGTCTCGGAAACAGGCGCCTTCTCGGGTAGGCGATGAAGTGTACTTGCCTTGATGACTGTTACCTTGATACACTCACTTCGTATCATATGCTCGGGGAGCGTTTCCTTTTCCGTAAGCGCTGACTGCAAGCTCGAGTTCAGATACTCTGAAAAATAGTCCAGAGAAGCGCTCATCCAACTAAAAGATCTTATCAGCCCTACATTTCTACTGTGTACCTCAGAGATCTTATGCTCACCATTGCAGGTGTACAAGTGTTCCATGCGTGTGTCGAAGGTCTGTGACCTCAGCTACAGATAAACCTGATGGGTGTCGAGTACTATCTAGCCCGTGATTTTGGGCAAGACTCAGGCCAAGCTCTATGCAACGATCAGTCGAGGGGTGTACAAGGTATGCTGGAACTACTTACCAGTATAGGCTAAAGCCACCTGCGCATGCAAAGCGACATTATACATGGCAACCAGCGCAGCCACCTTCATTGCTCGAAGAGGGTTGTTCCGGATAGCAAAGTCCAAGCCCTGCTTAGCGACTGCGTAGAAGTAATCTGCAAGTCTCGATGGTGGGGCACTCACTGGATCTGCCAGCTGAGCATGTACAACACCAATGGCAGCCATACCCGCGAGCTCTGATACCATGGTAGCCAGCCCAAGGCCGCTACCGTTGTTGACGATGTCTCCGAGTGGAGTATGGGCATGCCCAGCAGCGCGTATTGCCTGGATATTAAGTTGGACATCTTCCCTTTTCATGATGTAAAAGAGTAACCCAACGCAATTGAAGAACATCTCAAGAGATCCGTCAAGGCCATTAACGGTCGCAAACTCACCCCAGGAAGACAGCGGCACAAGGTAGGTCGGCGGGCTGTTGGGATTGCTTGGCCTGTCCTGGAATCGGGGGTGGTCAATAATCTCTGGTATGGTGAGGGCTGTCGAGACAGTGTTGTTGCTGGACGATACAGATGATGGAGTGTCGTTGGGCTGAGACACAGGCGTTTCCTCATCATGGGTACCTCGATCAAACTGCTCAAGGATCGCTCCAAGGTCATTGCCCCGATATGCCCGAAGCTGCTGCAAAAGAGCAGTAGCCTCATCTGGAGATGTTGTCTGCAGATACCATATGATCTCGTACATGCTGCTCTTATCATCTTCTAGCTCCTCAATCTTGCGCTTCTGCGCCTGAGCAAGCAGCTGTCCTGTTGGCGGCGGATACTCGCATGCGGTGTCCTTTACCATGCAAGTCTTACATAGCGGCTTTTCACCATCGCACTGCTGGGCGCATTAGCGCTTTTGTACTCGATGGATCGAGAAATTGTTGATCAGTAAATGTGAGGTTTATTGACCTTAGTCCGCCTCGTTCGACAGGCTACACATGCCAGGGCAACTTTTGATGTCTTGACTGGATGACAAGCTTCGACTGCGTCTACAGCTGGCACGACGTTGGGTCGCGGTGCGATGTTCCGGAAACTCGCCATGACTACTTCTTTTAACCGCAATATGCACGTGGACTCAGCAGAGCTATGTTCAATGTTGCGCGATAGTAGAAGCGTGAAATGACGTCAACAACCCGGTCCTTACCACCCTTCTCAACTACAACGAGGACGAGACGGTGCTTCGAGTTAAGGGTACTCGGGGGACTGCAGCCTGATGATAGCAAGTGGAGGCTGGGTTATATACCCACGAACCATTCCTAGCGGGGTCAATTTTGCCCCTCTTAATTGGGATAGCGCCACACTGCCGATCCTGCGTTGCAAAATTGCTTTTTATAACCATTGCATCCTTGTTTATGCAAGAATAGTCGCGGGCTTGTTTTCTAGGCAGGAGCATGTAACACCTGCTTAAGTAGTACATGTAGAATAATCCGAGAGCATACGTTGACAAACAACCGGCGTACCGGTTCTTCACCCTTGGTAACATCGCAGAAGTTTCGATCATTATCCTATCCGCAATACAATTGAATTGAATCTACTAACCACGTTTGATGAGTACGGGAGCAAAGTCCCCTACCAGGCGCAGTGGCCACCATCCATGCGCAGGTCCTACAGCATCTCATTAGCGACTTTTTGTTTTAACGTAGCCTGGTTCCGAATACTTCGTTGGTAACCTTTAAAAAGAGAAGTATCATCACACTGAATGAAACAAGCACTTACGGCGCCAGTCATATAGCTGCTGCCATCTCCCAGCAGGAACAGCACTGGAGCCCTATACTCCTCCGTCATACTGATCCGCCCCAGCATGTTCTGTTTCGCCCATTCATCGGTCAACCCGCGCTTCCTGGCCTCTTCACTGAGCGGCGTATCGATGTGTCCAGGACTGATAGTGTTGACTCGGATAGGCGGATATACTTGTCTCGGGTCCATCGACGCGGTCGGATTTGTATCGCTCAATGTGCTTCCCGGAAAAGTGTTCTGTGGATGGCCCCATTCTGCGGCGAGAGAGCGTGCGAGCTGATGCACGGCAGCTTTTGAGGCGTTGTAGGCGGACGTGTTGATTCCGCGATTGCTGACATGGCCGCTCATGCTGGCAAACAAGACAATGCTGCCCGAGACGTTGGCATGATGCATCTCCTTTGCGATCTCGCGAGCGATCAAGAATGTGCCGCTGACATTGATATCTAGGATCTTGCGGAAGATATCTATAGGGTATTCACAAGCATCGCTCTCTCCTGAGATGGCAGCGCAGGACACAAGACCGCGGATTGGATGACGAAGTTGGGGCCTGATGGTGGACAAGGCAGAGGTAATGCTAGCTTCGTCGTGAACGTCTAGCTGCTGGTACATCGCCTTCGTGTTATTGACTCTGGCGATCTCTTTGATGTCTTCTGAGATCGAAATCAGTATCAGATGAGCATTTTAGACTTTGATTCTTACCCCAAGACGTGGATTTGGGTTGAGGCACGATATCAACGAAGACAACATCTCCGCCACTCTCTAATATAGCCCTACCAACTGTTGTTCCAACGGCTCCTGCACCTCCAGATACTGCATTAAGTTGTCAGTCCTGGAAAGCGTACCCGATGCAAATCATACTCAAAATGGTCCGTCCATCGAGTCTGAAAAGGTCTTTTGTAGACACGTGAATTGGCGCGGGACATGTCATCGTATATGAGAGTGAAAATGATGAGCTGTATTATTTCTTTAGGTTAAGGCGCGACCTCCGAGTAAACAACAGGTGGACATCGAGAAGTGGAATACTGAAACGTAGTATGACGTAATGATGCATGTATGAATCGGTGCCACAGAGCATTATATTTGCGTGCACACATTTTGAGAGCGATCCGATCTTGAATATGTACATGAATTAATAAACGTCTCCGCATATGGCCCGGAGCAACTATGCTCCACTAAGGAAGACATCACTGGTTGATCCGGTGCTGCCAAACCTCTTGCTCCGCTCTGGCCGAGTAAGTGCTCGCTCCAAGAATAGCTTGCATCTGTTCAACGCCAGTGAACAAGATCTGTCTTGCCATAAACCACCTTATACCCTCCGAGCATGGCGGGCTTGTCAAGCTACCCTGATACGTCCAGAACTCATTGAAGTACAACGCGCTCTCCAGCGCCGGCGCAAAATCCAAGGATGTCGGCTCATGAGTGTTCAGCTCGTCGAAGCCAATCATATCTGGCAACTGCTCGAAGAACGTATTGTTGGTGTTGCCGGGATCCAGACGCACAGCCATAACAGCCTTTTCATGACCCGTTTCGTCGACCATGACCAAGTGCAGTTCGGCTTTGCTACGCACACCTCCTACGGAGTGGTCGGCAGGGGCATGAATGTGCCAGCCTTTCATATATACTGTGTTGTTGTCGTAGGTTACACTTGGGTGTGTGGTCCAGTCGCCATCATGTACCACTGTAAAGGCGGGACCATAGCCCCAGTTGTAAAAGTTTCCTTCAACTGACCCATTGAAGTTGAACTTGGGTACATGGTTGAGCGAGAGACCATTGCTGAGAGATAAGGCTATAGGAGATTGCTGTGTTCCCATTTGGCAGCGGGCATAGCTGGAATTGATTTTGCCCCAGTTGAACTATTACAGTGAGCGAAAATGCTGGGATATTCATTTTAGGATTATGTCACACATACCGAGGCTTCATAGGCCCAATCGTTCTGGGTAGTGTTGGCACCCGGCTCAGTAGGGTTTACTTGTCGTTTCTTGAGTTCGGAGCGTTTAGTGTTGGTGTGCTGTGCACAACCAAGCACGAATGGTACGAGGGAAGCGACAGAAAGTAGTGTCTGGAAGTGCATTTTGACTGTTGTAGATATCACACACGCTGTAACCATGAACAGCATATGAGGCGATGCGATTCTTATACACTTTACGAAATGACCGCCGCCCCAGCGTACGGCCTCTCTAGCACACCGTGAGTCTGTCGCCAAGCTCGCACTCGCATTATGAGTGTGCACCTTCTCCTTTACGGTACATTCACAGTCGCCAACACCACGGCCAAGGGTTCTGCTGGGAACTCATGGTTGCGCAGCCACTCTGTACACGTCGTGGAACGCGTGCTTGAAGGCTCTTGGCACGCGGCTGAGACGTTTGTCTGTTCAACGGTCGTTGGCGCCTTTGAAGGCAAAGTGAGGAGACGATGGATGCGGACCAAAGTGTACACAAAAACGCCTTGTGCCCAGGCACCCAGGGGTCCAAGATCGACATCGTAATGTCCCATTTGAGGGGTCGATCTTGGCAGAAAACGGTTCGGTGGCTTATTGGACGCTCTGTTCCACCGATCCAAGCCCTTGGCACAAATCAGCACAGATGTGCCCGGTGCCGTGGAAGTGAGCTCTACAACGCGCAACATACTTGTACTTAGATCTACTCTGACAATGATACTGACAATACGCCTTGGCCGAGAGGAATCGCAGTTCGTCTTCGGCCCTTTATGAAGTACGCTGAATACGGCGAGCAGCCAACGCCGTTTGGACTAAGGTTCAGCTAAGTGTTTGAAGTCTACATATCCATCGTTGTCGAAGATCAAATATCAGCGAACGCTTGACGAGGGTCTCTTAAGATCTCTTGATTGTTATGGTAGGTTCGGGCGATGTCAATGCGGCTCTGTGCGTCGGCAGCTCGGTTGATACATGTACCTTCATGCGCATAGGGCATCAGTACGGAGTAGCACTCCGCTGCCAAGAGACCAGTACGAAACATAGCCCAGGTCCCATGGTTCTGGGAGCGAGATGGGCCGAATACCGGGGTATTACACGCGTGGGTCTTGGAGCATTAATGCCTTGGAATTTGTAGAACTTAGAGTGGCCAAGCAGTCTCGACCCCAAGGACATAGTCTACCAGCCTTGAAAGCTTTGTCAGCGCGTGTGCAGTCACGATCAGTGTATTGTGTATCCAGTAACAAGGCAGATCTGATCTTGGGACGATCTATTTAGAGAGATATGTGTGGCCTACTTGATGGGCCCAACATCGGTTGGGTCCTATAAGGCCTACGGTGTAGCTATACATCAAGATCTCTTGAACAAGAATATATTCCTAAGGTGCCTACGAGCGCGATTTTTATCAATGCATCAACGTCGAAGAACCCCCTAGGGGTATACAAGCAATTGTCATTGCGTTTATCAAAGTACTCTGGGACGTACGTGTACTACGACGTAGCTCATGCAAGGTCTGGAACGAAATTGTAGCGTAGTTGGGTTGGAGACATTGCTATGGATCTATGTTTGTGCGTCATCCACCAGGTCTTTTGGACGCGACATATCCTTCTCAATAACCATTCCAAACCACCTCATCACAATCCGGGTGCTTGAAGGCGCCGTTACTCGTCTCATACTCGTACTCGAGATCGTTTTGAAACTCCCAGTAAAGGCTCTCTGGATCACTGGCCATCTTGAACGTGTAGGCAGCGGCTTCGTCATCCACGTAGACTTTGGGGACCCCGTTTGCCGCAGCGGCCTCAACCATCAGCTGGACCTCACATGAGCGTTCCATTAGTGTGTAGAGGAAAGCGGCTTCGTCAACGGTACCTCCTACTGTCTGCAAAATTGTTAGTAACTTGAAAAAGGAGGAGTAACTATAGCAATGCTGTACTCACTAGCAAGCCGTGGTTTCTTAGGATCATGCCCTTGCCCTTTGGACCCAAGGCGGCAGCCAACCGTTTTCCTTCTTCTTCACTGAAAACAACTCCGCCAAATTCGTCGTAGACGGCTTGTGCATCGCCATAGAGATAGCACACATCTTGATTGAGCATCTCAAGTGGTCGCGCAAACGCGCTCCACGCCTTACCTGCCTTGCCATGACAATGCGCTGCGGCATGCACGTCAGGTCGGGCCTTGTGTATTGCAGAGTGAATCAAGAAGCCTGCAGCGTTCGCCGGTCTGCTCTGGTTTCCTCCAACCACGTTTCCGTCGTAGTCTACGAGGACCATGTCTGCGGCCTTGAGTAGGCCGAAGTGCTTGCCGAGCGGGTTTGTCCAGAAGGTATGCGGATTTTCCGGGTCACGTACTGAGATGTGGCCGCTCATGCCCTCGGTCAAACCATGCCTAGAAAACACTCTAAAGGCGCCGGCCATATGAGAAAGCATCCATGCTCGTTGCTTATCGTATGATGAGTAGAGTGGGATGCCAGGGAGGCAGACGCCCTGTGATATGGCTTGGAGCGGCGTCTTCTCTTTCGCCGCGTCGTTTTGGGCTCGGGGTACGAGCTGCTTGCTCTGAGGAACGGGCGTAGGCTGGACTTGTATGGCTGAGGGTGCCATTGTGTGGAGAAAAGATAGACTAACTGTAGGTGAGTTAGGTGAGTTCGAAGGTGATTTTCGATGGTTCAAGCCGCAGATAAAGAGCGAGCGAGCAATTGCTTTAGGCCTGGATGCAAATCGGATGAAGTACACCGTCTATATGACTGAGCGCGATGGCATTACTAAGAAGGATCATTTAGGGTCTATCATGATAGGGCGTGGTGGCAATTGTTATCGTCCCAGCACTGTTAAGATGGCACGATGGATGGTGCTGCGGGGTAGTCAACTCCGTTAGTTAAGACCCGCCCGGTCAACTACGAGCGAGGCGCTGCGCGGTTCTGCGAAGAACTGTCTCCATCAACAAGCAGCATACTTGTGGTCAAACAAGGCCCTACTACCGACCTTGAAGATGCCATGTCTCTATTTGGTATCAAACAACGTCCTCATTGTACGACGTGAGCGCCCATGAACGGGTTGGAAGACACAACGCGGGGCAGCGACTACACGCCACAAACGCGTCGGACGTTCCGACGTCTTATCTCTCAAACTCACACTATACTCAATAGATGTAGAAGCGTGGCAATTCTCAAGGAAGTATGTATCCCTCAAGTCATGAGGATTGGAATTTAGTCGTCACCGGCCCGGTGTTCACGGGCATGACAATGGATTCGCAATTTAGCAACATGAATGATCTTATCTCTACACCAGTCCATGTTGACATTCTATAGCACAACCTTGTTAGGTGCCTCCTGCTCCTCTGGCTCGTCAAAAATGTTGATGCTCCAGCGCGGTTTGTCTGTTCTCTTGTTAGCGTATCTTCCGACCAGAGATCTCATCCTTAAGGGCTACTCACTCGCAGTGTAGGGGACGTTATACCGCCTCCTGCCTTGGTGCTCATCGGAGAATTTCTGGATGGCAGCAATATCTTCTTCGGCCAGCTCGATCTCCTTGAAGTTCTCCGCAATTCGAGACGGCGTCACCGACTTGGGGATGACGGAGTGGCCGCCAACCTGACTCCAGGCCAGAATGACCTGTGCAGGTGTAGCACCCTTCTTCTCAGCAATAGCCTTGACCTCGGGGCGCGTGATGAGTAGGGGAATATCGAAGAAGTTGTTACCGAAGGCTGAGTAGGCGGTGATGTGGATGTTCTTCTCTTTGGCGTAGGCGATGAGTTCCTTGCTAGGAAGGATAGGATGACGTTCTATTTGATTCACAGCCGGAACGAGGTTGGTCTTTTCAACCAAAGCCTTTAAAGTTTGGTACGTGAAGTTCGACACGCCTACGGAGCGAACCTTGCTCTTGGGCAGCTTGTTCATGGCTTTCCATGTCTCGCTATTCGGTATCGAATTGTCAATGTTGACTTCGTTCGCATCCGAGGTGGCAGGGAAAAGATCGGAGTGCGGGTCATTGCCTGGACCGAAGTTTACAGGCCAGTGAATGAGGTACAAGTCAAGGTAATCAAGCTCGAGTTCCGCGAGGGTATCGTCAAGGGCAGCCTCGACATGGGCGGGATCGTGCTGAGTATTCCACAGCTTCGACGTGATGAAGATGTCCTCACGCTTGAGGCCGGGGATGTCAGCGAAAGCACGCTTGATGCCCTGAGCAACCTCTTTCTGGTTCTCGTAGCTGTGATTGGTGGAAAAACTCGTTAGTCAGCGGCTCTAGGTGAAGGGGTCGCGAGTATAGCCATAGCTTCCAGCTGCCCCACCAAGGGGTATCCCAGCAACCCAACCTCCACCAACATGTTGTGAGTACTCCAGTATTGACACCCACGGAAGCATACGACACGGAACTGGGGTAGACGTACATCTTCGCAAGATCCTATTGCAAGAAGCATTAGCCATGTGTCGCCAGAATCAGTAGGGGTTGGTGAAGTGGTGCTCGCGTGCTCCAGGAGACGCGGCTTGTTCAGGAGAGAAGATGCCTAAAGGTGGCTTACAAGGTGTTTGTATCCAATCTTCAGTGCTTCGTATACGCCATTGCCGACCTCACCAGGAGCAGCCTGCCAGGTGCCATATCCCAATTGACTTTTGCAGATGGCTTGTTAGCAAGAGTTACCAGATATATGTCCCCACGTAGGTGTAGTCAAAACGTACGGGATCTTGTAGCCAGTACTGAGAGTCACGGTCTTGCCGGAAGACATTCTGACGGAGAATTGAGGTTGAATGGTAGAAAAGGGTGTCGAGATATATGGTGCGCAAGTGACGAAGGTGGGATGATCCCTCCTTAAATATCTGTCGACAGTGCTTGGCCATCGCGCCGGGTGGATTGCGTTATGTACGCAACTGCAGAAATTGTTCCATGGCGTGGGATTTTCAGCCAGGTACAGTACCGTGTTGGCTAAGATCACTGCAGATGGCGGGATAATTGTGTACTTTCGCGACAATGACATGCCCCGCTGCCCACATTTGGGTCATGTAAACCAACACTTAGCGCGTTGGCGGGGCACATGGCTCGGTAGGAAAGCTGCCGAACGTCCCTCAACACCAGATGTTTGCTCTATGCTACATCTAAGTGTTCCCTTTAACATTCGCTTCTGCAATTGTACATCTCAAATCTACAAAGAAACTTGTTGGTATTGAGCTGTACCTTGATCCTGGCTTCCCCATCACATTACTGAAACAACTTCCGAAGCACTTCGTCTGCACCATGACCACTTACTATAATGACGGATATTTATATCTTGATTGCAGGCTGACAATTGAATGATAAGTCGAGTAACGAATCCGCATACATCTCCACTTCGAAACGAAGTTCGTACAAAACTAAGTACCCCGAGGGCATAGTCCGAAGGCCGTTCGTCGATCATTTCTCATGAAGTTGTGAGAGGGTGTATGTTCACATAGTCATTCTCGTCTCTCATTCGTAATTCGCATAGCTCGAAATTGGTTGTTTTGGTCTGAGTCTATATGAGTCTGACTTACACTAGCTAGTCTGTCAAGAAACCGTTTTGCGTAGACATCGCTAAGGTTATGAGCTGTTTATGAGTACAGGTGCGCAACCTTAGACTTGATGAGCTTTATCATAGCTCTGAGTTATCCAGAAGCGGGAATGCCTATGTCGAGAGCGAGAAGTTTGTTGTTGCTGCCATCTGCTCTTTCCGAAAGCTCATCGCGCGTGCAGATGATTGGTTGAAGGCAGGGGCAGCCAGTCGCCGTGCTCTCGCCACAAACAACCCCTTGCCCTCCCTACCTAGCATCCTTGGGGCCATCGAGAACGTCGTCGACGCGAGTGTCATCAATTCTTATCCTGTTATCGCTTTTGATGAATAGCCAATATCACTGTAGTGCAACAGGTCCATTCTTAGCAGAGCTCCTGCCCAAAATAACTTTCCGGCAATACCCACGTCCATGGTTCGAATCACATCAGCGTTAAGCGACGATCGTATCGCGTTCTTCTTCAAACCACCCTGCAGTCTTTAGAGTCACGTTTGCGTACTCAGTACATCGTTTATTATCTACCCATAGCTGTCAGAATCGATGTAGCGATAGTGGTGTTCGAGCGACCTCAGCCTCGTATGCCTCAGCCTTAGGTTCGAGGATGTTGGTGTTGGACTAGGCACCAGCCCTCACGCAGAAGCGAGCTTACCTATTGGCCTAGTATTCTGACCGGTAAGACGCGTGTACGCCAATCAAGTCGTAATGCGCAGTTGAGTATCAGCTGCGTTGTGCGCACTGCCGTTGTGTTTCGAAATACTAATTTGAGATGACCTCGAGAATGTCATCCAACTCTACCTTCACCCCACGACCTACTCCTTCGCAAGAAAAGGGAAATTCAGGACTATTCGCCCTCAATTTCACCATCAGCTAGTCAGCCAACCAGCGTGAGAGAAGCAGTATACAAAGCATGAATCCCAGGAGGTCGTTGGGAGATTGTTCGCGTATGTAGACTCTAGTCTTGATCTCAAATACTGACCACAAGAACAGACATCAAGCCTAGCATGCAGGATTCATCGTCCGATGGGGCATGGAATGGTGAGCTTGCTCTCAGCCTTGTACATCGCTATACTTATGGAATGTGGAAGGCGAGACAATTTGGACCGGCAACCCCTTCGCACTAGACAGCGATAAGACCAAACCCCGAATCATCAACACAGATGTCTTCAACGAGACCCATGAAACGCTGAAGAATCTGCTCGACTCCACGGATTCAACGAGCTGTCCCAGAGATTCGATATCTGCTGAGTTCACGTTGAAGCCAAGACCCGCTCCTATATACCAAGACAAACTTCATGAGGAATACTGGACATTCTTGAAGTCAATGCCAGATGTTCAAACAGGCAATCTCGGACCTCCCACAAGGTGTCCGAGTCTCGTGAGCGGTTGCACGGTGAGCAGTCGCAATTCATCTACCAGGTCTACAAGATCATCGTTATGGGATGCAAGCGAAGATCAAGACAGCAATGTCAGAGGCATATGTCTGATCCCAGAGTGCAGTGGACTCTGCTTCAAGGATTCAAACGCCCACACCCGAATAACCCATTTCAAAGAGCGGCTCGTGGAGGCTTGCCCGGTGAAGACGTGCGAACGCCATTTGAGAGGTTTTACACGAGCTGGTGACAAAAAGCGACATGTTTTCACCCATTTCCAAGGCATTCTCGCGTGCGACTTCTGCAAAACCGACTCAACGTGCTTCTCTCAGGCCTCCGACCGAGTGGACCTCTTCCTCACCCACCTCATCAAGAAACATGGAGTAAAAGCGCAGCAGATTCAGCGGTACTCCAATGGAAAAACGATGATTAGGAAACATCGCATATCTAGCCCGAACGACCCCGTAGCGACTTGTTCTGTATGTTCGGAACCTTTCTCCGCACAAATCCTGTACGAGCACCTACCAGGCTGTATCTTGCGCACAGTTACTAGGAATGAGGAATCGAATGATCTGCCAACAGCCGACTAATATGGAACCGCTGCCGCCTGCTTCGACCAGCGGGCAAAGGACGACGTAGAACCCCCATCTTCCATATGTGAGGATGCGTCTGCCTGGAGTAGCCAAAATGATTGTGAGCCTAAGCTACTGCAGACGTCCGTGGAGTCCACAGAGTGCAAGGAAATTGAAGAGCTGACAGTATCGTCGCGATGTTTGTCTCTCACGTCCTCGAAAATCATCGAATCGTCCGAGGAGGAGACTGACTGGACGGAAGAGACCGCGTCAAGAGAGAGCTCACCAGGCATGTCGCAGCTTCCACGAAGATTGTCGCCCGCGAAGCGGCGAGTGGTGGAGACCATTATGCAGGAGTTTCAACGCCTCTTCAGTAAAGGCCTACGAACTCATACGACTAATGGTAGTAGCTCAGGTTCATCAAACGGCGGGTATAGTGGCTGGTCAAGCAACACTTCGATCTATTCCAGCGCATCGTTTGTCTCGCGAAAGCGAAGCCTGAGTGGAGGCGGCTCTACTCCTCCTAACGATGATGACGATTCGAACAAACGTCGCCGCCCGGATGAAAACATCGGCGAAAAACAGGCGATGACCGAGCCACGGTTTGCATGTCCGTATTACAAACGTAGTCCCGGAAGGCATCCAACATTTACATCTTGTCGGGACCCAGGCTTTACCACCGTCTCGAGACTAAAGTGAGTCGTGTCAGCCCCAGGCACCTACATTCACAACCCATGTGCTAACAGGAGCAGAGAGCATCTGTACCGGCGCCACCTCCTCCCACCACAATGTCATCGCTGCTGCAAAACCTTCAACAACGACATCGCCCTCCGGGAACATCAACGCGATCCCCGCGGCTGCAAAGTACAGGAGCAAATGCCTCTCGAAGGTTTCGACAAAGACCAAGAACGACGACTGAAAAGTAAGAAGAGAAGTCTGCAATATCAGAGTGAGGAAGATAAGTGGAAAGGCGTATACCGAATCCTCTTCCCTGATGATAACGAGACCGATATGCCGAGTGCTTGTAAGTCGCCTCCCTCACAATTTCATTCTCCAGATCCCAAGATTTACGCAAGTATAGATGTCGAATATCAGCCTTGCACAGGCGGCCAAGCCCCCGAGACCTCCTCCAACGTCACGCAGCACTTCCAAGAGTTCTCGCGCCTCGAACTACCACGCCTCGTCCGGAGAACGCTCGAAAGCGTCATCGAGCAAGAAGCACAGCCACTTGAAGACAAACTTAAAGAGAGGCTCGTTGACATCGTGAAGGAGTGTCAGACACAGCTAGTGAATATGTTCCAAGCAACCGTTGGTGGAGGGCCTGCTGCGATGATGGCGCTCACACACCCACCACCACCACCACCGGAAGCAACCACACAGCAAAGTGGTGGTGGTAGTGGTTGTGACGAAGATGCAGCATTTGAGCTCTTCCCCGGTTTTGATTCCTCCCTACCCGTACGCATCATAGCTCCTGCTCCTGCTCCTGCTCCTGCTCCTGCTGCGCCGAACGAACAGCCCTTCCCCGAGCTGATGGGCGGCCGCGGCGGCACCACATCCTCGAAGGACTTCAACATCAACAACGACTTCCAGCCTACATATCAACAACCTCCTTCCCCTCGCCAGACTTCTTCAGGCTCAGATTCCCCAGACTCCTTCGAATACGACTCTGCAAATTGGACCACCGTGTCCACCAACTTCATCATCCCACCACCACCACCACCACCACCTACTATATACGTTCGGCACGATGATGTGACTATGATGACTCAAAACGTGACGACTGCTACTGCTACTGACATTGCTGCAGGTGCGTCGAATGAGTATGTGCATGTAGGGTTAGGTGGGTATTACGACATCTTCCAGGAGCAGGAGAGAGCGAGCTTTGTGGGAGAGCTTAGTGATGATAGTCTTGATGCCGAGTTCGATCCGGTGGCTGCGTGGGCGTTTGTAGATGCGTTGCCTGCTGCGGATGCGAGTAGTGAGTTGACGATGACTGAGTTGGGGTCGGGGTGGTCGGGGTGGTCGGTGTGAGCTGTGCTGTGCTGTGCTGTGCTGTGCTGTGCTGTGCTGTTGTATAAGGAAATGAATATGTGCAGATAGATAAAATACATGGGGCGGTAAAGTTTTGTGAAAAGTTTGTCTCTTAGTTATTTTCTATGGCGCCCAAACTAGGCGCATGTAAAAGAGAATCGAATCGAAATCAATGGTATCATAGTTTCCCGCCCTGTTCCAACGCAAAATTCCTTCCTTCGCGAAAAATCAATTCAGTCTCCCCACTCACACATCAATAAGATGCCACTCACTCACTCCCCTTGTTTTCATATTCATACGACTGTTTCCCAACCACATCAAAAAACCGCCACACACGTATACAGAAAACACGAATTCCATCAACACTGATGAGGGGCTGGGCTGGGCTGGCACTTATCCCTATCCTGGAGCATGCCCACCACCACCCCCAGCACTCCCATCAAGCGCGTCAGACCCAAAAGCCCCGCCGTCACCAAAATACAACATGTCATGCGGCAGGTACTCTAGATCCCACGGCATCATGTCCGCGCCGAGCACCGACATGTCGACGTCCTGCGTGTCGATGACCATGTCGCCATATGCAGTGTGCGATGGCATTGCGTAATTTGCAAACGTGGGAGAAAGGTCGTTTTGTAATGATGGAGCGGGTTGTTGTTGCTGCTGTTGTTGAATGGAGGTGGAGCGGGTATACGATGTTGCAGGTAGCGGGGTGCGAACAGCGGAGGGTGAGGCACCGGAAAATGGTGAATGAAGGTTAAGCAGGAGATCGGCGTCGGACACCAGCACGGAATCGGGTTCGTTGTTGAATGCTTGGTTTGGCGGCGGAGGCATCGAGGCCGGGTTAAAGTGTTGGAAGTTGGAGGGCGAGGGTAGTGGTTGTTGTTGCTGATCGAAATGCATTGGCGGCTCTGAGATGAATGAAGCAATCGATGGTTGACTACTGCCTGGTGGGAGTTTTGACTGTGCGGATTTCGTGTCCCTGCCATTTGTCTCGGAGCTGTACATGACCGCGACGTTGGTGGATGGAGAATTCATGGTTCCGGTCAGCGACCACCCTATGGCTGTATAGATAATCAGATATCGTGTAGAGATCAATGCATACAAGACTTACCTTGACTAGGATGCACCATTGGAGATCCCGGTATGGTAGGAGTTCTTGCGCCCTTTCGTATTGCGGCAGCCATCTTTGCGGCTTCCCCATCTGGGCTTTGCGCCGTCAAATATGTTCCCCAGCTGAGTTTTCTTCGCCATCCTGGGCTCGTGAAAGCCGGTTCTGGCCTGGGAACCTCCAATGCGCTCTCCATTTCTTCCCGGGTATATAGCAGCGGGTCTCCAACGCCTGTAACCTTTTGGTCTAGTACCGTCAATATATACTTGACTCCAGCCCAGTACGTCTCCAAGGCCTTCAGGGCTCGATAACAGCGCTGGTAGTTCTGGTTGGCCGCAGAGGCGAGCAGAGTATGCTTCGCAGCTTGTTTCTGCTCGCGCTCCTGAGCATGGTTGTGACGCTGGCTGTTCACCGAATCTGGACGAGAGGTTCTCTTAAGTTCATTGTCGACGGTCGAGTCGGGGGAAGAAGGACGAGAATGAGGTTGAGAGGACGCAGAATGGATCGCTGTTTCTTTGAGAAATGCGCAAGCGGCAATATAAATCGGCTGACTAGTAAATGGGTTCCCTATCCCAGTCTTGGTATCTATAAGTTCAGTAAAGGCCAGTATATCAGCCACAGTCTTCGCCGAAGACATGGACAATTCTCTACTATTCGTAGATAGGGACTGCGGGGTCCCTTCAAATGTTTTGAGCAATGTGGGTTGATGCAGGAGTACAATAAGGGTGTGAAACCAACAGTGCATCAGGAGGAAGTTGGTGCCTTGGTTGAACTTGACGTAGTGCTGGAAGTTGACAGCATTAAAGTGCAGCTTGGGTGACAAATTCTGATAAATCAAGGTCAAACGGTCCTCTAATGCACTGAGTTGCTTCTGGAGGTCAGTCGTTATATCGGTAGCGTATCGTATTCTGTTGAGGAGATCGGTCACACGGCCATAGAGATGGATGATCCTAATGAGTGCGGGAAACGGCAACGGCCAACCAGATGATGGGTCAACCTCATCTAGGGAAGGAAACGAGATCTCGATATCGCGATCGCGCAACGTGACCGGTCGTCCAGTTCCAGAAGAGATGACGCGATCGAGGAAGAATATAGACCAAAAGGTGTCGAGCCTCTCACGTTCGACGGCTCTTTGTTCTTGCTCTTCTGGAGTTGCTTGGGGTTCATCAAGTGGAGTGCGCCCCGCCAACGATGTTCTGTTGCTCTCCTTGCCGGACTTTACAGACTTTGGGGTGGGGCCACTGTGGCCCTCATATTTGAGTCCTTGAAGGGTCTGCATGCCCAAGTCCTGGGCCATTCGAATTGCAATACCCAGATACATCCACAGACCACTGTCTCGGCTGGCGCCGAACTCATCGTAGGCAAGCAGAAGAGCAGCCTGTACCACGGCCACACTAGGACATGGAAAAGCATCTGGAATGGCCGACTTGGCTCTTTGGGCAAAGGCCTGGCCGTACTCTGAAGGCTGAAGCTTCGCCACGTCGCCT
Source organism: Neocucurbitaria cava (assembly GCA_027946455.1). Classification (NCBI taxonomy): domain Eukaryota; kingdom Fungi; phylum Ascomycota; class Dothideomycetes; order Pleosporales; family Cucurbitariaceae; genus Neocucurbitaria; species Neocucurbitaria cava. The sequence continues at coordinate 1,844,538 of JAPEUY010000005.1, read as the reverse complement.
TCTCCATCCTTGGACTTCTCGCCATTCCCTGTCAGCATTGGATGCGTTGAGAAGCGGGCGGCTAGGGCGCACACGGCATCCACCAATATGGCATCAACCTGCTTCTCTTCTAGGTCACGCATGAAGCGATCACGCTGCAAGAATGGAAACGAGCAGCCCAGATGAATGAAAAAGAGCTTGCACAGATGGGTGATCAACGGGCTTGGAGACATGGTAGAGGCATCGTAGACGGGTATCTCCAGTGGGGTGCGAGCTTCGGGTATCGGTGGCGAACCGACTGAGGGTTGTGCGGGGGAAGAGTCGACGGCATGTTCTGCTTGGATCAGTAACGGACAACATGGAGCAACGCATATGAGAGCACGTACGGTCTGATGTGGTTTGAGCGCTCCCATGCTGCTTTCCCCTGACCTTGACGACCATCTGTTTGAAGCCTGGCATGATGGCTGTTGGGCCAAAGTAACGGAAGTAGGGCATTCTATTACGGGTGCTGAGGCTCAGCCCATGGCTGCTGGTACTCGCTTCGTCGTCGCGCTTGATGCTCGCGTCCGAGGTCTGCGACATGTTGGATGCTGTATGCGGCAGGCGCGGCCGGGTCAGCTGTGGGTCGATGGGCTGCTCGACCTTGAAGGACGGCGCGTTGGTGAAGGCATTGCTGGAGACGCTGTTCCCGCGCGGTCGTGCCTTGGGGCCCTCCCTGGTCGAGTCGGGTGCGCCTGGGTCGTCGCCATAGCCGGCGCATTCGTGCTTGTTCTGTATGCAGGTTTGACATGCTGGGCGCTCACCTGCTCTCACTGTTAGTGCGTGTTCGCCTTCTCACTGTTGGACTACGCGGCTGTAGTCTGCTCACCAGAACAGCGCGTCTTCTTCCTGCGACATGTGAGACATGCCGAGTTTATTCGTCTGCGCTTCGCATAGGGACCATCGTGGTTCGTCACGAAGCGGATGGGCTTTTGATTCATGAGGTGCTCGACCGCGCGAGGGTCAGATAGCAGTCGCCCACAGTCACATTGATGCACAACCTAACTGATGACGAGATGCAGGGAGCTGAGCTTGTTGGGCGGGGAACGGCCTGGTGCTGCACCTGTACGAGCCAGACGCGACTGGACATGGGCCTGGGGCCGGTGGAGCAGCTGGAGCGTGATCGGCAAAAGCTTCCAGGTGCCAGGTCCCGATGACGGGTGGACGGTTTGCTAAGTTATTGCGGAGAACGGCGGTAACTTAGTCTGCTGTGGACCAAGCTCCTCGAAAAATGGTCCGGCGTTGAAGTTTACCACGACCATCACTCGCCCCATCCGTACTCAGCGCCATTGTTTTCATTTGTATTGTGCTCAGCATGGAGTCCATACGCCCGGCGCTCACGACGCTGCGGCTGTCCGCGCCGCGAAGAGCCTACCGTCCCCTCTGCCAATGCCTACACACGTCTGCTGCACGGCCAGCAACGCCATTGCCGCATCCCTCAGTACCTGGGCCCCCGCCAGAGACACCCACGCCCCAGCCTTCAGATGCAGCGGCACGCGTCGCGAGAAAGAGGAAGCAGGCGGACATGATGAAGCAGGCGCGGGAGATGCGCGAGGTCTATGCCCCGTCCAGCAAGCCCAAGAGCATGCTGGCGAAGCGCTTCTGGAAGGATGTCCATGTCAAGGAGAGCGAAGGTGAACACGACATTATTGGCATTGTTGAATGGAATTGACGACTTGCAGGTGGCCTGCAGGTGTTCCTTGACCACAGACCTGTCCGCATGCCGAACAAGCAGATCCTCACCATCCCCCCCTCCAAGCCCCAACTGGCCGCGGCCATTGCGCTCGAGTGGGACCTCCTCATGAGCGCACAGCAAGCGCTCAAGACCGACTACATACCCATGACGTCGCTCGCCGCACGCGCAATCGACCTCGAGGCCGCAGATGCTGAAGGGAGGGACAATGTCCGGAACGACATTCTCAGATATTTGATGCGGGTTCTGTCCACAGACACGCTGCTCTGTTGGGCACCTGAGAAGGTCTTGAACGATAGCCTGCAGGACGGAAAGACGCTGCGACAGCTCCAAGAGGAGATGGCTACGCGTATCCTTGGCTACCTCAAGACACACGTCTGGCCCGGCGTCGAGATCAAGCCGACCCTTGACCCGGACAGCATCATCCCCGTCGCACAGCCAGAGATGACTCAGCAAGTCATTCGCGGATGGTGTGCAGGGCTACCTGCCTATGAGCTGGCTGGGCTTGAACGGGCAGTGCTTGCGTCGAAGAGTCTGCTGGTCAGCGCGCGATTGATCCACGAATGGAGCGAGGCATTCGCGCAGTCGCGGAAGGCGGCTGACGCGGTCCGCTTCGGCATCGAGGAAGCAGCCGAGGCAGCGACCATGGAAGTTCGATGGCAGACAACGCAGTGGGGGGAGGTGGAAGATACGCACGATGTCGAGAAGGAGGATCTTCGTCGACAACTCGGAAGTGCAATCATTCTGGTTGGGGGGAACTCATCGTAACATGAACAAAAACATGTGATACAACAACATGTAACTATAAGGAATAGCATAAGCTACGTATGTCTAAGTAGCAAATACGTAACGTGGCGGAATTCTCGCTGTAGCAGTAAACGTGCGGACTGGAACAGACCAATCTGCCGTTTCGACATAAGAAATGAACACTGCCAGCCAAGTACGACGAACATGTAGATAGTACTACAATACCATCGAGGTCCACGCGGGAAGAGTACCACTGCTAAAATTGGCACAACCTATCACGCCGATGCGGGATGAGTTCGCTGAAAATCGCCGCCACTGACGAATCTGGAGCTGGAGCTCGCCCTCGCCCCGCAACGGCTTGATGCCAAATGCTGCTAAAGTCTGTTAATGCGCTCGCTCGCTTCGCGCTTGTATGCCGGCCCAGTTTACTGTGAACTTGGTCGAGTCCTCTTCTCCGCACACGTCTGGCATACCTGACTTATCGCTACCTACCTGGGTGCGCGATTCGTGCCATCGCTCAACGATAAGTCATGGAGGGGTGAGTATCCCAGGGACTACACCACCTGGGCAGCGTCATACCAAGATAGTTCCTGACCACAACCACAGACACAAGCGCTCCAAGTCAACCAAGGTCAAGAACCTCCTCTCTCGCGTCTCCTCCAAGAACGACGTCACCGACCTCAGCGAGACGTCACCGCCAGCTTCGTCTGCCGCATCGATGAATTCGCAGCCGGCAGCAGCGGGGCACCACCGCAATCTCTCCAAGAGACAACACCCACATCTCTCGGCCAACATGTCCAACCTTAGCACGACGCAAGACGGCCTGAGCCCGGCGTCGCCCAGCTTCACACCGACGTCGCCCACGCCCAAGTCTACATCGATAGAGCAGTCGGTCAAGTTGTTCCGCGTCTTCGAGTCGCTGCGCAATGGCGACACAGCAGCCATATCCAAGGCGATACGCGAGCAGTCCGCCCCAGCAGAGAGTGAGGAAAGCCGGTTGTCGCTCTCGCTGCCCAGCGCCCGCACCGAAGGAACCTCGATCCTGCACCTGGCCATACAATGCGCAGAGGTGCCCGTCATCGAGTTTGTCCTGTCCAACACGACTTTGTCTCCCGATTCGCCCATCGACATCAACAGCCGCGACCGTGACGGCAATACCCCGCTCCATCTCGCAGCAACCCTCGGGCGGGTACAAGTCGTGCGAATGCTGCTCGACCAGCCCGGCATCAACGACTCCATCACGAATTTCAATGGCCAGACACCTTTAGATTTGGCCCGCACACCCGACATCTTCCAGCAGCTGCAGCTCGCGCGGTCAATATTCATCGACACCAATGTGAAGCGAATTCAACAGCTGGTAACTGCAGGAGACATGGACGCGCTGGAGAAGACACTGCAGGATGGCAGGATAAAGAGTACTCTGGATGTCAACGGTGGTGAACTTGCTACGGATCCCGTTGTTGTCGACGCTGGAGGCACCCTCTTGCACGAAGCAGCCAAGAAGAAGGACGTGAAGCTGGCCCAACTCCTACTACTGAATGGAGCTGACCCCTTCCGCCGAGATCGCAAGGGCAAGCTGCCTCAAGACTACACCAAGGACGACCGCACACGTGCTATCTTGAAGCGATCACCCGCCGCCGCCGCAGCGCAACGAGGCATTCAGGAGAAGACCATCCTTGCCGGCGCCTCACAGGGTGCAGCCGCAGCAGACAGCGGCATGGGTGCTAAAGAATCTCGTGAGATGAAAGGCTATCTTAAGAAGTGGACCAACTACACAAGCGGCTACAAGCTGCGATGGTTCGTGCTCGAGGATGGTGTGCTGAGTTACTACAAGCATCAAGGTTCGTTGTTTCTCTGCTCTTCACCACATGTTTAGCTGACCAATTCAGATGACACTGGTTCTGCATGCCGTGGTGCCATAAACATGCGCATCGCGAAACTGTACATGGACCCTCAAGATAAGCAACGATTTGAGATCCAGGGCAAGTCCTCAGTCAAATACCACCTGAAAGCGAACCACCAAGTTGAGGCGAAACGATGGTATTGGGCATTGAACAACGCTATTCAATGGGCCAAGGACGAGGCGCGTGAAGAAGAGAAACGCGCCACTCAAGACCAAGAAACCCTCAAGCAGGCCAAAATTGAACAGATCAAAGGTGAAAGCGACGGCTCAAGCCTTACCAGCTCTCGTATGACAAGCTCGAAGACTCTTGCTCCATGTAATGCACTTCAAACATTATCATCCTTGCCTTTTGACTGACGAATTGCAGCGAGTTCACTTGGCGTTCCACTTACCAGTCTGGATGCTACGTCCTCGAGGACTGCCGTCAGCGTGACAGAAGATCCTGGAAGCGCCTACGAAGCAAGCCTTTCGGGTCCTGAGTTAGGACGAATGGTAAGCCACATGGGTACAGCTACAGTCGCCGACGACGATGACGACGATGATTATGGCGACGATAACAGTAGCCATGAGATGAAGCCGCAGAACAAAGATGCATTCAACATCACGGCCCAGTCCGCGAAGCTACAACTGGAGCTGCTAACATCCGTTTCTGCTGCCCTGCAATCAGAGAAGAACAAGAACCCCACCCTTCAGATATCGGATCCGTTGATGCTGCAAGCTCTCACTTCGTACGACTCAGCGATCGGTAATCTCAAAGGTCTCATTGGAGACTTGTTGCGTATCTCAAGAGACCGTGATGCTTACTGGCAATACCGGCTAGACCGAGAGGCCAACGTCCGCCGCATGTGGGAAGAAAGTATGGCTAAGGTTGCCAAGGAGCAAGAAGAGCTTGAGAACAGATTAGGCCAATCTGAGCTTAAGCGGAGAAAGACGAAGACGGCGCTACGGGAGGCTCTAGAAGACTTCGAGCTTTCCGGACCTGGACCTACCGTCAAGGGTGATGAGGATGACTTTGTTGAAGCAGCAGAGACCTCCGAGCCACAGTTAGCGAGATCAAAACCAAGCTTCTCATCCCAGAAAATTAGACGCAAAGCTACTTTTGCAGATATCGCCGCCGACATCTCGGAGTCGGAATCGGAGGACGACGAAGAATTCTTTGATGCCGTTGGAGCTGGTGAGGTCGAAGTTGTGAAGATGCCGGTATCAAGCCCAGGATTGAAAGCAGCAGAGATTCCACCATCTATCGAAGATCTGTTTGAGAAAAAACATGCTGAGATTGCCACTGCTTGGGCTGGCTACGAAGATGGCCCGCGAAAGAAGCTCGCCATGGATGCGGATGATAGGCCTAAGATCTCACTTTGGGTATGCTTAGCATTATCACGTTCAAAAACAGCATGCTAATATTGCGACAGGGCATTCTTAAGTCTATGATTGGAAAAGACATGACAAAGATGACCTTGCCCGTATCCTTCAATGAGCCAACGTCTTTGCTTCAACGTGTCGCCGAGGACATGGAATATACTGACCTTCTCGACACAGCTGCCGAACGAGCCGACTCCACGGAACGTCTGCTTTATGTAGCGGCGTTTGCTGCGTCCGAGTATGCATCAACCATTGGACGTGTTGCCAAGCCTTTCAATCCTCTACTTGCCGAAACATACGAGTATGCCAGGCCAGATAAGGGCTACCGCTTCTTCATTGAGCAGGTCAGCCATCACCCGCCGGTTGGTGCTGCTTACGCCGAGTCGCAGAAGTGGGATTACTATGTAAGTCTTGCCTCTTTTCTGTTGCTTGTTGAACAGTGTCTGACAGTCTTCAGGGCGAGTCTGCAGTCAAGTCCAAGTTCTATGGCAAGTCTTTTGACATCAACCCGCTCGGTACATGGTTCTTGCGCCTGCGTCCTACTGCCACGGGTGGAAAGGAGGAGCTCTACACATGGAAGAAGGTGACCTCATCTGTTGTCGGCATCATCACTGGTAACCCTGTTGTTGACAACTATGGCCCTATGGAGATTCGAAACTGGACGACTGGCGAAGTATGCCAACTTGACTTCAAGGCACGTGGATGGAAAGCTTCCTCTGCGTTCCAAGTGGCCGGCAAGGTCCTCGATGCCGAAGGTCGTGTTCGTTGGTCTGTCGGTGGACGCTGGAACGACAAGATCTACGCCCGATTCACGCCCGGCTACGAGGACGCTGATATTGAAAAAGGTGGGAGCAAGGCCAAACACGACGACAACAAGGCTTTCCTCGTCTGGCAAGCACACGAGCGACCCACCGGTATCCCATTCAACCTCACGCCCTTCGTTGTCACACTTAATGATATTCCTGATAAACTGAGGCCCGTCGTTGCACCTACGGATACCAGACTAAGGCCTGATCAGCGTGCCATGGAAGATGGCGAGTATGACTTTGCTGCAACGGAGAAGAACAGAGTCGAAGAGAAGCAGCGCGCGACAAGATGGCAGAGAGAGACGCATGGCTATGAGTTCGTCCCCAAGTGGTTCTCCAAAGGACGCTGCGAGACCACAGGAGAAGAGTACTGGGCGTTCAATCACCAGTACTGGAAGATCCGGGATAAAGTAGCGAAAGGCGAGACGAGATGGCAAGATGAGGGATTGGAAGATATCTTTTAGTGCTTGTTGTATATGACGATCAAACATGGACGCGAAGCCGGATATTGGATTAGCTGTATAGGGAAGCCTTGTACAGGGATGGATGAGTTGCACATGTACTATTTCTTCGGGCAACTCATCCCATATCCTATCCTTTCTCAAACAACCAATTTCTGCTTCAATTTATCCCCCGCTACGATATCCTCCTTCATGCCTTGCAACACGTCCACGTCCCACGTAGCGCTCACATAGCGGCCCCCAAGCCACGTGCGCGCCTCAGCCGTCAACCACACGACGAACCCTCCAGCAAGCTCCGGCGTGTCGGTCAAGACTAATATAGCCGTCATCATTAGCCCTTTTGTCTCCAGCAGAAGAATACCGATTCATTCGGCAAGGTGTCTCAAGAACGTTGAGTGAACTTACAAGGTTTCAACACCTCAATCCCCCGCCAACTGCGTATCCACCCCGCCCGGATGCACAGAGATCGCATTAACCCCCGTGCCCCATACTCCACCTGCACAAACTCGCTCAGCCTCGACACCGCGTGCTTGCTAATCATGTACGCGCTGCCCCCCGAGTCCCCCACCATGTTCGCGCCGATACTGCTCATATTCACCACATCCACACCCACCTTGTACGTTTCCGCAGTAGAGAGTAGTAAGGGCAGGAAGGCCTGCACGAAGAGGTAGGGCCCTTTGGTGTTGACTTCGAGCGCGCGCCACCACGTCTCTGGGTCCGAAGAGGCGAGCGGGACCCAGTCGCCTGGTGCCCCCGCGTTGCAGATGAGGACGTCGAGTCTGCCTACTTTTTCGCGGACGGAGCGCGCGAGGGAAGATACGGCGGGGACGCTGGTCACGTCCACGGTGTACTTGTGCACTTTCACCTCATTCCCCTCTTTACTGCTGATTTCCGCGATGCGGGCTTCTACTTCGTCGAGTTCGCTGGATGTGCGCGCGCACAGGATTATGGCTGATACACCGGCGTACGCGTATTGCAGGGCGATGGCGCGCCCGATGCCCCGGCCGGCGCCGGTGATTAGGACGGCTTTGGAGGGCTGGTGCAGGGAGGGGGTAGTCTGGGGGTTTATGGCGGGATAGATGTCGGAGTGGAGGTTTGAGGGGCCGGGAAAGGTGCTGCCTGAGTGGTCCATTGGGGTAGTGGTGGTGGTGGTGGTTGTTTGGTGATTTGAGGGGATTTGGGGGATTTGGAGAATTCAATTGCAGGTTTCGAGATTGGATTGTTAAGTTAGGGGGATTAGTTTGTGTGTTGGAAGATGATGAAGGGAGAGTTAGGTGCCGAGTAGGTAGGTGGAACGTTGACGATAGTTAATATATCAAACTCCACTCTACTGGTGTGTGCCACTTACCATGTGGACTCTACCTAGCTCTACGCCTTCCGTCAAGGAATTACGCCCGTCCGCCCCGTTACGCCCGTCGCGGTATTACCCATCTCTGGTTTCCGTGGCATCTGCTTTTCGCGTTGACGTCTGCAGTCCTTCACTACCTCCGAGCTTATCTCCATTCCTAACCTCGCGCTAATGACGTTGATAATCGTAAATGAAGCTACCTTGTGGACCCCGAGCACCCCGATACCGGGCTGGCCGCAAAAGAAAAAGAACACTTGTCGTGTCGGGACTTATGTGGGAGATGCCATGGTTTTTGATGGAGTTACTACAGTGGCGGCAAGTGATGTGAAGGAAGCTGGAGTGGGCGGGGCCTTTGTAAGCTTAGTGTCCGCTTACAAAGTTACTTTCTAAGTTTCTACCAATCAGGACCGGACACTAATAACCAGCCCTCTTGATCCTCATGCATTGTCTCACCAATGGGATGTGTTATCAATCCTTACACCACACTTGACTGTGGTCGGGTTGAGGGCACGTACGCTGAAAGAAATTCTAGAAGAGCAAGTTTACAGCAGTGCGGATGGTGTTGAACGGGGCGAAGTTCAGATACTCGAGATTTTGACCATCTAGGGAAGGTTGTGTGCTAGGGATCAGAAAATCAACGCATGGAAGTAAAGGGGGTTATCACCGTCGGCTCAAGATATGTGTGCTTGGCGATACAGCCGGACGTAGTATTCTTCCTTTCGCCTTCTCGAGGCTTAACTACCTACATCTGATTCAACCTTTTCGGTTACAGCCTTGGCAGCCTCGTTGCTTTGCATACCAAGTACACTGGATGCTGACCACTAACTACTCGTGAACAAGCTCCGCGTTATTTGCACATAATGCACAGTATTATATAATATAATCATGGTCCATTCTTCGCCGTTTCCACTCTGCCGCGTCTGTCGTAATCTCAACCTCAGGCTTGATACATTTGTCGAGCAAGGCTGTCGTTACCCCACTAGCTTGGAGTATGAATCGATAGAGGATATTTTTGATCGTGGATCCACCGACGCTAACAGACACTATGCACTCGGTGAACGACTTGATGATGATAGGGACTACAGTGATGAGGAGTTGGGTCAGAAACTTGATGGTTTTGCGATCGAGCCGGAGTTTGATGAGGATGGTGTTCTTATCAGCGTGAGACCGGCGAAGAAGAAGTTCTTGGGGACACTGCGTGACATCAACAAAAGAGCTGAGCATTGTGCGCTATGTCAAGTTATCGCGGAGATTTCACAGTTTACGCGGACAGCTGAGCTTGCGGACCACGAGGTGGAGGACGATTCCAAATGCACGATTCAATTCCACCAGTGTAGACTGGAAGGAGGACACGATTGTTCTTGCTTGATATAACTAGGATATCGACTTTGTTACGTGACTAGCCGATTGACCTGTAACTCCATGGAAGCGTGAAAAATGAATGGCCAGATAAAAATTGTCTACCAGGATCTTGACCATTAACATCTTCATATTGATCAGATGCCATGTAGTATTTTCAAAAACTTTAAGCCTTACTCGACTCCGAGTTCTTTTCACCAGGGCACGAAGTGTCTTGTAGTCTGAGACACAACTCATGACCCAGGTGATAAAATACTTTTGCGAGGGTAGCGGATCCTGGATTGGTAGATGCTAACCAGAAAAAGATCGCCGAACGCGTGGGGCAAGTTAGAACCGAACATCGCAACATACACGACGTCATCTGCATCGGCCCACGAAATGTTTACAAACGCTCTACCCACCTCCTTCGAGTCAATGACCCCTGAAGGTGCCTTGACAAGATGCCAGGCATAGCTAGAAAGCTGCTCATCTTCGCCGCCGTTGATGGGCTGATCCTTCAGCCGTCGCCTCCCCGCAACCACCCGCCTGCTACGCAGCAGGCCATCAAGATCGACTACAAAGGCAATGTCGGACCACTACTCAAGGACAGGCGCGAGGAAGACACTGCGCCCTCGTCACTTGAGGCGCACGGCGTTATCGGTATGCCGCCTTCACGCCCACTAGAGATGGCTCAATTGGCTGTGATTGGAACGCGATGCTAACGCGCAATGTCCTGAACAGGACTCCTGAAGGTCGCTACATCGTATTTCCTAGTCTCGATATGTAGTCGAGAACAGGTTGCACAAATACGTGGCAAGGCCATATACAAGATTACCGATGTCGCCCTGATCCCACTCTCCTCGCAAGCCGATGCCGACAAGGCCATTGCAACCACACGAGAACACCTCAAGCGACAGAATCGGGCGCCAGGAGTGGAGGAAGGTGAGACTGATAGCGAGAGCGAGGACTACGCGCCTAGTGTGAACGAGTCGTTGGTTGAGGAGGCTGCGACTGCCCAGAGCGATGTGAAGGATCCGGCAACAGGGCAAAAGGGCGTTTTGCAGCGTAAGACGAGCGTTGCAGAAGATGTCATACAGCGCAAAGGCGTGTATGGTAGATTTGCCGACAAGTGGTTCTCGCGGAAGGGATGGAGTGCGGACAGCAGGCGACTGCAAGGCTTGAGTTCTGATGAGGATCTGGCTTCGAAGAATGTACCAGTACCAGACAACGTCGACTCAGTGGTGTCGCCCAAGGAGGAGGAGCAGCCTACCAAGGAATCTAAGCCAGATGCTATTCCCACCGATGACAAGCACCTTCAAGAACCAGTAAGCCCAGAAGAGATTCCGAAGGCCCTCAGTGGTGAGAAGGACGCGACAACAGTAGCATTGCTGCCAAAAATCTTGCAGACTACGAGAATGTACTTCTCCTCCGGCAATTTCTTCTTCTCGTACGATTATGACATATCGCACGGCATCGGAGAACAGCAACCGAACTCTAGCCTACCGCTCTTCAAGCAGTTTGACCCTCTGGTAGGTCTCTTCACATCTCGAATTGTTCAGTAACTGATGATACCTTAGTTCTTTTGGAACCACCATATCGTTTCGCCCTTCATAGATGCCGGCCAGCACTCCTTCGTTCTTCCAGTCATCCAAGGCTTCGTTGGTCAACGCCCATTCACCATCAAAGTGGCCGATTCGCAATCAAATAGTCTGGTCGTAGACCCAGGTGCTACTCCCGACGATATTCAGCTGCAGTCCTGGCACGAAAAACAGAAACAAGAATCCGAGGCTAACGCCGAAAAGGCTCCACCAGAGCCAGCACCTTCGAACGGCAAAGACTTCTTACTCACACTTATCTCGCGACGATCTATAAAGCGAGCAGGACTACGTTACCTACGCCGAGGGACAGATGACGAGGGTTGCACTGCAAATAGCGTCGAGACTGAGCAGATATTATCATCCCCTACTTGGAATGCATCGCAGGACAAGATCTTTTCATTCACACAATTCCGTGGCTCAATACCTCTCTTCTTCTCCCAATCGCCATACAGCCTCAAACCTCAAGTGAGCACTTGGGGTTCCTTTGAGACAAACGCAAAGGCGTTCAAGCGGCATTTCACCGATCTTTCCGCTAGATATGGCGATATCTACTGTGCGTCACTCATCGATAAGCATGGCACAGAGGCGAAGATTGGTGAGCTGTACGAGAATCACGCGAAGGCTCTCAATGAGAATGGTGGGATTGACGGAAAGGGCAAGCAACTGGGCTTTGAGTGGTTTGATTTCCACAACGTGTGCCGCGGCATGCATTTCGAGAACGTCTCGAAGCTGATGGACTCATTGGAGCCCTTTATGAAATCGACCAGCTGGGTAGAGATTACAGACGATGAGGTCAAGCGAAAACAGACGGGTGTGTTGCGCACCAATTGCATGGACTGCCTCGACCGCACCAATGTTGTTCAGTCTGCATGCGCGCGGACAGCGCTTGAATCACAACTCTCAGCCGGTAGCTTCACCATTGACCTTCAGCACGATCCCAGCACTTCCTGGTTCAATACTCTGTGGGCCGATAATGGCGATGCCATTTCACGTCAATATGCAGGCACCGCAGCGCTCAAAGGCGATTTCACGCGCACACGCAAACGGCAAATCACAGGAGCATTGACGGACTTCGGATTGACGCTCACAAGGTACTACAACAACATCGTCAACGATTACTTCGCTCAAGCAGTCATCGACTACCTGTTGGGTCGTGCTACAGATACCATCTTCGCCGAGTTTGAGGCGGACATGAAGAGCTCAGACTACTTCATTGACGTGCGCAAGGTCCGGCAACAAGCTATCGAGCGCGCCGCAGGCATCGTCATTGAAGACGATGATGAGGACCTGATTCACGGGTGGACATTGAGTGTCCCAACTTCCGTGAATCAAGTCAAGACTGCCACATTTGAAGAGGCTGTGCTACTACTCACTGACAAGGCCTTGTACTTCTGTCGTCTTGACTGGGGCACAGAAAAGGTTCGTGAGTTTGAGCGAGTTCAGCTCGAGAACATACAGGGTATCATGCGCGGTGTATATGTCACTTCGACCCTGGCACAGCGACACCTCGACACGGAGAAGAACGTTGGTTTCATCATTCGATATCGTGCTGAAAGTGGCGGCGAGCTGGTCCGAAGGAACACAAGGGCTCTAGACGCCGGAATGCCTAGCGAGAGTCAGGAGAAAGAGGATGCGAAGAAACAGCAGAAGAAGGATGATTCCGGCCGCTTCCTGGCTTTCAAGGCTCTTCCTCCACGGAGTAGTCTCCCTTCATCTTCTAATGATACACAGGATGCACCGGAGAACGAGGTCGAGGTTGTCAGGACGGTGTGCGACGAGATTGTACGCGTTGCTAATCAAGCAAAGAAAGAAGATGCGGCTAGTACGGGACAAGCGGGAGGGGCGAGTGAGGTTGGGAAAGACACAGAGCTGAAGGTCGATGAAAAAGACATTATCAGCGTTGCGGACGCGAAGAAGAGCACGGGATACCTGGAGCAGTTTGAATACTCGTTGAAGAAACTAGTCTGGGGATGATATGGCACGGGGGGTTATGGTTCAAAACGTAGATGGGTGCTCGAGCACACACACACACATGCATACATATAAGGTGGTAAAATAACGACCATGCAACGCAACCATAGTAATCTAATGTATCTTGTTTCCTCTTGGACCAACATGCTACAACGGACAAGCACGCGATCTAACCGAGGCTCATCGATTCATCATCGCCTCCAAACTGACTCGTTGAACCCGTCCTATATTCACGTACCACGAGTGAAGAAGAGACGACTTTTGCGGATTGTTAGCCCGAGAGCCCGGGAATGAGGTGTGGAGACGACACATCGATCGGCAGATGCAGGTGCTGGCTGCATCGGGTAGCATATCCGATCCAGCCAATTTATCTGTTTTTGCAGTGTTCGTGTTGCGACGGCATGTTGATCTTCTTCCACAGTGTATAATGGTACGATGGCACGATGGTATGAGTTTAGGAGTACGGTCTGTCGTGTTACACCAACAGTACAGTCGCTTATACATGTACATACTCTGTTTCTGACTTCAAGTTTCTTTTCCTTCTTTCGAATTGCTGTTGTACCTAGGTACTTGTTCAATGAAAGGACCCCACTCCTGTTCTGAACCGATATATGCCCGTCAACGGGGTTAAAGTCAAAGTGCGCGCGACGCGTTCTTCTGCGCAGCCGCAACGGCGTCCACGCTAGAACGTCGGCAGCTGCGAGGTCCCAGAATAACGACTCGTATATCTCCGTGTTTTGTCCCTTGTCTACTCTGCGTCTTATGCAAAGAAACTTCACTAATGTGTCCTACACGAACTCCGTATTCGAGGAAGAGCTATACGGCGGTGGCTGCCACATGCACTGCAGCTCTGTTATGTCGCCATGCCATCATTGGTCCTTCGCGCAGCATGAACCGTGTCTCCCATTGCACGCTCGGAAATCGGCATAACAACATACATAAGCTTTTCCATGCACACGGGAGAGGCTTTTTTGCCCTCGCGCGCTAACAGGGTTGCGGTTACATTGGCAAAAGCGGGCCGACGTAAGTGGCGCCGACGCTGAGTGGCTGCATCGCAATGTGGTTTGCGATGCCTGACGTCAGCGGTGGGTATCCGTCAGATTAGAACGCGTGGTGAAGGGGCCCGCTGCGTGAAAACTTTGTGCAATGGAGATGGGGGGAAAGAATGGAGATATCTGGAGATGGTGCTTTGCGGAGTGAGATCTCGGTGAGGAGCGCAGATGCGGAGAGGGCGAACATCATGGACGAAGCTGCGATACGATCACCGCGACACCATATGACGCCCCACTGCAACAAAGCACGGTAATACCTACTGACTAGGCAACTCTCTACTCGGTTCCGAGATCCCCTTCAACCAAGCAAAAATGATTCGCACACAAGCCCTAGTCGTCCCCGACCGTGTCAGGCTTGACCATTTCTTCGCCCCCGCCCGCAACAATGCACACCACCATCATCCCCCTTCTAACCAATCACGGAGCTTCATCTCGGAGGCTATACCAAAGCCGGTAGCACTTCAGCGGCTCAGCGTCGCCTCCGACGTTGAAACGTTACCTGGGAGAGTGAAAAGCCCGTTGCGGGGCATCTGCCCATGGGTCTCCCACGTTGTGCTTGTGCTTGCTTTGCTTGTTCACCTCGTGACTGATTCCTGGCCTGATCTTACCACTAGCTTTCGCGTGGAGACTCCACATCTGGGAGGTTACAGTCGGTCGCGGGCTGGCATATATAAGTTTCCTTTTCCCCCCGGCCCCAAGCGCAACTTTTCTTTTCTAGCAATTCACGTCTACCCTGCCAAACTGAAGGGTCACGCACATAGACTCACATTGTATTGTGCGACTGGAAGGTGACCACGTCGACATGTATCAGATTGGCAACATCTACGGTATCACCGCTATTGCGGTCATTGGTGGTGGGCTGTTTGGGTTCGATATTAGCTCCATGAGCGCTATGTAGGTCTATCACTATATAAGAGAGAGAGAGAGAGAGAGAGAGAGAGAGAATCGATGCTAATGGGAACAGTCTGCCCACTCAGCAATACCGCTGCTACTTCAACCAAGGACCTGAAGGCCCTCCCTTCACGGACAGCACAGACTGCTCTGGTCCTAATGCCAATGTACAGGGTGGCATCACGGCCGCCATGCCTGGCGGTTCTTTCCTCGGTGCGCTCGTCTCTGGGTACCTCACGGACAAGCTGGGCCGTAAGAGGGCTATCCAGATCGGCTGTATGATCTGGATCATCGGCTCCATCATCTCCTGCGCCTCGCAGAACATTGGCATGCTTATCGTCGGTCGCTTCATCAACGGTCTCTCTGTCGGAATCTGCTCTGCTCAGGTCCCTGTCTATGTCTCCGAGTTGGCTCCTCCTTCCAAGCGTGGTCGCGTTGTCGGATCGCAACAGTGGGCTATTACATGGGGTATCCTCATTATGTATTACGTCAGCGTGAGTATTAGACCCTCTACATACTTTTTGAGAGCTCTACTAATAATTCCTTTCAGTACGGCTGCACCTTCCTCGACGGACCGACTGCATTCCGCGTTCCCTGGGCCCTTCAGATGATTCCCGCCATCATCCTCGCTATTGGTCTGCTATTCTTGCCAGAATCACCCCGATGGCTCGCCCGCCACGATCGCTGGGAAGAGACGCAAGCTGTCCTGACTCTCGTGCACGGCAAGGGAGACCCACACAGCCCCTTCGTCAAGCTGGAGATGGATGAGATCAAGCAGATGATTGAGTTTGAGCGCCAGAACGCTGATGTCTCCGTCACGGAGCTCTTCCGCCCTCGCATGCTGAACCGCCTTCACATCGGTATCTTTACCCAGGTCTGGTCGCAATTGACCGGCATGAACGTGATGATGTACTAGTAAGTTCGATCCTGACATTGATTTCCTTTTGGTTCATTTACTTACGCATGTGTAGCATTACTTACGTCTTCGGAATGGCCGGACTCAGCGGCAACGCCAACCTCATCTCCAGTTCCATCCAATACGTCATCAACGTCTTCATGACCATCCCTGCTCTCCTCTTCATGGACCGCTGGGGACGTCGTCCCATGTTCGTCATTGGCGCCGTATTCATGGCCATTTGGATGTTCACCAACGCGGGTCTCATGGCTTCGTACGGCCACCCTGCTCCTCCAGGCGGCCTTAACAACATCGCCGAGCAGTCGTGGGAGATTACCGGCGCGCCATCCAAGGCTGTTATCGCCTGCACGTATCTCTTCGTTGCTAGTTATGCACCTACTTGGGGCCCCGCGTCTTGGGTATACCCGCCTGAGGTTTTCCCGCTGCGAGTCCGTGGAAAGGCTGTTGCGCTCACCAGTAAGTCAACACAAACATATCGAGAAATCCATTTTAAGAAATCAGAATACTAATTATATGACCTCACAGCCAGCTCGAACTGGATCTTCAACTTCGCCCTTTCCTACTTCGTACCGCCCGCCTTCGTCAGCATCAAGTGGAAAGTGTACATCGTCTTTGGCGTATTCTGCACCGCCATGGCTATCCACACATTCTTCGCATTCCCCGAGACGGCGGGCAAGACGCTCGAAGACGTCGAGGAGATGTTCTTGGCGGGCGTGCCGGCGTGGAAAACAAAGGTTGACTACAGCAATACGCGACGCGCCGAGAAGGGCGTCTTGGATCCGGAGAAGGCGGCACACTTTGAGCAGAGCCCGGAGAGGCGTGAGAATGCTGAGATGAAGGCTTAAATTGGATGGTTGGGCTTCTTAAATAGAGCACTTGTGGGTCAAGAATTTTTCATGTCATTGTGACTGACTGTATATACCCGTTCCTGCCTTGCCTTGCCTTCCTGGCGGATGATAGCAAACTGCCATGGAGCATCGAAGCCGTTGGGTTATGCACCAACGCTTTATCAAAATCAAGAAATTTCAAAATTGAAAAAGAAACAATCATCTTCAAATAAGCACATGCGTGCAGCGTGCCTACGTGCGCATAGTGAGCTTAGCGATAATTGTCGTCATTTCTGTCGACAGAATAACTCGTCGACGTGGGTAATTCGCAACGAAGTTACATACGTAGATTCAACCAATCTGGGCGCGAGATCTGTAAAGTTACCCCTGTACATGCATCAGTCGTTTTAGAGACACTTCCTCTCACCTTTTACCCTTGTTCATCAATAATTCAAGGACTTTACTGTGTCTGCCATATTAAAGGAATTTCGCATGTCTTCAAGAATGCTGGAGACATACCATGTTATCGATTTTGTTGCAAGGCTAAGTACGCCAATGGAGCACTAAGCCTCAAACTCGCAGGTACATCAGAAGGGATTGTAGGTAGTCTGACCTCATCACTTCATACTTGATCAGATTGACTGCCTTTCGTGATATCCCTGGTACCATATTCTGTTAGTTTGTCAGCCTTCATCGGTATCGTACATCTCTAGGAGCCATGAGGAAGAAATTGTAGCAATGAATAGCCTGCATTTCACGACACAGTGTCCATCGTACATCAGCCGTACAACCTTTTTTTAAAACAATGAACCTTAACTCCATTGCCTTTGGTCTTGGCAGAGCTAATTCATGAATCATAGAACACTTCTGCGAGTGCGGCGGACTTAGTTGACTAAATCCGGGAATCCCCGCGCATCCGCAACTATGATGTGTGCCCTACGAGGCCGGAGGTCACATATTCTTTCCGGTGGTCTGAGTACTGTGGAAAACCGATGTTGTTTGTACGGGCCAAAAAAGGTGCAAATGGTTCGCCTGGCTAAGCTTTCTCGTACTAAACAATAGGTATAAATCCAGAACTTCCATCGCCACCAAGCTCCTACAATAACCTTTCCACACTTCCTTCTATCCTTATAACTCATCGAATTTCCAATTACAGTAGTTATACAACCATGGCTTCGACTTCTGATAAGCAGATCATCTTCATCACAGGTACAATTCTACCACTCGTACGTCTGACCACACACAAGCTAACAACAACAACAGGTGCAACCAACGGCATAGGCCTAGACAGCGCCATTCACCTTGCAAATGCTTCCCCAAACAACCACATCATCATCGGCGCCCGCAATCTCTCCAAAGGCGAAAAAGTGCTCGCGGACATCCAAGCCACCAAGAGCCCGAAAGGCTCCTTCAGCCTCGTCCAACTCGACGCAACCGACGACTCCTCCATCACCGCCGCAGCGCAACAACTCCAAAAGGACTTCGGCCGCCTCGACATCCTCGTCAACAACGCCGGCATCTGCCCGGAAAATGCATCCCCAGAAGACGCATGGCCCTCGCGCTCCACCTACCGCTCCATCTTCGAGACCAACGTTTTCGGTCCTTCCCTCATAACCGAAGCCCTCCTCCCGCTCCTCAAGCAATCCAAAGCCCCCAAAATCATCAACGTCTCGTCGTCCCTCGGCAGTATCGCCGCTATCTCCGACCACGACGCCGCGTTCTCTGGCGCCCCGTATCCCGCGTATCGCATGAGCAAGGCTGCGCTCAATATGCTTACTGCGTACCAGTATTTCCACCTGAAGCAGTTTGGGTTTAAGATCTGGACGTATTGCCCGGGTTATGTTGTGACGGATTTGGGTAGGGATAGGGAGCAGAGGGAGAAGTTGGGCATGGAGAGTAGTGAGACGAGTGCGGTGGGGATTGTGGAGATTGTGGAGGAGGAAGAGGGATGGGGAGGTGGGTGGGTTTATTGGAAGGAGGGGGAGCAGCTTCCGTGGTAGTCTATGTGTGAGAGATTTATCACCGACGGTGCGGGAGGGATATGATATTGTGATGTTCAAGTTGGACATGTTGGAACCAAGTCGCAGTGTCGTGAAAAAGGGGTAAGGGGAGAGGATGGTAAACAGGATAAAAGAACCCATGAATTCAAGCAAAGATGAAGAACCGTGAGCGTTCAAAGACGCCGCAAAATAGTGTGGCCAGAACTGAGCTTTTCCACATTCTCTCGCTTTTGATGCCATGACTGTTGACAACTAGTCTCATCAAAATAACAAAGAAAGGAACTGGACGAAATGGTTGTTTGAGCGATTCCTTAGGGAAGCTGATGTATGTAGATGTGCACAAACAAGACTGCTGATCGTGTGACGCACAATCAAAGTCCTAGATTGCTATTCAGTAACACAAGGACCACGATGCTCTCTCTGGAAGTGCTTCTAGTGTCATATGTTCAGATCTCTCTTTTTCTCCCGTCACATCCATGCTCAAACTACACGAGGCCTGTCGTGCCGATATCCCCGGCGATCCCTTACTACCCGCGGCTGTCTAGATTCCAAACCTAATCTAATGAAACTGTAGAATGAGCTTTAGCAGTCGCCTTACTCTTCGCCTCAGGCGCAACCTGGGAATCAGCAGTGTCACTGCCCTCGACAGCCTCCGCAGGAGCCGCAGCGGCCGCAGCAATGGGAAGGAAAATGCCTGCACCCCGTTAACCACACAGTCCTCCGTCCAAAAGGCTCACGAAAGAAAGACTTCAACTCACCCCACTCTCCCTCAGCAGCAACGTTTTTATTCAAGTTCAGCGTAACCTCATTCTCCTCGAGCTCAAACTCCAACTCCCCAAGCGTCTCGCTAATAACAAACGCTCCCGTCTCAGCACAAAGCCTCCCAACCTGCGCTTGCGTGATATCTTTGCCCGCGAGCCCGGCACCTAATCACACACACAGATACACATTAGCATCCTCTTCACCTCTTTATCCCACCAGCTGAAACAAACCCAAACAAACAACGAAAATCGTGAATGGAAAAGCAAGACCACGGGGAGGAATGGAGTTAACGTACTAGCAGTATCAAAAATATAATCAATCTTCGACAGCGAGAGCCCCACGCCTTTACTCTGCGCAAGACTCACAACATACGAGTTCGGTTCGATAGCCTCGAAGCCCGCTGGCGCCTGCTTCGATCCCCTACTCTTCTCCGTGACGGTAACCTCGTCTGCAGTCGCGGCTTGGAACTCGTATTCGAATTTGCCGACGGTGCTGGGCGTGAAGACGAGGTCTTGTTTCAAGTCGCCGCCTGCCACGGGGACGGCGACGTCGAAGGTGGCTTCGATTTCGACTTCATTGGCAGCGGGGGCGGCTTCTTCGCCTTCGCCTTCGCCTGAGCCGACACCTTCTCCGGCTGCGGCTTCTATTTGCTTGTTCTCAGCATCGCCGGCAGCGAGTTGGCAGCTGAGTTTTTGAAGATTTGCGCCGGCTGTTGAGCGGCGGTGGAGAATGACGGTTGTGTGGGCTGATCTGTGCGCTAAGTTGACGTTTTGGTGGGAAAGGTGTGCTGGAAGCGCAGTTGACGTCTTTGCCACAAGCAGTATGCTGATTGCAAGGGCGAGAATCTCAAAATGCATAGCTAAATTAAATGATGGGATGGGAGATGGGGATAGACTAGAAACGGGAAGATAGTAAATGAGCGGCACAGCCGTAAGAATCGAAGTGAGATTGAAAGAAAGAACGAGATATTGTTTGAAGTAGGCAGTGTAAGTATATCCTATAACTTCTTCAAGCACAAGGCCGAAGGTACACACTTTAATAGTCAGACATCTCTCCGTGCCAATATTCCCCCATCTCGACAATATCGCAACATGACTCGAGCATGCCCGACCTACAACACGTCAAAACACCTTGACCACTTGGCGACGTCAGAGAATCACCATTGGCAGATCCTACGAACACTTGGTCGAAGGCTTTTTAAATGCTCTTGCAATGCTCTACTGAAAGACTGCCACGGCCGTGTCTTGAGCATGCTAAGCTATGTTGCCTCGGCGCCACACCTGCCATGCACTCGGCGGTCTATTTGGCGTGTAGCAGAAAGCGCCTTGGGATGTCTGAGAGAGTTTTGCATTCCGTTGCTTCGAGCGCTTGTAACTGACTGTGCGAAGCGAATAGGGAAAGTGGGCGTGTGACCATTCGGTTTTTCTATATTCGTACCTGTCCACTGAAACTTGGGTTTATGTGAGTTGGCTATACGCGTACATACGACGATATAATGTAGGCAGGTACAAGTGCACAAAGAGTTGAAGCAGTTATTATCTTTATTTCTTTGTATCTTCTCCGCCCATCACGCGCGCGGACGCACGCACTCATTCATCATAGCGTTTATGCTCTCTCTCTCCACACCACACCACGCCCACTTCTCTAGCGCTCCATCCAGTGCTCCTTTCCACTCGTCCGTGGGAAGCTGGTATCAATCAATAGCTCCACACCTGAAAACAGACTCAAAAACAGCACAGCACAGTAACAGTCCGTATATATGAACGCCCCCCATATCCGATGCAGATATATGTGCGTACGTATGCAACCCTCCAAAATGCTCCAGCACAAAACCACGCCACGCCACCACCCTATCCGTCCATGCGAGATCAAAACAAATAAAACGGCCGAAGATAAGAACGTGCACCCCGCACAGAAATACCATAAGCGGGAACTGACTGGAACCGAAATTGGCAAAAGGAAAAAAACTAGTGTTGCTGACTGGTATCGTAGAAATTTGAAGCCGAGATGTATTGTAAACGCCGCGCTCGCTAAACAAAAGCAATAAAGACAAAAGGAGAATAGTTGCACGATATACAGCTGGCCGCACGCGCGTGCGAGCATGTATGTAAGTGGTGAGAGGTAAGTATGTTATGATGTTCGTGTCGGATATGGTGGCACGATCTGCTATGCAGCAGTTGGCGCTGTTCGTCTCCTTGAATTGCCGTAAATATTGTCGCATGTGTTTTCTCAGTACCTCAGCTTCCCCAGCAAGCTGAAGCAGTATGCGCACTCTCTTTCACTCTTCATTTGAACCATGAAGACTCTAGCTCTTGCACCCGACACGCCGCCAGTCTTGGCAACTCTGCCTACTTCCCCGTCTTCGCCGACAGTGTCTTCCCATACGGACACTGCAATGCCCGACCTTGCTACACGCTCGAAGCAGCTTTCGGAGAGTGTGACGTCGAGAAGCACCTCGTTGTTGGTCTTCCCTGTCACTACGATGCGACGTTCCTGTGTATGGTCTCGTTTTCCAGGGGCGCGCTGCAGGGGATTTGTGGGCGACGAAGGCGTGCTCGGGTGTGGACTTGGTAGCATGATTGTCAGTCTCGCACTACCCATGTCGCGCCACTTCTTCAACGTCTCTCGCTCATACAATCTACATTTTGTGTTGGTTATTCCTGCTGGCGCACCCGGCGCTCTTCCTGCCTCGCCGGCGCCGTTTGGTGTAGATGACCCGGAGCCCGGATTTGAATTTTCGCCGCTATCGAATGATGATCCCGTACTGCGTGATCCGAGTGTTGAGTTGCGGATGCTGAAGACACCGCTCTTGCCGAACGAGAAGCGACCAAGAGCAGAGCGGAGGGCGGTGTTCATCGTGCCTACTGAGGATTCGGTGGCGGCAGAGATGGAAGCTGCACGTGTGCTTGTCTTTCGGTAGCTGCTTCTTCTGCCTAAAGTACCCCCGAGCCATCCGGAAGACGATCCATTGTTGTTGGTCCTAGCTGCGTTCTGACGATCCATGGCTTCAGCCCAGCTGGTGTGACCGTACGGCCCCCGCGCGTTCTGGAGCGCGATGTACGTGGGATTGTTGATGCGCGATTGATTGATCATTGCGTACAGTTGAGCGCATTCAGTCGCGTTCCGACTCCTCAGCATGATGTTGTTGCCAGTTCTGATCTGTGAATCTGCAGTGGGCGGTGAGCGAATAGAGATATCAATAGCTGTCGACTTGCGAAGAGGCACCAGAGGGGTAAGTTCGACCGCAACAAGGGGAGCACGTCCCTCTGGTTGAATGATCTCATCGCCGTCAGCCATGAAAGGCTTAGAGTGGTTGGCCGTGATTTCGAAGACCTCGATTTTGCCTGGCGTCACGACAACGCTACACTCATCTGGATGAAGAGTATCCCATCGACCTGCGTCAGACCAAGCAAAGATGGACGCAATTGCCTTGGTCGCACGGCCCGAGCCTTGAGGAACCGCGCGGTAGGGTGTATTTGAGGCGGACTGTGATGGGGTAATAGTCCCGTTGGGCAAGGTGTAAATGGATGCGGGAGGGGAGACTTTTGGGAACTTCTTGGCATCATCTTCTGGCGTTTCTGTGCTGGCCCTCCGTCGGCTGTCCCTTCCAGCAGAGTATGGGCGTGCAGCGTAGCCTCGAGATCTTGTGTAATCGATTGGCATCAACGGCATGGGTACGTCATCATCAAGCTCGTCTTCTGACGACTCGGATGTAAGGCTCTCATCGCCTTCATCATCGTCCTCTTCCTCTGAAGCTATATCCTCTTCGCTCTCGCTAGATGACTCTGTGCATGTAGACGGTTCATATTCGTGTTTAAGGGGTGAAGATGAGCGGCGTTTGTTTTTGAATCCTGGTAATGTTGGTGTGAAAACCGGGGTCTCGGATCCCTTCAGTGTCACTGGTGTCGCCGGGCTGGGTGATCGGTGTGGTGGTACAGGTGGTGGCTTCTCAACCCCCTTTTGAGAGTCTTTAATCTCTTCCAGGACCGGCTCGCGTCTCTTCTTTTGCAGCTTAGACGGTGCAGAAGCTGAAGGATCTCGGGTCTTCTCGAGCTTGGCTTCAGCATCTTTGACAGGTGTAGTAGGCTGACTTGTCTTTCTTAGCCTGGGAATGCTGGGTAAGTCCATCGAAGGTACTGAGGATACTCTCCTATGCATGTGTGGTCGTTGGGATGATGTAGGAAGAGAGCCCGGTGGCGAGACTGGTTCCTCCTCGACAGTACGTTCGTCGTCGTCAGATTCGTCCGAGTCGCCCACCTCAGATGGCATCCAAACACTGAATCCCTTGCTTGACTGAGACACAGTCGACGGTGCAGCTGGAAGGGATTGAGGGCGTTTCTTGGTAAGCTTCCTGCGTGGTTTGATCTCCTCCTCGATAGTGTGTGGCTCCTCGACAAGTTCTGTAGGATCGTCAAGAGTGATCTCGCGAGACGGACGCGGTGTGCTTGGTGATGAAGTGGCGTTACGGGACACTCGTTTCGCTCGGGTCCGTTTGAGAACATTAGGTGACCCGGCGCCAGCCATTTCAAGCGCTTCATTGAGGCTTCGGGGCGTTCGATCGAGGTCTTGTTGCGCTTCTGGTGATAACTTGTCGTTGACATCTCGTGTTATGCCGATTTGAGAATCATCAACGCTGGGTGGCGTGATTGGCGATGCGGTGTGGGACCGTGGGCGTCTCTCAGGAGTATCATAGTGCCAGACTTTAGAGACTTCCGTGTGCTGTTCACCAATAGGGATTTCAATCTCACGCGGACTTGGTGTTCTACTCTTTAACGGCGGAGTCGATGCCGTTGCCGCCGAGAGTAACGAAGATGATGCATGACTACTCGCAGGTCGTGGGGCTTTGACTGGCGTGCTCAGGTTCTTTCTGGCCTCAGCGATTTGAAGTGGTATGGGATGAAGCCCTAGCATCTGCACCCATTCAAATCCAGCCTGTTCGTCGTCGGCTGTGAGAGACATGACCTCGCTCCACTCAGATCCGTCATTTTGAAAACCACGAATCATGATGATGATCTCGCCTTTCAAGTCGCCATTCCGAGCAGATACCCGATTGAGCTGTATTGGTGGAAGTAGTAGCCAGCGTCCTGTTGGATCAACTTCGCAGAACAGAAGGTCCCCACCCTTTCCTTTACCAGGCGCATCATCTCGCAGTAATATTTCGACGCGACAACTAACCTCTTGGCCGCTGGAATGGTACAGGTGCAGATCGAAGTGGTCTCTTGCCCGAACGCATCGAGTAGGATCGACTCGTACACCCGCAAGAGGAGCTAGACTGCGCGGATCACGAGCGCGTGTAGGGTCGACGGCAGCGGCCGCTTCGTCTTCGAGACGGGCTTGTTCATCATTGGAGCGCTTACGTGCAGCAGCCATAAGATCTTGGAAGGTGCTTGAGACCTTTTCCGCGCGCTCCGATGGTTTCACATGATTAATACCCTGTAATCTATTAGCATACTTGATAAACACGGGGGTGGTTACATAGCACAAACCTTCAGAGTCTTCGCCAAATACTTCAACCGCACAAGGGGCCGCTTGAGCATATATGCCACATCGACACGTTCACCGTCGCCATTGATCACGTATCCTTCAGCATTGCGTGGCATCCCTTCGTCCCATGGCGCGCCGTCTTCAGGGCCATTGACTACCTTTGCAGGCTTGAACGGGTCGTCATCTGCAGGGGCAAGACTGATCACGACATCTTGAAATCCGAGCCGCCATACGGCGATGTAGTCAGAGTATACTCGTTGTGCACTCTGAGCCCAAGAAACAAATGCATCCGAGTCCTCTTTGGGAACGCGCTTGTGTAGCGTCTTTAGGCGTTCCAAACAAACACCCATGTCGACGATAGGCTTTGTGACATCGCTCGAATCTGTGTTTGCGGAGCGAGAGAATAGACCTGCGGCGACAGCGGAGTCAGACTTGGAGAGAACACAGCTCAAGAGGACAGGAATGACACCGTCGACAATGGTGCGAAGCTCGCGCATGTATTTGGTCTCGTCTGAGGAGAGCTCTCTCATTATGTCGCCGATGGTAGCAGTGGCCAGTCGACTTCTGTTTGTACGGATACTGCGAGCCGATACTATGCTTTTCGTTCCTGCTTTGGGCATGGACAGCACCGATATTAGATCGGCATGATTGGCAAGTTTCTTCCGCCTCGTACTCCTGCGGCTCACAATCGTGGAAGTCTCTGCAGTGAGTTGCGATCCAAGTTCGGACGCAGGTACTTCGGGGATGGTCCTAGTTTCCTCAGATATTGTTGTCACGGCTTCTGAGCCTGGTGCCTCGGAAGGAGGTGCGGTCTGCACCTTGGTTGCAAACGACTCTACTGAGGCAATAGTTGACAGACGCTTGCCGGTTGAAGGGAAGATATGTCGCATAGCAAGTGGACGTGGTCGTAGGGGGATGTTTTCGATGTCTATGGCGGACGCATCCACAGATGAAGAGAAGGCAGATGATGCGTCGTCTGCATCTTTGATATTTTCCTTGTTCGCATCGTCTACTGATGTGGTCTCGCGAAGGGGTGAAGACATGGAACGACTCTTCGTGGGCGAGTGCTGGCTCCGCTTTGCACCGCGACGCCTCAACGTCGGGGTCGGGGTGAGTGATACTTGACTCTCTTCGTCTTTTGCAGGTGTTTCGACTGTACTATCCGAAACAACGGTGGATGGTGGCTCGTCCACAATTTGCGTATCGACTCTCATCTCGCGGCTGCGTCTCCGTCTTCTACGCCTACTACCACTTCCACTTCTGCGTAGCTGGGGCTCTTCGACTGGCTCATCTTCCGTCTTGTCCGTAGATCGGGTGACATCTGATTTAGTAACGTCTGATTTATCTTCCTTGGGAGGCGTCTCCAAAGTCGATACGGGCTCCTTCGACTTCCGTCTGCGGCGGGATTCGCTATCCACAAAGGGATCTGGTGTGCCGCTGAGCCATGCTTCCAATCTGTTTGGAAACGCCTTGTTCGGAGGCGTGCTAGATGCTGACTCCACTGCTGGTGGCACAACTGCCTCTTCATCTGATTTGGGGTATGACCTGCGACTTCGCCTTCGCGCAGTTTTCGGTGTGGGATTCGCATTCGTGGGATCCCTGGGCGATTCGTCCGCGGTGGCATCCCCCTGGCTTCTCGGCCGTCGCCTCCTCCGCCGCTCCCGTATTTCGTTGTCGCGCGGCGATGTGATCTTGCTCTCCTCATCGTACTCAACGGTAACAATGTTCATGGGATCCCCACTGAGGGAGGTGTCGGATCTTCGTGCCGGCCTCTGCGCGTATGGGGTGGCATCATCTGCTGACAGAGATGCGCGTGGTGATGTTTGCGCTCGACGCCTTCGGCGGACCTTGACAATCTCCGTCTTTTCCTTGTCGAACGACGGCGACTGGGGAGCATCCACATTGTCCTCACTCTTTGGGTCCTTGCCGCTCCCTGACCCGCTGCTTGTTGGCCGCTGTTCATTCTCGGAGCTCGACGGCTTCGACGGTCGCCGTGGTCGCTGTGGATGCTTCTTCTGCCCTGTACTCTTGCCTACGTATGCGACTAGTGGAAGAAGCGGGTTCAGCGGGGGCGTATTGGGTGTCGCAGGCTTCTCGTCGTCGTTGGCCGGCTTGTCCTTCTTGACAATCTTCGAGGGGCGCACCCAGGCGTTGGGGATCGTCTTCGGCGCAGGGCGAGCGCTGTCTTTTGGCGGCGACTGCTTGGCGCGCCAGTGTGAGTCGCTGATGACGCGCTTCTTCGGGGCGGTCGCTATCATCAGGTCTTCGTCGAGGACATTGTGCGCGACGGGCGGCTTCTTCGCGCTGCTGGGCCGTTCGGGGCTCACGTCGACAGATCTGCTGGGTGTGTGCTTGGGCGTCCAGTTTGGCTTGGCCTCCAAAGGTTTCGCATTGGGCGTCGACTGCCGTCGGGGGGAGGGCGTAGATGTGTTGACATGGGCTGGTGCGGATGCGCCCGCCTTCGCCGCATCGGCTACCTCGGGCTCGACCTCCTGCTGCCACCTCTTGATCTTGTCGCGCACATTGGCGGGCTTGTTGATGCCAATCGCCTTGGCAAAGTCGTTGCCGTTCATGTTGTTTTGCTTGTCTGTCGCGCTTGCCTTGTTGGTCGGCGTGCCATTTTTCTTCTGCCCGACCAGCTTCTCGGCGTCAGTGGGCAGCGGGGAGGCGGGCATCGAGTCTCGTGGTCATTGGAGCTGCCGGCCAGCGGTGTGGTAATCCGAGGGCGTGAAGGCGGCGACCCGATGTTTTGTTGATGTCCTCTCCCGCGGACTGTTGACGGAGCTACAAGCTATGCGTCCCCGCAGTCAGCCGGCCTCAGCAATCGGCAGGCGCTGACGAGGGTGAAAAACAGTGTTGGTAGCGAGTGTATAGGTGAGATATGGGGGAAGCTGTCTTCCCACGAGAAAACGTGCGGGTGTTGAAGTTGGGCGAACGCTTGGTCGCGCATCGACGGTGCGGTGCCATGATCCAATGGTTACCGGGCGGGCGTCAGAAGCAAAACAGGGCTAGGCCCGCCCGTCAACCTGCCCAGCCCATGCCCGACAAGCATCTCGATAAGAATAGCATTTGCTTGTCGTGCTGCGTGTGCCATCATTGGAAGCAATTCTCAGTGTACGTCACGACTTGGACAACGATCATAGGGACTGTTTTCGAGTCTCCGCGACGATGCAGCCTTTGTTTACGCCGCAGAAACAGTCTCACTCTCGCCTCAACAGGCCCGCGATGATGCCCTGTTTGGGCTTGCGGTCGGGAAGATGCTTGCAGCCTCCTCGCCTATGCGCCACATGGCCGCACCCTGGCTACCATCAATAAACAACGCTGCCCATAACAACCCGACTTTCAAAAGTGAGATGAATAGGCAGAGTGACCCACTCCCTACGTCTCCCGGGTTGACATGATAGTTGAACATCTTTAAGCCCCAGTACGCTACAGAGCCTCCAATACCATGCTAACGTAGGGTACATAACTGCATGCTAAGGCACCCCGAATCAACCGTGGTACTAATCCACTATGACGAACTCGGCCACCAAGCGAAGGATGCTCAGGATGCTGACCGAAGATCATCTACGCAGTACGGAGCATTTTGGTTACGTTAGCAGGGTTCAAACGAGAGAAGGATCGCACTCGTCAGTTCTGCTTACATTGACTAGGTCAAATCCATATCAGATCAACAGTGTTCTCAATGATCTCCACATGGTTGCGTTCAATTGCTGAGCACATGTACCTGCATATTTAGGTATCGTATATAAGGTCCGATCATCAAACAACAAACTTTACTACATCTTCCTCTTGCCAGCATTCCATCCAGCATGAAACTCCCAAACCCCATCATCTCCATCTTCGCCATCGCCTCCCTCAGCCTCTCCACCCAAGCCCAAGCCCACGACGCCGCCCACAATGAACCCCCCAAACTCTCCCTCTCAATGTCCCAAAGCATAATCTCCCGCAACCAAGGCATCCTCCTTTCCTCATCGGACAAGTCCGGCATCCTGCAAGCCGGCTTCGTGCAAAAAGCCCTCACCCAAGTCCTCCACGCCCACCCAAACGACACCCTCATATCCCAGTTCCTCACAAAATCCGTCACTTCAATCGTCCCCGCAGTCCTCAACGCAAGCGCCGACCCGGTCTTATACCCGCTCGACCGCCTCTCAACTGGAAACTCCTTGATCTCCGAATATGCAAAGACACAGAACGCCACGGCGTACAAAGCTGCACTCGAAGCCCTCCGCACATCAATCGACCTGCAGCCGCGTACTGCACAAGAGGAGGGAGGCGGACTGTGGTACTGGACGACGTATCCAAGTTGGTCGTATCTGGACGGCATGTACAGTTTCGCGCCGTTTCTCACGGCTTACACTACGAACTTCGACAGGGAGAACATCACAGCAGTTCAAGATGTGGTGCATCAGTTAGAGCTTCTGTGGCAGCACTGCCACAACGAGTCGTCAGGTCTGCTTGTCCATGGCTACGACGCTTCCAAGACGGCAGTATGGGCCAACTCTGTCACGGGCGCTAGTCCGCATGTTTGGGGTAGAAGTCTGGGTTGGTATCTCATGGCGCTGCTCGATACATTGGACCTGCTTCCCACTGGTTCTCCGGTGTGGCAGGATGCGCGACGCTACCTTGCCAAGCGGTTCCGGGAACTCAGTCAGGCGGTGGTGCGCAGCGTGGATGAAGAAGGAGGGACCGGGGCGTGGTGGCAGATTTTGGACCAACCGGGGCGGGAGGGGAATTACATTGAGAGTAGTGGGAGCTCGATGTTTGTTTATGCGCTTTTGAAGGGGGTTAGGTTGGGGCTGTTGAATGATGACGATGGGAGGGAGTATGGTGCTAACGGCGTGAAGAATACGACGTACAGTGACGTGGCGGTGAGGGCGTATGAATATATCAAGGATACGTTTGTGGTCGATAATGGGAATGGGACGCTTGGGTGGAATGGCACGGTTGGGGTGTGCAGTTTGAACTCCACCGCTACTTACGAGGTATGTTGGAAAGCATCTCCCCTTCATCCAGAAGATGGTTTGCTGACTCAATGGCTTATAGTACTACGTTGGTCAGCCAATACTTTACAACAGTGTCCTAGGGTCTGCAGCGTTCATTCTAGCATCGTTAGAGTACGAGCACCTGGCAAAGCACGACATCTGAGGCTGGAATCTTGGTTCGAACATCGCGAAGGCTGCGAGCTATTTTCATATTATCATTACATACTAATAAGCATGTCTATAGGACGGCGGAATCGAAATGAATCTAGGGTAATACCATACATACATATATGCATCAGCGCTCTCCATCACCGCAACACCCCTGTCCCTCTGCCGTGCCACGTCGACAGTCCTCTCTGTGAGACTGCCCATCAATCGACGCTTCCTAGCAATCATAGAGTCTTCTTCACAGATCCGTTCTGACCCATTCGCTGCAGTAGCTTGTGCGCGTCGTTGGCAGCTGCGAATGCGCTCCATGTAGCCATGACACTCTGGTACATCAGATATCCGGGGATGACAATCCAGAAGGCGTTCATCAAGACAAAGTAGCCCCAGTAGTAGGCGGCTTCAGGGCGCGTGTACGAAACGTTCAGAATGTAGTGGTCGAAGAGCGAGGTAGCGTAGTAGAGGACGTCGCCGTAGAATTGGCCGAGCGAGACGATAAGTTGGAACGAGTAACGCAGTGGGTGGTCGATGGAGATGAGGTAGGCGGTGACGAAAGAACCGGGGCCCCAGAAGACCTGAAAGCAATCAGTTAGTGATTGAGTAGGCGCATGAATATGATCAACGTACAGCAGTAACCGTCTCCATGCAGAGGACGAAGGCATCCTGCGTGAGGTACCTGGAGTCGCTCAGCGAGTACTCCTTCCACAGCTGCCCAAACAGGTCCTGCCTGCCACCCATGTTCCTAAAGTTGTAGGCGAAGTAGCCCTCGAAGAAGGAGTGGATGCAGCCACACATGACGAACCACATGATGGTGGTGAGGTCGCCAGTGCTGGCATTGGGCCGCAGTCGCTTCACCCCAGCGTAAGTGAGGCTGAAGATGACCGCCAGGCCAGCAGAGAACATGGTGAGCAGCTCCAGCGTGCCCCATTTGTTGGCGAGGTAGCCCACGATCTCCACCTCCATGGGGTAGTAGGGGTGCTGGCCCGCAGGCAGAGAGAAGTTACCGCCGGCCATTGCGATGAATGAGGGGTTGCGAGAGGGCACCTAAGGCAGGACGAAGGTGCGCGGGGAGAACTGCGACGGAGCTGCGAGGTCAATTGAGGAGGGATGTAGATGTTGTACGCAACGGGGCACTCGCTGCTATATATCAGGGAATTTTCTGGGGAATGGGCATGGCGCCTGTGGCGCATATTTAGGGCGACCAGGGTTCGCGGCTCGCGACTTCGGCCATTGTCAGCAATGATTCGACACCAGGTCGCAAGCGCGAGAGCATGTGACCATGGTCATCACGTCACTCACCAGACTGTACTCGATCATTGCCATGGAACATCTCATTCTTCCTCTCTTTGGCAAGGGGAAGTCGGGCAGCTCTTCACCATGTTGCACGCTTCGAGGCGCTCTGATTTGCCTAGCGTCAGGGGGCGTTTCGGCCAAGTCTTCCTGGCCAACAAAATCGGCTGGAGGTCTAGATACGTAACCTTGGAACCGCAGCGACCTTCTGACTAGATGACGATACAACCAACGTAAAGCATGCAGTCTCTTGCGCCTGACCCTGGGCCAGATACATAGAGATTAGCGGAGGAAGCACGTCACCAGCCGAGATCGCACAATCTGGCCAGTTGTCGGGTGCCCGTTACGCTCCTTGTGGGAGTAACGAACGATGAGAAAATGTGGTACCTATGGTCGACATAGACTACAACCGTACTCTCTCTATTTGTACCCATTGTGGTGTCCATAACGTCAGCGTGAGCAGCTTACTGGACACTACCCCTCAAACCGCCATCCCGTATCCCGTATTTAGCGAACCTCGGCTCAACCCAGCTTCTTCAATACCTAGCTATCCGTCCACCATGGTCCCTACAAAACACCGTGAACCGTGATGTCCAAGTCAACGACCCAATCCGAGCCACAGCTTCCGCCCAAGTGGCAGCTTATTGCGTGGCAGAAGAAAGATGAACAATATGCCAGGATACCATCTGAATGGCGATTGGATAGCTTGCCAGCTCCCAACATAACAAATTACGCGGACATTCCCCGCCAGTGTGGGTTGTTGAGTAAGGAGGAACTGGAGATTACGGAGCAGTATGATGCAACTGGTTTGGCGGACGCGATCAGAGGAAGGAAGTTGAAGTGCGTCGATGTCACGAGAGCATTCTGCAAGGTTAGCATGAATTCATCGGGGATCGCAAATCGTAGCAAGGATATCAGCTAACCCAGATGTAGAGAGCAGCCATTGCGCAGCAACTCACCAACTGCTTGACGGAGATCTTCTTCAATGACGCACTGAAAAGAGCAGAGGAATTAGATGCTCACCTCGCTTCTGGCAAGCAACCGCTGGGCCCGCTCCATGGCGTACCAGTCTCCCTCAAAGATACTTTCAAGGTCCGTGGTTACGATGCATCAATTGGACTTGCCAGTCTCGCATTCAAACCGGCGAAGGAGAACTCCGTCCTAGTCGACTGTTTGCTCAATGCTGGAGCAGTTTTATACTGCAAGACCAATATACCACAAACTCTCATGGCGCTCGACTCCCACAATAACCTCTTTGGTCGTACCATCAACCCATTAAACACTGCCGTCACCGCTGGTGGTAGCTCAGGCGGTGAGGGTGCGCTGCTCGCAATTCGCGGCTCCATATTAGGAGTGGGCACAGATGTTGGTGGCAGTATCAGAATTCCAGCAATGTGTGACGGCACATACGGTATCAAGCCCAGCTGGGAGCGCCTCCCATATGCTGGACAAGAAGGCGGTGCGCTACCTGGTGCATCGAAGATTGGCATTCCTGCCAGTGCTGGTCCCCTGGCTCATTCCATGCGGGATATCGAACTGTTCTTCAGCGCAGTGGCGCAGCAGAAACCGTGGCTAGTTGATCCTGATACTGTGCCTTTGCCGTGGACTTCAGCATCAAATGGAAAACGCAAGTTGCGGATTGGCGTCGTCAGAAGAGATGGAGTGATTGACCCGCATCCACCAATCGTACGGATACTAGACGAAGTCAAGACGAAATTGCAAAAGGCCAATGTCGACGTCGTCGAGATGGACATCACAGCACTCTTCTCACAGTGTCAATCCCTCGCCAACGCGATGTTCGGCGTCGAGGGTGGTAATGCAATGTTCGATCTCCTCGAGTCCGCTAATGAGCCGTTGTCTCCGTGGCTTGCGACGCGTCTCAAACGTAAGCAGCCAGTAGAACTCCCGAAGCTTCAACAACTCCATGGTAGGCGAGAACAATTGCGGAAAGAGTTTTTAAAGGTATGGGAGGACCAGCACGGTGAAATTGATGCATTCATCTGCCCAGTTGCACCTCATCCAGTACCACCCATCGATCGCTATAATGGCGTTAGCTACACGAGCTCTTTCGTATTGCTAGACTATCCCGCAGGCGTAGTACCGGTGAGGACCTTCACTAAGGAGGACATGCATGGTGAGATGCCAAAGACGAAGCCTTTGGGAAGCTGGGATAAGGCGAATAGGGAGCTTTGTAAGTGATAACTCAGCAAGTTGTAGGCGGTCCCAGCTGTCCACGGAACTGACGAGTCATCTAGGGACCGACTTCGACCGCTCGGTCTACATTGGTACACCATTGTGTGTTCAAGTTGTTGCGCCAAAGCTACAGGAGGAGAAACTGGTAGAGACTATGTCTGCAATTGACAGTGCTTTGAAAGCACAACGCAAGCCAAGCGCGAAGTTATAAAGGTGAATTGTTTTGGCAAGAGAATGGCGTAGCTCGAAGAACAACGGAGGATTACCAACTTCCTCATTAAAGTAGCAGATTTATGTGCGCTTAGTCGCTATCATCTCTCTTCACGTTTACTACCTGAGTCTACATCTCCACCATAAACGTGATCGAATTGTACATAAAGCGATTGTCTGATCAAGGCATTTGATAAGACAAATGAGTATGACATCTCTAGGTACACTTATCTCAACATCTAGCAAGCAACTTGACTCGGTTCAACACCTTAGATCAAATATCAGGCTACTCTACCGGTACTGAGTCGGAGAATTTCCTTGGCGAGCCCCGCTCCTCCACCGTCGTCGTCCCAGCCACCCCTAATCTTTAGAGAACGTGCTCTCCGCCCATAAGGCGAGAAATCCACGTGCTTGGACCATGGCCACCTACTCAGTACTTCTACAAATGCTCATATCGTTAATCTTGACGAAGAAGTTGACGGTTGGAAGTCTGACCAATTGCCGCTTGCCTACAGCGCATGTGGGTTGCTCCACGTGTAGTGAGATTCTAATGAGCCGCGTCCCTTAAGCTTTAGCAAATAGCAGTCTACTCGTCAATTTATGAGTAAGGGTATGGCTACGAGGGTACTTAAAGCGCGGTTCTTGCTTTTTGCTTGTTTGCTCCTTGTCTTGACCACTGCGATTTATAACGCGGGGTTCGCAACAAGTACGAGAAACAATATGCTCGGTCTCTCGGTAGGACCTCCCTTCTTGAGGACGAAGAATCTATGTTAACTAGGCAGGTTTCTACGGGCTTGATGCTCCTTGCACGTATGCAGAGTCTCGAAGGTAACTTTTCAAGAAGCTGACAGTGGTCCAGAAAGTGCATTAGCAACCAAGTCATCCAGCTCCGACATTCGTTTCAATCACATCCAAGTCATTGGCACGCATAACTCCTACCATCGGGAGATCTCTCTGTCCGAGCGCACCGTGTTTGAAAAGTACGTGCCCTCGCCAGAAGACTACTACTACTCACACGCCGCGCTCCCCATTCAACTCGAACACTACTCTGTCCGTTCTCTCGAACTCGACTTGCACTCGGATGAAAAAGGCGGCCTGTACTATCCTCCACTGATCTGGACTCTCTCCAATCTGAACAACGCCACCACGCCTTTCAACGGCGATGTGCTCAAGAAGCCCGGCATCAAAGTCTTCCACGTGACAGACTTCGACACCAACGCCGTCTGCCACACCTTTGTCGACTGCCTCAAGCAACTCAAGAGCTGGTCCGACGCCCACCCGCGCCACGTCCCCATCACAATCGACCTCGAACTCAAGACCGACGCCGCAGCCTGCTCACTCGGCGGCGTCTGCCCCGGCGAAGCCACAAACTGGACGCTCCCCCGCCTCCTAAACATCGACACAGAGATCCTCTCCGTGTTCCCCGCGTCCCAGCTCATCCGCCCCGACGACGTGCGGCAACCGGGCCTCACGCTCGAGCAATCCGTCCTGCAGCACGGCTGGCCCAGACTCAACGACGTCCGCGGCCGCCTGCTCTTCTACTTCGACAACAGCCCCAACGCCAGCGACCCCACCAACTACCGCAACCTCTACCGCGCATCTGCCCCCTCCCTGCAAAACCGCACCGTCTTCACCAACTCCCTCGAAGGCGAGCCAGACTGCGCGTTCATCAAGTACAACGAGCCGCGCTTCAACGGCTCCGCTGAGATCCAACGCCTCGTGAAAAAGGGCTATCTTGTGCGCACGAGGGCCGATGTCCCGCTTGACTCGGTGCTTAATCGGACGACGGAGATGCGGGATCTGGCGTTTGAAAGCGGCGCGCAGATTGTCAGTACGGATTTTCCGGTTTGGGGGTTGAGTGCCAGGTGGGCGTGGGATTATGTGGCGAGGCTGAAGGGGGGACGGGTCGCGAGGTGTAATCCTGTTGTTGCGCCGAAAGGGTGTAGGGATGATGAGTTGGAGTAGGTGGTGGTGGTCGTAGTAGTCAGGGGAAGTAGTTGTTGGCAGGGTAGTAGTGATGTTGATGGCTCGTATCATGGTAATGTGTTGGTATAGAGAATACGAAGCGCTTGGAACCCAACACCGTAATGTTCATGTGGAGGCTAGAGAGGAGATAAAAACCTAGAAGATACAAGTTCTGTTGTAGACTTTGTACTTTATAACAGGAAACAGACCGACGACATGGAAGGAGTGGTCAATCGCACCGAATCACCTGTGCTGCTTGTTAATTTGCGCTCGCGGTAAAATAGCAAACTACCGCAATACTGCACGGGACTAAACTTGGACCCTTTCGCAGTACCTTTAGGTACTGCGAGTGTACTTTAGGGATATCCTGTATACATCGCTGTATTCTTAGTGTATCGTAGGCGCCCCGATATAGTACTAATTTTTGTCCGTTCATGACATCTTTGTTACTCATCATTTATTGCAGATTATCTGTACATGAACACATCACATGTGCTACTTACTAGCTTTCTACCTTACTGTAGTTTAGCTGCGCGATTTTCGCATTGTATACGTAAGTGTTCAGCTCGGTCCGGTTGACTAGTACTCGCTGGGATGGCTCGCATGGTGTGACCCCCATCGCTATGTATATGTATGGGCAACGCTCGAGACGTCGTGGTACTCCGTAGGAAGTGGATTTGAGCAGGGTCGTTGTAGCGGATTCAATGATAAGCACGTTTGGATGTAGTCGAGCGTAGGCATACTCTCGGACGGAAGGAGACGAGTGAAAATTAATGGAATGGATATAATACATACTGGTGGTGGTGTTGGTGTTGGTGGCGGTTATGGTTGTGGTAGTGTTGGAAGAAGAACGGAAGATTCACGCGGCTGGGAGACTATAGACATGCACACGAGGGGCTATGCAGGTCTCAAGGCAAGAGGATCAAGACGCAGTCTGCAACTGAGAATGAGGAAGCGACAAATCGCAGGCCTCCATTTCCGGCTTTCACGACTTACCGAGAGAGTGCTGCCGCCAGGGCGAGACGCACCTCGCTACACCGTATAGTGGAGATCATACATGAAATTGGCACCGCCTCCTTCTTTGAGATGTGTGCAACGTGTCTTTGATTATAATATCGGTTTTACATCTCTTAAATGACTGTTTCGCTGTTGCCTAGTAGAATTCTTTTGGTTCGTGCGAAGGGGTCACGCGAGAACCACGGATGAGCTTTCGGAAATCCAAAGAATCTGTTTTCGCCACTATATAAGAATTGCGAGGAGCTAGAAAAAAAGCCCAAGAAAAATGTCACCCCAAATGGATCTCGCGAATTACTCTTACGGCCACAGCGAAGCCGGCTTTCACCCGCTGATCGATGCCCAGCTGGAGACCCTACTCCCCCTTGACCTCGGTCCAATCTGTCCAGAACCAGACGCCTTTGACCTAGGCCATCTCACAATACTTCCAACAGAAGTCCTTCTCTCGATACTAGAAGAGCTCCCATTGATTTCTCTTTTTCGCTTCCGGAATACGAATCGGCTCGCGCACCATATCGTAGACACTATGCCGAAGTTTCGAATCATTGTCGAGCAGGCACCCCAGGCACTTCGAGGTGTCCTCGCTGTACAAACAAAGGTGCGAGTAACCTTACCTGGATTGTTAGAAAAACTACGACAACGACATTGCGACCGCTGCGGCAAATTAGCACAACATTTGTGGCTTCCTGCGACATCGCGCCTTTGCTATCACTGCGCACGGTGGGGACCAAGCCCCCTGGAAGAAGAGCAGATGATGAAACGATACAAGTTGACAGATGAAGATCTTATATCCATACCGTCTTTCCGCTTTTTGCCAGCCACTTTGGTTGCTCGTCGCCATGGAAACACTTTCAAATTTGTCGGAGAAAAAACGCTTTACGACACCCAGGTTGCCGCGCAGTTCGCGGCCGAGAAAACAGGATTTTGGTATCGACCAGCATGGCTAGGATCTGAGAGCGACGAGATATCCAGGCTCGTTGGCGCTGAGCCTCAATCAAAATCATTGTTTGAGTTACTCGGGAATTACTGCTACAGTGTCTTTGAAAAACTCTATCCGGGCCGTACGGAAGTTAAGGAACAAGAGCCAATCGTTCTTCCATCCCACCTTGTCCCACAGACTTGCCGCCGCCAAATGGCTACGATCGTTGCCCCATGGATATCTAGCGAAGGTGCGGAGATGGGAGTCTTCTGCAGAATGTGTTTTTATACGGCAGAGCACGACTCCTTGTATACACCTGTGGACTTCCTTGAACACCTTGAAAGGTGTAGAGTTCAACCATTCGATCCTCACGAGATGTTGCGGCGACGAACGTGGAGCATAGGTGGGCTTTTCAGCTTGGTGCCGTGAGGGGACTGCCTATAAATGATTGGGTCACATAGCAAAGCGAATCACGTTGACTCTTATGAGATGTCCAGTTTGGGCTTACTTAGGGATTGTCAATGAAGCATGGAACCTTCGAAAGCTTGGGAATCATTCTCACCAGAAATGCACCTGATAGGCTGGGATTCTAGCCTCCCCTGCTAACCTCGCATTATAACCTTAGCTGAGCGTTTGGGTCTACGGGGCGGTGGTTCAGACGATAGGAAGGCAATGAAGCTTCAGAGAATATAAACCTTTGATTCGGTAGTTTGATGCGTATCATCCTGTACTGACGCAGTACATGAATGACAGGTATTGGTGTTGACTGTGATTTGATGGATACGTCTGTATCGGAACTTGAAGGGAGATGGGAAGAATTTGGGGTGGGCCATCGCGATGTTTTATTTTGTGACGATCAACAGTGATCGTCATCGACACCTTCCATGCGGTTCCTCACACTCACAAATTGATCTGCAGCCCAAGCGTAGCATTCACAGTAGCCTTCCCGTAAAACGGCTCCGTGCCAGCGTTTCCCACATTCACATACGTGCTCTCAGTAAACACGCCCACTTTGACCATCGCCAACAACCAATCCTTGATATCCCCTTGAAAAGACCCAGTGAACTGTTCATCAGGCAGCAAACTCGACACAGTGATACCTGTGTCCGTATTCACACCCTGATATAACTTCCAGCTGGTGCCATAAAGATCCGAAATCGTTGCTTTGGGCCCAGCGGTCCAGCCAATGGGAAGCTGTCCGCCCGTGTAGTTGAGCCAGAGCATCAGCTCCTGGGCGGAGCTGGATGTCGAATCACCTTTGGTGTCCGAAGTCATGAAGTCGAAGCATATGTTGCCTTTGTAGGCAGTTGTGTTGGTGCGCGTCCAGTCGTAGGTGGCAGGAATTGAGCTGATGGCTGAGAGCTTGGTTTCGAGGTTTTGCGTCAAGCCGACGAACGTGTACCCTTTGGGCACGTTGTTCCTGCAGGCGTGTTAGACCAGACACCCCATCGATGGAGTACATGTGTCATCTTACGTTGCCTGCACATAGTCGATATCTGTTATGGCACTCCATTCAATGTTCTTGTTTCCATCCGATCCAGTCGAGACAGACTTGTACCCAGTACACATGCTGCCCTTGGTTTGCCCCTGGTTGTAGAACATGTTGTACACGATCCACGGCGTATCCGTAAGCACGATGTTTTGTGCTGTTCCGCACATCGTAATGGGCTGTTGTTTGGTCGAATCAGAGAGCGTTATGCCTTGTGGCGCTGGCGCCGCAAAGGCTGGGGCGACTAGCGCCAAACAAAGAAGAGCTTCGGAAAACATTGTAGTAATGCGATGCAATTGCGAAGAAGAATAAGAGAATGACTAGGGGTGAAAAGAACGGCAAGTTATAGTTGGCAATAGAAAGACCGACTCAATGGTAAGGTATTCGTTCGATGTACTCTCGTTATTATATAGTTACGGATCTAAGATAAGCGAAAAAGTTCTTATTACTCCATTTCCCGGGATCGGGAACTGGGGTCTGCGAAACGCGCTACATCTTGCGTTGAAACAACCCGACCGCGGGCTAGATCCGTCATTTCCGATATCTTTTTTGTCATCGGCCCGTCTCGAAGATATCCCACCTATGGTCGAAGTGCTACAACAAGAATATAGGTCAATGCAAATAGAAATGGGAACCTGGGAGTTACGTATGTCTCTCCTCTTCATCTGGCAACTTCTGACTTACCTGCAGTCTCTTCTTATGATAGACAAAACATATGTAGCCCGTCCAGTAGCGGAATCTCGCTGTAGAGGTCCTAATGAACTTAGTCAGCGCCTCGTACCGATGACAGCGGTCACAACAACGTAGTTGCAGATGCGGGGGAGAAGGCGTGTCTGCAAATCGTGTCGTAACTGCCCATATGTCAACTGCCATTTGCTGAACATCTTAGTTCGCCTTTGCTTGTAACTTATCGTCGCAGCAGAAGGCATGGTAGATATACTCGCATGACGGTATAACACGCCATTCACAAGAATGCGCATCATGCGACACGAGTTCCAGAATTGAGCAACACGGTGGCAGGGATACTCTCCTTACACGCACATCTTCGTGCATCTCAACCAGCGTGGTTTCACGATATTGCCACGAGGATGGAAGAGCGTCAAAAACACGGCAACATATTCGTTTTCGAACGTTCTATCGCCTCGACCATCTGCTCCCTCATGTATCGCATCGAAACATTTGCCAGTACGTTCACCAACCTGCCGGAACCGCGGACACTCGGCTTCAAAATGTAGAGTGGCAGACCGCAGGTCGAGTAGCTCCTGGATTAATCGCCGTTGTAGCCGGATACTGTCGACACAGATAATATGCGCAACTTGGGTGAACAGTTGTCGGCCGACTTTGGTATCGAGCTGCTGTTTTCCACGAATCTTGATCACTCCAATGGGTCTCAGTAACTTGGTCAAACGGCACATATGCGTGCATATCGCGTGCTTGAAGGTTTTACTTTGTCGCACTAGGGTCTTACAGTCAGTTATCTCTCGCGCACGCGTTGCTGTGAGCGGACATGAAGAAGACCCTCAAAATTGACGCGTCTCTTTCGACAAGTAAAGCGGACTTCGAACAACTTGCTCGATAAATCATCACTGGCTCTTCGCAAGTCTCAGGAGAACCTGCACGAAGGTCGCTGGGTGCTCCTGGAATAGGAAATTTGGTTTGTCTGATCAAGATTCAGATGAGCGACGTAATGATGCGAGTGCGGGCAGTAGGTACCAGTATCTACTACATGGTCATCAGAAGATGCGATTGGCCGAACAAGGACAGGAACCCTAAATCCGCAATCCGTACGCGCAAGAGCAGTTGATCAGTGGTCCGTTTCTGGGCAGGCTTGCGAGCCTTATAGCTATATCTCGGTGGTGTGCGCAATGAAGGTGGTGAGCGCCCGGTAGATCGTGTTCAGCCGCCTTGAGACGATTAACTTAGCGAAGGGCGAAGCTTCACGCTAACGAAGTGCTTGCCTATTTGGGAGGGGAACAGCGACCTCTGGAGATACAACACCTTGTGGCTGTATGCATCGCGAAACTACAGACTGCAGGATTTGAATATCCAGCAGTTATATAAAAGCATTCTGTTGGTCCAAAGATGTCTCATTCAGTCAACTCATCTCGGCGCTCCATCTGCACTTCAACTCCTTCACCTACGCACGAAGTAACTACGTAGCCGGACCATCCTTCGCATCTCGCCCAATCAAACACCATTTCATCGCTAAATACACCATGTGGAAATCTCTCGACACCATCGCCGTTGTCGAGCTTATCATCTACATACCATTTTCGCTTCTCTCTCTCTCTCTTTGTC
The DNA here is from genome assembly GCA_027946455.1 of Neocucurbitaria cava. Lineage (NCBI taxonomy): Eukaryota > Fungi > Ascomycota > Dothideomycetes > Pleosporales > Cucurbitariaceae > Neocucurbitaria > Neocucurbitaria cava. The sequence continues at coordinate 1,802,833 of JAPEUY010000005.1, read as the reverse complement.
ATCTCTCTTTAAGGTTTCCGTCGCTGCAGCGGATGGTTCTACACATTCATGCTATGCAATGTGCGCATCATAGGCGGCGCTCTCCAATTCGTGTCCCACAACTACACGTCACCGGACTTCAGACGGCTATCCTCGTGCTAGACTCCGTGGGATTGTCGCCATTACTTTTAGCCACTTCTGGCTTTCTCTTTCGCTTCGTGGGATTCATCAACGCCAATTCCACCAAACCAACATTCACGAGATGGCATTTCCGGTTCCTAAGATTGGTCTTTCTAATCGGCCTGGTCCTCGCTATCGTAGGCGGCACAAGTATCTCATTCTCGGCCGGTGGGCAGGTTCAGATACCTGTGACAACTAGATCGGCGTCCTCGTATCCATTATCGGGTTCCTGGTCATTTGTTTGATATTCTTTCTCTCGGTGCCACGCACCTCGGCCGTTCCGAGCAAGGAGCGCCGCGTTCCCGTCGCCATTATTTTCGCGCTTCCCTTCATCTTTGTACGGCTGCTCTACTCCATGCTATCGATATTTTTGAAGAACCATGCATTCAAGCTCGAAAATGGCAGTGTACCAGTCCGAGCGGTTATGTCAACCATGGAAAAAATTGTCGTCGTGGTGGCATATGCGGTTCTAGGGCTTTTCCTGGACAAGGTGAACATGGACACTAAAGGGTCCATTCCGAGTCGTCCGGGTAATGACCGCAAACACAGAGATCGCACCTCTGCCGACATAGAGGCTCAATATCTGAGGAATGATACAGTGAACATTCCGCTCTCCAGATAGTCGTCTAGCATGTCGGCATATTTCTAGCGAAGGCGGAGAGGACATCATCGAGACCCGAACGACGCAAGGCCCCTGTGGGAGTGGAACACTACATTGTAATATAGACACTGAGGATCGAAATAAAGTCAGACTAACGTGATTTAAGCTGTAGTCCATCTATCTCTGTGTGATTTTCTTGAGATATAGACCTGCTTACAATGTCAGCGCATGTTCTAGTCTCACGAGGTTTAAGACATCACGCCCCGTACCGCTGTGAACAAACAATGGAAACACAATGCATACCCAAAGGCGCCTATATAGATTCGTCCCTCTCTACAAACTCAATCAGTGAACATCGAAACCTCTAGATCTATCCGCAATGATGACCAGCCAAGGCGAGCTTTTGAAGCGGATGTCGATTATCTGCGCTGAAGCCAAGGCCCTCGGTTATAAGATCCAGGAGGTCATGCCAGAGGAGGTGCAACACCAGTTCCATGAGATGAAGGAGTTGCAGGCGGCTCAAGATTACATCAAGGAAGTCGAAGGCCGAGAGCAGGATCTCCTAGCTCGAAATAAAGAATTGTTGGCGAAGTTGACAGCAAAAGAGGCGGAACATGCTATCGAGCTAGAAGACTTCGCAGCTCTAAAGGTCGACTTACAGCAAGCTCAGCATGGAATTGACTTTCACAAAGAGATTGCTGATAACGCTACGGAACGCGCGGAACGCTACCAGCGCAAACTAGCAGACGTCATAGAGAAGCAAGTCAAAGCCGATGAGGCTGGTTTCGAGATCGATCGTTTACAAGCCGCGCTTCGCGACCAGCAAGTCGCCTATCTGAGCCTTTCGAAAGAGAACGCCAAAGCAAACGAGTTGGCTGACCAGCGACGCAAGCAAGACCAAAAGATGCTTGATGAAAAGGACAAACAGATCGCCGCTTTGACTTGCCACGCGAAGTCCATCGAGACTGAAAGCGACCAATTTTCCGAAACCTTAACAGCGCTGGTCGACGCCCTGGAGTCCGAGCATTCCAGCGCCACCGCAGCAGTGAACGACAAGGCCACGCTCCTCTGCCAGACCGAGAAGGTATACTCCGCCATCGTCTCCGAGATCACACCCTTGCGAAAGTTTTACGACCGCACCTTCGCTATACTCGCCATCTACCAATCCCTTTTCCGAACATTATCAGACCCCTTCAATGACTCCATCAAAGAACTCCCCGATTCTCTGGATACGCTGATGAGTGGTGCGGCTAATGATTTGTACCTCTATGAACAGGTGCACCAAGCGCTCCAGACGGGAAATATCGCAGAGGAACATGTTCGTGTACAATTAGAAGGCATTGCAGGCATTGCTGGACGTATCTACAAGAGCCTGGAATGCATCAATGGCGATGTAGCGGGTTTTCTCAGCCGCCTCCGGCGTGAGCCCGACGCTTGGTGGGAGATGAAAGGCAAGTTTGCTCTTGGTGTGGGGAAGAAGATGAAGCGTTTCTCGCTTGGTTAGTTGATGGATCGTTTCTTTGACTTCCTAGCTGGGTGGACCTGTCTATTTGTTGGCGCTTTCACAACCCTCCTTGAACATGGGTTAAGACCTTTCATGGTTTGAATGAATGTGGTTTACGTGCTGTGACATGATCCCCTGAATTCTGGCATTATTTCTCTTGCTCCTCTATCCATCTAATCCTACAATGGTAACCCGTTATTCCAAGCTCTTTCCTTCTCTAAGTGATGTTCACTGTGCTAAAATCATGCCCTTTCGAACGCATTACATCTAATAACGGTGCAGTCAATACTATGATGTCTAATTCAGGGTTTCTAGTTCTACGCCCAAATAGGGTTGGTTTGCTGTACAATACATCATTGATCTTGTACGCTAGGAAAAGTCAACGCATATCTAGAGAAGCATTGATCAGCAAGTTGTTCAGCTCAAAGTCTAGAGACCTTTTCGTTTTTCGAGTGGGTTCCGATTCAGACAACTTCGGCCCGTCTCTGGTCACACATCGTATTGTCGTATCCGCCCAGACCCTACCCCCAAGCGCGTTTACCATCTCAAGTATTTCCTATCTTGGCATTTGAACTGCCGGCCGCTGTATCAGGCATGGAAACATCCGAAAAGCATGGCGAAGGTGACGAATGGCGCCGAGAAGCAATATATAACGCCGGGTTAGACCCGGTGGGGCCACCGGGATCTGATCGAACGTCGGGATAATATATGAGATTACATGTTTATAGATACGCTGATGCGATTGGTCACCTGCAGAAGCGAGTGTAATGTGCTCTTAGTTTGTGGTTGAATATAAACATACTATAGTCCGCCTTCCTCGTCGCTCCGATACCTGCATACAAATCTCCAAACTACTACCTAGGTCGTAGCACAAGGACCTCACCACGAAAATGCGCCTCTTTCTTTTTCTCTCCGCACTCGTTGCACCACTTGCCATTCTTGCTGCACCAGTAGACATAGAAAGCAGAGGCGATCTTGCTAATCGACAAGCGCGACCCACGAAGCCTGCACCCTGTGTCCGCGCCCTCAATACGACTGAAGCACAAACGAAAACTCGCTCTGAGGCATTTGCGCAAGCATTTATCTACAAGAAAGACATCAGCGAGGCGTTCAAATATATCTCTCAGGACTACATTGTATGCACAATCCGCGTTTCCGTTCTTTTTGGTTGGAAGTCGCGTTAAGATGGCGAAACCGTGCTGACGAGCAATGTCATTTAGAACCACAATCCCGCTGCGCAGAACGGCTTTGACTCTGCCTGGAATATTCTGTCGCCTATTTGGAACTCCCAGAATATCACACCACTACGCACCGCATTCCAGTACCCGCAGAGCTGGCTAAACTATCGAAGCGGGTCTGGTGAGATTGTCGATCGGTATCGGTGGGAGGGCGGATGTATTGTTGAACATGTAAGTATCGATTCTTTTCTTTGGGTCGCAGATTGCGTGGAAGAATTTGTGGGCTGAAGAGGATGTTTGAGACGGAGTCAGTAATATGCTAACGCTATTTGTGATTGTTAGTGGGATCAAGGAGAGAAATTTCCGACAACCAGTACTAAGGGAGACCCCGCATGTTGACGCAAGTGTAGATACATTTGAAGGCTCATTCTTGCCGTGTGTCAGGGATGCACGATCCATGGCTCCAAGGGGAGAACAAAGAAAAGATACAATGCTACATAAAGCCACAAAACGTCAATCTTACTGAACAATCGAAACCCAGATGACCACTTCTCCTATGTCTTAACGCCACCCAAACAGAGCTGAAACTCGTATATCTGTCTTCCAATTTCCAAAAACAACCCCATATCACCTACACACAAATCCATTCAGGTAGCACACTAACCTTTTACATGATGCACAGTCCCAGACCTCTTGCACTTCTCATATGAATAGGAATGATCCCGTGTCACCCGCTCAGGTTATGGTATCATTCAGACATCGATTATAGCCTTGCCCTTACCCTCGCCTTTGGTCTCGCTTTCCGGGCGGATCTGTTCCTCCGAGGTCCTCTGGTCCGCATATGGGACAGCGTCGTCATCAAGATACGTCTCTCCACGCAACAAGCTGTAACCCTCTGGACGTTGCACAGTCTCTCGAGCCTGAGGACCGCCGACGATGAAATTATTGCGGCAATTTGGACACTCATGCATCGTGCCACTAGAGAGCGCTACCCATACGGACTGGGCATTGTAGATGAAGAAGTAAAAGTGGATAAACCTGTGTTCATCAGTCACCGTTCACTGCATAACCACGCTTTAGAAGAAGTAGAGCGACTGACATGTTGACGATCATCGGGGCAGTAAGGTATCCCACCAGTAACCCAAACCCTGGTTTCTGAAGACGGCTGATCTCAACAGCCCAGATAGGTAGCAGTAACGCAATGTAGGTTACGCCTGTAAAGCAGTCCAACAGTGCGAATCGAGGTCCAGGTGAACGTCCATGCTTCCGGTGATGTAGAAGACTTGCAGCAGATGTCAAAGCAGTCAGCACGAGAGGGAGGTAGGCAAAACAGAAAGTCGATACGGGACGCCCGCGATTCCAATAACCGTAATCTCTTCTTTCATGCTGTATGGAGACGACAGTGGTAGCGATGAGAAGAGGAGTGGCGAGAGCGGTAGTGAGGAGTGTCAGGGCGCGGAGAGGACGCTCGTGAGCCATGTTGCAAATGTACCCGTGCAAACGTAACGTAGGGGATATTAATGTTGACGCTGGTCGTATAGCTCTAAGACCGGTAAGAATGATGCTGTGAGAAACGGACACGCGCGGGGTTGCGAGCCTAATAAGCCCTATCGTCAGGCTCGAAGGATCCGTAAGATCTCCCAGGCAACAAGAAAAGAACAGCCAAGACGTGGGTACACCAACGCTGCGTACGCGTATGGAACGCCGGATGGGTTGTGATTAGTCTAGAGACCTACTCGGTATTTTAGTGGACCTGCATAGCCCCCGCACAAGCGCGTAGGCGAACCGCGGGGCGTACTCTGGGTTAACCACCACATGAACCTCTTCATCAGTTCTAAACAACTCTTTACCTACAGGCCGTGGATACATGCGTTTTGAGAGATTTGGCCCGGTTTTCAATACTGACAACCAACATTATCATCAGGTATTGTGGTCGTGATTTGGACTCAAGGCATGCGATGCATCCTGACTCGAAAACCTAGTGGACCCGAGTAGAGTACAAGTGGAGCTACAGATGCGCATCATATGCTTATGATCCAGAGTGGTTGAAACAAGGACGCTTGGTACATCCTCAGGGCATTATCGAGTTGCCAGGCACCCAGTATTCTTATCCTTTTCCAATCAACGAGCATAGAGCAATGGCGAGTGACGTGGCTAGGCTATCCAAACTTGTGAACGTAAATCCTTTGACGAATCTGCCCTTTACAAGATCACAGATTTGGTGTTGCAGAATGATGACCTCGCTTCGTTTCTTGTCGGTTCTACGACAGACGAATCTAAAAAATGGAATTCGGTCTGGGTAGTTGAGTTTCGGTACGCAATGGGCGGCTCAAGAAGAGGCGATGGCCGCGGTGTGTCTGTATGAGTTGTTACCGCGAAGTCTGATGGCCATGTGTAATACCTGAGGCCTGACATTGGACTTCGAAGATGCATCATTGTGCTCTAGCGTTTTCGAAAGCTTGGTGTGCAGGTTCTAGAGTATTCTGCTTGAGGCTCTAGACTTCAGCACCTAGAGGTGCGCAAATTCGACATGTCATGTTCGTCCGTCTTTTGATGGCCACAAAGATCTTTCGAGAGAGATTTTGTATCAGTCAACACGCCACGACTTCGCGAGGCATGCAGGTAAGACTGTGACATCGAGAAAGCGAAGATTTCCCGACGATGCTCCATGATGCGCATCGGAACTCAAAGGCGTGTAGTAGTCCGTCGCTGGAGGCGCAGATCAATGTTCACCCGCGTGATTCGCATTGAACAACGGGCTCGAAATCGTGATGAGTTCAGGCTAATAGACACAATACCCAACAGTAGCAGGGTTTGATGCGGCCCGTTCTTCGCGTCCCGGTTGCATGGTTCAGGATCGACATACTTTAGTTGACTGGCCTCGTCGGAATCGTACGTCAACGCTCGCAGAACACCATCACCGCACTGCGCCTCACACTCCGTCCATGCATCATGAGTTATGAATCAATGGTGCGCATGCTGTACCTCGAATCTCTCGTCGCGAGATTGATGCGCCATCACTAGGTAGTCAAGTGCGGGGTGAAGGGGTGTCTTTCTGCCGCCAAGCCTGAAGCAAAACATGAAACCCATCTCCAACACCAGAACCCTCGTGCGCCTCCAGGATCTGTATCATCGTACGGCTTGCGTGCCCATGTTGCCGTCATGATGGAGCCTTTGACAAAAATAACAGCCATTTATGGTAGATCAGATATGGGTTTTGGAGACTGGACTCATGTTGTCAAGTCAGAAGCTGCTACGCAAGTGGATCTCGCGAAGATTCCCACCCTCAAAACGAAGGAATCATCTCAAAGTTTCTGGTATCGCTCTACCACCTGGGTTAAGATGCAGGCATGGTGCCATTGTGAACCCAATCGTAGGTCCACGTCCCAAACGCGCCCTAGTCCGAACCTGACTTGCAGCAAGGCAAAACCTTCCAACTTCAGCCCTTCGTCAGGCACGATACCTCTAGGTATTGAGATCTCTCTTATGCGATGCATCCTGAGGAGATCCACGTGACCCAAATATCCCAGTCAACATGCGTTGGTCACCTGCAGCTGATGGTCGTAGCGTTTGTGATATTCGGCCACACTGCACAAATCGTTTCAACAGTTATACAGCCATGTACTAAGGGTTGCGTACACTGAGTCGTGAAGAGATGCAGGTACTGTAGGTGGGAAGGGTTACTGCCGGTGATATAGAGGGGCGAGGGGACAGAAGTAAGGCCACAGCTTCGCTGCCTCAACGTACACGTACCTGCTCAATCGCTCATTCTTCAGTCTCTTCGTCACCGTTCGAAACGCCTTGAGCGCAATTGAGATGCAGCATGGCGGACAAACCTAATCCATTCGATCCCAAATACGCGCCGGGCGCTGAGCAGGCAAGGCAGGATGTCGGGGTTGGCGTCTCGGTGGCCATGACTCTCATTGGAGGTACCTTCAGCACCATGATCACGCGTCCAAGCGGTCACTAAATCATCAAAGTAACGTGCGTTGCGCTTCGAGTGTACACGCGTGGCTTCATCGTCAGGAATATGGGGATGGAGGACTGGACAATGATCGCCGCGGCTGTAAGTCATGCCAAGGTTACTAATCGATCTGAACTCACCGATGGCAGATTTTAACGATCGTCTTGATGTTGGAGGTGGTAGCAGGTGCAAAGGAATTCAAGTCGGGCTTCAGCGGCATGTCCATGACACCCCAGCAAATGAAAAGTAATTTGAAGGTATTAAAGCCACCCGTTTCCGTTTTCGGCGCTGACTCACAATCGCAGCTGATTCTTGCCATTATTGTCGTGTACAAGACGATAGTGACACTTATCAAGATCTCCATTCTGATGATATACCTTCGGCTTGGTGGGTTTTTCGCATACCTGCCCATTCTCACCGCTAATTATAACATAGCTGTGAATAGGACATTCGAACGGCTTTGCAAAGGTACCATGTGTCTGCTCGTCATATACCAATGCATCGTCTTCATCGTTGTTCCCGCGCAGTGCACCCCACTGCAAAAGCTCTGGGACTTCACAGGCCAAGTGCAAGGACACTGCATCAATTCTAATGCATTCTATCATGGTACACACCCATTTATTCCACATGGTCCTCAATTTTCACAAGCTCACGTTCAGTAGCTACGTCGGCTTTCCACATAGCTATGGATCTTTGGATCCTTGTCCTTCCTCTCAAGCTCATTCTCCGCATCCCTCGTCCACCGCGCGAAAAGTTAGCTTTGATCATCATATTCAGTCTTGGCATCATCAGCACGATCGCTTCCATCATCCGCCTCCAGTCCCTCCGCATCTTTACCCTATCCAATGATCCTTTCTACGACTCACTACCTATCAATACATGGTCTATGGTCGAAGTCAATATCGGCATACTATGCGCTTCGATTCCAACGCTAAAGCCACTTGTGTCAAAAGCACAACGACATCGTACGAAGAATGCGCTCTTAAAATATAGTAGTAAGAAGGACATAAACGGCGAATGGCCGGGTGACAGCAAGGTAGCAATTTTGAGGACTGGAAAAGACATGATGATTAGTCTACACCCCTCTACAATGAAGGGTGGGGATACGAAATCAATGGATGATGAAGAATGGGAACTGGACGGTCGGCCGCCTCCTGTGCCGCCTAAGGATGATGTTTTTGACATAATACAAGATCCGCCTCCGAGATACCCGGATATGGCATATGGGAAGATATGAATGGTAATGTCAGACAGAGTTTTGCTCCAGTATACCCTTCAGTTTCAATATTTCTAAGAATAATTCCTGCACCTTAGTTGCGCGTCCGATGCTTTTCTGCAACACTCACTTACGTCTGCAACGCCCGCACGGCCGCACTTTTGGGCAACGCCGAGTTCTCTTATCTAGCCCATGATGATGGTCAAGAAGAACCTGCACAGATCCTCTACTTAGTTTCAGGTTACCTCGGCTTCGGTTGAGAAGAAGAGCTGTCCACTACTTGGTGATAATGATCATCGCTCAGTGGTTGAGCTCGTGGGTTCTCCATGCGACGTTTCCATACTCCGCGGCGCCTCATTCATCAGGGAACCCTCAAGCTTTTGTCTACTTTGATCCCCGTTGTCACAGGTCCATTGAAGCCATTTAAGTCATATCTTCTCCCATTCGAATCGGACCAGAACCTTAGAGCTAAGCTCTACGCGTCAATCTTTACGTCTCTGCTCGAGATGTTCTCTCGCTATTGAAAGTGCACTCGAGCTGCTGCCGCAAAAACTCCTACTACACCATGATGATCCGTCCTACCGTCCACGGCGGCTCTTCTTTACGACCTTCCGTTAGGTTTCCTGGAGAACTACACATCGACTCATACATACTGCACTACTTGTTTCACTTCCCACCTTCCGTCTGCAATAGGGCAATTGTAGCGGGCGAGATAAGTCTACCAACGCGGTAGGAGGTATAGAATGCGGAGCTGGCCGCGCTATCTCCTGTCTTGCGATTGTTCCTTCCTCTAGCATGGCTCCTTCAGGGTGATAGAAAGGCGATGACTGGGGCCTTCTACGTCACAGGCGCTCTCATGAGTTATGATTTGATAGCACTTTCACCAGCACCATCATGCTCGAGTCCTTGCTTTCGCCATCCACTTTCCGTGGCCCCTGCTCTTCCACGTGCTCTCACTTGCGCACGCCCTCCGCTTCCCTCACTTCCCCTCGCTATTAAAAGTCGTCCCCTCCTCCATATTCGCTTCTCCTCACCGCAGACACGCAACCTCAACTCGTCATAGACGCCCTCACTCCTTCTATAGCTCCTCCCTGGTGCGTCTCTGTCGCCACGATGGCGAGATTCAGAATGCGGCTGCCATTTCTTCCTTTGTTCCTGGGATTAATGGCACTGGCTGTTGGTTATGCCTCCAGCACAGAGAGCCACACGTCCAATATCACGTACTTCGGAGCTCCGCGGCATCTACTCGACGGTGTCTTGCCCATCATCAATATCACCGAGAACTACATCCGCGCCCAGACCGTGGGCGGCGTCGGTCAAGCAGTCAGCTCTACGTCCGAGAATCGGTGTAGCGCCAACAACCCTTGCGCCGACCAGTCTTGTTGTAATTCACACGGTGCGTTCCCATATTGCCTTCTTCGTCTGGTTTACCATTGACAATCTAGGATTTTGCGGCTTCCGCCCCGAGCATTGCCACCCCGCTTCACCAGACACGTGCGTCTCCAATTGCGATGCTAAAGCTCCATGTGGAGACTTCAGCATTGGCGGCACGGCGACCTGTCCATTGAACCTTTGCTGCTCACACTTCGGCACGTGCGGCACGTCCGAACTGTTCTGTAGTCGCCAGGCTCAGGCAGATGTGAATACACCATGCCAAAGCAACTGCGGAGACATCCCGGTCCCTACTTGCGGTGGTAACAGTAATACTGCATCCCGACGCGTTGCCTATTATCAAGCTTGGTAAGTTCTCCGTTAAAAGTCCATTAGCGATCGTACACAGAACAACCTGCGCACATGCTACCCGCCTATCGGCTCTATTTCTCACTGATAAACCAGGAATTCACGTCGGCGAAGCTGCGACAAAGTTTGGCCCAAACAAATTGACACGACCGGACTTACTCATTTGATTCTCTCCTTCGCCACAATAGATCCGAAAACGTTCGAGGTGCGGCCCATGAATCCTGATGACGAAGAGATCTACAAGCAATTCCTTGCTCTTCCGGACAATGTCTCAAAGTGGATAGGTACGTCTTGCCCTGACCTGCAGCACTGAGCGGAGACTTTTGGCACGGTGTAGCTGTCGAAAGACACGCGCAATACTCCAGTAACACATGTTACACTTGTCCATTACACCAATTTGTTTTTTGGAAAGTGCAACTAATATGGATTACAGGCATAGGAGGCTGGGAATTCAGTGATCCTGGTGCTACGCACTCTACATGGTCCGAGATGACGAGCAAAACGGAGAATCGACAGGCTTTTATTAAGTCCCTCAAGCAGTTTCTGGCAGCATGGAACTTCGGCGGTATTGATATCGACTGGGAATGGCCCGGGGCCTCCGCCCGCGGTGGTAATCCAGATGACAAGCAGAACCAGGTCAGCTTCATGACAGAACTGCGGGAGGCCTTGGGAGATAACTTCGGTGTATCTACTGTCCTGCCTGTTCAGTATGAATACCTGAAGTATCTAGATCTAAAGGCTCTTGAAGCTCACGTTGACTTCTTCAATGTTCAAACATACGATCTTCATGGCAAGTAGACCGCTAAACTTAAAACGTATTATGAGCTTATACTAACGTAATACGTAGGGCCATGGGACGCTTCAATTCCCGGCTTGGGACCGTATATCAAACCACACACGGATTTGAAGGAGATTGACGAGGCTTTAAAGCTGCTCTGGTCCGCCGGTGTCACTCCCAATAAGGTCAACCTTGGCATTGCCAACTATGGTCGGGGTTTTACCGTCTCTGATAAGAGCTGCATGAAGTACAGCTGTCAATACTCAGGTCCTAGCAAGGCAGGCCCTTGTACAAACCTTGAGGGTGTGCTTAGTGCTTGCGAGATTGATCGCATAGTTTCCGCAAACAAGCTCTCACCTCAGATCCTCCCTGGTGGTGCCACTGTGAAGGAGCTCCGCTGGGGGGATCAATGGATAGCTTACGATGATAAGGACACCCTCGCTCTGAAGCTGGATCTGGCCAACAATCGGTGCATGGGCGGTACAGCACTCTGGGCAGTTGACTACCAGATATGTGACTCAAGGTAAGTCAAGATGAGTCTGGTAGGGAGTAATTGGTTCGTTGCAGCACAACGAGTCATCCAGCAATTCCTATACAGACAGAAGCATATAGTCCTATGCACGGCATCCATGGCTGTGTCCTCACATATACTAACTATATGATAGTAATGGCACACCTCCGATCCAAAGCCCTGTCGCTCCTTCGGCCTCAGCCTCTGGTCCCGCCATACCAGTCATTTCGAGCGTCGGACTGCCTAGCTCTGCCATCTCGTCTCGCGTAGTCTCCAGCACTCAAGCCTCTTCTCAGGCCGGGCCCGGCGTACCCGTAAAATCGACAGGAAACTCTTTACCTGGAAGCGCTGCTCCTTCATCAGTCATCGCCTCGCGTCCATGGTCGATGACAGTCTCACCTACATCACCCTCGACCATCGAACAGTTCAGCTCTGCAACTCGGTCCTTTGTAGCCTCTAGCATGCAAGGTTCCTCTCAGGCGGGCCCTGGCGTCCCGAGTATATCGACCCAGAACCCTCCAGTTCAGAGTATAATCGTTTCAACGTTGGTTGGCCCAAGCCCGGTCTTGACCACAGCTTCGAGTCTATCGAGCGGAGCATGGCGTAGCTTTATGACACAGCCTACTACATATTCCACCTCCCCGAAAGCTTCCCAAGCTATTTCCACCGGCGCTCCAATTCCACCGGCGACTCACTCCGGTCAAAGCGCCATGCCCTCGATGTCAACATGGAATACATTTCAGCCTTCTTCAAGCAACGTCGCCAACAGCACTACGATTGTGCAGACTAGCTCATCTACAGAGATCCCTATTATCCCTATTATCTCTCAGCCCCAGCTCTCTTCTGCTGGGGGGTTTTCTTCAGCAGGTGGCTTCTCTACCCCCTCAGTGTCCTCATCGTCAGCTTCCCCTCCAGCTAATAGTGGCTCAACAACTCCAAGTCTCCAGATCAGCTCGATTACTGGATCTGGTTCATTCTCAGCTACTGTGCCGATAAGCAGCGCAGCGATGAAATCATCTACGTCTTCACCCACTACAGCCTTTTCGCTCGGATCAAAAGCACAACCTTCCGGCAACTCAACCGCGGGAATTGCAACTAGCAGTACAAGCAGTGCAAACATCACCCAGAGTGCCGCTCTCCCTATTTCAACCTCGAACGGCACCCTAATCTACTGTCCCGAACCATGCAAGAACCTCGCCTGGTGCTCTCCGTTCTGTAACAGCCCCATACCACACGATGAGCAGCCACCATCCGAATGTCTGCAACTTCCATGGTGCATGTTGTGGTGGATTCAAATTCACCCAAGTTCCACGATACCAATGAGTGCAGTGAGCTCTGCGTCAGGTAGTGCAATTACTACTTATTCAAGTGGCGCCGGCCATAGTATCCCGGGTGCTGTCACTAGTACCCCAGCTGCTATGATTAGTACCCCGGGTGCTGTCACTAGTATCCCTGGGTCTGTCACTAGTATCCCAGGGTCTGTCACTAGTATCCCAGGGTCTGTCACTAGTATCCCAGGTGCTATTCCTACCACCCCAGTCGCTATCACTACTCCCCCCAGTCACTGTCACTAGTATCCCAGGTTCTGTCACGAGAAATCCAGGTAGTGTTGTGGCTTCTACAACGGGAAACGCAATCGTGCCCATCATACCCATCATACCCAAGCCTGGAAATGACCCACACTGTGTGTAAGTATACACCCGAACGATAATACAGGGGTTTGGACACTAACATTCCACCTTTAGGCCAAACGACTGTGTAGCAGATTGCATTGCCTGGAATATCGTCAGCTTCTTCGCGATCAAGCGTCCCGTCTGTCCTTGCATACCGACTAAGTGCAACTCCGCTCCGGCCCCTAGCAACAAGCCCGATGATGGCGGAGGCAAAAAATGCCAGATGCTAGGCTGTGGTATGTAGCTAGTCGCCTCTCATCGACCTTGACTAACAATGACAGGCTGCGGATGGTTGGGCCTTGGTTTTGGACCCGGTTGTGGGGAAGAGACGGTAAGCTGGGAGCTCCCCCAAATTTGGGTTTCCATGTGGGCTCTGGGGTTGCAATCCGTGTAGCTTTTTTGGATGTAATATGCCAGGTGGAACCCGGGACGGTATCTTGGGCTACGATGGCTATTGCTTGATCGAGGGAGGTTGTCCACCATGCCCACCTGAGATATGCAGCGGGCCGTCTTGTGAGTTTCACTTTTGAGTGTATGACAATGTGCTAATTCCCACTAAGGTACCATTCCCGGCGGCTGTGGACCAAAGCCTGGACCACCGCCAACTCAACCTGCGAGTCGTCTAAAGCCATGCGAAGAATCTGAGAAAACGGCAGTAACCGAGCGCTTTGTCTGGTGTACAGAGGGATTCGCGGTTTCGGAGTTACCGTCCAGTCTGAGGCAGACTTCCTCCACTATGATCTCCTCGGTATGCGTACCGTTCATAGAGGCAACCATGAAAGCTTGCCCGGGTGCAATGCTAGGCTATACGACAACGACGACGAAAACGGACAAGACCACTCTAACAGACGCTCCAGCGTGCACGAGGGCCCCGCTTTCCTTAGACGATGATGAAGGTGATAACATGCCCGCAGACGGTTCACTTACATCGTCATTCATGTTTTCATCAAACACATCGAGTGTCGCCAGTTCAACCCGCTTCCCCTCCTCAACTTCTTTCAGTTCTAGCAAGGTCGCCAATTCTACCATGATTACTAGTTCTAGCGTGGTCTCTAGTTCCAGCATGGTCTCTAGTTCTAGTAGGAGCTCTAGTTCTAGCACGGTCTCTAGTTCTAGCATGGCTTCGAGTTCTAGCAAGGTCTCTAGTACAAGCATGAGCTCTAGTTCCAGCAAGGTTTCTAGTACAAGTATGAGCTCTAGTTCCAGCATGGCCTCTAGTTCTAGCAAGGTCTCCAGCTCCATCAATCCGGTGGTCACCACGATCCCCATTCCGACAATCCCGAATAAGTCGACCATGACTACTTCGTCAGCATCCTCGAAGCAAACAACATCGTTTGTAGTCGGTACGACAATGACATCGTCTCGAGTCGGTACAACAAGCACTCAGAAAGCATCCTCCGCACCAGCTCCGTCGTCCGCTCCGATGGATAAGTTTGGAGGTTGGAGAGTCCAATACACCTTTTGGATACGAGGAAACCTAGCAGGGACCAAGTGGTTCCTTTATGACCCGAACGGAAACGAAGCTGGCAGAGGTGGAATTCATGAAGGCAATTATCCAAACATTACCGACTACATCGAGTCCAAATTTCGTCCTGAAGCGCAATCCATGCCGTTTGGTGTTCACGCCTATGTCATGGATTTTAAGGATGCAGACAAAGCGCGCGTTAGGTTTGCCGTGGAGAAGGACGTGCCCAATTGCTTCGACGGACACGTTAGCTGTAGGCCTTCTATGGCAACCGAGGACAAGACGGAAGAGCACCCATTCGAGGTCGAGAGCTGCTTCGACAAGTGTGCAGGAACTGACCTCCGACCAGCGATGTTTTGGTGCAATGACCTCAATGATGGTATGTGGCTACCAGAGAACGGCGGCTGGAGGCGTACATTTTGGTGTGGTTGGAAAGGCTTTTAATGGGGGCTCTATGACTTTACTCTGGCCTCTGGACTTGAGACAAACAAGCGTGGCTGTAGAGATCACTAGCTCGCACTGTATGCGGAAGAGCGCTTAGAGGTTTATGATGGAGGATGCTCTGGATTCGGTAGTCAGAAAAGGCAGTACACGAACGTGATAAGGTACGGCTCATGTGTTTTGCTTGCCAAGGTAATAGAACTCATGATACCACGGTAATTTTGCTTAATGCCCTGAATTTTTCCAATGTCCCTAATTATGCTAGGCAGTCGGTTTCTAGTTCAGTGAATTGCCCCATTCTTGAATAGTTGTGAGGGGGAAACTGTCTAGAGCTGAGCTGTTGAACCCGTAATATAAGTCATCCACATTCGCAGAGGCTTCTCCATATGACTGATAGAGCTCTGGAGCTGACCAGTATTCGTTGTGATTGTGAGATAGAGCGACCGTATCGGCACCAGCTACGATTTCGGTTCCCGAAGCCACGCCATCTCTCCGTGGCAATAGCGATTGAAGAGGCGCGGCTTCTGTCGCCGAGTTAAAATGACTAGGAGGGCAAGCGTATACCAGTTGTGGGTTCCTCGGATGATCGCGAATGAAACTTTGCATGATACTTTCGATATCGAGGCCTTCTAAGCATGACTCGTGCCCGAGTGATCTTCCTAATACTGCGCCCAAAGAGTCCTGATTGTGGCCGCCACTACCGCGTTTCTCAATTTGAATCTCGTCAGAATTATGCATACGCACTCCAAATCTCTTCATGAGATTTTGTACGAGGGCATTCGCGCGTCGGACTGCCGAATTCGTTTCTTGATTCTCTCGGAAGACAGCCAAACAAGTACCAAGACTACTATAAGCATCGGAGTCGGGCCCTCGCTTGGCTGCAATGCGTACATGGATTGTCGCAGCGATGTAAGTTGCATAAGATATCAGATACGGAGCTCTTCGTACATTGAACGCCATGTCATAAATTCGCAGAAGCCGGACGATTTCATCTGCGGCTGTAACGCACGACACCAAGGAGTTGACAGAGGTATCACGGAAGCTACTGGAGAGATGCCCATCGGCTATAAAAGGATGATGTAGGAGAATTACGAGCACATGGTACATGGCACTACGATAATTAGCGAACGATCATGCACGCGGTCAAAACTTCGAAAGGCTTACTGTAAGCTCAGCACATGCGGAGGTGGAATAATCGAAGCTTCTTTCGCGTCGAGAGCAAGGTGATCTGGCACCTCACCATACCATGTTGACAACTTGGTGTGAATACTATTCAGTTTAGTAGAAAGTTCTCCAGGAGTCTGGTCAAAGCTCCGCTCGTTATACATAGTGCTTAAGATTTCGCTCAAGATGACCGAAAGTCGACAAAGGTGTTGAAACGTTGAGATACTGTATGCGGGTGATCCTTTATATATCTCGCTTGAATGAGTTGAATAAGCAAGAGGGTTCCAGTGTTCGAATTCCTCGTATGTATCTAAGAAGTTGATTGGGACGAGTGTATCTGACTCTTTGATGGTGATGGGTCGACCCTGGTACAAGCTTTGGATCTTATCGACAACTTTTAAAACAGTCAAAAAATGCCTACAACACATGAATATTCGACTTACCAAACGCAGCCCAGAATACGCGCCTTCTAATCTCAATGTCCTCATCTGAAAATTTGCGGTTATCGGCGAGGTGCGGTGTGTCTACGTGCATACCAAGGTCCACGATCATGCGGAAAGCAAGCCCGGCATACAGC
This sequence comes from Neocucurbitaria cava, assembly GCA_027946455.1. NCBI lineage: Eukaryota > Fungi > Ascomycota > Dothideomycetes > Pleosporales > Cucurbitariaceae > Neocucurbitaria > Neocucurbitaria cava. The sequence continues at coordinate 1,785,862 of JAPEUY010000005.1, read as the reverse complement.
CAAGCAGCACTACGTTCGTCACCCAGCGCAAAGAGAGAGTTAGTCATGACCAACAGAGCTTGGATAGTGGTGATGTCGCTTCTATCTAGGGCTCCTCCTAGAAGTTCGCGTACTCTTTCTCGGAACTGCCAGCCAGCAGTGCGGACATCGTTCACCTCTTTGCGAAGCTCGTGACGATGGCTGAATTTGGATGCACTGAAGTAGATGGCGTTCAAAAGAAGTTTGGAAAAGTACGGACCATTACTCGCCATGTCCCGCATGAACGCCGGGCGATGTGTAATCAAAAATGAGTGGTGTTGTCGGTTCCAATGCAAAGACAACAAGTGCATGCCGAGTTTGGGTTCAACGCCATCGAAGTCAAGTTTCCCCAGGTGGTAATTGACATTTTCAAGCTGGCGTTGGCGTGCAGCCTCAGCAACTAGGCCCTTTTCAACCCACTCCTCGGACATCCTGGGTCGGGCTTCAGCAGAAGATCGATCTTGGAGGCTTTCCTCAAACAGCGTGCTGGTGCGCCCATGATAGCTGGGCATGCCATTCGCAGAGACAACGATGCCTGATACGTTGTCCGATCTGCTACCATCCCGTCCTGTGCTTGTCTCTGGTGAAGATGTAGCCACTATAGTATGCTCAGCCGCATCCTTCTGTTGCGCAAGCTTGCCTGGCCGGCTCCGCTGCAGAGTACTACTGAGAGGCTCATAGCTACAAGTCATCCCATGCGTTTTGCAATTTGCACATGAAGGTCTTTCAGTGCTGCATTTAATCTGCCGGCGTCAGTTTGCAATATCGGAGTGTTTTCAAGACGTCAAACCTTCCTCCGACGGCAAAAGGTGCAGGCCTCAGATGCACGTTTGCGTACCCGGTAGGCCGCAGGCATGTTATCACATGCAATGACGCGGCTACCTTCATTCACCGAGATGCAGGAATAAATGGCCGACGGGTTCAGAAGTTGTTGGGTGCTAACGTTGTCAAGCCTGATGAGTGGAAAGTGAAGAAGCCTGCCGCGGGTACGATGCTGCCGCGGGAGCGGACGCCCTCGGGAAGGCCGATAAGCTTACCGCCTACTATCCCGCGGGTAGTGATCTTCATCCCAACTCATGAACACAAACTGCACGCCGCAACCGCTGAGTTTTCATTATTTACGGTATGCTGTAACTATAAGTATTTCATATTCTTGTTAGTATATGCGTGCCCAACTTCTCAGACATCAGCTATTCTACACCCACCATGAGCAGTCCACCAGCTCTTTCTCAGATTCCTGCCTCTCCCTTCGCTAGCAAACTTCAGGCATCGCAAACAGTCCGACATCAAAAGCAGTCCGCGGTAAGGAAAGAGGGCAAATCGGCAGGTGTTGTGCTTTTGGCTGGTGCCATTGCTGGAGGCATCGAGGCAATAGCAACCTATCCTTTCGAGTTTGCAAAAACACGCGTGCAGCTCCAAGCCTTACCAAGCGGCCGAAAGAATCCATTTGCGGTCATTGCAAATGTTGCGAGGAGTGAAGGTCTAGGAGCTATATACACAGGATGTTCCATCATGATACTAGGAACTGCGATCAAGGCCAGCGTCCGCATGCTCTCCTTCGATCTAATCCGTAGCCGCCTCTCCGACGACCATGGTGCTTTGTCGCCAGCTCGATGCATATTGGCTGGCTTGCTTGCCGGAACTCTCGAAAGTGTGGTTGCTGTCACGCCGACCGAGCGCATAAAAACTGCTCTCATTGACGATGCCAAAGGCAGAACGAAATATTATCATGGGAACCTCCATGCCTTCAAGGCCATTCTTCGAAGTCAACGCATCGCTGGCTTGTATCGAGGGCTAGGCCCTACAACTGTGAAACAAGCGGTGACATCTGCAGTAAAAACGGGAACCTACAACCTACTGAAAGAATCATCGCGAAGAAACAACCTACCGCAAAACAGCGCTTTGACATTTGGAATGGGTGCGATTGCTGGTACCGTCACTGTTTATCTGACACAACCTTTCGATACAATCAAAACACGGGTTCAAAGCGCACGAGGTGCGAGCGCAGGTGAGGCGTTTCGAAGTATCTTACAAGATGCAGGATTGCGTGGATTGTGGAGTGGTAGTACATCGCGATTGGGTAGGTTAGTCTTCAGCACTGGCATCGTCTACACAGTGTACGAAAAGGGAATTACTTTACTGCTAAGGGAGAATGATGCTTATCGTAGATGGTCCCGGCCGCGGCATGCCTCATACAGTATTTCGTTGCCGCAACCGTCGTATCAGACTTAACAAGCGAAGGATCATGGGTATGTAAAACTCCGAGTGATCATTAGACTATGTAACCACAAATTTCCATCAATTTCACCTATGGACTTAGACTAACTAGAGTAACTGTAGCTACTACTTTAACTGGGTAATATATTTAATAACCAATACTGCATGTTGACACAGTGCTTTCAATCCTCTATCCTGAAAGGTATATGCTTTTTCCCGCAGAAATTTACTGCCTTGATCCACATAAGCCCCTACTCATCACTGACCACTTCCAGTTTTGCTATCATATCACCCTCCACGGCTTTCAAGCAATGCCACTCTCTCGATTAAATACTTGACCACTCTTCTCATTCTGACAAGAAGAAAAGCCAAAGCGACTCACACTTCGCCGCAGCTGACGCAAGAGCTCTCATAGATCACAACAACCCAGATTTTTGATAAAGAAGATTGATTTGAGTGACTTATGTAAGACATGATTTGCAAGGGTGCCCAATAGTTTGGTATAATTTACTTTGCTCGCTCCTCTTTATACGAAGTATCCGTAGCAGCCGCAAATAGTCGTAATTTCTGATCGAGACTAGACCTCTCGTACGTAAGAAATCCCCAGGTTTAAGCCAGTAGGCTCGCAGCATAAAACATTAACACAACTTTTTTCAGAAGGCTATGTAAAAACTTAGTAAGGCTTCCTCCTCATATTAGGAGTGCTAGATGAATATATTAACTTCTTTTACTACTTCCTTTTACTTGTTACTGCTATTTTATGGCTTCAAAGACTCGACTTAGTTCCAGCTTATTCTAGACGGTGCGTTTGCATATAACTGCGGTCCATCCACATCAGCACCAACAAAATACTCTTACATAAGTGAAATCTTCGTCGCAAAGGGAAAGCCACAAATGGGTCATCCCATTAGATATTTCAGCTATGCGGTAAGGTTTATGGCCGATGATTTCACTCGCCTTTGTTCAAGTGCCGGAAGATTGTACTTCGAGCACTTGGTGGCTGAGAAAAGCTGCAACCCTCTGCATGTACGCCTACCTCTTGTGGCACCCCAATCTACTCGCTGTGTGAACGTGCCGAGATATTGCCCGGGCGAATTGATAGTGCGAGGAATGGTCTGACGATGACATCAAGTATGAAACAAATTCGGGATGCTCATCCGGTCACGTGTACCACTTCCGATGGCCCAGCCATGTCGCAACTGTCCAAGCTCAGAAGAGCATCAAAACATCAACTTCATCCAATAGTCTCGATTGGAGGTCTTCATCTGAAGCTAAGCAGTGTGTCGACTCTGATTTGGCTGCACCAACCGTAGTTCGAGGGTCAGAAGGCTTAAAGAGAGCTGAAGACCTAGACACGGACAATTGTTGTGGTAAATTGATGTACAATACAGGGTTAAAGGTGTCAATCCGCAAGAGTGCGACTCAGGTTAACTCGGGTCCAAAGGAGGTGGCATTGAACCAAGATCTTAGACAGATCTACTGATATTCATTGCTTGTGTACAAACAACCTTGGTATGCTACATCGTCAGCGAACCTACAGAAACGCGGGCCCCGCACAGCGTCAAATTATCTTTGCCGGCTTTCAGTGCACCGCGTGCTTGCGCGAAGCAATGGTCAGAACACTATACCACTCCTACGATGAGTTGGAGTTGTCTGCACATGTCCATGCAGCTGAACCTCCCGATTTTGTATAGCTGTCGATGATGCCCACAATGGATCCATAGGTTCCGGCTATTGTAAGGAACCAACCAGCAGTAATCATGAATATGCACCAGCAAACCATGGCAATCCATTTGGCCGTCTTTTGTACTTTACCCTCTCTCCAATTGTCGTACAACCACATGCATCCCATTGGTTGGATCGACATCAGTGTGCCAAGGAGGGCACCGATAAGGGACACCAGCCCACCAAAGACGGGGATGGCACTAGCAACGATGTACGCGATGAGCGTAACGCCTCCAGTGCAACCAATCCAACTGGCCCAATGAATCGCAGTGTTTCGCGCGAGATGTTGGGTGCCTCGAAGGAACCGCACGAAGAAGTATTTAGCTGCAAACTAAACGCCGAGATCAGCCTGTTGCAAGTCTCACAGCGCCATGGAACTTACGTGAATAAAGAGCGTCGTGCTGACGATTAAGCCGGGCAAAGCCAGACCATAACATGCCTTCTTCATCGTAACTCCAGCAGATCCAAGAGCAGGGGAGGCAACGTAGGATCCGCAGAAGTAGTAGACAACACACCCAATAGCGATGTACAAAGCAGTCATGGTGCTTTGACAGACAATGACCGCTTTAGTATAATCACGAGGATCTCGCATCTCGGAAACGATGTTGAAGAATGCGGGTGTGCCGGCGTAAGCAAAGACAATCGAGGAAAGGGCGGCAAACGCATCAGCAGCTTTTGGATGGGTGAAGAGATGGTAGTCCGATTTCCATGGTCCGGTTTGAGGAGCTAAGGATGGCCGGTCTTGTACGCCAACAGAGATTGTCAAAGTCAAGACTGATTGGAGTGGTCAGTCTTAATCTGGAACTAAGGTGGGCAGTAGAATACACGCCACTTACTTGCTGTGAAAATGCTCGTCACTCCGATCCATGCCAACCACGATATACGCCCCAGCGTTTGTATACTGCCAAGTGAAAATCCAATGATTGCGGCAACAGCGACGAATACAGCAGTGCAAGTGCCGTGTGATGAAAGCGCGTTTAATCCGATGGAGATACCCAAGATACCAGATCCAGCAACGAAGATCCAGTCTGGTCAGGGTCAGCAAGAACGATTGTATCTTTTGCCAGCGACGTACAGAGTGCAAATGCAATTCCAAAAACTTCGTATCCCACACGGCCAAACAATTTTCGACCCACGTCATCAATTCCATACACATCGGGGTGGCGTAGCTTGAAGACACCGACAATGTAGTTTGACCAGCTCGTCATTGTACCAATGATCAACAAGCAGATAACACCTGGAATAAGTCCTAGAGTATCGAATACTTGAGGAATCGACAAGACACCCAAGCCAATCTGAGTCTTCAACATTAACACAGTGGTACCCTTCCACCCAACCTGGCTCAAATCAGTCTCGACATAGCGACGGCGCCTTCATGCCAACTCACACTGCGATAGTTGGGACCTTCAGCAGTAATCTCTCCGAAAACGTCATCATGCTCAACGGCTGAAAGATGTCTTTGGGTGCCCTGGGCATATGAAGTCGCCGTGTCAAGGGGTGCACCGGAGTTTTCATCCAGGCCCTTCTTCTCGACGTCAACTATACGAGCCATGCTGAAATATAACTTGCAAAACTAACAATATATCAAACAAAATGTACTGAAACAAGAATTGAATTCGATGTAAGTAAAACTGTTCCAAGAGTCCAAGAGGTTATGTAGCAACCGAATCTAAGCTTAATCGCGCAAATGAGGGGTGGAGTGGATTCGATCAAGTAGGACCGACTTTGGACCTTGGAGTAACACAGTAAATCACAGGTTGCCAATGACATCCTTGCGGTTTCGGGAATCCTGCCTCATGTTTCGCCGCATTGACGTTATGCAGGCTGTAGTATGTAAATTATGCTTGATGGTCTTAACACGGTGGCAATCGGATCACGCTGCCGATGGTCATCCGATGGCTAGCTGATAACTTCTATCTTGTATCCGACGCATTGATTCGGATGATGGTGACATCCTAATCTACATAAGCCGCAAAGTCGACAATTGATCCTAGCGAACACGAACAGCGGCTACTAAGCATGCCGGGGTCAGCGGAAACATACGTCACCCCCGATGCCCAAGCTTTCCGATCGACAAATAAGCTTCAGACTGAGTTAGTGAGGCTGAGTTCACCCGAATTCTGTACATGACATCCCGGTGAGCTACGTTGAGGCTCGGTAGTGAACGAAGTCCTGTACTAAAGTCGTTTCCGGCAATCTTATCCTCCGTACAGAGGTATGTCGAGTTGAGAAACGCAGTGTTAGCTCGAGCATCGCATCACTAGTGCTGGAATCATAATCATACCCCACAAAGATCGGCAGTGAAACACCTGCATAAGAAGCTGGCGAAGTTGGTAGGCTTAACTGCCAAAGTAGCCTAGCCTCTCGCGCGTAAGAATAAGTCGGCACTAAAGTCAAGTCTTTGAAGCCATAAAACAGCAGCAACAAGTAGAAGAAAGTAGTAGAAAAAAGTTTATGTACTCATCTAGCACTCCTAATAAGAGGAGGCAGGCTTACAGATTCTTTATCATAACCTTCTGTAAGGATGGTGTTGATGATTTTTCTGGCTTCAAGCCGGGGATTTCTGACGTACGAGGGCTAGCTTCTCATAACTACATGATTTAGAAACCTGTTTCTATATGCCACCAATAACGACATCACCAGCCTCGCAGGCAGCGTGAACTCCCACTATGGAGATGGTTCATTTGGCTGGAATTATCTGTCCGTCTGTAACTTGGTAGTGGTATACTGCTTAAACCCGTTAAACAGGCTGTACAACCCGGCATGCCATCTTCACAGATGTCCATCTAGGAGACATAACAGCTTATCTTAGCGTCGTGCGTGGATCTGGGCCTGAAGCATAGAACAAACTTCGTAAATGCATTCCATGTCATGGACGGGATGTGCACTGTACCAGCTAGTACCAGACAGCGGGTTGCCGTTGATATAATCACTCCAGAGAGGGCCCACCAAATAACTCCATTGAACTGGTAACCCATGACCAGGCTGGTTCAGTCAAATTCAATGACTCGGCAACGGCTTCTAGTTGTTGACTATTCAGCGTGTCATCGCAACCAGAGTAGAGCGAGGATGTCATATCTGCTTCGGACGGCATCGAGCCAATTTGAGTCGTCAAATCTTGTTCTGGGGCTCCTGAGTCTAAGTGTGGATTTGACCGGTTCATGGCTTCTAGTCCAGCAAGAGTAGATGCAAGCTGTTCAAGTTCCACCCTACGACACGCTGCAACGTGATTACCCACCGCAGTCATTTCGTCAAGGATTTGGTAAACGATTTGGAGTGAAGGATCCGGATTTCTAGATAGCGAGGGATCAATGACTGGGGTGATTAGTAGCACAACAGCCGCAGACCATGTGGATTCCATGTCGAAAGGAATGAAAACATCTATACAGGAGGTTAGTGATATTCTATTGTATACTGCCAATGTTCCAGAACGTTACATGCCTAGAAGGGTTTGAGCCTGCAACGCAGCCAGAATTTTCATTGTTTGGCGTGCTGAACCAACACATGCCTGTAGCAACGCTCGTATGCCGCCGGTAGAGGATATGCGGACTGGCCTCGGATTGTCCACTCGTCTTTGAAGAAAACTGAAGAGCAAAGGTTTGTTACTCATCATAATGCACTACAAGCAATGTGATCAGCCGTTTATCAGCAGCATGGGAGACTACGTGTGACGCGTACCTGATGATGAAAGAGGTGCAAGTGGGCTGATAGTCGAGATATGCTACTAGACGGACTATCCAGCATGAGCGGGAAGCTGACCATGCGTTCGTCATTGATATCGGCCAACGCTTTGATTGCTGTTTTTATGCTATTTATGAAGTGGTCGGCAGAGCATCCGTCTTTGCTATACACAGCTCCATGAAGATCAGCATTCAACTGCACTGGGTTGTAGACGCTGTACTTACTCTGTTGAATAAGCCCCTGAATATGTGCGAGCTTGGTGTGGATACTGAGAGCCTTGGATCGCTGCACAGAGCCGCCGAAGGTTGGGAGTTGGGCGCTGATATCCATTTCGGATATCGACCTCGGAGCCCCCAATAAAGCAGACATACGACAGTCCACAATGTATATAGTCCACCATATCTCGCGACACCTTTCTAGAATGGCCATTGAATGGTGGTGTATGGGCATATCTGTATGGAAACCGAACGCGAGAGCTGTGCGCATTGCTTGGCCAATCTACAAAGCATGTTAGCCGTTCACCCTATAAATTTAACAGACCCGCTGTATGATTTACCATGTTATAAGCTGCCATGCGCATATCGAGGCACTGAAGGTAGAGCGCAGCACAACACAAGACTTCTGTACTCTCCAGTGGCTCTTTCCAGAGGTAGACTGTATCCGGCAGAAGTTGCATGCCATATACAAACAGGTCGGCGCCAGAGGGTTTTTTTCCTTTGCACATCCGTCCTACTAACGATTTTCCAATAGCTAAGATGATAAGGTAGTGAATAAACCATAAATCACTGCAGCGGTCCCGGCCTTCAGGGTCCTGATGGAATATGCCAAAATAGTGCATGAAAACATCCTCATCGAAAACATGGAATAATTGCCCAAAGTGAAATTTGACGACATTGATCAAGAACAGGGCGAAGTCTGATGTGGGTAGGGCCGGTTGTCTTACATCTACAGTTGATCGCCGACCATCCCAACCAAGTTCGTACGTCAAACCATCAAAATGTAGGTTCGCATCAAGAGGCGGAGTCCCGAAGACTCGATTGTGAACTAGTGACAAGACCCGCCTTCCGAAAGACCAATTCGACGAAGTCCCCAGATAGACTGTTTGTAAGGTTAGAGAGACGTTGTTGCGTGACTTGTTCACAACGTACACAGGTGCCCCGAGGGCACAGGGGTGTAGGCAGAAGGACCCGCTACCAGCGGGTTGACGATATGCCGCTCGTCTTGTGTGCCCATAACGCCGGCATCTTCGTAACCCTGATCGGATTGTTCATCGATTCCTGAATTTGTGGTGGACGTAGCCGTTTCGTGAGTCGTTTCGTGACTTGGTATATCTCTAGATTCAGTAGTGTCATTGCCGTGGGTTGCCCCATCTATGCGTGGCAAGATCTGACAGCTGTCAATGGTAGCTGCAGGGCGCAGCTCCCCGGATATATCACCCCCAGTGCGCCTGGCTCTTGCAGCATCTCTCTCCAGCTCCAGGAGTACTCTTCAAGGTACAAATCAGCCATTTCTCGGCATTTGTCGTCAACTTGGCAACACCTACCTTCGTGAAACTAGCACGTTCTGCGGTTTGTCGGCCTTCGTGCACCGTAGATTTCTTCTTACACAGTGACTACATGGCTGCGAACCTGAACATTTGATCTTTTGAGTCCGACATCGAATGCAGCTGTTCGCGATTTAGCCGTGTCCATGTCGTATTCCCTGAGATCTTACGCGTTTGAGACTCGTTTACGACCTTGGTCGCGGTCCTCGGAAGTATGCTCGGAAGCGGGACGCGACGAGGCCATACCTACATAGCAGGCCAACAATCGGCTGCAGTAAAAGACAGTCGGATGTCGGAACCAGGAAAGGATAGTTGCCAGATGAGAGGACCGATGGATTGGCTTCGGAGACAAAAGCAAAGCACATCCGACTCCACACGGACGGTCGATCCGGTCACGTGTGGGAAGATCGTCCTTCCAAGTCGAATGTCACACGCGATGATTTCTGGTTGGATTTATTCTCGCGGGTGACGTACACAATAGGAGTTTGCATACACCAGTAACTTAGTGCTTAAACCAGTGAGCCTGTGTCGGTGTCCACAAACCCAGCCTTCACAGTACCGCACTCCAATATATTTTCCTGCAACACGTTTGTCAAAAGCAGTCGTCATGCAACTGAGAAACACCCGGTATCTGAACATGGCTCGCTGCTTTCCACATCCAAAACTACTTTCATTGGAGAGGATCTAGCGCCCCTATTATGTCGGTTCGCTAGCCCGAGGTCGCATGCGCCCCGCGTGGCCCAGGCATCCGTTCGGCGCGCTTAGAACCGCAATTGATCGGCCACCATCCACATTAGTGCTCTCTGCATCTGCTGTAAGCACTCATCTGGTGCATCGAGGCGTCTCTGATTATCCGTTGCCCCTTCCTCATACCGAAACATGGATACAATCCAACAGCTTGTTGAGCATGGCGCTAGGCGCATTACTTGCATTGACATGCATACCACCGGAGAACCCACGAGAGTCGTCATCTCAGGCTACCCTTCGTTGTCTGGTACGCTCCTTGAACAACGTATTCAAGCTAAAGCACATCATGATCATATCCGAAAACGTCTCATGCTCGAGCCTGCCGGACATGCAGACATGTATGGCGCTATCTTGCGGCCAGATACCGAACTCACGAGGTCGGGAGAGGCCCATATTGGAGTCCTGTTTACGCACAATGAAGGCTATAGCACCATGTGCGGGCATGCAACCATAGCTCTGGGTCGACTACTGGTGGACACGCATGATTTAGAGGTCTTTCCGCGGCGGCACGATATCCAACGCGGGCCAGAACTGAACACTGTCGTTGTAAATCTGCATGCTCCTTGTGGCCTCGTCAGGGTTACCGTTCCAACCAACGCAGATCTCACGCTCTCTGACCCTTCGCGCCCGGTATCATTCGTATGTGTTCCATCTTTTGCCACAGGAAAAGATATCACAATTGCAATACCCTTGGAAGATAAGTGGCCGGAGTTGGGGGGTCGTGATAGTGTCAATGTCGGATTTTGCTATGGTGGCGCTTTTACTTGTTTGGTCTCTGCACAAGAGCTTGGATTTGGAAGCGGAGGGCTGCGTCATCCAGTAGCCCATGAAGCGTTGTGCCGTGCTACAAAGAATTTGAAGGCTGTTGTGAATCAGGATTCTCGATACCAGAAGTATCTAACACATCCAGAGCACACAGATCTCGGCTCCCTGTACACAGTCATAGTGACTGACAAGAGCATCGGGCGTATTTTGGCCGACTCTAAGGGCGCAGAAACGGGGTTGTGCTATTTCGCTGATCAGCAAGTGGATCGTTCACCTACAGGCAGCGCAGTAGCTGCTAGGGTTGCGTATGCATATGCTACAGGTGAACTTGAAACAGGCCAGTCTTGGACATTCCATTCTCTGGTTTCTAATGCAGCAGACGGGCAGGGCGGCTTCGTAGGAACTGTCCTGGACGCAATCCCGGCATTATTCGATTCAACAAAAATGTTGGCAACTCCAATAGATGTTAAGATTGAAGGACGTGCATACTACATCGGATCTCATAATTTTATTACAGAACCAGAGGATCCGTATGGTAACGGGGGATTCCTTTTCAGGAGACTATAGCTAGTAAAATAGTTATCCAGAACTAAGACGGTTAGGTAGATATAACGCACCCTGTAACACCCTACATACATATGACGGAGCGCATGCAAGCTGAGATTGAACTCAAATTCACTAGGTTACCACTTCCAACTGACATTTGGCTTTCGTTAATCTTCGGCCGAGCACAAAATTGAAGTGCACAGGGTTTGGTATTGAACTCCTGCGCTGAACTTTTGATGACGTCGAATGCAGCCCTGCTCAATGCTTGTGATTATTTGATAATGTTTTTGAAAATATGCTATCTCCTACCAAGCACAAAACATGCGTGTATCTTTGACCTCAGCAGAAGCACGATACTCCAACGGGGCTGAAGTGGGGTTCTTATCGCCAGCCCATGTTATCAGCTTGTCATGATCTCATTGGGCATATACAAGCGATCCACTCTTTGCTATACCCCGGCGTCCTCAAAATCACGTCCCTTTCATACTCTGTTGTTTCGCGCACATGTATACCAGACATCTAAAAGTAAGCTTGGCTCATGTCCTCGTGTCTAGCGCGGCGATTTGGGCTGCTTGTTATGCGGAGCAGAATCTCACCTACTTGCCGGATGTCAACTCCCCTCAACAGCCTTACCCGTATGGCTTTCCACCTCAGGAAGCTGCAGGTACTTCGGCTCTTTTCCCCGTACCACCATGTTCCGGTGTGACTCTCGAGGAGGCGACTATCGACCAATTGCAAGAGTACTTGCGCAAAGGGACGTTAAACTCGGTGGAACTACTGAAATGTTACCTCAGGAGGGCTCGGCAAGTCGATGGGTACATTAATTCCATCATTGAGTTGAACCCAGACGCTGAGTATATTGCTACAACACTGGATGCTGAACGTGCGGCTGGGCAAGTACGAGGTCCACTGCATGGCATTCCGTTCATCGTCAAGGACAATATAGCCACAAAAGACCAGATGGAAACTACAGCGGGAAGCTGGATGCTGTTAGGGAGCGTGGTGCCACGAGACGCGCATGTTATTGCCAAGCTGAGGCAAGCAGGCGCGCTGCTCATGGGCAAAGCAACCCTGTCAGAATGGGCTGATATGAGATCGAATAACTACTCAGAGGGCTACTCTGCGCGCGGAGGTCAGGCGAGAAGCCCGTACAACCTGACACTTAATCCAGGCGGTAGCAGCTCAGGCAGTGCTGCAGCCGTGGCAGCCAACGTAGTTCCCTTTTCTTTAGGTAGGCTGTTCCCACCCTTAGTCACGTTCAGAGCATATCATTGTAATTGAACGTTCCTTGTATGGGGACGCAAAGAACTTTGCACTGAGCCGTTGAATTTTGAACTAAGCATCTAACATGCACTAGGCACAGAAACAGATGGAAGTGTTATCAATCCCGCAGAGCGCAACTCCTTGGTTGGCATCAAACCTACGGTCGGATTAACAAGTCGTTCTGGTGTGATTCCCGAAAGTATTCACCAAGATACAGTAGGAACCTTCGGACGAACTGTTCGCGACGCTGCATATGCATTTGACGCAATACATGGTATCGATCTACGAGACAACTATACGCTCGCTCAAGCATACAAAACGCCGCCTGATGGCTATATGCAATTCATGAGCAACAAATCTGCTCTCCAAAACGCGACCTTCGGATTACCGTGGAAGAGCTTTTGGGTGTACGCGGACGACGAGCAACAAGCACAGCTTCTTTCTCTCATATCGATGATGCAGGCTGCAGGCGCAATCATCCTCAACAACACTGAGCTACCGAACTACAACACGACGGTCTCGCCTGATGGCTGGAACTGGGACTATGGGACAACGCGTGGATATCCAAACGAGTCAGAGTATACTGTTGTCAAGGTCGATTTCTACAACAACATCAAAGCATATCTTTCGGAACTAAACAACACGAACATTCGCAACTTGGAGGATATCGTCGCATACAACTACGCAAATGACGGGACAGAAGGTGGCAATCCGTGGCCTCTGGGCGTTCCCGCATTCTATTCCGGGCAAGACGGATTCCTAGCGTCGCTTGAGACGAAGGGTTGTGATGGACGAAACGTACTATCAAGCCCTTGCCTTCACGCAGCGCAGTACGAGAGAAGATGGTATTGACGCCGCACTTGCAAATGGTGGAAGTCCACTAGATGCATTACTAGTTCCCCCTGACGTAGGCCAGACTTACCAGATTGCTGCGCAAGCTGGATATCCGATGATCACTTTACCGGCAGGTGTGCATTCTAGCACGGGGATGCCGTTTGGGTTAGCCCTCATGGGATCTGCGTGGAGTGAAGCAAGCTTGCTCAAATGGGCGAGTGCTATTGAAGATCTGCAACTGAGTACTGAGGGGGGCTATTAGAAGAACGTTGCCGAAGTGGTATGGGTATCTGGAGAGGAATATCCCAGTGAGGAACTTATAATCAAAGATGAAGGCGATGCATAGGAATGGCGAGGTCTTATTGTTACTATCGCTTAGGTCTATTTGTAACATCTCCATGTTCTATACTACAGGTCGCACATCGTCAATATCGATGACGTGATTTAGAGGCGTTCGAAGTGCCCCTATAGCAGAAAATTTACACCTCGCTCATTTCAGGCCAGGGTGTTGTCATTTATAGTTGTGTGCGCATGGACATTTTCCAGACCACCATACTCTATTCATCTTGCGAATCATCTGAATCCGAGTATTCGTCCTCCTCCGGCAATGCAACATGCATGTTGTCCACATCATAGCCTGCTGCACGGAACAGCTCCAACTGCTTTTCCACAAGCTCTAGCTTCTTCTGTGCAGCTTCTTGACTATCCTTTGTTCCGTTCATGCCTTTGCCCGGATATCGGATACGATCAATGTTCGGTGGTACAACGTCCTGGTTGTATGGAACAACGTTGTCTTCCTCCTCCTCTTCTCCTTCTTGCATGGAGACAGAATGATACCGCGCATCGGTATATTCTTTAGGTAGGCAGATTCGAACAGCCCTGGGATCTTCTTCGTCGCTGTCCTCGAGGTCTTCTTTTGAGCTGTTCGACATGTCACTGTCATTATCATTTTCTTCATGAAATGCCTTGAGCTTCTTCTGCATGTGTGCATTGCCAGCAGGCTCAAAGTCATCTTCATCGCGTCCGCGCTTGCGTTTCTGGCCTTCCTTTTCCGTGGATGCGCGTTGAATTTCCAAATGTCTGCCCTTCTCGGGATCGGTAGAGCTCGCATATTGATACATGGGAGTACCGTCATGGGCAGAACGACTGAGTGGAGTCGGGAGTTCCGTAGCGCGGTTCATTTTGCTGGCCGCTCTATAACATTGACCATCATGTTCGTGGTGATGATGGTACGCCTGGCACACAGCGTCTGGATCCTCCAAGGATAATGGAAGAACACCTTCACATTCTAGCTTGGCCGTCAGGGTCTTCAGCTTTTCCTTCATATTTTCACTCCAGTTGTTCAAGCCGTAATCAACTAGGAGGTCACGCCCATTCCGACCCTTCACGATGAGGACCCCAACTAGGAAGTCAATTCCCTTGTCATCATGCTGAGCAAGAAAGTTCAAGAAGGTCGGGTCGAATCCCAAGATGTCAAAAGGCTCCATGGGTCCCCACTCAGTCTTGAGCAAGTGAGCTGTTGGCCGGTGTAGTTCTTCGTGCCACCGGTCTATGATCATGTCGCATACATGATCTGCTCCCATGTACTGCGAGAGCATGTATAGATCCTGGAGCTTCTGCATTGTCCATTGGATCTCGGTGGCTCTGACGGTCGTTCTACCGCTCGTTCTACCGCCGACCGTAACTTCGACCAGATCATGAGTTGGCAAGGAGGACCGTAGGGTGGGCGAGATGCATGCGATGAAGTGTTGGATAGTTGTCTGGTCGATATCATCACCAAACAAAATCGTGTTTGTAGCCGCATCATTGTTTAACGTATCGCGGAGTAGCCTGGAGTATTGGACAGCACAATCCCGTCGCAATACAGGCCGGCTAGGGTGCCCGCGCAGAGCATCGCCATCAGCATTCTTGAAGCTGAGGACGGCTTTGTGGTGAAGATTTGCGTAATATCGATCGATGTCGCTCTGCACCACTTGCAGCTGGGAATGGAAATCAGACTTAGGCATTATTTTGATGCTATCCATGTTAGTCAACTTGGTATGTGGTATCCAAAAGCGTGCACTTACCTTATGCGCTCCGCTCCTACGCTGGTGCTGGTCGTTGCAGTCTCGAGGATCTTTGAAGAGAGGCTTAGAAGTTCGGTATCTTCTTGCCTCACAGCGTGCTCGTCTGCAGCTTCGGTACGATCTTCTGGAGCAGGCGTGGACTTCCCGTGTTTCTTAGGGCATGACATACGACAATTTGATGCAAATATTATGTGCACGGCTTCATAGATGAGGACATGATTAATCCGTAAGGTCGAATTGAGTATCGTTTGACTTCCTATATCGGGCCCAGTCTCAATGCCAATGCTTTCTTGTTCGAGGAGCTCAATTCTCCACACAACCCTCGTCGTTTATACCATGATGGACATCGCCCAAAAGAGGTTGAGCTGAACACTGATTGCCCATGCTAATTAAAGTCCATGTCTCCAGTATCCCAGTTGTCTGTGTGAATCCCTTCTTCTGAAGGTAACTCTTCTTCGATTTCGTCTTCGTAGTCATTACCTACAAGCGCTGCGAAGTCGGGTTCGTCGTCGTCTTCGTTGTAGTTCTTTTTCTGCTTTGAGGCCAGGCGGTTGCTCTTGCGAGGACTCTGGTTTGGACCTATTTTGAAGTGTCAGTCATCTTAAGAACGCTTGTGAGGATAACCAATTACCATTTTTTTCTGTCGCTGGTTCTGACTCTTCTTGTGGGAATGTATGCGAAGGGTCGAGGCAAGTGACCACTCGTTGTACAGCAGCCTTCAGTGCTGCATCAGACTCTTCGGAGCCGGCGTCTTCTGGTGTAGCGTCTTTCAGGCGTTCCAAAATAGTCCAAAGAGAACGCAATGCGGAGATTGCATTGGCGTCCAGCTCAAGTCCAAGATCCATACTGCTCTGTCCTTGCACATGTGGACTATTCAATAACTTTTGCATGTCCTCTTGCAGATTCTCCTTCGCTCTCTGAAGCTCATCGACACGGTTAGGGCGCCGTACACCTTTCTTTGCCTTACTTGGCGTGGTAGTAGAATGGTGTGCCACGTCCCTGATGTCCTGAATGACGTTGAAATAGTCACTGTCTTTGACGGCGTCCAAATTCGATTCCATTGCTAGAATGAGTGTCGATTTTGTTTCTGGGTAGGTGTGATCGTGTTCCTCAAAGATGTGTTTGCGGTATCGGTAGTAGTAATCAAGCGCGCGTCATCACCTGCAAACGCGAGGTCCGCCTCGCTCACCGCCCTTTTTACTTCCCTTTCTCTCACCTATCTGAATCTACAACCCATAGTCATCACAAGATCTCTCAGGTTGCGCTTTCTCTTCCTGCTTCAGACCATCATCATGTCGACGACGCCATCGCCCATTGTCGCAAGCGAGCCCACAAGTACAGTCCTCGACACGACTGCAGCTTCAAGCGCAGGCAACGAAGTCGAGGTTGAAGACCTTGTTCAAGATCCTCGGACAGACATTGCAAAGAATGAGTTTCTCGAGAAACTCGTAGTTGGCGTTGCTGGCCGCGTTCGCCATCAAACCATCTACATCCGCACTCCAAACAACAAGCGGTCGAAAGACCAATACAAACCAGAAGTGGATGCACCAGTTCCTGGACGGACGCTGTCCATTCTTGCGACCTCCGCGGAGAAGGAAGGGAGACATGATACTCAGCCATTCCTCGTTGTCGGGATAGTGCTCGCGCGAAATCCTATGAAGTATTCGGACAAGGGAACCGGTAGGGGAGGCCGAAACGCGGAGAAGAGCAAGGCTCGCGATGCAAGAGGAACACTTCCAGCCGAGTCTAATATCTTGAGGGCTGTTGTCCCGATCACAGAATACATCAGTCAGGCGAGTGTCAAGTACTACATCGCATGCAATGAGGTTCATGGACTATGCGGCCTGCGTACCATTGTCGGCGATGCCATATTTTTCTTCGAAGAGATCTGGACCGACATACCCAGTGGTGCTGATGTCAAGCAGCGGAGGTCACTCCTTGGTTCAGCCTGCAAGACCCTCGCCTCCATGAATAAGACACCAGATCCGAGAGCCGTCACAACTATCAAGAACTCCAAAGATCCGACAGCGTCCAATGATCTATCCGTGACACGACATGCGAATGCCGCGAATCTGCTGCTTATGCAGTATTCCATTTTCCACTTGGGCAAAGAGCGTAGCGACATTGAAGCCATGATGCAGACTGTCAAGAACATCCTACCGGACATTGAGAAGAAGCCTTCAAATGAGGGTACGGCCGCTTTCTTCGTCTTCACAGAGGCTCTAGAGGAGAGCGATGCAAAGAAATTGATCGCAGAGGTCATGGTATGTACAATGTCTCATGCTCACAGCACATCAGCTGCTAATGTATTTACAGTTCACATATCCGAGAATCTGCTCACTCGATGTTAACCTGATACTCGCCCTTCACGATGTCCTACGGAAAGAAGGGCTAGGAGACTCTTTACCATATCAGAGCCTTGCTGATTTCCTGGAATTTGGGCATGCTCGCGCGAAGGCTGGCTGGAATACCGACATACTTCCTAAAGTCGTGCACAACATCATCCAGGACATAGAGATGATCAACAAGAACCGGACCCCTTCCTGGGCTTGGACATCGTCCGAACTAGATGAGGGGAATGAAGCGGCGGCTTTGGTACGCTTTATTCGTGTAGTACGCCAACTGCTACGTGAGGTTCAGGAGTATTTGTGGGCTGGAGACAAAGAACTTCGCGAACAGCATGGAGGACTCCCGTCGCATGCATCAATTGAAGCATTGATGACCAAAATCGGAAATTGCGTAGACAAGACCGCGCTGATGGCCTTAATGGAGCAAGTGTTCGCAATTCATGGGGGGCAATTGGCGAGTCAGAATAGCAAGGGTGCTGAATACATCAAACAGGTTATAATCATCATTGATGCAGCACTGGGTGGTGCGCAGGATGGTTTCGTCTTGAGTCAGGAGCAGTAGTGTGCATTGGCCCTGAGAAGGATGCTTTAACTTCTATTCATGGCTTTCAAAGCCTGGATGCATTCACTTCAGCTTGGAGAACTGTATACCATTTTGGGATTTACTCTCAGTCTACCCTCATTATGATTCATCTAGCTATCAGAGTGATAGCTACAGCGATGGCAAGTCTGCAGCTTCAAAGGCGCAGCGGAAATGAAGGGGATTCACATCATAAGATAGGACAATATCACCTCCCAAGCGACTGTATAGTTCACATGTGCCCAAAACGTTTGAACAGTCAGGCATGCCTGTTGATATTGATGCAGCTGCTGATATATAAGTGTACATCATGTCGATGTTTTCAGTTTGGACAGAGTCCATGTACACCATGCCCACTCAACATGATTCGTTATGCTCAGTCCTCATCCCCATGACCAGGAGAACCACGTGTGCGATTGAATCCCCTGCAACCGAAGGCAACCAAGTCCGCTCTTGTCTTCTCATTGATGCCTGCTTGCTCCACCACCTCAATGCCCTTCACCGCTGCAATAGTTTGGGCAATAAAAAAGTCGTGATCATCGACCGAGTAGGTATGATACGGTTCCTCTTTGGGGAACCGGAACGTAATCTGGTATTCACGCAAGCCAGTCTTCTCGGATAAACCTCGAAGGCTCCGGAAGTCCCTCCAGAAGTACGGGAAGACGAGGTGTACGTGGGTTGACGCTGTCGGCAGATCCTTAACCGAATTCATCCATTCTTCGAAGACATCGTGAGCGCCTTGCTGCCTTCCATGCGGCTCTTCCATTTCCAACCATTTGGAGAACGTCCTGCGATCTGTTTCATTCATACTGGCGCCGAAGTCGAACTCTACATGGAGCTCTATCTCGCGTGTGCAGACCGCTGAGTGTGCAGCGAATGCTTCTGCGAAAAGACGCAGCGCGTCTGGTGAGGTGAAAGTGAAGAGAATCCAGGGTGTGACATAGCTGAGGACTTCGTCGGCGATTTCTGCCACTTTCGTGATTTCTTTGCTGAAAAGCTGGCTTGTGCCACTTTCGTTGACCGTATCGAGGTAGAAAGTATGGACGCTGTCCGATACTGTGATCGTGCCATCTGGTCCTACTGACTTGTACAAGCGCTCGACCTGCTTGACATTGTCTGGAAGTGCTGCGCATTTGTAAAGCATGTTTCGAATCTCTCCTGGAAAGCGGTGGTGGGTGACGTCGGCGGACTGCGTTTTCTGGCGTTTGTTACCGATTGTCTGCACGCTTCGTAAGTTTGTTTAATAGAACTACCACAATTTGTTCTCACGTACCTGCATGGTTGTGATCGCAATGGAAGTAGCTGGGAGGTTTGGTAGCAGTAGCAAGCAGATGGCGGGAGCGGGAGCATGTGTGGTTCCTTCCTGGTCATGCTCTCACTGCAAACGGCCAACAGACGTGGCGGCTGCCTGTTCTGTCGCACCTGTCTGTTTGACTCGCTCCACACACACCGCTTCTTCACCTTCACTTGCACCTAGCCCTCGAGTGTCACTCATCCGTTTTGCTCCGGTTCTTCTTCAAACCTCACAATCTTTGCTCCCTTCTGCACCCGTCTTGTTTGCCCCTGGCTGAAGTGTGCCGCCTTCACGCCTCGCTCCAGAGCTCAATAACAGGCATAATGGACGCTGCCCATGATTTCAACTCGTCGGACATAGAGTTCGATGAAGAACCCTCGGTGGCACGCAATGACCGCCTCTATGGCCAGGCCTCTATCGACAAGATGATCGCTGCCGCGGAGCGAGATCGCATCGCCTCCAAGAAGACCGTCAAGCACTTGAAATTCCAAGCCCTCTCCCCAGGCACCCAGGATCATCAGTCAATCTGGGTTCGCCGTTTCAACACCTTCAGAGAGCATGTCCTTCGACAATCTACAGACGCCCCGTTTACAGGAGCCGATATCATCCGTTTCCTCGACTCTGTCATAGGTAACAATATTACATTGCTGTTATGGCTTCCTTACTGACAGCTCTCCTAGGCAAGATTATTCCGACAGATTCTGGTAAGCCTGCCCCCAGTTTGGGCCTCGTCCAATCTGCAATCAAGGTTTTGATCCAGTATGGAACGTTCCGCTGGCCACGCGAAGGCTTCGCCATCACATCACACGATAGCGCCAGATTGAAGTCCTTCACAACGCAAGCCGTCAAGGAAAACCGCCTCACGACTGGTACATGGCGAAAACGAACGTGGATCGGATTCGTCACGCTGTCTCGCATGATCCGAGCGTTCCTCACACACCATATCGAGCACGGTGCTTGGAACTTCGATGTGATAATGTCGAAATGTCTCTCGGTTGTCTTGATCTCATCTCTGGCATGCCGAAGCGGAGACATTGCTCGCAGTCATGGATACAAAGGAATGGAGTACATGCAATACAAACACATCGAATTGTACTTACCAGATGATGTTGGAGACGAACCGCAATTCCACCAGCTCCGAGCGGCTGTAAATATCGAGTTCGCAAAGGGCGCGAAGCAGACACTCAACGAAAATTTCATTCGATACCTGCGTCCTTTGGACGATGTCGAATCGGTACACGTGTGCCCTATAGCTCTGCTGCTTGTACACGCACTACGGAATGGTCTGGTCCACGGAACTACTGTCGAAGAGGTCCTTCGTCACACACTCGCTCAGGCAGATCGACACGTCAAGTGGATATATCCTGATCGTCCCATCCTGACAGCGATCGCTCGCAAGCCTAGCCGCTGCGACCTGGATGTTG
Source organism: Neocucurbitaria cava (assembly GCA_027946455.1). Classification (NCBI taxonomy): domain Eukaryota; kingdom Fungi; phylum Ascomycota; class Dothideomycetes; order Pleosporales; family Cucurbitariaceae; genus Neocucurbitaria; species Neocucurbitaria cava. Next base: position 1,764,811 of record JAPEUY010000005.1, on the reverse strand, counting down.
TTACTTCACCTTGGCAAATAAATGATACTGTCAAGCAAATGGGAGTTCTGTCTGGTATGCTCACCCGAGTACATGCCCACGCATTACGTCTTGGTGCCATCCGAGACTACGCGCACATGCCCAAGAACACATCGAACACCATTGTAAGCACGGATGATCTTAGGAGATTTGCGGGCCATAGTCACACCGCAATGACAAAGGGTGTCACGGAGAAGTACGTCGGTGACATTGCGTCCGAGTACTATAACAACAGGGCCGCGATGGGCGGCGTCCATCACCGTCGAGAACCCAAATTTGCCGTCGACAAGCAAGCCGTTCTCAGAACCAAAGGCCCGGTGACAAAGGACGAGATGCAAGCAGATATTGACATACACATGCCTGATAAGACTATCGGTGACCTAACACGCAATGAGAGAACGAGTGTCACGCATCGCGTTCGACGTCAGCGAGTGGAGACGTTGGCAACTTCAGCAGTTGCAGAACCACTCTCAATACGGACATCGTCCAATGGGAAGTTGAAGGCAGCACCAGCTCTAGCTCAGGCCAAGGCAAAGGACGTGCCAAGCAGGAAACCAAAGCCAACGACGTCTGTCGCGCGCGATGTCGGCAGCAAGGATTCTGCTGTTGGATCATCGTCCTCCGAAGATCTCGTCCTTTTATCCACAATCGACCCAGCGTTGCTCGATGAAGAGTCGCTTGCAGCACTGCATGTACCCGATGCCAACATCGATGCTTTGCAGGCAACTATTTTTGGGGCTGCCAACGAAAACGAGGCAGGACAAGATACTGAGACGGCACCAGGCCTTGAAGGCATAGCAACGGACCCTTCATCTCAAGACCACGGAGAAGATGCAGCGCGCATCGTTCTTGGTCAAGGTCCAGAAGACACCGATCGGACGGTGTCCAATGCTGTTGACTGGATCAACTCGTATGCCAAGTACAACGTTGTGAACAACGCTATATTCGCGAGGAATTGGTTGTCATTCTCGGAGAAGGGTGCATCTTTCGAGGAATCTATCGGTCACCATGCTATGCGTGGTAACTCTCGAGACGAGCCCACGCCCTATATGTTCCACTGTCAGCAGACTCCGGGCTGCACCTACAGCAATATCCGAGAGTATCATGTCACGCAGCACGAGGGTATTTGCAGTGAGCTTCTCGTTGAGGCCGTGAAGAAGGCCGAGAACACTGATGAGGATGTCCTGCGGTGCACATTCCCAGGATGTGAGTATGCGACAAAATGCGGCGAACGTCTACTTCAATTACATGTACGGTACAAGCACAATTGGGAACCAAGAACCTGTGAGGAATGCGATGATGGTACGATCTACTACACCAAATGGGCCTTGTCCAATCATCAACAATCGGTGCATAGTGGTCGCTGGCCTGCGAAATGTACCTTTCCTCTCTGCCCGGATAAACAGGACTTCAAATCCGCCGGTTCAATGGAATACCATCTCAAACGCAAGCACAACCTTCTGACAGCAGAGTCTCGCATACCATACATGCCACCAAGGCCCGAAAAGACGCCATGGGTCACGCAGACATGTGTGCGGTCAAGTTGCCCCTCTCAATCAACCTTCGACAGGAGATCGAAGATGATGAGACATTTGAAATCGTATCACAATATGTCTATCGAGGAGGCTGAAGACTTGATCAACAATAACGCTGTTACACAAGCGATTATCCCCGAGCAACGGATTGTTGGACCAAATCGCAATGCTAAGAGGCTACGCAACCGAAAAATTGCCGCTGCTGACAAAGAAAATGTCTCACCAGATCCGTTGGACGATGCCCAATATGCTGATGAGGAGGAGGAGGACACGGGTGCCACGAAGAAGATGAAGAAGCAGAGGAAAAAGTAGGTGGTTGGCGCGCAAAATTGCATGCAATGAGGAGGTCAGTGTGGGAATGTGTGCTATTATCACTGTTATCATCGGATGAATACTGCTACTAAAACATGGTGTTTTCGGATGATGACTACAACCCAAAAAAAGATGTTATCGGATATCCCTACTACTAGGATATATAGTTTAGTGTCATCTAATGGATGTGACAATTCCAGCCCATGCACCTGTACTCTCAACTTTGTAGTATGATTTGAAAGTGTCGTTGATGAGCAGGGCATTGAACATGGACCCATCGAAGCCATTGCACGTGGAGCAGAAGAAACCAACAACAGCGCAGACGTAGAGCAACATAGCAGAACGGGAGAATCGTCTGGGAGGCTCCTTGAGCTTGGCCTCTGCGATAGCTTCATAGCCAGAGATGACCCTCACCTCGGCCACAACCTTGGAATCCTGATCAATGGTAAGCTTCCAATCCTGTCTCACAAGCGCATATAACTCACGACATGCTCGGAAGTCGTCGTATCGACGTGCGTAGCAGTGTTTTCCTTGAGGTCAGCCATTGTGACGGTAGACGGGGCTCCAGACAAGAGCTGCTGCTGCTTGCTGATGACAACCACGAACGAGAGACATGGTCAGGATATAAACATGTTCGAGTCCTACGCTTCCTAGGCCTAGGAGGCCAGGATGAGGCCCAGGAAGGCTAGGATTTCGGGGTCTGGCCCGCAATATCCGGGTGTTCGCTGCATCGCAGTGGTGCGTCGGTTGGGGCATGATTCTGGAAACGTGCAGCCGAGTAGATTGGGCACGGAGACGCTGACTCCGTGGCCTGATCAGGAAGCGGCTCCAGAACGCCTCAAAAGCCTCACCCGTACAACGGTGCAGGGGGTGAAGGGCATAGGTTCGACTACAAAATGCGGAGGCGTTGTCAATACACTTCGCGAACGTACTGTGTAGTCCACACTGCAGCAGCGGGCCACACAAACCGGTTGGTGAGGCCGCAGCTTGACGCCACCACAGCTCCATACCTGGTTTCCCAGTGGGAAGACTTTTGTGCAGGCTCAGGGTGCGGAGAGCCCATGGGGCCCCGAATTCCGGGTCTACACTACCAACTAGCGCTCCAGGGTCTAACGGCCTCGGTTGTCTCGACAGGGCTGGTTCAATGGGCCTGTAGTGCAGTTGAGAATGCTGTGACTACACGGGTGGCCCCAATGTTTTGCCCTGCTTCTAGAAGAGCGTCTGTAGAAAACAATCTCGAGACCGCTAAGTTGCACCAAGTATGGATTACTGCTAGGGCATATTGCTCAGGAGTTTGAAGAAAGATGAGCGATCTTGTAACCAAGTAGGGCCGTGGTCGTGCTTGTGTCCTCTAGGTGGAACGATCCGCTCGCGCGGCAGGCCAGAGTCTCATGGGATAGCAAGGTTATCGCTGATAGTATTGGTTTTATCCGCGAATGAGATGGTGCAGATGGAGCAAGCACCGCGTGGTACGTGTAAAGGCAATTGCTGACGGCTGGACAAGCCCTGCTCGAGAGTCGACGAAGGAACAACCGTGGAATGCTCTAGCCACTAAAGGCTATGAACATGCGGTGGCCTCTGACTAGCTGGTGGGATGGCATGCATACCTATGTGAGAGCGCTGCGAGGCCGACTAGGTAGGTATGTACCTAGCAATGAGGAGACGTGGAGAAGCCTGAGGCGGAGATATTTCCGCCACTCACATACATGCACCCCATGCCTTTAGCGAAGCGTTAACGATCAGATCACCGTTTGCGAGCTGCACCTGATACCAATACACAAGCAACACGGAGGAGAAGCCTCCGTGCCCGTTCCTCTCGCGTCAGAACTCTAACTAAACCGTGCGAAATCTATGGGGATGTATGTATGCATACCATATCGAACTAGTTCTACCACGATGAATGGTCCGCATCTTGGCACATCGCGCCTTTCCATCTCGCCCCGTCTACCACATTTTTTGGCCAACGGAAGAACGGACCGCTTTCAATTTCGTGCAGCAGCGCATAAAGCGCGTCTCGTAGTCTGTGCATGTTTGGCTACTCACGTCTTTCTTTCTTTGGCCAATCGAAAGATTCGGCGCTTGGATCCACGGCGAAAATTCGCCTACGAGACCTCAAGGTAGCTAGGCACAATTCCACTTAGAGGTTCTTGCTTTACGTGGTAGACGCCAGAGCTAGATATCATACTGGAAACGTTGTCCGCGGTTTTACAGAGTCTACATCTGCTAATTTATGTCCTTACCGAATTTCGCAAAAGTCAATCGCGCTGCTTTAGTTATGTGATGAGCCATCTTTATCCCATCTTTAGTTTTGGTTAGTCTGTCAACATTGTCAATAGAACTCAACCATCGACAGAGTAGGTCCAACTATGCACAAATGAAGCCGTGCACATAATATTTGCATCAAATTGTCGTATGTCATCCCACTCTCCTCTATCATCGAAGATGATATGTAAATACTAGCAAAAACCATTGGACGCTACCAAAACCCACATGCAGGACACTCTTCAGAAATCATCCCAGACATCTGGTCTGTGGTCGTCGTCCCTTGTGATCACGTCCATGACCTTCGTGTTGAACCTGTGTTTCCGATCACGCGCTTTAGCCTTGTAGTGCTCAGCTTTACAATTTTCTGCAAGCAGCGTGATGTGTGTAACCGGTCGCTGCGCGCCAGGTCGCCAAGCACGCTTCATTGCCTGAACTTCCCATTCGGCTTTCCACCAGGGGCTACACTGAATCACGACGTTGGCCCAAGCAATGTTGAGCCCAACTCCTCCCGCAGCACGAGACATTAGTAGGACTTTCGCCCCCTCTGCTTCGCGGAAGTCTGTTAGAGTGGAACCACGCTTCTCTGCCGGCACGCGACCATCGTATCGAAGGCTTTCAACTGGCTCATACATCGACTCGAAGGCGATTTGGACAATGTCCAAAAAGTAAACACTTTCGTCGAATATAATCACCGAGCACTTGGGATCTAGATCTCGCTGCTTGTTGAAGACGTCGATGAGCGCATTGATGCGAGACGACTGCCAGTTTGAGTTCTCTTTAAGCCGTTCACGCCAAGTTTCCCACTCTTTAATTGACTCGGCATCATACAGAACATCATCTTCCTCATCGATTTGGTCCTTCTGTTCTTCCCGCCGGAGATGAGCCATTAGCGATACGAGATTGGGATGACACGCTTCCTGGAGGGCAAGCCTTAAACTTTTGAAGGCTGTACCTCGCTTCTGGCCCTTGCCCTTACCCTCCTTTGCTTTGATGTTTATCGCTTTTTGGTAGATGTCGAATGTCGCGTTAGACGTGAGTTCTTCGGACAAGTTGAGCTCGAACTTGAAAATGTGTTTGTGAAGTGGAGGTAGATTGATTATTGACTCAGGTCTCCTGACGATGAAATGATTGAGAATCTGGATGAATTTCAAGAAATTCTGGCCTTGCGGTGGTTTGTATCTGCCCGGGTACTTGAGATTCTGAGTTGCGAGAAGTTTCATCATCATCGTCTTGTTCCGAATGTCATGTCCCTCCACAAATTGCAAGAAGGAGAAGATGTCCGGCCAGGTGTTGTCAATTGGGCTGCCGGTGAGCATAAGGCACACATCGCACTGCTTGCGCAATTCCAAAACCGCGGCGAATGTCAAACTCCTTGAGTTCTTCACGGCGTTGACTTCATCGAGTATAATGTACGGAGACTTCGGTCCATTATTCTTCGGTTCGAAGATCTCAGAAAAGAAGCACAAGTTCGGGCGCTCAGGAAGGATACCTTGCCCACCAGTCTTCTTCATATCGGCGATCTTCTCAAGGTACCTGACTTTTTTCCGGTGTCTGGACATGACGAAGGGGTATGAAACGATGATAACATCCTGTTTCAGCAATGTCGTGGGAGGAATCGTGGGGTCCCGGACGACCATCACGCGGATGACACCCTGATTTTGGTCAGCGTCCAATAACTGAGGATTGAAATGGTGCAACTTACAGGTGTAAAGAATGTTGCAAACTCCTCAGCCCATTGTTCGAGGCAGCTAGCCGGTGCCACGACTATCGAGAATCGACCGGCCGATGCCTTGGCCTTGACGACAGCCATCATGGCCGGAAATGTTTTCCCAAGGCCGGGTGGATCTCCAATCAGCAGTGCCTTTGAGGGGCTTTTTGCACAGCGCTCGACCAGTCCTAAGGCTCTATACTGATGCTGACCCGGTTCTATTTCGATATAAGGGCATGGCGTGGGAAAATTGGGTGCAGATGAAGCATGGAGTTTCTTCTGCGTAGGACATCAGTAAGCTTCATAGCATTGGACAGTGTCTAACACTCACAACCTGCACGGCAAGGCCGTTCAACCATCTAGTTGTCTTGGAGAAGTCGACACCTTCATCCTCGAAGTCGCTGTTACCATCGATATATTCGCCGTCCTCATCCTCGACGACTACATCCTCGACGACTACATCCACTGGCGCGGCATCGTCGCTGCTATCTTCCTCTTCGTGCACAAAGAGCGTACCAGCGTCGTTGTCTTCACGGCTGGTGCCCTGGGAGAGTCCGTCGCCAGTCACGAGATTGTTCCGAATGACCTGGCGGATGTTGACTATGACCCTGCGGTCCTGCTGTATTCGCGATGTCAAGGCATGGGCGGTGTCCATTGCACGCTCCAAGAAACGCTGATTAGAAGCCATGTGGAAGCGTGTGCGTGCGCAGCGTATATATCCAAATGCCAGATAGAAATTACTATCTTGGATTGAGCAGATGTGGTGGATGGAGAGGTGGATGGCGTGTGGAAGTAGGTAGAATGGCGGGGTGGCGGTGAAATGTTGCGGCGGCGCTCTCACCTGCGAAATGTTGCGGCGGCGCTCTCACCTGCGATTCTCTCACCCCAGACTGCCTACTTTGACTATATACACACCGGCACGACCGTCTACACTACAAGTATCCAAACACACACCACACCGCGCGCGCATACACGCTTACCACTGCGGCTAACTAACCATCTTCACGCACACAACCATCATATTCTCCCTTGATTGACGACATGACCAAGCATGCGCAACACGACGATGCCAGCTCGGACGGCGTCCGAAGCCTCGCCGCTGCTCCAACGGACACCAGCACCCCAACAACAGTGGCAGAATGGGACGCTTTAGCAGCACAGGCTAGACTTGTATCGAACGGTGATGGCAGATCGTTCAAGATTTTTATCGACGGCTTAGAACGCACCGCGATGAAGGATCAAGAGGCTCGAGAGCTCTATGGAGCAGACACTGATGAGGACACTGATGAAAGGGAAGATGAAGACGAGGACGAAGACGAAGACGAAGATGAAGATGAAGACGAGGACGAGGACGAGGACGACGAAGACGACGAGGGACCGTATGGCGTTGGGGAGGACACCAATGACGATACTGGACCGATGCATGATGATGCCGGTGAAAGTTCAGACGCTGTCCAACACCTTACACAGGCACAGATCTGGGAACGCGCATCATTCCCGTACAAGACACTACCACCAGCAGCTGGTACAATTGGTGCTATTCAGTTCGGAGAAAGCGATACCGACAGCTACACGAGTATTACAAGCGACATAGATGACGAGCAGGAGGAAATTGATAACTGCGATATTCATTCAAGCTTCGTCAAATGTACGTGCAGCGAGATTGCCGGACGGAACGCGTGTGACATGCACATGGACGGTGTCCATTGTACTTGCCGCATTGGGGAAGAAGAGGTAGTTGACCCAGAATTGATGGATATCAAAGGTTGTGAGCCTGCAGACGAACCTCGAAGCCGTGAGGACCTTGTTGGCTACTTCACCCGCAGCAAGGCTGAGGGTTATGAGGATGAAGAGTAGCAGGATGGCTGACGAGAGGGTCAAGGACAAAAGCATCTGATTTGTATCTAGTCTAATTCTAGATATTAAGGGACCAAAGTCTCTTATTTGCATTTTTTGGATAGTATTTGCGCATGAAAAGTACATTCTTTGGACACAATGATGTTCTTGCGGACGAGGTGACGTTCTGGACAGTGACGTCATGGCCCTCCACACCTTCCCCATCGTCAGGGGTCTTGCCTTAATCCACCCAAGGTCATAAAAGAGTAAAGATTTAACACATCCCCAAAGGTCATTGGAGGTGTCGTCGCGCTCCCATTTATTGGTCCAGCTTGCGATACCTGGGGTCGTCGGATTGGCATGATGATCGGTGGTGCTCTGGGTTGTGCTGGTGTTATCATCCAGTCCACTGCCCCAGCACACAACCCAATTGGCCAATTTATGGGTGGCCGCTTCTTGCTCGGGTTCGCTGTTCCCATCATGACAACTGCTGGACCTCTTCACGTTGTCGAGACCGCCCATCCTGCCCATCGTGGTATCATCACTGGGCTCTACAACACCTTCTGGTTTGTTGGCTCTATCCTAGCAGCCGGCGTTGCTCGCGGCTCTACCAATATGTCTGGAAATCAAAGCTGGAAAATTCCCGTCTGGATGCAGATTCTCTTCCCTGCTCTTATCCTCTGTCTGGCTTGGTTTCTGCCTGAATCCCCCCGTTGGTTGTATACCAGAGGCAAGCACTCGCAAGCCAGGAAGACGCTCGCCAAGTACCATGGCAACGGCAACGAAGACAGTATCTGGGTGACTATGCAGCTTCGCGAGTACGAGGAGTACCTTAATATGGACGGCGGTGACAAGCGTTGGTGGGACTATGGTGCGTTGTTTAAGACGCGCCCTGCTCGCTACCGCCTTGCTTGCAATTGCACCGTTGCCATTTTTGGACAATGGGCGGGAAATGGTGCTGTTGATTATTTTATCGACGGAGTGCTCTCGTCGGCCGGTGTCACCAACGAAATTGAGAAGATGGACATCAACCTCGGCAAGTCATGCATGCAACTCACTTTCGTAAGTTTGACTACATCATCATATTCCAAAAAAAAAAATGCTTACGATCCTCAGGCTGTCATGGGTGCTTTCTTTGTCGACAGACTCGGTCGCCGACCAATGTTGATTGGAACATTCTCCACAATCTCATTCATCTGGGTAGCGGCCATCGCTGCCGTCGCCGTCAACGACAAGACCCACACCGACTCGTCCAGCAAAGCCTTTGTGGCCTTCGTTTTCATCTTCAACGCCGTTTTTGCCTTTGGTATCACACCTCTCCAGGCTCTATATCCCGTTGAGGTCCTCTCCTTTGAGATGCGCGCCAAGGGCATGGCCTTCTCCAATCTGTCGCTCACAGCCGCCATGTTGATCAACCAGTTCGCCTACCCCATTGCGCTCAGCACGATCAAGTGGAAGCTGTACATTGTGTTCGCTTGCTGGTGCCCAGTTCAAGCTTTCATCGTCTGGCTTTTCATTCCTGAGACCAAGAACCGTACGCTCGAGGAAATAGATGACATCTTCAACTCACCGAATCCACGAAACGCATCACTCGTCAAGAAGAAGATCGCCGCTGACTCTCAGGGCAATGTGCTGGAGGTCGAGAAGATTTAACGAACTACTTATGAAAGTCAACACCTAGTGGAAAGTGTCACACAGGCGGCATAACTGATTATAGTTTTTGAATCCAGAATAACAATCCTCCTGATGTCTAGAATATCCTTCGCAGCCACTTACTTTCTATCGCGTAGCAAAAGACTAATCCCTAGCTACTTATGCTAGTACATGTATATAGGCAGATACACGTTGCGACACTTTCTTATCCGGAGCATGTTGAGTCGATACACTACGAGTTGTCGACGAGAACGTCCACTGACCGCATAAAGCTCAGCCAATTAACACAGACTAGTAGTCCATCTGTCACCATAGAAGTTTGAGTTCAATTTCACAATAATCCTGTAGCACGAATCTCTGAAAATGACATGAACTACCACAGGAGCAGCCATCCTCTTTGATAAAGCCAAGAAATTAATCTTGCATGAAGCTGCGGTGCGATATCGTTACCGTGCTTAAGTCCTTCCTGACGTTGATATATCACAATATCTCGCTTCTCCGAAATGCTATACGACTACAAACTATGCACATCATACATGAAGCAACTAAGCAGGAAACTCGGGTATCTACAACGCCGTAAAAACAGCAGAACACAAACACAGCGCAACCATCAACCCGACACTAACACTCAACCCAGCCGCCGCATCTTCACCCTGACCTTTTTGACCCTCTTGAAATCCGCCGCCCATATACAGCGCCCCCAACGCCGTCAACCCCCCATCATCATCAAAAAGCGCCACGCCATCCCCCGTCCACTCATTCGCGTCATTAGTCCTGAACGCGCCAAACCACGCGTACCGCTCCACATACTGCTCTTTATCCAGATACGGCAGAGTCTGGTTCATCATCTGCACTGTGTTCTCAGCACTTTGCTGCGGGAGCGCCATTTCGGTGACCCAGATCTTGAGCGGCACTTCTCTGGATGAATCATTGGTGTTGTAAAACTCGTCTAGCGACCCGAGCCATGCGGCAAGCCCGCCGAAAGCGCCGTACCAATGCGCCGCGATGAAATCGATGGGACAGCCGTTTTGGCTGTCAATCTCGTAGCAGCTTGTGTTGAAGTCGCGGAGCCAGTTGAGGCCGTTGGGACTGCCTGTCGTACTGGGGTGACTTATCTTCCACTTTCTGCCACCTTTCTCGCCGGTCCGAAACGGGACGACGTAGTCTATGTACGCTTTCGCGGCATCTTCGGGGCTGATCGCACTCCCACCACTTCCTTGCGAACCGTCTGGTTCGTTGAAACTCAATAAATGTGTACTTGACTGGGGTATGTTTTTGATGACGGTTTCAGTCCGCGAGTCCTGCGTGGCATCGATGCCGTGGATCATGGGAATGAACTCGAGTGTGTTCAAAGCAACGAGATTGCTGTTTGGATAGGGAGACCAGTTGTAGTACCATTTGAGCGGAGAGTTGGATGTGGTCAGGAGGCTATTGTCGGAGACGTGGGTATCGCCATTGAAAGCGAAGCCACGTTTTGAATCTTGCGCGAGAGCTGTCGTTGTGAAGAAGGCAAGTAGCGACGCGAATGGTAGTATTTGCCGACTGTGGCGCTTGTGGCGGTGCCTTTGGCTTCCAGGCATGACTGTGTTGTTGCGAGTAGAAGTGGGTTAGGAGTTCCCTGTTTCCGTTGCGGCTGAAGGCTATCAAGATGAGAATGGATATAATCAGAAACCCAGTCTATACCTCATGACTTCAGTCTCTCGAAGCATTTTGTGGCGAAGTACATGACCATGCTGGGCATGCGTCATCACCATTGAAACTTGGCAGGTGCCGAACATGCAACGAGGATGAGATTAAAACGATCGGAGTTGATGCCCAAAGGACGGGGAATCGGTCAGATAGGGCTTAGAGGATTGATGTTGAAAGTTGTCATGGTCAGTCTTGTGAGAAGTAGGGTCCAATGCGCTGCAGGTGTGCAAGGACCTTCCAACTCAAATCAAGCTTAGCGCTTCGCGATTTTGGACCAGGTGTTGTCTGAACGTCTCTCAAGATTGAATAAACAACATATTAGACACTTACCAGCCGTTAGAATTAAGTTTGAAAGGGGAAGATCATCAAAAGGGATCGCGCGTCATTGATCGACTCGTACAAGGCAAACCAGGTGGTGCTGCATTAGCAATACTCACGTTGGCAAACATACACAGGACGTTGGTTTGGGAATCAGGCCGTGGCCTTGTTTATTTTATCGACCAGACACCGGAGAAATTGAAGTCCCATATCATGAATACATGATGAGTGTGAAAGACCCTAAGATTCATCGCTCATTGACTCCCAGACCGTGCCCATGCCGTGACCGTGTTCTTACTTGATCGTCGCCATCTCTTCTGATGCTCCTCTACTCGCTGGCGGTGATGGCCTTGCGGGCCTCGCGGCCACGCTGCCTGGAGTTCAATCGGCGCTCGAGGGTCTGGTTGGACTTCTGGACGACTTCAGCACCCTCGGCGAGGATGAGCTCGATGTGGGAGGGGTTCGACATGTAGGGGTTGATCTGGAGAGAAATTAGCGTTTACTGGGTGCGTGCAGAACGCTCTACGTACACGACCGTGAGCACGGTAAGTGCGCCTTCGCTGCTTAGGAGCCTGGTTGACCTGGATGTGCTTGACGACCAAGTTGCTGGTGTCGAGGCCCTTGGTGTCGGCATTGGCCTCAGCGTTCTTGAGGAGACCGAGAAGGATCTCGGCGGACTTGACGGGCCAGCGAGCCCTGGAGACGCCCAATGGCTTGCCTGCGGGAGTCAGCCAATGTACCCACACTCATAATTCATCATTCAGCCCAGCGAGGTTCGGAAGCAAATGAGGCTCTCCTTCCAGTGCATCCATCGCCAAGTGTGCATCCGCGGTATCGCTCTCGTTGGGGTCACTCACCCTGAGCAGTGCGTCCAGTTCCTCCGGCATACCGCCTCATGGGAATGGCCTCCTTGTGCTCCAAGACATTGCCGAGGTAGGTAAGAGCGCGCTCGAGCTTCCAGCCGTTGATGGCCTGCGCCGTCTCGCGGGTGTTCTTGAAGGAGACGCGGAGGTAGCTGCCGCGAGCGCGAGCAGACTTTGCGCCGTCGATGCTGGTGGCTCCGTAGCGAACCTGGCGGAATTAGTTCTCTGCCTTTGCAATGCCAGTTGCGAATGCTGCGGGTGCATTTCGCGCGGGCGGCATGGACGTACCATTTTGTCGTGTGGTGCTGTTGTTGTTAGTGGAAGTCGACGCTGGTCACAAACTCGAATTCGACGAGGGCGTGTGCCGTGTGGGCTAACCTTCGGTAAAATTAGCGGGCCGGTTGCGCCTCCCCACTTTGATTGGTCGGCGGCCGGAGCGCGCCAGGGCTCCGTCCAGATTTTTTTGCAAGCTCCAACTTCAGCCCAGAAGCTCTTCAGCAATCCATCGCCCTGCCAACTGCAATACTCGGTGCACGCCTCTGAGACTACGCAACAAGACATTGCATAGTCGTCGCGCACATTGCAAAAACCACATTTGCCAGGTATGCCTCTTGTCCATCGATTGAAAGCTATCAACTGACCCCAGAGCAGCACCTTTACACATACACATCCAACAGGCAATGGCATTCACACCCAGGTACGGCTTATCCCCATTTCCGCACATTCTGCATGGACATACATTTTGCATGTATAATGCGTAGATTGCAGCGCAGCAAGCCTTCCTCAGGTTGCGCTAGATGGTTCGCGATGCGACTGAACCGCGCCTGCATCTCTACCGCCTCGTTCTGTGAACACGTGCTCGCAGAGCTCTGCTAACTTCTTTCCAGAGGCGGACGCGGCGGATTCGGAGGCCGAGGTGGCGGCGGTGACCGTGGTGGTCGCGGAGGCTTCACACCCCGCGGTGGACGTGGCGGCTTTGGTGACCGCGGTGGTCGAGGCGGCGGACGTGGTAGCTTTGGTGACCGTGGTGGTCGAGGCGGCGGCCGTGGTGCTCCCCGTGGTGGACGTGGTGCTCCGCGAGGTGGAGGTCGAGGAGGCCGAGGAGGTGCTCGTGGTGGCGCGTACGTTCATCCTACAGCTCGCGCAAGATCTCAACTAACTCTACAACAGCAAGGTCATTGTCGAGCCCCATCGCCACGCCGGTGTCTTCGTTGCCCGTGGAAAGGAGGATCTCCTTGTTACCAAGAACTTGACCCCCGGTGAGAGCGTTTACGGCGAGAAGCGTATCAGCGTAGGCGCCTCCACCGCTCCCGCAGATGGCGAGGATGCGACCCCCAGCAGCACCGAATACCGCGTCTGGAACCCCTTCAGGAGTAAGCTGGCGGCTGGTATCTTGGGCGGCGTGGACAACATCTACATGGGCCCCGGAAGCAAGGTTCTTTACCTTGGTGCTGCGTCGGGCACCAGTGTATCCCACGTTGCTGATATCGTTGGTCCTGAGGGCACTGTATTTGCCGTTGAGTTCTCTCACCGCTCTGGCCGTGATCTCATCAACATGGCTACGCACCGAACCAACGTCATCCCCATCGTCGAGGACGCACGTCACCCTTTGAAGTACCGCATGTTGGTCGGCATGGTCGACTGCATCTTCGCCGATGTTGCCCAACCTGATCAGGCCCGTATCGTTGGTCTCAATGGTGAGCGCACCGTACCCTCATCTACATGTAGCTTATGCTAACTCTGAATAGCTGGTCTCTTCTTGAAGGTGGGTGGTGGTATCGTCATCTCCATCAAAGCCAACTGTATCGATTCGACCGCCGCTCCCGAAGCCGTCTTCGCACAGGAAGTCGCGAAGCTAAGAGAAATGGGTATCAAGCCAAAAGAGCAGCTGACGCTTGAGCCTTTCGAGCGTGATCACGCTATGGTCGTTGGTGTCTACCAACGCTCGCAATAGTCGTGTGCCTTGTTCTAATTTGACTTCTGATTTACGATGCATGGACGCGATCATATACCTGTACTTCACGGATTTGGCGTTTCAGGCGCCCGGAAGGGTTTTGGTACTTCGTTTGGTAAAATATTCATGATACAATTACCGAAGGATTAACTTCACTAAGCTTTCTTCTATGCTTTCGTTGCCTTTTTCCAAATGGCGCTACTTGATACTCGGCCCTTACACAACTCGCTGCAACAATAACCAAATCCTTGTTCTCAAACTCATGTCATGTTTCCCCATCATCAAGGGTGACTATGCCACCCAGCAATCATATCACACCGTACAGAACTCAACATGTTATCGTACCCGTAGCGAGTCAAGTTTCGAATGCCAGGGAAAGTGAACGGCAAGGCTTTGCCGTGGCAGTCAGTCTCGCTGTCCACATCGTTAGCTGCCATGATACCTAGTCACATCCGTTTCCTAGTGTGACCGAAGCAACAAGAAACGAGGAGAGAGAGGGGGGGCTAAACGTACGAATACATTGTGCAAAAAGTGCCATTATCGGGTCCAGCTGAAGTTACTTTGTCGTCCCATTTTGCTTCGATATTATCTAACCCATTGTCAACTTAGGTTCTTTGCCCTCAATGTTCTCTCTATTTCATCAATTGGAATGGTCTGAACTTACGGCACGTCGAAGTGTCGAGTTGCAGATTCGTGCAGTCGCCCTTGAACGCTTCGTCGGTGCAGATGTAGAGATGCGTTATTGAGCTGTCCGAGGTGGCCTGCGGTGCTGGAGCAGCGAAGACGAGCGTAGCGAGGCAGATCAAGCTCGCGAGTGAATACATGGTGGCGAAGATAGAGAGGAAGAGAGTGGAGAGAGGGTTAGACAGAGGGAGATATATATAGAAGAGGTCTGTGAGATGGAGATGAAGTGTGGTGTGGACTAAGGGAGAGCACATTCCTGGGGTTGTGTCACCATGTCGCTGTCAACCTCGCTTCATGCTTATTTCCCGTATCATTGATGGTAGTATTCATTTTCGAAGGCTAGTCCGGTTTCTAACTCGGTTGCATGCCGTACTGTGTATATGTCCAAAGAGACATCTGCAGCCTTGCAACTGCCCCTACTACCGCCTCCCTTCTTCGAGTGGTAATTTTGCAAGGTCAATTCCATGGAAATACTGCATTACAATTCGAAATTTTTGGTGGCATTAGTATTTGTTAAGAATCAATCACTATTAGAGATCGTCGCAGGGAAATACATCTGGTCCCCGAGGTAGATCATTCCGAGTCATTTGAGCTACGCTGTCCTAAAGCGTCGGCCTAATCTAGATATAAGGTATTGTAATTGTGAAACTAGGCATAACTGAAATCTCGAATCTGAAGCGATTGAGTCTGATGCAGTCGTTCAAAGAGATTGGCGTGGGGAAGGCTGAGGCGCCGGAACGCCGTAGATAATAGCATGTACATGTAGTCTAGCGTATGATACAAACCTTATGATAATGAGCCGCGCTTGCCAAGGACTAAATGATGCAGGTCCATTTTCGCCTCCAGCCTCCGCAATATATGCATTACTACTGATGAGGATGTGACGTCAGACCAACGTGGGAACTTCTCAATGATGTATCTGTCAGGACGGCTTGTTGAACACGCAGATTCTAGGAACCTACACAAACATCATCAAACGCAAGCATGGCTTCCGCCGAGATCCAGACGGTACACAAAAACATCATCATTTCCGGAGGTGCTCGCGGCATCGGCCGAGCACTAACTCGGATGATGCTCGAAGCCGGTCATCACGCCTACATCTTCGACATAGACGAAGAGGAACTCGAGCACACAACCAAAGTTCATTTGAAGAAGTACCACGAAGACGGGAAATTGGGATCCGCAACATGTGACCTCCGCGATGTCGAAGACATTCGTAACAAAGTCAAGAAAGCTGCCGAGTTCTTCAATGAACGCATCGATGTTTTGATAAACAACGGCGGCATTGCGAGCCCATATTGGAAAGACGGAAAGACCATGGAAGACCCGGACACCCTTTCTGAGTGGCGAGCCTACATAGACACCAACCTGACAGGCCCATTCGCCATGTCACAGGCTTGCATACCCTACATGAAGGCTCGGGCGCACGACGTGGTAAAGGGAGCACATTTCGAGAATGCAGACAATTCAAGTCCTGCTGGTCCATGTATCATCCACATTGGCTCCTTCCGCGCGCACCAGTCTGATCCGAACCAAGAAGGCTATGCTTCAAGCAAGGCGGGGCAGTTGGGTCTGATGCACTCGATGGCCATCAGCTTGGGATCACTGGGTATTCGGGTCAATCTCATTGCGCCTGGCCGGATCAAGGTCGCACATGAGTGTAAGGAGGGAGATGAGAAGGGCACAGATTGGGCGGGTCAGGTGAGCCAGAAGGACGTGGACGACCATCCGACCAACAGGGCAGGGAGGCCGGCCGACATAGCGAATGCGGCGCTGTATCTCATTGAAGCGGGCTTTATTACCGGACAGGACATCACGGTTGACGGAGGAGCTTTGAGGAAGAAGAATTGAGTGGTTAGGTAGTTCGTTAGATAGTCAGATAGACATAGAAGCCAGGGCCAAGACATGTCGGACACAATTTCGCCGACAAAAAAGTGACGCGCACAAGTACACTCCATGTCACTTTCTTTGCGCCTATATTTGTGCTATATCACTGTACATAGCTGTACGTTGTCTTCTTGCTTGAGGCCGTCAAATTGGCTTCTAAGCTGAACGCCATTAGGCGCATCACGACCTTAACGACCGAGCGTTCTTGCCCTGCGTTGCGCCCACCATTTGGCCGTCCGACAGCACTTACCTGTAGCAGCCGCGCTGCCATTACTTTCTGCCCTGCTGCTGCGCATGGCTTGAGTCAGCTTCGGCCTCGACGCTGGATATCCACAACTAGCACACGCTGCAATTTCACTGGGGACTCGCCTACTTCGACCCAATGCAGCCACCGTCAGAAACCACTCTTGGAACCTCGCAGACCCGGTAGCATTGCCACAACGACACGGCAGAAGAGGCAGGTCGAGAAGGAGTTCGAAAGAAACAGCATGTCGTCGAGTATAGAGATCGTTACAACGCCGACGGCGGATACGCCAGGCACCACCTTGGTACTGCGGACGGCGACCAAGCACTATGTCTTCGGTAGTTTGGCCGAGGGCACTCAGCGTGCAATGGGGCAGCAGGGCATACGCTTGCTGAAAGCGCAGGACTTCTTCTTGACGGGGCGAGCAGAGTGGAAGAACACTGGCGGGTTGATAGGCATGATGCTCACATTGGCCGATTCAAGCACGAGTTCGAATGCGCAGGCCTGGGAAGCACATCGTGCCTCTCTACGCAGGGGAAGAACCAGCGAGCCACCGCCAAACCCGCATTTCAATATACACGGTCCACCGAATCTGAAGCATACCCTCACTGCTTGCCGGAGATTCATCTTCAGGAAGGGCATACCGATCAATGCGACCGAGTACGCGAAGAAACCGCCACAGCGAGACGAGCATGGCGCTATACTACCAACATGGCAGGATGCGCAAATCCAAGTGTGGGCGATGGCTACCACGTCCGCGGGCCAGGACCAAGACTCACAAGCTGATGCAGAATTGGAAGCGCAGCGACAGCACTTTGACGCTCATCTAAATACCTTTGTAGAGCACCAGGTACCTGAGAACGAGAGCATAGAAGCTCGCGAAGCTCGCTATGATCGCATACGATCGGCCACGATCAAGTACATGTTTGATTCAAACTGGAGCTTCGATACTCTTGTAGAACGACACATCTCCGAGGTCCAAATGCCTGCTGCCATGTTTGTGCGAAACCCAGAAACTCATAAATATGAGGCATACGAAGGTCCAAGACCTGGAGGTGCACTTCCACTTCCGGACATTACTGTCTTCACTCGAACACCATGGCCTGGAGCGATGATCTTGGCACTCCCGCCTACCAAGCCGGCACCAGAGAGTGTCTCATATATTGTGCGGACCACCTCTTCTCGGGGAACATTTGATGTCGCACGCGCCAAAGCACTTGGCGTCAAGCCAGGGCCCGACTTTGGCAAATTGGCTGCAGGCCATTCTGTTCAAAACCAGGATGGCGACTGGATATCGCCAGAGCAGGTGCTTGGAGCGGATAGACCCGGTCAGGGCGTCGCCATCTTGGACGTTCCTTCGGTTGAGTACCTCCCGAGTATTATTCAACGCGATGAGCTCCACTGTCCACAAGTTATGAGTGGTATTGGGGCTATTATCTGGAACCTTGGCCCTGGCGTGGCCGGCCATACAATGCTGAAAGAGTGCATTGGCCGTATGAGCACCATGCAGCACATAATATCGTCTATTGATCAAACTCCTGACCGCATCGCCAACGACTCAGTCGCTGGTCAAGCAACGCGATTGGGCCAGATAGATCCTGCCAGGTACTCGACGCCTGTGTACGACAATAACACAGTCCCCCAAAGAAGCTTGTATAGTACCAGCCTAGCTACGTCTTCAACGCTTCCCGAAAAAGCCATTGCTGCCGAGAGAGGCATGAGTTTCGTCTTGATGCCTACATTCAAGACTAAGACAGAGACTGCCACACCACTTTTCAGTCCTGACGCTGTAAGACAAGAAACGGCCCCAGAGGTTCTTCAACTGGCAGAGAAAGCTCGCAAAGCAGTACAGGATGATCAGGCGGCTTTACACGCATGGAAGCAACTGCTAGCACGCCCCGACACGGAAGTCATTACACTCGGGACAGGGTCAGCTCTACCATCAAAGTACCGCAACGTCTCTGCTACCCTTGTGCGGGTCCCGGGCATAGGCAATTACCTCTTCGATTGCGGTGAAAACACGTTGGGGCAACTGGCACGGGTTTTCCCTCTGGAAGAATTAGTCGACGTCTTGAAGAACCTGCGCATGATTTGGATCAGCCATTTGCATGCAGACCATCATTTAGGCACTGCATCCGTCATCCGCGCCTGGTATCACATAGTACACGGTGGTGTGCCGAATTCGCAAATTCTCGACCCTTCCGCACCAACTATTGACGCTGATGCGTACGGGCTTTCCGTTATTTCGCACAGTGGCATGCTGCAGTGGCTTCATGAGTACTCCTCGATCGAGGACTTCGGATACAGCCGTATTCTTCCCCTTCAGATCTCACCCAACGAACATAGTATATGGTCTACGCTATCGATTTTGAATGCGTTTGGGAAGGGCGAAAACAATAGTTCTATCATCGATAGCCAGGAGCTGGAAAGGCTAACAGGATTTTCTGATATTCAAGCTGTTAGAGTGGCGCATTGTCACGGCGCAATGGCGGTCTCTATCACGTTTCCACCTTCACTGGCTGATGGCAACAACGTCAAGCCACTCAAGGTCAGCTACTCTGGAGATTGCAGACCAAGTTATTACTTTGGCAGAATCGGGAGAGACAGCACCGTCCTCATACATGAAGCAACTTTCGACGATGAACTACAAGGTGACGCGAAGGCGAAGAAACATTCTACTACCTCGGAAGCATTAGGGATCGGTGCGCGGATGAATGCCACAGCGGTTGTGCTCACGCACTTCAGCCAAAGATACCAGAAGATACCTGTCCTGCAAACCGTGACAGACGGTGATGAGCAGGAAGACCCGCTCATTTCTCCCACGACTATCGCAGAAGACACAAACGAGGTGGACGACGGCGATGTCGACCCCACAACTCAAAACGCAGATAACATGGACATGCACCCCACAATCACAACAGCAAAAACGACGACGTCGTCGACTCCTTTCAAACCACCTACGCTCCAGCACACTACTTCCTCCTTGCACGAAAATGAGCGCGTCATCAAAGTCCGTAACAAGGACATGAAGGTCGCAATCGCCTTCGACTACATGCGCGTCAAGATTGGGGAAATTGCAGAGCTGGAAAAGTTCAATGATGCGTTGAATGAGCTCCTCACGAAGGAGGATGAGGTAGGAGCTACTGGGTCTGATGCAGTGATGATCAACGCCAATGGGAAGAAGACGAGTGGAGATGAGGCGGGCGGAGGTGGGAAGAAACAGAAAAAAGCAAAGTCGAAGAGGAATAATTGATCATTCTTCAACGGAAGTGATCATGACAATGAAGATAGATAGATATCCATTCATCCAAGGAATGAAAGCGCATTTCGTTCTGCCACCCTTCTTCACGTGCATCGTTATTTCAGCCGCTTCCAGCAGGTGACCCCATGCATGTCGGCCAGATTATTGCGCATGGTCTGCAAAATCTGCAAGATGTCAGCGATTATACAAGGTCGATAGAGGTGTTGATAGATACGAACATCTTGGCATTTCTCTCTGCGCTGTGCTTGAGGGATAGCTTCGATTTCCTTGTCCTTCATGGCAAGCCACTGCTCAGGGGTGCCAGCATCGAAGTAGTAATTCAGGAGTTCCACAGTAGCATGCGTCTTCTTTCCTTGAGGCGTTGTCGTCGTAGTAGGAAGCGACGTATGTCGCCAGGCTGGCGTGAAGAACTGGTAGCCCATTACCTTGATGGTGGTACCGCTCTTCTTCTGTTCCAGGGCGTGAAAGACGGGCTTGATGGCCTCGAGGACATGAAACAGCGTGCGACTGAACTGCAGATCTCGGCTTAGATAGACTTCAATCGCCAGATCCTCGCGGCGGTCCTGAAGCACAAGGAGGCTGTTCATGCTGTCTTGGAGCGCTGCGTAATCGAGCCTTCCTCCACCGTCGTGGATGAGCCATTCGATGGTGATGGTCAGCTGGCGAATGACGGTACTAGGGATGAATAGCATGGGCCCGAATGTACTGCGCTCGAGGTACCCACGGACGTAACGGTAATCGACCTCTACGCATGAGAGCATCCTGAAGTACCACATCGCAGCTTCTTCAGCGAAGCTGCGTCCGACAAAGGTTGCATCAGCGAAGAACGGCACAGGGAGGTCTAACGATGCTATGGCATGGCTGCTCAGCCCTGTCGGTGCGTCGTGAGCTGACATGGCCGCGTCTAACTTTTCGACGACACCATCATCGGCTGTCCAGAGGAAATTGTAAATGTAATCTCTTAGTTCGCGTGGTGGCAGGCGAGTAAGGATCGTTGCTGCTAGTGGAGCACATTGGAGTTGAGAGCATTGCGTAGCAAGGCTCTGAAGGTGCGCCTCGTTGGCTTGGGATTGGTAGTACGACGATATCTTGCTGATCTCGGGCCTGCTTCTTCGCATTAGCAAAGCAGTGTGCACACTCAGGAGTCGTAGTGGATCGATGTACTCTAGCTTAAGTTCTGCCATGCGTTTCAGAGCCCTGAATTCAATGGTAAATATTTACGAATCGACCTTTTCATTTTTTCTGTTATGAAGGGCTCTTACTTTCTTGCTTCCTCATACAGATCTAGCAACTTGTTGCGCTGCTTCGCGTCGAGGCCCCAGAACCTAGGATGAAGCGGCTTCTTGTGTACTGTCCTATGATATGTCAGTACATAACTATCAAATATACTGTAAATCTATTGGACGTCGTCTCTGAGGCTGGTACATCAGGCATCCTGGTAAAGGGTCAACGTACGCATTTGCTTTCTCAACGGCTGTACGCCCAAGATTGTGCGAGTCTGAAAAAAGCACGATGTGCTCTTCTTCAGCTGCCATAACGTGTTTATCACACTGCGTGAGGATCCGGGTAAGATGTAATTTATCTTGAAAGTTGAGATGTTGCGGTAAGGCGACAGGATGTATGTGATTGGTAGTTGAGGCAGTTGCCTGCTTGACGCGCGGTCACGTGATGGTCACTGGGAAGAAGCAGCGCCCTCAAATGGTCTTCTGCGCTTGTGTACAGAGGGTAAATGAATCTACCAGGGTGTTGGCCCTTATCAGCTCACTGAGAGTAGTTCTGGAGGTTGGGGGCAGTCAAAAGCCTATGTTTGGTATTCTTGCCCTTCTACTCCACCAGCACTATGGCCTGCCTCTCCGACCTCCTTCAAAGCCTCGACGAGTATAGATCCATAACTCCTCAAAGATGAACAGACAAACTTGAACCCGTCGGTGCTTCGAATTTCATTTTCATTTTTCTTATGGCGTTTCAGGCTTGATGGGGTAACATCAAGTGGAACAAAATGGAGAATTGAAATGTATACATACTACCAAGCACTCGGCTTTCAAGAGCCCACAGCCGAATCTAGGGTTTAGAGCCCCTCTAAAGCAGGTCCGTAACGCCGATGGTGATGTTGTCGTCTCCTCCTTTGAAGCAGGTATCCTACAGGCCAAACAGTTGCAACGCAGTTCCGTCCTTATGCACACCAACGACATCCAAATTTGGATATCTCAAACAGCGGCATAGCCACCTCTGCTCCCACCGCCTTGCACGGTGCCCACGACCTTGCGTGCAAAATCCTTTGCGATGTACGGAATGTCGCGAATGGTATCGCCGTGAGGGAGCAGGTCCCAGCCGCGAGCGCCGTAGCGGTTGTAGTTGAGCCAGGAGCCGAAGATCAGGTATGCGGCTATGGCGAGGAAGACACTAGTGGTTGTCAGCTGCAGGGCAGAGAAGTCGAGGACATGTGGGTAAATTCACATGATGAAGAACCATCCAAAGAAGCCCCAGTGTGATCCTCCGTCTTGGACTGGCGCATCTTCACACGCGTACTGTGTCCGCCACTCCAGTCTCAGCGTCCGAATCGTCTTGTCCTTGTCCGTCTTCTCATCCTGGTAGCCACAGAAGCGTAAACTTCGATCGCTATCTTCGCACTTGCCCTTCTCGTTGGTGTCTCTTCTCCTCAACCTCTCCTCTTTCTTCTCATCCCCATTTTTGTTGTCGTCTTCTTTATCGCCTTCCTTGGGTGGTTCTACCACCTCCCCATCATCCTTCTCATCGCCCTCGAGCCCAGTCCTGTCCTTGTCACACACAAACTCAATAATGGCCTGCTGATCCACGCCATTCTTCTTATCGTCGAATGGATACCGCCCACCGTGCAACTCGATCCTCAGACCTTCTTTGGCCGCATCAGAGTTGCTCTTGGAATTCCGCAGCAACTCGAACTTTGGCTCCATGCTGCGGCCGGCCTGCGTCTGATACGTGCCGGCGATCTCAATCGGGGTGATCATCGAGCTGTTGTCCGACGCCTCGTCGATGGTTTCGCGAATAGCGCACACTCTTGAGCCGTAGTGGCATTCGGTTGCCAGACTCCCGCCCTTGTGCCATTTCAGCGAGTTGCAGAGGTCGAGCGTCGCATTATATTTGTACAGCATGTCGTGCATGGAATCTTCTTCTTGCCAGTGCACCACGTGCGGGCCACCCAACTTGTCGAGATTAAAGTGCACCTTCTGGGCAACGATGTCTTTGCAATCGAACGCCCATGACAAATGGAAGGAAAGTGACGCTGCAGCGAGGAGAGGTAGGAGCGACGTGCGCGACCGTGAGGGTGCCATGCCTGCGGATGTGATGAGTGAGGCGGAAGAGGTGGGATGTATAAGGTGGGTCTCGAACTCGCGTGGAGGACGCGGCGCTCAAACTGTCGATGGCACGAGTGCGGTCCGGTCGAAGGACGATATCGCGCGGGCTCATGGGGGAAGCATGAAAGTTGGCCATGACGCTGCCCAAGCCCCCGCTTAGTCAGATTGAGCGGACCCTTGCGCGGAGCTCGGAGCGTTTGTTACAACTTACAACGGTTGTGCGGGTGAACGGTCCAGACGCCAACTTCAACCCTCTCCTCCCAACCGGCCTGGAAGAGCTCCCTACCACAACGACGAGAAGATGCGAGACTCCCATTGCGTAATATCTTGAAGCCTGCCAGCGTCTATCCTTTCATCTCTGCGACACTCATTTTCCCAGGCCCCGTCACCCGGCCAGATCGAGCCGCTTTGCGCGACAACATCTCTTTTCCCAATGCAGTATCAGCGCACATGAGCGACCCCTCGACCCATCAGCCAGTGACCATTCGAAGATTATATCATATATCCTGTTTTCTGTGCCTTCTGTCAATCTGTTGACTTCCGCGGGGTGACCGAATACGAATCTCGATCTCAAAGCTAAAAATAGATACGGTTACGGTCATGGACTTGAATAAACAAGTCCAGAATTGTTATTTTCTTCGCTAATATTCTATCTAAACTGATCCATTCTAGTACAGTCGCCATACTCCACTCTAAGAGAACGCCAAATGATGCAAAGAGGGCAAGCTTGGCAGAAATAGAACCCGTAGATGCAAGACTCGCTAAAAGAAGGAAGTGGTACCCAGGCCATGCAAATGCGAAATCAACCGACCATGCATGCGGGTGTAGAGCGACCGACAACGTAGAAAGAAAGAAAACGACATGTACCAGAGTCTAATATCCATAATGCGAAAGCGAGCGCATAAAGTCATAAGTTATGGTAAAAGATAGTGAGAGTGGAAGGCAGAGTGTATTTCCTACATCAGAAAATGCAATTCACCCGGTCTGTGCCAATGGAATCTAGACCCCAAAGAAAAGTTCGTGAGAGTCATTCAGCGGTCCTCGGAAAGATGGTTGGAATACGAAATCGTCCGTCATAGTGGTCCGTCCTGATGTCTATTTTCCCTGGCCGCCGCCGCCCTGTTGCTGACCCGAGCCGCGTGTATTGGCTGGCATCGGGTACGGGAATGGTGCATAGGGGAGCTGGTAGGAAGGATTGCTGGAGCCGGAGCTAGCACCACCCGATGTCGAGGTGCTGCCAGGAGAAGAAGAAGCGGAAGACATGGCGGCTGTAGTTGATGTTGGTGTAGGTGTGGTTTCAACTTCTCGAGGGGGTGAAGCCGAACGTACTGGCCTTCCGGCTGGTGGCTCTGGAGTCGAGGTGCGTGAAGATGATGGATTGGTGATGATGATCGCAGGGATGGAGACGAGTTGTTCAGCGGTAGCTTGAGGAGTTTCCGCAAAGTTTTGGGCGGTGACAGAGGAAGTGGTGTATTGGCTAACTGCAGGAGTAGCGCGACTGCTGTCCGGCTTTGGGGAGTTTGATGGGCTGGAAGTCTCGGGAGGACGATTGCTCATACACCGAATGACTGACTGGTCACTGTTCTTACTTGGAGTCCAGAGTTGCTCTTCAGTGCTGATGGTGTCGTCAGTTGCTGGCTGTTCGGGGTAGTTGAAAGACTTGAAGAAGAGACGATTTGGATTGTTGTTTGGGTTGATGTTACTGTTGGTGAAGAAGTATGGAAGTGCTCCTACCAGAAACCTTATATCCTCGAAGACGTCCCAGCGGCCCCCGATCTCCAAGAGTCGATGATAGCAGAGTGGAGTCTGAATAGAGGAAGTCTTGATGCTCTAAGCCGGTCCAGTATCGCATAATCGTGATATGATATGGTGGCTTGATCCTGATGCAACGGAAAGGTCAGAGCAAGATGCAAACGCCACGAATTGTCACTCCAACAACGAATGATGTTGAGTTGTGAGATGCTTTCCGGTCAGTTGGAGACGGTGAGACTTGCAGAGGGACCAAAATGGTGGATTAGAGGTTCGCGGACAGGCACCTTTTTTAGACGTGTGGCGTCCGGCTTCCACGTTCTTCTCCAAAGGATCCGAACGCACGGGTAGGGAATCTTGCGGCGGGATGCTGTAGGGCTGCTGTCGTCAGATGCTTATTCTGAGCCGCATGCGCGATGGCCAATGTGTAAGTCCACTTTGTCCAGATTAGGGAGTAGGAGTCGCCAATTCCGTTTTCTTTCGTCAGGAAGGGCAATAGTAATCCGCGTGGTGGTGATACAGCTCTTTCATATGCTTGACACTCGAGACAGGACTTCCAGCAGTCCATCCTGTATATACCTAAAGTCCACCCGAGTTCTGGATCATTCTCGATTGCCATGGCAGTCGAGTGAACCCCAATTTGTCTTCTCTCTTGTAAGCATGTCAAATATGTGAGCAAAAGAAAACAACGGATGAATATTCGACGCGGAATGTTTTTACGACTCGCGGAGCATAAGCATTTTTCACTATTTGGAAATCAGAGCACATCTAGGTAGTCGTCTACGTCCGAGCTTGACATTGTCAACTGGAGGCGTTCTACAGCTGGCACCTTTGGCGCAGAAACAGCTTTCATTGGAGGTTCGACTATTGGACAAAGGAATTAGTATATGCAGCGGCCGCGCGAAGTGTGTTAAACGAATCACACCTCGGGTTGTCGCTAATATTAGCTGATTTAACACGATGTGTAGTCACCACCAGGGAGCGTTACTCAGCGCTCGCCACCGGTTCCGCTATGGTCCGTTCGTGTTCCTTGCAGCCGTTCCTGATTACCACGAGTAAACCATTCTTCAGATCTTGCATGAAGTCATCGCTACCACGCCAGGGGGCAGCTTTACTAATTTAGCTGTCCAATGGAGAGCGTGCTGCGTTTGGTCGGAGAGTTTGTCAGCGGTCCTCGCTTGCGTGCGTGCTTAGTGGATGCTACGACAAGGTACTGTAAGTCCTGTAAACTGACCCTTGCTTCTAGAAAACTGCCAAAGTCGGACACTGGTAATGCAAATCAATGCCAGTGGCGCGGTACAATTCTCCGAATCTCGCAATACGAGAACAGCTGAGAGGAAGATTGACGGGCGCTCTTCGACTATGCCGCCAGTAGTTCAGCCGTCGTAGTTGTAGACGAATGTCAAGAATGTCGCCGGTGTATACGTGATTAGTAACAACTTCAACAAGCGCAATGCTACGTTCACGGTTCGTCCTAACGTAGGTAACAGTAAAATCGGGCCACAAAGTTGACTTCACACCGCACGCACACTAACTCATCGCGAGGATAGCAAAGCCAGAAGGGGTGGAAATTCCCCCAAATTAGCTCTAGTACAGACCTGTGCTAATTAACAGGACATTGTATTCTCCGACGGGCTGATTACACTATGCTGACACACCCCGATTGACAAGTAACTTTGGCTTGAAGACCAAGTTAGGGTATTGGTAGTGCTTTTGCGTGTCAAACATGCTCAATTTGCTCTGATTGGGTTTATCTGATTGCACTATGCAACCAGACACACAGTGATGTCGATTACCACAAATATTAAAAATTGTTGCTGGCGGGATGATATGCAATGATTGGAAATGACACGAAGCCTACGATCCATTAGCATAACCTAAACTGACATGTTCGTCATATTCTGCACAAAAGACTCAACGCTTTGCTGTCAACATGGCCATATACCGTGATGCGCTAATACTCGGTCCTGGCGAAGGGTGAAGGTATCTAGTAGTCAGACTGATCGGTTAGCTGCAGGGGAGGTCCACACCAGAAGAACCTTGGAGTACATGGATTCTCATTGATCAAGTAACGAACAAAAACATTACTTCCAACTCTCTTCCTCCCTCAGTGTGTGTGTGCATGCAGTATGGAAACGATAAGCGTCAGCTTCAGCTTCGGCTTCGGCTTCAGCTTCAAGCACTCTGATACTCGCGGCTCTTGACTAGCGGCTCTTGTCTAGTAGGTGACCAAGTCCGTAGCACCGGTATCGAAGAGATTGGCTGCATGAATAAGGTTCTGACGTTACCATAGTCTTGTATGTCGGCGATGACGGACAGTGAATGCGGGTCTTAGAAGACCAGCTGTGACGGCATGGCAACGCTGACGGTGGAAAGAATGAATTGCGGTGAGCAAAAGCTGAGCTGCACACGAGTAGTTTGCCGAAGCGAGCTGACCCAAGGCTAGACTAGTTAAGAACGTGTCCGCACGTAATCACGGGACGGAGCCATTGTACGCGTCGCAGATGACGTTGAGTACATTTCTCGACCACGGCAGAATCTCCAAGGGCCGCTTCAGGGCAACGCTCAAATAATACCGTACCATCTTTCTAGACACGTCCGAGGTAACCAGGCAGCACTCCCGCGAGGTAATCGACAACACCAACAACGGCGGAGGAATTGAGTCTGCCTCTAGTTCCAGCGGAGACAAGAACCTTAGCAATGTTGCTGGTAGCCTCAAGGCCACTTGAAGTATGCCAAATTTGTCTGAGGAGGCAAAGCAGAGCGCGGAGAAGAGGCTCAATACCTTGTGAATGGCTTAAATAGCCACGTACGCGCCTTGGGTAGTCCGACGGCATAGTTTTCGAATCGTGCTACGCTCATATAGTACTGCGATGTAGAATCTAATCAACATTCGGCTTCGTGACGGGTTCTGAAGGGTCATCAGTATATCACCCGCCGCATGTGTACATGGGACGGGCATACATAGTTTTGAGCCTCGTGCGAGAGTCCAGCTAAGATCTTGGCAGATAAAAATATTGTTGCGAATCCCTTCGCTCTGTGCAAATGCCTGTATGAACAAGATCAGGGACTTGCTTGTTTCTCCTTGTCCAGAAGGTCCATCACGACCTCGACAACTCTCCGGAAGCCTTCCATCTCTTCCTCGACCGTTCCCCCCATGCCCGCACTCGCAAAGCTTGTCGAATTGCCCACGTATACTGGTTTTCCCACCTTGCGCGCGAGTACTTTGGACAAGCGAGTGGTAAAGTCGAGCGTTCCGCTATGCGTGTATAGGGGTGTGCTCAAGGTTTCTGCTGGCGAGGCTCTCTACAGTGATGTCAGCCTCGTTCTAGAGCTTCAAACGTTAAGCTGGCTATTACATTTGGCATGGCATAGACGAAGGAGCCTAGCGGTGCGGAAGAGGTCGAGTCTGGAGAGGCAGTCGTAAGGAATAGTAGCAGATTTTGGCCATTGTTGGTAAGCTGAAGATGGATATTCGTATGGGGTGCCCTTGGGAGCGGGAAAGAGACTTCGATGGGCGCGTGCGACGCGTCGCCATTTGGCATGATTGTGGTCGCCATTGCGTGAAATAGGCTTCTGCTGTACGTTGGTGTTGCTGGGTAACACCCGCGGGGTAAGTTCGCGAGGCTGTAACTAGTGCTCGGTCGCATCTCGGAGATCGTACTAGGACCCAATTTCATTCACTCACCTGCCATGATTGACATCACATATCGGATTTGATATTGCATGTTGATGAAACTAATATCTTGAACCCTCAACCACGCAAGGTACACAACTTCAACACCCGAAAGATATGGCCGAGAAAGAATGGGAAGGTGATTTCGATCCAATGGCGGATCCAGAGGAACAGGTCCATCTTCTATCTGTATTAGACTCTTTTCGGTAAAAGCACAACTTCTTTCCTCATCTCGAGCGAGGCGCTGATCCTACCAGTTCGTATCGCCGTCTCGCTCACTTCAATGGTACCCATGTCCGTCGACAGGCTTTCTACTCCATGCCCCGCGAGCACTGGATGCTACTCTCAAAGCCGCCATTTTCCGTCCTTGACACTTTTACCAAAATGGACGACCTTATCGACAGCAATGCTGAATTGGCCGAAGCTATCTTCATGGCTGGCTTCAAGGCTTTTCTTGCGCCTACCCTTGATAGCGAGTGGGTCGCTTCAATTGTCCCGGAGAAATATGCTCACAACGAGTATCAAATATACTCCATTGTGATGGATCATATGAAGACACAGACCTCTCAGGCCGACATGGAGAAAGCTCGAAGCTGCGTTAATCAATTCTACCGAGAGTGGAGTGCTGAAGGGGCAATCGAGCGCTCAAAATGCTTCGATCCTGTGGTAGCGGCCTTGGAAGGCGAATACATAAGACGCTCACACGAAGCGGCAGAGCTAGACAAGTCTGACCTCAGGGTATTGGTCCCAGGGACAGGCTTGGGGCGTCTTGTCTTCGACGTATGTCGTGCCGGTTTCAGTGTCGAGGGCAATGAGATCTCTTACCATGAACTCATGGCCAGCTCACTTATACTGAACCACACCGAAAAGGTCGGGCAGTTCAAGATTGCACCCTTTGCACTCAACTGTTCGAATCATATCGACCGATCCGACCAGTTCCAGACTTTCCAGATCCCCGATGTCCACCCTGGCTCTGAACTCGCCGATGTGGGGCAGTCAAAAGTACCGGGTCACGAACGGATGAGCATGTCAACTGGTGACTTCTGCGTTTTGTATAGCCAGCCAGAGTACGCCGGAACTTTCGACGTAGTGGCAACTGTCTTCTTCATTGACACAGCGCCGAACGTCATCCGATATATCGAAGCGGTACGCAATTGTCTCAAGCCAGATGGGATATGGATCAACCTTGGACCTCTGCTATGGCATCATTCGTCTCGTAAAGAAGCCGATGGTAACTACAACGAAGAAAGAAAGCATACAAGAGCAGATGTAACTGATGCGGGTATTGGTGACCCGGGTTCTGTGGAACTGACCGCTGAGGAGGTGCTCGCGCTTGTACAACACTTTGGTTTCGCGATGGAGAAGTACGAGTATGGCCTCGAAACAGGGTATATCTCGAACCCGCACAGCATGCTGCAGAGCACTTACCGACCATCGTTCTGGATAGCGAGGAAAGAACAAAGTCGTCATTGAGCCTAATGTACAAGAGAAAGCAAGGTGTATTTTCCACCGAACGAAACGGACGTGGATTGCAGAAAAGAATAGTTACGTGCTCTCAAAAGTTAGCTTAAACTCGCATTATCCTAAAGGCGACTTCTTTAGCTTAGCGAGCACTTAGCGAAGTACCAGCATGCACTGATATACTAAGAAACGTATCAAAACAGCTCTGCGTAGCTACCCCAGTTCGATCATGGGCCACGAGCATCGTAAATGAAACGCGGTAGTTAGGTACGAGCACATGTGCGACGTGCATTCATCCGGCAAACGATAGTAGATCCCTGTCTCCCCACAACTGTTTCCCGCGGCCCTATTGAGCAGCCTTGAACAACCTAGAAGTTTGTATGGAATCAAGGTTTTGACTGGAGAATAAACTTGATCGAACACGCATGGTCTCGGTAATTCTAGCTTAGTAATGATTGGCTGGACAAAGTATTCACAGCGTAGCCATATCAACATCTGAACCCAAGAACACGTTTATTCCCCGTTCTCTCATTTGCGTAGATTACCATTTCAACCGACTACAGCTCGGCTAACCGTGATGGTACTACGTGATGACTATCGTCTTCATCAGCATGGCGAGTATAAATCATCGAAAGGTCTGCTATAAGCTATCAGCCACGACCCTTCATTTTCTCTTGCTATAAGCTGTTAGCATCTACAATTGATCGTCTTCTACAAACCATGTATATCCCTACAGCCATTCTTACTGCCATAGCTACTATAGCTGCTACTGCAAATGGCGCACTCACCCGAGTCAACGACTTCGGGACAAACCCAACAAACCTGCAGATGAACATCTACGTCCCAGCCAAACTAGCCACTAACCCCGCTATAATCATCGCTGTACGTGACCGTACCTTTACTACCTTATACGCTCGATATACTAACGACCGCAACAGTTGCATTACTGCGGCGGCACAGGCGAAGCATATTCCTCGGGGACAAAGTACAACTCTCTCTCCGACACCAAAGGCTTCATCACCATCTTCCCCTCGACCAAGAAAGACAACAACTGCTGGGAAGTCAACAGCGCCAAAGGGCTTTCGCGGGACGCAGGCGGCGACAATCAAGGCCTCATCAGCATGATCAAATACACGATCCAGAAATACAACGCCGACCCCACAAAGGTCTTCGCTACGGGCAGCAGCTCAGGCTGTATGATGACCAACGTGCTGATGGCTACGTATCCCGATGTCATCGCGGCCGGGTCCTGCTACTCTGGTGTCGCAGCAGGTTGTCTCGCGGGCAGCCCCGGCGCGAGTCCGCAAACCGCTGATCCCAAGTGCGCAAACGGCCAGGTCAACAAGACGCCGGAGCAGTGGGTGGCCACGGTGAAGGCTATGTATCCGGGTTACAACGGCTCCTACCCGCGTATGGCAGTGTGGCATGGCACGGCGGATAACTTCGTCAACTATCCGAATTTGAGTGAGGAGTTGAAGGAGTGGTCGGGTCTGCTGGGAGTCACGTTCAGCAAGAATGTTACGAATACGCCGCAGAGTGGGTATACGCAGATGGTATATGGAGATGGGACGAAGCTTGTGGGATATAGTGCTCAGGGTGTTGGGCATACGGTGCCGGTGCATGAGACGGAGGATCTGAAGTGGTTTGGACTTTGAGAAGCGTGTTGCACTGTTATTAAGAGGTTCAATTTGATTCCCGTTCCGAAGTACCATGGTGGGGTAAACATGGTGTTGTAAGGCTGATTCCGTCACGTTCCCTGGTAGACAATGTCAAATCAGCGGCTGCATTAGCGCCACATCCACTTGTACACGACTGCCAAGGTGTTGTATAGCCTTGGGGCTGTGTCCGACAACATCTCTTCACCTTATGGTCGTAAGTTTCTTCTGCTATGCTTTGCTTGCTTCTCAGATCACCGTTAAAGATTATGCGCCGTCTTGCCCCAGTAAAAGCGATACCAGTCCAGCGTCAGCCGCCCGTTTACCTAGATCGTAGGCAACCATGGTGATACCCTTCGGAGTCTCAGCTGGAGATTTCATAGCCGGCCTCAAGCTCTTCAAAGATGCCATCGATTCACTATCTGATGTCCGTGGAGCTCGGGCGGATTACATTGAGTTGACACAGACACTCAGTGCGCTCACTACGGCTTTGGACGCGGCCAGCCAGTTTGACGGTGCCGTGCACCAAGCCGCAATTACTGTTGTCTTGCAGGGATGTCGGGAGTGTGTCAAAGATTTCTTAACAGATATAGCGAAGTTCGAATTGTTGAAGAACAAGTCTGTTACAGTGAGAAGGTTGAAGACTGGTCTAAAGAAAGTGCAGTGGGCGTTATGCAAGAAGGAGGATGTGTTGAACTTCAAAGGACATCTGGAGACGCATCTTGGTGCACTGCAACTTTTGTTATTGACCTTCCAGGTGTGAGTGTATCAAGGATTCGAGGTTATTAAAGAGATGAACTTAATGTTGGCCATAGAAATGCACAGTCGCAATTGTCCAAGGCTGTGGACGACTCGAAGAAAGGTGTCGATTCCATCGCAAACCAGATGAGAGACTGCACCCAGTCCCAACAGAGACGGGAGAGAGCAAAAAGTGATGCACACGGTTCGCAGGCGCAGCTACTGACGGATATAAGGGGGATGTTGATATCAAGCGACCAGGTCGTCGCTGATGAGTCTTCGCAGCTGTCAGAAATTAGGCAACATCTACACCAGTGAGCTTGTCCCTGAGAGTGTTGCGCTGCCATTTGAGCTCATTAATGACGTGTAGAGGTCTCTTACCTGACGAACAACGAACCATGTTTCGCATGCTTGAAGAAGCGCTGGCCGAGAGGACGTCTTTCGAACGTCAGATGGAACAGTTGACTGTACAGAACAGAATATTAGAAACTCATCTCCTTGAGATTAAAGCCGCCGTGCAACAGCAGAGAGAGATACCTCCACAGGTGCTTCTTCGAAGGCCGGTCATTCTCATCGATGCCTTTGAGGAGAATCGACCCCCCTTTCATCTCGTATTCATCAACTCGTTCGAAGCTCTTTTCGCCGTTTTCATGATACGCTTCAAGGACAAGGGCGGAGGTGCCGTAGACCGTATTCGACGACAATTATTCGACATGTTTGAGCAATCCAGACAGAAGAGGATTGATATAAACGGCCCTTGGGCAAACGCTTTCTTGGTATAACTCACTCGATGTCACTCTATGAAGATCTGACATAATCTAATGATGTTGGTAGCCCGGACAATTCGTCGAGATGAGTATGCTGGTACCAGTGTCACCCGAGCTGTCAAGGTCTCGTTGCCCAGGTTGCAATCATAAAGAGGAGAGGAAAATGGAAGAAAATGAGAAAGTAAAATGGTCAGTATCAACTCAAATCATCGCACACCACGTTTGCTTATGATCCTTAGCGCCGCGTGTCCTATGACATACCGTTGGTCGCAACGATCTGCAGCCCTGGTGGATCCATTGATCTTGGAAACTGCCCAGCTTAGTAGGGAGCCCGAGGACCAAGACATCTCGTCTTTCTGCCGTAGCCCATATGGTGTTGTTCAGAATGTGGAGATGGCCCCTTCGGTGTCTGGCAAAATTGTTGTGTTAGTTGTTACCATATGAGATGCGGTTCTTGCGCTACCGAATCTAAGTAGGCCCGGTATATAGAGCTACAATATGTCTGTAGTAGTATTTTTATGTACAACCAGTGTATAAAACTATCTTAATCGTATGACAAGTAGCTCACCGCACTAAACAATTAGCTCAACTGTGATTGTACCTGGGTTTGACCAGTCTAGATAATAGGAAAGAAGTCTTAGAGGGTGGTTTCAGGCATAACAGGAGCCCGGTGCCAAGTCAGACGATCAAATACGGCAGCGATTACCATAACTAGTGAGGGGACAACTTAGCAAAGCTCTGAACACCCAAAATGTACCACGTATAGCACTAACACCACGAATAGCACTACTACTACGTATGCACTAGCACTACGTATAGCACCACCACCATGTATCTATTCAGCCCTAGACGTTGTAAGAGTCTTGTTTATCTATTTGCTAGCTGTATTGTAGTAGAGTGGATATCACATCTCCAAAAGAATAGTTGCTCGATGCACAAGTAGGTACATGTGTTTATTAATTACTAAATTGCTCGTTTTATTCAAATGGAATCCCCTTCTCCTGTTCCTCTGAACCTTCAAAAAACATCTTCTGTAGACGCATCTTAGTGCACTGCGACTCTTTTTATAAACCTTCTAATACAAAGAAGAGAAGGAGGTGATAGCAAAAGAAAATAGCAAAAGCACCTTCTGACCGCCCCCTACTAATGAGGGGGCGGCCAGAAGGCGACGTGTAAACCGCCCGAGGCGGTTTTCCGTTAACCGGGCCCTGATCTAACGTCAGGACCCGGTTTCGAACGGGCGGCTTATAGGTGGTCAGTGGGCCCATAGGAACTGATGCCCTATGGAGCCCACTTGTCCACCTAGGCGCCGCCCGTTCGATGGATTAAGGGTGCTTTTTGAAATATATATAGGCAAGTCAAGTAGATAGTTTTTAATTGTTGTTATTGTTATTTTTGTGAGCGTGGGGCTTGGTGAGTGGTGGAAGCTGGCCCGTTTGCTGGCCCGTTTGCTGGTGGATGGTCATGGAAATGCACAGTCAAAGGTTAGCCAGTAGCATACACAAACGCAATTAGTCACAGATACGAGGCCGATGCTACAGTCGAGTAGTCCTGCTATCCCTACTCAGCACTCGCAGCTATCCGAAATCTTCCCATGCGAAATGCGCGTCTTACGCCACCAAAGAACTACATCAAGCTCCCATGCCGTCCTCTTAACCCTACGTAAAGACCTAGCAAGCACCCCCTACCGCAATAAACACCTAGCTCAACTATCTTTCTACCATCACCTTCTTTCTACCATCACCTTCTTTCTACCATCACGGTGGTTCCCCAAATCCAGCCTCCAGTCCCAACGTCTTAGACCGCTCTCATCACACCTGAATCCACCCCCTATTAAACCTTATTACAAGGTGTTCAGAACTCCTGATACTTCTGTTGAATGTTGTCCCTTCACGAGTTTAAACGTCCACCATATAGCAGTTAAAGGGACAAAATTAAACTCAACAAAGTTCCAAACGCCCCAGCTGCACGTACTGTTAATGATCTGATCAGTGACTTCGAGATTGACTACGTACCCGCACTACGACAACAGGATTGGTCTATCCAAGGTACTGCGTATAGATGGATTACAATATGGAAAAGGCAGGCTCTTACTAGTTAATCGTCCACCGTACTTAACCTTCATAGGAGAAAAGCCAAAATAAAGCGTCGAACAGACTTCGATGGTATATAACGAAGTGAGAGCAACGGGCGTCGACAGAACTACCTTGAGACTCTCAGCTACTTCGCTAGCTCCTTCTGCTGATTTAGATTGAGTAGTAATTGGCTTGCCTTGCGCTTGCCCTACTTGCTTGCTTGCTAGAGATTGTCAATGGCATATATACATACATACGCCTGACACACGACTAAACAACAGAAACACATGAGAAAGACTTTGCGAATTCTTTACATTTGATTCAACTAGATATAAAAACGTACGACGACGAGACGACGGGCATGACCGTATGATACAACACGAGCCGGGGATACCCATCCCGCTCGCTAATGCCATAACCTATGATATGAAATCCAACATCAAACCAATTTCAATGCCCATAACACATACTTACTAAACACACGAAGTCAACTTCGAAAGGGCTGCATCTACGCCTCCCAGAAGTCACCCGCCAACCACCTGTTGACCATCTCGAGACTCGCCTCTGGCTGGTCATAGGGGACCATGTGTCCACCAGCATGCAGCCTCATGAAAGTGAAGTTACCGCTCGACTTGACCTGACCAACCGTCTTGCCATCGCCGTCGATCTTGAAGTCCTCCATCTTGGCGGCCTTGAAGTCCTTGTGGCCGGGCCACTCGAGGGCCTCAGCCCACGCCTTGTTGCCGAGCCAGTTGCAGATGTAGTCAGCATCACCGGCGTAGATCAGGACCGGGATCTCGGCAAGAATGCCGGGAACGACGCGGTGGAAGGGCTTCATCCAGTCACCTTGGAGCAGGAAGTTGCGGTTGATGTCGAAGTTGCAAGACTCGTAAGACGAGACCTCGGCGCCGAGGGCCTTCATGACTTCCTTCTTGTTGAGGTAGCCCTGGATCCAGTCAAGCTCGTCGTAGCAGAGAGAGTTGCTGCCGCAGGGCTTGCGCACATCGTAGACGTTCTGGCCGGTGCGCTGGTATGGGCCGATCATGGCGTTGTTGCAGTAGATGGAAGCAGGGACGCAAGACCAGACCGACTCAGAGTTGTAGCAGTTCTCGATGAGGCCGGCGCAGCGGGGGTAGGCGTTGTCCATGGACTGGCATTGGCTCTCATCGAGAACGGCGGGCCATCCACCCTCACCGCAGGCCATGGGGCGGTAGTATTCGTACTGAGTAAGGCCATCGGTCAGACCGTTGCCGATGAGGACGGACTGAAGGTTGATGTTGCGCTTCTTGTGGGATAGAATCTCAGAGGCAAACACGGGGATGTAATGTCCTGCGTACGACTCGCCAGAGATGTGGAAGCTCTGCTCAGCGTATTCAGGGAACTGCTTGAAGAAGAGAGTGAGGAGAGCATAGATGTCCTTGCCAGCAGCGACGGTGTTGCTGACTTGGCCGCTCGAGTATGAGTATCCGACGTTGACGGGCTGATCGAGGAAGATGACGGATGCGTTGCTGTTCCACGAGTAGTCGTTGTATTTGATCTTCTGGTCCTTGGTAATGGAGGCAGGGCCGAGCTCCATGAACAGGCCCGTCAGCGACGAGCAGCCAGGTCCACCATTGAGCCAGAGCACAACGGGGTCGTTCTTGGGGTCGTTTCGAGACTCAAAGAACCCTGCGATATGTCAGATACGGTGGCGAACCACGGTGGCCATTGGGGTACTCACAGTAGAACAGGTGCTTGTCCTCCTCATCGTCGTCCAGGTAGCCGCTGTACTGCTTGACCTTGTCGACACCAAGGACGCTCGGGTCGACCTTCTTGACCCTCAGGTTGTAGTTCTCGAGCTTGCCGTCGATCTCGCGCTCCTGCTCGCCCTGCTCGTTCTCGACCCAGACACTCTGGACGTCAGCGCCCTTGACGACGTGGTCCCACTCGCTGTCGTGCTTGCGCGTGTGTGGCTTCGGCTGCGAGAAGAAGGCAGCCTTCTCGAAGGACTCGGGGAACATCATGGCCACCTCGTCCCAGATGGCGCGGGCCTCGCCCGTCAGCGACTTGAGGCTCTCCTCGAGGTTCTGCAGCGGCTTGGTCCATGAGTTGGCCTTGAGCTCGCTGAACGAGTCGGGGAACTTGAGGACCTGCTGCTGCTGGGGTGCAACGGCGGCGGATGCAGCTCCCACGAGCAGCGCGGAGGCGGCGACCTTCATGGCGGCCGGGTGTTGTTGAGCTTCCGGAGCTCAACGATGGCTGTAGTCGAGGGTGAAGTGTGATGAGATGGACACAAAACGGGGGTGTGAGAGGATGGGATGGAAACGGAGAGAGATGGGATGAGGGATGAGGGATAGGTAGCTGAGGTATGGGGAGCTCTGCGGAGGGTGCGCGGCTTGGCTAGGCAACGGAGTGAATGACTGGATGACGCAGCGTGAGGCCGGCTTATCAGAGGTGGCTGGATAGTCCGAGCGCCTGCGCCTTTGAAGGGCATCACGAGGGCTTAGCGTTTCACGACAGTGTTAGCCGGCGCTATGGGGCGGTCATCCGCAAGCGCATCAAAGCATCCATGATCATGTTTGCAGCCTCGAAGGGCCTGCATTCCGTGGCGCACCTTGGTCAGTTCCATGTTGCTGCTTTGGTGAAGCTCGGGTGTCCGTTCCTGCATTGCTCACGAGCTGTACACAGTGAGCCTAGCGCCGGTGATTCATAGTGAGCAACCTTGTACCTACTATGGCCGGGCAGCATGTCATACCCCACCATTTGCACCACCAAACCTTCTAAGATACCCCCCGTAACTGCACAAAATGCCCGTCGGAATCAACCAACCGTCGAATCAAATCAGACTCACCAATGTTTCGCTGGTGCGCATGAAGAAGGGTTCGTCCAACCCCACCAAAGCCTCCCAACACCCATCCTTACTAACCCCTCTGGCAGGCAAGAAGCGCTTTGAGATAGCCTGCTACAAGAACAAAGTTCTCGAGTGGCGGAACAAGATCGAAAAGGATCTGTCCAACGTCCTGCAGATCGAAAATGTCTTCCTCAACGTCTCCAAGGGCCAAGTCGCGCCCAAATCCGATCTCGAAAAAGCGTTCCCCAAGAAATCGGTCGAAGAGATAATAAAAGACATACTAGAGAATGGCGAGCTGCAAGTGGGTGAGAAGGAGCGCAATGCAGAGCTGGAGCGAACCAAGAACGAGGTCATCGACATTGTCGCAGGAAAACTAGTCGACCCAAAGACGAAGAGGGTGTACACCACAGGCATGATCGAGAAGGCTTTGGACCAGCTAAGCTCACAGGCGGCGGCACAGCAGGGCGACAAGAGTGACAAGGGAGACAAGAGCGAGACGGCAGAGCACGGCGAAGACAAGGGCAAAGCGAAGGAATTGCCCAAGTGGACCGGCATCGTCACCAACAAGTCCGCAAAGTCACAAGCGCTGTTCGCAATGAAGGCCCTCATCGCACATCAGCCGATACCGGTCGCGCGCATGCAGATGAAGTTGCGCATCACCTGTCCCACCTCGGTCCTCAAGCAGGCCATCAAGACGGCGCCAAAAGCACAGGCCGGCGGCGGAGACGAGAAGGCGTCAACGGGCACAGTCAAGGATGCGATATTAGGCTTCATGGAGAAGGTTGAGAGTCAAGACACGCTGGGCGCCGAGTGGGAGGCCGTGGGGCTCGTCGAGCCCGGTGCCTTCAAGGGCCTGAACGAGCTCATCGAAGGCCAGACCAAAGGCCGTGGGAACGTCGAGGTCCTGGAGATGGCGGTTGGCGCGGATGACTGAGTGGTGACACGTCACGTACGTTGGGAGAGCAGAGCGCACAACGCGCAGCGCGCTCGGTCTCACGTGCTGATGCAGGCTGACTGAAAAAGAAAAGGAATGGATGAGTGGGTCCTCGAAGTACCTGAAGAAAAGCCGCGAGCTTCTATGGACTGTGGAAAACGACCATCATGCCGC
Source organism: Neocucurbitaria cava (assembly GCA_027946455.1). Classification (NCBI taxonomy): domain Eukaryota; kingdom Fungi; phylum Ascomycota; class Dothideomycetes; order Pleosporales; family Cucurbitariaceae; genus Neocucurbitaria; species Neocucurbitaria cava. Next base: position 1,725,189 of record JAPEUY010000005.1, on the reverse strand, counting down.
CGTGGCCGTCGCTCGTTCGCCGCATGTACCCCACAACATCCAGATTGCCTCTGAGTACCGTCCGAGTGCAGATCTACCAAAATCTGATACCCTGCCACTACAGGACCTATGTGTCCAAACTCTATCAACCTCTGGGCCCTTGCTCCAGATCTTCAGTCTACTTGTTCATATCCACTGGGATGCAAGGACTCAGAAACCTACTACAAAGTAGATAGCACTGTCAAGCAAGAGAACATACCCTACCACTCAGTCTCGGTTCTGAACTTCTGTTGAAAAATACACATTGCCCGTCTTACCCTACATTTCACATAATCTCCGCGTGAACAACACCTTCTCCCCCATCTACATAATCCTCCATCGTCTGCTTCCCAATCTGTCGTTCCAAATACCTACTACGCAGTCAATCCCTGCCCCCCATGTCCGACACCCCATCAAGCATCCAACGAGCCTCCTCTAGTGGCACCACGACAGTCTAGGTAGATTGTCGAATAATTTGCTCCAGATGCCCCGCCTAACGGTCTCCGTAGTGTCCAAATGCTGCGTGCAAGCAGAGCCACTCGTTGAGGGCCAGCTGTTCCCGACGTGCATGCATGCATGCATGCATGATGCGGCTGCAGAGAGGTACCTAGGTGCAGGGAGAGAATGGAGGGCGTGGGGCTGAGTGGATCATCTAGGTAGGCTTTCTAGGTCCGAATATAGTGCGAGAGCTTACTTTCGCATTTTGGTGGGAAGGAGTGAGTGGCGTTGGATGGAATCTGCTGTTTTGCGACTTTTGGTGTTGAATTCGGTCCAAGCTGAGGAAGATTGTCGTCAGACTTCACTACGTACAAGAAATAATGCTAGAAAGTTGAGAAGTTGGATATATTTGCATTGCTAATAGGTAGTTGTTTTACATAGAATAGATGCTAGGTTCGTCAGATTCATAGTGTGTGTTTCACGTATCCTTAAGTTTCTCTTCATAAACAGATCAATCATGTCGTCGTTTCCTGCGCCGTGTTTTAATCGTTATAGGCATGCACCCACCCGCCCAGTAATACTCGTCGTAAAAGGTCGTTAGTCGTTTGTTACCCATGCAAATGCCGTGAATCCAAATATGCAGATAGGACACCAACCAGGAAAAAGGACTCGAGCGAAAAGAAAAAGACTTGACATGAAAAGGAAGAAAGAAAGAGCAAGTAAGTAACCCCACCATTTCGCGCCGTTACCATCTTGACCTGACGTGCGTGCGTGCGTTTGTGCACCCTGATAATATGCCCTCACACTCCCATGTCTACGTCTTGATCGCCAATAGCATCGTTGTTGTTGTTGCCTTCATCGTCACCATCGTCGTTACTACTACTTCTTCAAACACATCCTCTCAATCCCACCACCGTCGATTATTCACCCTCCCATTCGCGCTCAAGATATCCAGTACCTGCGCAGTAGACGTTCGCACCCGCCAGATGCGCTCAATCGGCTCGGCAATCGACATCCAGTCCAAGCCGCGCACATCGTACAAGTCAAGTACCACACGGACCAGCCAGGGCGAGTACATTGGATAGCTGGTGTCTTGGTAGAGGAAGGGTGATGAGGGTTCTGCTTCTTCTTCAACTACACGCTCTTCGTATCTGATTGATTGGCAGAAGGTGAGTGGGTGTGGCCGCTGTCGTTGCTGGGGGTCACATGGTGATGGCAAGGGAGAGTCGGAGCACAGATCCATGGCTCCTTCGGAATCGGTTGGTGAGGAGGAAGCGCTTGATGCATCCGATAGAATGGACTCGTCGCTCATCTTAGTGTGGAGCGGTAGTAGCAGCACGTTGACTGGGCGAATTCCTCCGTGTTCAGCTGCCTTGATGACATCGTGTCTTGGGAGCGGCATGATCGCGCCAGTCGACTTTGAGCATGGCGACTCTTCGATAGGTGTGACAGTCATGCGAGAGGAAGATGGTGAGTCGAACGACTGCGCGCGGATCCTCACTTTGGGCGACGGCGTTCTAGGTGGTGCCATTATAGTCGCCATGATGGAGAGAAGAAGTAGCAGCGGCGATGCAATGCTGCGAAATATCAACCAAGATCGAAGATGGGAGTTTAAGGCCTCAAGCCTGTCCTGAACAGCACCCTTCTTCTCATTAAGGCTTATATCAACCGTACTCACTACATGCATGCGGCCTGTTCGCTGGCCCTGCATATCAATGCTGCAACCACGCCACGACCTTTGCATCCGATGGTGGAGATTACAGGGTTTCTGGCTCCCGTTGTTCGGACAGAGTGCATGTCGCGAGGAAGGGGATCGATTGCCAGTGGTTGAGCGACGCGATGCCGCAGACGCCAGTCGTCGGCAGGCCTCGATGCTGCAGCAGGCGTGGGAGACAACGCACTCCAGACTTGGCGCTGATGAGTGAAAGGGATAGGATGAGAAGACGCAAATAGAAGGATCGAGAAGCGCGATGTGAGCGGACATAGCCTTGAGTGAATGCGCGCTATGCCTATGGATAGTATCTTTTGTTCCGCTCTGACGTTCAGAGACACAGCCAATTAGTCTGATATGTTATACTCTGTTTGCGTTTGTGTCTTGGAGCATGCGACAGTGACAACCTGAGGGCCGTTAGCGGACCGTCCCGACTAACCCAACCTACCATGTCAAAGGAATCAGATAGTCAGGAGACCTCAGAACATCGTGGGGCGTGGACCCGAATCGCAAGGTGTGACGTGGTGAGGAGACTATGGCCGCATATGCGACCGGGCCCACTATTGGCCAATCAGAATTTGGTCCTGACGCCACGCCACAGGCAAAAGAGAAAGACACGAACAAGGGTGAGACTATTAAGGGCGGAAGTTGTTGGAAGCTGAAGATGGAACAAATCGGAATCTGATTGTGTGATTTTTGGTACAGGCTGTAATTGGCCAACCCTAACCGTGGTCCCTCATCGCGTACCCCATGTCGTGCAAAGCCGCATGAATGCAAACGTGAAAGCCAATGAAAGCCGTTCGATAAACACCGTAAGTGCACCACCCATTTCGTAGAAGCCGTGTCCCGACCCCAGCTGCCCAGCGCCAGCGAAAACCTTTAACCCTTCTTCTTGGAGACACCGACGGTTCGGCCGCGGCGACCAGTTGTCTTGGAGTGCTGGCCACGCACACGGAGGCCCCAGTAGTGACGGAGACCACGGTGAGCGCGGATCTTCTTCAGGCGCTCGAGATCGTCACGGAGCTTGGAGTCGACACCGTTGGCCAGGACCTGGCTGTCCTTGCCATCGACAATATCGCGCTGCCTGTTGAGGAACCAGCTGGGGATCTTGTCTGTGAAGTGTCAGCCAACCAGATACATGCGGACATGGAGTCGATCTAGCGTACACTGCAGAGGGTTCTGGATGATGGTGACGATACGCTCAAGCTCTTCGGAGGTGAGATCACCGGCGCGCTTGGCAAGGTCGACATCGGCCTTCTTGCAGACCAAGTTGGAGTAGCGGCGACCGACACCCTTGATCTTGGTCAAGGCGTACATGACCTTTTGCTTGCCATCGACGTTCGTGTTCAACAAACGGATGATGTATTGGAAGCTGTGGCGAGAGTCAGTATGCGTCTTGACTGATGATACATGCACCTGGGTTCTGCTATCGTGTTTCCGCAGAAGTCTGCCTCAGTCCAAGTCATCCACAATCACATCCCGCCAGGCCAGACCTAGACAGCATGCTGGTGTTTCCGGTCCATTCACATGTTTTTCTCACAGTTCCGGCGCAAGGCTTCCTGCAAGACATGCCATGTGCACTTCTCCAGCCACTATCACTCCAGCATGCTGTCGGACTCTGAAGGCGGATCGTAATTGTGGATGGCTTGGGTTTCGGAGAACTTCGACGGGGGTAGAGAACCGATGGTGGAGCGAGGATGGTCTTATGGGTTCCGTGTACGTACTTCGACTTCTCTCCGGAGACGAGCGCTGTGTCAATGTCAGCATATGTATCTACGAAGTGCTGCTGCGATGTCCATCGTTGCAATCGGACTCCAGAACCGAGAGCAGAGCTCCCAGCGCATAAAGAATGCCGATCGCATAGATTGTAGTCTTGAGCAGGCTCGAGGAAGGGGTACTCACACATGATGGCGGTTGTCGAGACTCGTCGATGTGGTGTTGTCGGCGGTGGCTCTAGCGAAGTTGAGTTCAATTTCGAACAGAAGACGACGCTAGCGTGTGGGCGCTAAGACGTGTGCGTGCCTTCCGGGCCCCGCGAGAACAGTTTCTCCGGCCGCTGCTGCGCTAACCACATTGCCTAGTCCAGTTCACCCAAGAACGAGAACAGCCGCAACACCCTGATCATTGACGTCGGTCACTCGCATCTCTGTCGCGTACAGTAATGTCTGAGCTAATCATCAAGCACTTCGAGAGGCATTGGAACACTAAATGAGGTCTGCAAGCAGCGCGAATCACTCCAGCGGTCGATATGCGTGCTGCTGTATGCTGCTGTTTCCTTCCAATTAGTCGCCCTCGATACCGTTCGCACTCCACGGACGCCCCAACCTTTTTGTCGAATTGTCAATGACTTTCATCTCATTAATTTCGCTGCAACTGTCGCTTGCTTTTCCTTCTTCGAAGTCTGCCTGTTGAACTTCACCTGCATGAGCAGCGGGCTGTGCAGGCGAAAGCGAATTTTGCTGCCTGTCCTTTGGTGCGCACTGCAATCCATCATAGCACCCTACGACACGATCCCAACGCCTCTGATGTTACGAGATGAGGCAGAGGCATGACATAGCAATGACTCCATGGACGGCGACGCGTCATGGTCAAGACTGCTGCCTGCAATGTTAGGCACATGAAGGTTCAGCCGCACTCTCTACGCGCGACAAGCGTCCAGCAACACCACTAACTTTGCAGCATGGATGATTGCCGTCATGCAGGTAGTTGGACGTTTTGGGGCGTTGAATATCGTTTGTACAATGGTCACACGCTTTAGCACAGTATGCTCGTTCTAAACGTCTCTGTTCCCTCTCCCCGTCTACGCGCTCTTCAGCCCCAGTGCCATTACCTATTCCGTATCAGCACTCGACATTTGGTTGTCGCTTCTGTAGATTCTCTTCTGCTTTAAGTCAATCTCTTTCCTACAGTCATATTATCACGATGCTGCATTTCAGCCCCATTTACCAGCAGCCACCACAGACCATGGGGGCGAAGCTCACATGCCCTAACTGCGCCACTCCATCACCTCAACAAAAAACCAATGCCAGGACGAATTCGGTTTCGCTTGATGCCTGAAAGAAGGCGGAAATTGCTCAATCGCTACTTCGACAGCGGCCGCCCCTAACCTAATGGTTAAAACACACCCGTTCACCGCGCGCAGTGCACAACCGTCGTTCGGCAGCCTCATTGTTAGCCCCCGTCCGCTCGGTTCAGTTCCCCACCCAATTCTTACATACGCATCCATACTTTAATTCATTACTTCTTCTTCGATCACTGACGCCTTTTATTTGTGGTATCCATCCCCGCTCTCACCGGTCCAACTAATGCATCCATCGAACTTCGCTCCCGGACAATACAGTCGCGGAAGCGGTCTCACCGCTTAGCTGTTAACAGCGGCCAGGCACACCTGCTGCTAATATGGCCGACCAAGTCCCTTTGTCCTCTCCGGCGCGGGGTTCTTCTGACATCGATCCTTCCACCGGTGGACCTTCCGTGGTCAAGCTCGTCAGGCACGACACAACTTCATCAACCGGAAGCGCAAAACCAATACCAAAAGGTTACTTGAATTTGGCTCTCAGTGGCAACTGTCCGAGGTGCCACCACCACAACAAATCCATTAAGGTGCAAGTCAGGGCCACCAGTGACTCGAACCATGTTGGCGAAGTCAAATGTGAGAAGTGTGACCGGCTGTGGTTGGATTTTGGAAGAAGAAACTCTACCCGGCTTTCTCTGTTGTCCATTGCAACTATCGAGCCTGACCCTTTGGAAAAGGAAAAGAAATTTCATTCAACCCTCGTTCATATGATACGTTCCGCAACTGCCGTCGCCACACTTTCTTCAACACTTGCGGATATTCCAGAGTCGTCATCAGCAGGCCTAGCACGCGAGCCTGCTGTCCCGCCAACACCACTCCGTGGCGTACAGCATCTCTCACATTCCGATTCCAGTGATGAGACTGCGGAGCCAGTCGTACCTCCAGATAATACTGCCTACACTCAACACGCAAGTCCTTCAACATACCCCTCGGCGCCAAAAGGTGGGACCTCTCTGGATAGGGCTCATGCTGTGGGTACTTCCCAACTGGTATCACGATTGAAACAAAAGATCCGCGAGAAACTGCCAGTGCTAGAGACCATTCGTCTGGGCCGATGGAAAAAGTCTCCGGGGGTAAAGGAACACAGCCCAAATCATTACGGCAAACAGCCCGCTCACGAAACCAACCCTTTGCCTGAGGTTTCAACTCTGCACAATTCGGAGGACCGTAGTGTGGAGGCCCAAGTGCACATGTATGCTTCCGCCGAGACAACCCACAACGAAGTTGACGTTTGCAAACCTTCCATGACCTCCGCTGAGGCCTTGAAGTCCTTGAAGACGTTGGATCAAGCAGCAATTCGAGGAATGACTCCTGAGCAACGTATCGAGTGGATGCGTGGACAAATCACTGCTTTCAAGCGATATGCCACGCCTCTTCAACCGCCTGTAGTACCCATCATGGTCGATAGAGACGTCCAAGTGGACGAAATCGAACTTTCGCCAGACCCGTCATCGCCACCTACTCGTCGCCATTCCGCGTTGAATTTCATAGGTAATCGCTTTGGTTCATTTCAATACTGGGAAGATTTTCGTGGCAGTAATGCTACGCTCAACGGCCGTCCACTCAGCATGAGCGACACTCATTTGTCGGATGCTGACACGGTTTTTGAGGGAATGAGCGTCACTTCTGGGCCACGCCATATTCTAGTGGAGAGCTTACAGCGGGACCGCCGTGGATCCAGCACATCTCGCCCTCGCTCCCTCCAAGGCATCGTGCAGAATTGGCAGCAAATTCACCAGAACAGGCTCGAAGCCCGCCGATCATTCGACTCCGCTGCAACTGGAGGTGTCAGAAGCATTCCTTCTGCCCGAGGGCGTGCCCCAAACCGCCTGTCTCGAACATCCATGGCTCGCACTTCGGCAATATACGTCACTGAGCCTGCGTTGTCGCAAGGCCAACTTCCACTGCCCACGAATGAAGAATCGGAGCCGTCCAGTGACCAGGAACGTCCCAGCTCACCCTTGCCATCACCTCCGATCTCCCAATGAAACCGCGAAACACCGGAGATGTTTTGGTACCCGACCTCGAAGCAACGAGCGCATCGTCAATCGAGATTGCATTTCGAAATCGCTCGGCATCCTTTCCGAACATTCTTGGGCTATGGCTCTGGCTCAACGATTGTGTTATCCCACTTATTCGGCCCTCATGTACCAACCCTACACTATTCCAAACCCTCTCTTACTATATTCAAGATACAGTCTATCTCTAAAACCCCCCTTTCGTTACACATTTCCTTAAAACATCATTCTTTATGCTATCCTAGGACACAAATCACGGTACGGAGCTCACGGGTTACGGTCTTTTACATGAGGTACGATACGACGGTACGTTGATGATGATGACGAGGGGTCCCTATGTTTGAGCAGTTACACACTCTCTTCAGTCTCTTTATGGTTGGTTGGTGCTAGTAAACTCTACTAAAAGTCAATCCTTAAAAGTCGATCCTTACGAAGTCCGAAGTCTTGTTCCATCAAACATTACATCATGCATGCCCTTGCGACGCTTGAACCAATGAATCCTGCCCACAGCTAAGGGCGATTGCAAGCGTTTCATCGCTTGTGCCGCTTATGTATATGTACGATACTTGTGCAAACTAGCTTGTTCGTCGGCCGATAACTAGTACTAAACATCGTGGTACTATGGATCTCGCAACGATGCATTGAAAAAAGCTAAGCTCATGTTTGTCGAAATACAAATTCAGGCTGAGGCCGAGTTACTTGAAAAGCTGAATTAGCTCTATAAATCACATACTGCCTAGTCATACCAAATTAAAACCACAAGTTACACTCTATGATAAAACAATCTTCCCACAGCCAAGGTATCAAAAGACATCAAAAACATACAAGCTCCGCCCTCTCCATCTAATCATGACACTCATCCGTACGAAATTCACACACCCCTCACCAATCATCAATCATATCATTCGCCTCCTCACTCTGCACATCCATGACCTTCCTCGCAGCCTCACTCCCACTAACCGGCAGCATTTCCAACCCATCCTTCTTCAACTCGTCCGGCACCTCCTCCGGATCCAACAAGCCCACCTGAAACAGCACGCTCGCCTGATCCCAATAAACACGCTCGCACCACACCTTGCCTGCTCTAAACGCCACGATGCTCACGACCACAATCTCTACTTTTTGGTTTGTGGGGTTGATGCCGGGCAGGATCCACGGCATGTGGCAGGTGTGCTTGAATTGGATGTAGAGCTCGTCGACGATGCGGTCGACGCCGATGGTGCGCGAGATGAGGCGCATGTGTAGCGAGGGTGGGGCGGCGCGGAGGAAGTAGTCCTTGTAGAAGCGGCGGAGTTCAGGGAGCGAGTGGCCGCCTGTCATTGTGGGTGTGAAGTTTACAAAGGGGGTGGGGCCGTCGGGGCCAGGGATGTAGGTTTCGAGGAGCTTTTCGACGTTTTTGCCTCTGTATTTTTCTGTTTTTGGGGTGCGGTCAGGGAAACTAGGGTTCGTGAAGTGGGAGGGGTGTCAGGTAAAACGTACGTTCTTCGTTCTCTTCCCACACGCGCTCGAGGTCTACTTCTGCGCCGAATCCTCGTCGCACCATGCTTAGACTTCGGCTCCATGCGATTGCGTCGGCGACGCTATCATACTCGTCTAAATCATGCTCTGCAAATCCCGGATCCACGCCTTCATATGTGAATACCGGATACTCAATCTTGTTCTGCAGGCCTCCTGCGCCTATGCCAGGTGTGACGCGCTTCTGTATCGTTCGTCGCTTGCCTTGTATGCCTAAGACTTCTGGACGTCGTGTCACGCCGACAGTGCTTTCGTTGCCGCTTGTTCCTTCTGCGAGATGTACTAGGACACGGAAAGAGGAAGTAAAACGGTGGCGCGTATCAGGTATCGAGGAGGGATAATATGCGATCAAGGAGCATAGTTTCGATGTTGCGGCTTTAGGTTCGGAAAATACGTCTAGACATATCGCTGCTGCATCGCCAAATGCTGTGAAGTTGCTTAGCTACTGGGACACAAAGCTGTTGCGCGTGGCGCATAAGGGGGACTTGTGAAGAGAGGATTGTATATATACCTACGATAGCATACCGCTCCCCAACACTCATTTTGTCGCCCAGATGATGTAGTGTCTGAACATATTGCTTTCCTCCTTTGCCCAAGGGAATGTATTCCACAATGAAGCCTTCATCTCTCCAGGCTTTCATTGTCTCGATATCGAAGTCGTCGTCTTCAGCAGTGATGTATAGCATAGGGGTACTATGCTTGAACGATAACCAACCATTGCGGTCGGCGAGGTATTGCAGCGCCATTGCCAAGGCTTCAAATCGCAATTGCAATAACGCGATGCTCCACAATTTCCCAGTCAAGTTGCTGTATGTTGTTGTGCGCGCGTCGTGCTGCTAAATGTGAGGCTGGAGTGGTGGTTTCCTGCAGGGTCGCAAACGATGATGAAAGAAAGGTGAGTTCGCGCGGGCGGGCGGTCGCATGATAGTCATTATGTACGGCGCATTGTCGGTGTGGGCTCACAGGAACTGAATCCTGCTCGAAGACTGGTTACATGAGGGGTCAGTGGAGTCGTGCCGGCGTCCTTCGAATCGCAAATGACGTAGCTGATGCAAGCCTCTTTTGGATTAGCCTGAAAGCGACCCTCCAGGGCTGAGGGCCAAACTTGACACCGCGTGTCTATTGACAACCTAAATCGTGCATTGAGAATGCTTATCTAGTTGCCATTTTTGGGGATGCTCGTCGAGAGGCATGCGGAGTATGAAACACTTTGGTTTCGTCTGTCTTGGCTCCTCCCCGTCCGAACCATGAGCCACTGTAAGTGGAATTGGGTATTGACTACGACTGGAATTCAAGAAGTTTATGTTTCATCCAGCGCAAATGCTAGCGTTAACTGGCATACATGCTGGATATAGTCGAGAAAACGAGAGACATGTGGAATTGACCTCACGGCATCCTGTGGGGTTGTCTCAATGCCGTACCAAAGGCACATTGCATATTTGATGGACTGGCCTGGCGAATACGAGTTTTCTCTTTAAATCTCGCACTATTTGCTAGGGATGGACGTAGCTATGTTAACTGGTGATGCTGCGTGAGTGCCATTCGATCAGACCAATGAAATGTGTGAGTGGCAAGTCGAACACTTGACACCTTGTCTCAGGCCGCACTATGCATTACCACCTGCTATATGTCCTGTCACGCTACTAGTGAAATCTATGAGCAAATTCTCACTCGTTCTTACTCTTGAGGAGCCGATGAGCAGGTACTGAGGGTCCATATCGTATACGATCCAACGAGGACTGGTTGGATTGGCTAGAGCAAAGGCTCGTCTAGCGGCTAGCCCGTGAATTGCATCGAGGAGGTGTGCGTTGTATATATGTCGTTGGATCAAAACCCTGTCTGGCGAATAGAGGCGTGAGAGCACACGATTTGTGTTCTTGGAGAATAGGAAAATGTGCTCATAAATTGGTAAGAGTGGATGGTACAGGACAGATAAAGGAAAGGCGACATGGCATAGGAAGCACGACGTATAGAGGTAAGGAAACATGACGATTGGAGATGAAATGAGAGAATCAGCATATTGCTGAGTTTGCAAGAAAGAAAGAAGTTCAAGAAAATAGCAACTGTCCAGACTTGGAATGTCAGTACTCCGGGATGCGACAATGTAAGGAAGTCACCTGCGCACTTCTCCGTAGGAATTGCCTGGTGGACTAGTGGAGTGCATGTCGAAACGCATGTCAACTGCCCTGGTGTTTGGTCCACGTTAATTTCGACGTGCGTCGGCACCAAAACGATCCGCGTATGCACATCCACGACTCTCCGCATCTGCATATTCGAGTCGGGACACGATAGCCAACGTCCTCGCAAACACATGCATCCAAAACCAAGATATCCATCATGCACCCTATTCGTGGCGAAAACCCATCCAAGATAAAAAAATTAGTGGTGTAGTAGAACCTTGGAACCCATACGCGCGGGGATCGTGGACAGTTTTGTATGGATCCTTTCTGTTCTCGACCATGTCTTCATCCAGGCGCCACCATCTCCCATTTCGCGCACTCCCATCCAACCATCTCATCCTGCCTAAACTTGTACCCGGAAGATCAAACTTGATTCCTGCGCGACATCGAGCTTTCTATGGGCTCCTAGACCCGTCGACCGGTTCTGCGGCCTGCCAATAGCGAGCCGCCAGCGCTTCGAGGTGGTCGGGGTGTCAGCGAGGGTTGAAGGGACGCTGATTGGTTGACCGCCAAGATCATGCCAAAGCGAGACATATTAGCTGTCTTTTTCAAGGCCGCGATGGGCTATATTAAGATTCATTAAGATGCTTTTCCGGGCGTGTTACCTTCCACAAGCGAGCTAGGTACCGGAAGCGAGGACATCTAGAGTACAAGGTCGAACTTGGATGGACCACTCCTGGGCAGGTGGTTGGCAGGTAGGACGGGCGGCTCTGCGGGGTGGCGGGGAATGGTGGGTGGTGGGACGATTTTGGAGGCGAGGCAGAGAAGTCGTGGGCGGTTGCTGGCCTTGGGCATTGAGATAGCTGGAGATGCGGAGTGTGTGTAACATGTTCGAGGTGCTGATTCTTACTCCTGGGAGACCATCATGTTATCCGCTTTTGCGCTTACCGACACAACAACGTCCCAGCCTCATAGTCAGACATCTGTGAGCCTCACGGCATGCCCATCCGAAGTCCCATCAGCACCTTAACTGCATTAAACTCAAAGCCCCAAAATAACTCAATCAGGGAAATTAGCAAGCGCACGGGTGGGCCACTTGTTCGGCACCAGGGAGGAAAAGGGATGGCGGCCGTCGAGAAGACCGCCGGCGGCTCGGTAGATGAGCGAACCACGACGCACAGTCGCGTTTCCAGCCACCGCAGCCAATCAGGCCCCTGTTGGCTATATTTGGGGCCTTTCGAATGGTTGGCGAGTCGGACAGGCGTCAACGGGGATCGCTGGGAAGACGGGTACGCAAGCTACGCGCTGGGGAACCTTGGGCAGATGTCGTGTGCGTGTATATAGGAAGTTCGTGGGCCTCGTGGGAGGCTCTTTCACCACCACAGCAAATCGTTCCAAAACAGTTCAACAAGTTTGCTTTCCGTGTCTCTTTTTGGGTCTTTGCTTTCTTGTCTTGACTGAAGTTTGGTTTTGGGTTTATTTGAATAGTCGTTCTCATTTCGGGTGCATTTCTTACATCCTGCCACCTACATACGGGACTGAGGCCATCCGAGCTATTCTCATCCTGACCACCCATCTATTTCGAGCCAAAGGATCCAATAAGCACTGTCGAAACATATAACTACACAGCCATCTCGACTACGATCAACACCACCTCATCCCGACTGTCATCATCACACAACATCAATCAGTTACACTGACCGACATCGACAATGATTTTCACATCCACCATCACCCTTATCCTGGCCCTCGCGCCCACCACCCTCTTCGCTGCCCCCACCAATTTCGCCGACTCAATATCCAACCTGATCCCAAGACAAGACTTGCCAGCTGCGGTCATTGCAGAGTTGGAGAAGACGAATGGATTGTGTGATTTGTCGAATGTAGTGCTCCCAGTCGGTAAGCTCCTCCTACTCTCGCCTTCTACAAACGTAGTTACTAACGCATACACCAGCACCAACGCCACTTGCAGCAGTCAGTGCTGGCTTGACCCTTCGCCACATCGCCATTGGCCGCGGCACACAAAACTACACCTGCCCTTCCACCGCTTCAAGCGATGTCCCCACCGCTGTTGGCGCTAAGGCCACTCTTTTCAACGCAACATGTGACGCGGCGCGGTTGAACGTCAAGGTACTCACCGACGTGACCAAGCTGGCTCTCAACTACGCTATCCCAACTGCTCCCGAGGCCGTGAAGCGGATATCCGGTCATCATGAGTTCACCGACAAGGGCATCCCGTTGTTCAACTTGAAGACCAACTTGACCGACTTTGGATATGTACAAGCCAAGCCTGATGCCGTTAAGAGTGCTGCTCCGACAGACGCTTCGTCGGGCAAGAACGGACTCGGCAGTGTGCCGTGGTTGAAGCTCAATGCGATTGAAGGTGACTACAAGGAGGTATTTCGGGTGGAGACTGCTGGAGGCGTCGCACCGAAGACGTGCGATGGTATAACCGGCGGCTTCTCGGTAGACTATAGCGCGCAGTACTGGTTCTATGCGTAAATTGAAGGAGTTCGTGAAGCGTAGTAGCGTCAAGTTATTTCCTGTATAGAGCATTTGTCGGCGTTTGGGCGTACTGGCTGACGCCTTGGACTGAACCGAAAGGCATCGTAGATAGCATTATATTCTCCACGACCACTGCTGTCCCCAGCTATGGACAGTGGCACTCGTAATATTGAAACTCTTAAAACTTCTTTTCTTCCCGTCTTCATCATTGTGACAGTTCTCCGAATACTAGCTCTTTCAGCAATCATTTAGTTCCCCATTGAATTCTCTGCGGCGTCTAGAACCCCCCTTCCTGAGAATCTTACTACCGATATTCTCCGCATTGGCGATGTGATCTTGCCCTTCCTTCCTTTCCTTAGGCATTTTCTTCGGCCAGTCTCTACAGATGTCGACCCTTGACCTCGGTGCAAAGACTTCCAAGACAAGGTAGAGAAGGTAATCGACAATGACACACACACAAAACAGTTTCCCGGCCCAGATGCCACAGCCATAGTATCTCTTAAGTCTGTCAATGAGCGCAAAGCTTTGAACCTCAGCATGACCTCGCGTGGCGCTCCATGCACCAGCGGCTCCTCCACTTTGGTAGAAATCGCTCTGACTGATGACGCCACTGATACCATCGTACACTCTTTCTGTTCGTTGCGCAACATCCGTCCAGGAGTACATCTGCTTCACTTGATTGTGGAACAATTCGGTCCGGACCTTACCTGCTCGTAACTTTGCAATCGCGCGGCCCGTAGCTTCAACTATCTCGTCCTCCTCAGGCGCCGCAAACTCTGTCATGTGGGTAGGAAGCACTTCTGGAATACCACCAACACGCGTAGCCACAACGTACAGACCGCAAGACGCAGCTTCAACGATCACAGTGCCGAATGCTTCAGTGAGTGACGGACAAAGATATATATGGCCTCGTACCATTACATCCCTGACCTCTTCGTGACGGACTGGGCCAATCATGAGGACCTTGTCCTGCAGTACGTTCCGTTCGACCATCTGCTCAAGATCAATAGCCTTGGGCCCTTTACCAGCAATTATAAAGCGCACATTCGGATGCGCAGCAAGGATGTGCGGTATGGCAGCCACGAGGAGGTCAGTGCCTTTGTTGTAATAAAGCCGTTGAATGACAATCACGGTGATGATCTCATCTGGTCCCATGGGCTGTGGGGGACCAGGAGCGAAATTATGCCTCGGGCCACCTGAACTGTCCAAATCGTCCGAGATGGGGCGGAAGTTCTCAGCAACGACTGCATTAGGGATGACAGAGACCATGAGTGGGTCAAGCGACGCGCGAAGGACTGTGTTTTCCTTACTTTTACACGGTCAATAGGTCACCTGAACAAACCAGAGAACGTGCTTACCAAGTATGACTGACGCAGATGACGTGATCAACGTCACTCAGAGTAAACTTGAGAAGCTTATTCGTGAGTATGCTCCCTGCATCCGCGAAGCCAAACAGACTATGGTCTGTAAATACAGTCCTCAGACCCATGGTTCGGGCATGCAATATTGCCTCATGACATAGACTACTGAGACTGGCATGTCCATGAACAATCTCAATGCGCTCGCGTATGACGATATTGCGGAAGACTGGGAAGAAGGAGAAAACGGTCGGAAAGGTCGTCTCGCGGTAGATGACGAAGAAGGGCACGTAGTAGACTTTGATTCCGTTGGTCAGGTACCGCACGCCAGTTCGACCGGCGTACGCATGCGTTATGACAATAACTTTATGTCCACGGTCAATGAGTTTCTATCGTGTTTCCTGTGTTAGCATGGACATTAAAAGCTAAATGTGGGGGTCCCTTACGCTGGACAGCTGGTACATGTGACTTTCAACTCCTCCTGTGTTGTATGAGATAATGTCATGCTATCGCGAATACAGCTCATACCAGGTTGAGGGTAGAAATTGTCGCTGACCATGCTATAACGCGTGAGTTGCAGTACAAAAAGGGACGGGTTGCGAGAAATAGTACGTACGCAATATTGTAGGGCATCTTGACAGCATACGAGGATCAATACCTCGACTGTTCTCAGAAGACGAATACATGGCAACTCAATGGCGCATTGAAGCGAGCAAGGTGTTGGTGGTGAAAGCGCTCTCTCACCATGATCGCAACGGATGTGGAAGCGCGTCATTGGTCGGCTGGTCGGCGTTTGGCGTTTCTGAACTCCGACCAAATTTGGCAGTCGCGAATTTCTGAACTCAGCGCAGCTTCAGAACAGCGGCCAGCCAAACGAGGTAGTCGGTTTTCGGCGCCTAGTATGTAATCTTATTCAGTTTTTTGAGAGGCATCGGGACTCTGCGTGTCTAGCGATGTGGCAGCGGATCACTAACCTAACCGTGTAGTCTGCAATTTCGACATACCATGCCAGCGCCACTGTTCAAAAGATGGGTACCTCCCAAACAGGTGGTCAAGTCCGCATCGCCGGTCGATGTTGTCGCAAACTCTCCGAACCCTTCGCGTACCACGGCTGAGTCAACGCCCGTAAAGACGAACCTCATAGTCGATGAGACGCAGATGGAACCTCCAAAGTCGATTAAGAAGCCCAAGAAAAGGAAGCGAAGTGCTGGGGCAAATGAAGAAGAGGAAGAAACATCGAAGAAGCACAAGGCTATATTCTCTAAATTCGAAAAGGCCTCGAAATTAGCAGAGGCGAGAAGTCAGCGCGAGGAAGATGAGCCTACAGATGGAGCAGAAGTACAAGAGGCTGAGGAGCTTCACGATCTACAACCAATGCCCCAGCCTGCGCCGGTGCCTGAGCCCGCATTCGAGCCTACATTCTCCACTCTGCCGACATGGCTGGCTCAGCCTGTGACCGTGGATGCTTCGAAGACACTTCCGTTCACTGAGCTTGGAGTCGACCCATTCTATACGAAGAAGCTCGAGAAACAAGGCTTTAAAGAAGCACTGGCTGTTCAGACGGCGTTGTTACCTATGTTACACCCAGGCTTCGAGCAGCACTTGGGCGACATCTGTGTCTCTGCTAAGACCGGATCTGGCAAGACCTTGGCCTACCTGTTACCCATCATCGAGGCACTGAAAGATCGCGCTGTACCCGTACTGTCTGCAATAATAGTAGTTCCGAGCCGGCAGTTAGTCAACCAGGCCTTGCAGGTTGCTGAGGAGCTATGTGCTGGAACGAAGATCAAGGTTGGAACGGCACTGGGCAATGTTGCATTTGCGAGTGAACAGAAGCAGCTTGTCAGACTCAGGGCTCAATACGATCCAACGGCAGCCAAAGAGCTGCACGAAAAGGCATCACGACAGCTTCAGACCGGATCTGTTGAACGAGGAGGCATATTTGATGATCTGAAAGACATGCCTCTTGATCACGTTCCCCGTTACGACTCGGGCGTCGATATTCTCATCTGCACTCCGGGACGACTTGTCGAACATATCGATAACACCACCGGCTTTCTGCTGAATGCTGTACGCTGGCTAGTTATCGATGAAGCCGATCAGCTACTCAACCAAAACTTTCAAGGTTGGGCAACTGTGCTGATGGGCGCTCTTCACGGCGAGACGCCGGTCGACTTCTTGAGTGCCCAAGAACGCATTCGAAAGCGCGAAGGCGATGCCAATTCCATCTGGTCAGTCGCATTACCTGCGCGCCGTCAACTCACGAAGGTTGTGCTCAGCGCAACAATGGAGAAGGACTTGACAAAACTTGGTACACTGAAACTGAAGCGACCAAAGCTGGTCGTGATTCAGGATGAAGTTGCAGAAACGCAACCGCTCGACAACGAAGAGAACGTATTCGAGTTGCCATCGACCCTTGACGAGTTTGCAGTTCATGTGGGCGATGGCTCAAACAAGCCTTTGCATTTGTTGCATGTGCTGCTCAATTTCGTCTTCCCTGGCATTCAAACTGACGTTGGTGCAAAAGAGGACAACTCGGACTCGGACTCGGACTCCGATACTGACTCTTCGTCTGAAGACAGCTCAGATGGGGAGAAGGACAGATCAGTCGCTGATCACATCAGTCGTGTGCTGATCTTCACAAAAAGCACAGAAAGCGCTTCTCGCCTATCCCATCTCCTCGCCGTCCTCGAACCATCCTTCAAACCCTATCTCAAGACCATGACCCGAGCTCTCACTGCAGACGCCTCCCGCAAGCTGCTCAAGTCCTTCAGCACAGGCGCTGTTAAGATTCTCATCGCCTCAGATGCTGCATCTCGGGGCCTCGACATCCCGTCCATTTCGCACGTCATTAATTACGATATACCCACAAGCATCACTAGCTACGTTCATCGAGTGGGAAGAACGGCGCGGGCCGGAAAACAAGGCCAGGCCTGGACTCTGTTTACGAAGACAGAGGCGGCCTGGTTCTTGAAGCAGGTGGCTAAAGGGGACAGTGTGAAGAGGCAGAATAAGAAGGTCAAACGTATGGAATGGAAAGAGAGTACTGTGACAGCGAATGGTAAGAAGAAGACTTATCGGGCGGCGCTGAAGCAACTGGAGAGTGCAGTTACGGGACACGCTGAAGCTGAATAGTTCTCGTGTACCATGCATTTGCTCTTTGGTATTCACTAGATCTATTAAGGCAACTCGGCTTAGTCTTGCGATCCAGTGCATACTATCCTAGAGACACAAGCATGCTTATGCTTGACAAGCTTCCTTGATATGCTTCCCAAGCTTCCCCAGCTTCCTTATGGAGCTTGTTACTGTTGCTTAGTATCTACGCCCAACGATTTTACACCTGCGTTTGCTGGCTCGTGGCGCTGTGTAATAGTATGCTTGTACATAACAAGCTTCCTCAATGAGCTTGCCTCCGTTGCTTGATACCCACCCACAACAAGCTAACGAATGTAATTGTTGGCTCATGACCCCAAAGCGCAATACTAGGGGTTCTTCGCGACCACCAAGACGTGCTTGATGCCCCCCTTTGACCAACGCCTCAAAGGGAAGGTTTGTAGCATGTGACCACAAGATTTCTGGAATAGGAAGGCAAGAGTGTACAAGGCCGGCAGGCGACAATTGTGTTTGGCTACAGAACCAAATCGCGTCTTCGCTCAATATACAACTCTTGCCGCTGATTGGCCGAACCCACGCTATATTTCGACTAGTAAGCGGGATGATCCTTCTAGTTTCGGCTGGACTTTCAACCTTTAACCTCCGGTCGCTTCACACCTCAAACACGCCTTATCATTGCCACCTCCCTAAATGGGGCACGACCTACGATGGGCTTTGTCGCTACTCGCTCTACCTACCACGGGGTTAATCTAATATGATGCATCATGACCTAGCGAGGTAGCTCAATCAGAAGTCGAGGTTCGCAATGAACCTGGTTGGAATATCCAGATGATCACTTTGGTACGGTGGTACCCCGGCAGTTGCAGCACCACCGCCGTTGTTTGTCGCCATCCGAGATTCGCCTTCGCGAATACAGTACGGACAGTCTAGGTATCTATCTACCGACCCTTGCGCGCGCCCGTTTCTGTGACAGAGGCCAAGACTTATCATTTACGCGCAAGAGCTGGCATTCGTGCGTTGCGAGATGATCACAGAGAACAACTCACCAGTCTGCTCGTGTGAAACGACCAGCACATCAGCTCAGATCCATGTTCCTCAACGGCTGTGGCTGGGGGATCCAAGGAGCTTAGATCGCCAAGAAGTGAAGCACCGAGGCTTGACACACCTTCTGGACGCTTAACTGGCTGGTACTTGCTTATCTTCCCGCAGGCCGTCGCTCCATGAATGCGCTACCCGGCACTTGGCGAGCCACGGTAGTCTGACTATGGCTTCCTGTCATCTCGGGTGTCTCCAATAATGGATGTAGGGCACAACGGTCCTCCTGGCCTACCTAGACAAGCCAAACAAAAGGAAAAAATGTCGGTCAGCGCCGTGTACAAGTTATGATCGCTGCAAGATGCAATGAGCCCTGCAGCCAATACCTTGCCGTGGATCATGGCTGCGCCTATCACCTCATTGCCTACTGTTGCGCAAGATAGGAAGCTTCTTTCGCAACGCCATCGTTTATGGTTTGTACCCATGTCCACGCCTACTTGTTTGCCCCGAAATACGCATGAACCCGCCGGAGCCAGCCTGAATGGAGCAGGTCATGTTTGAAACGCAGACCCCTCAACCACAGCCCAAAGGTACCTGCCAAGATGGGGTTCGAGCACTCACTGGCCGCCGGCTTAGATTACGCTGTTGATCGAGCCCCACCTTTACTCCAGACGCCTGGGCCGAGTACTGTACCTGTAGGAGGAGGCTGTAATAGTCACAAGCAATGATGTCGTGCTCGTGGCAAGGCTTGGTATAAAGCCAAGAGCATGCCCATCTTCCTGTCGTTCCTCACAGGCTTCCACCTGCTGCGTTCCCGGTCCCTCGCTGCCACTTTCCCTCTCTTTCTTCCAACATAATATTCGTCCCGGCCTATCACCATGCCATCCTTCGCTCATCTGACGGCGGCACTCGCCTTCACCAGCACAGCCCTTGCCACACCTGTCCAGATCAACAAGAGAGAGGCATTCTCTGTCCAGCAAGTCCCGCATGGAACCTACCTCAAGAATGGACCCCAGCAGAAAGTTAAGGCACTGCGCAAGTTCGGAAAGACCGTCCCCCAGAGCTTGTTGGAAGCTGCAGAGAATCGTGCGAACGTTTTCACCGCGACTGCCGCGGGTGCCGTAAATGGAACTGACCCCGCGGTTCCTTCGGACGAGTATGACTCTTCGTATCTTAGCCCGGTAACAGTTGGAAGCAAGACTGTGCAGTTGGACTTCGATACCGGAAGCGCTGACCTGTGAGTAAATCTGTCCATTCCCCTTTGACATTGTTCATCCCATCCTCTTGTATGCTTGAACCAAGACTGATATCATCTAGATGGGTCTTCTCTTCCCTCCAAGCTTCGTCCCAGTTGGCAGGTCACGATTACTACCAGGCCGACGCGAGCAAGCTAAAGAGCGGCTATACCTGGAAGATCTCCTACGGTGACGGCTCCGGTGCTGCCGGCAAGGTGTATGCAGACAAGGTTGTTGTTGGTGCTGTCACTGCCACAACCCAAGCTGTTGAAGCGGCGACCTCTGTCTCTGCGGCATTCTCTCAGGACCAGAACACTGATGGCCTTCTTGGTCTTGCGTTCAGTACGATTAACACCGTCAAGCCCACACCGCAGACGACATTCTTCGAGACCGTCAAGTCCCAGCTTGCTGCGCCATTGTTTGCTGTCGACCTTAAGTACCATGCTGCGGGTACCTACGACTTCGGCTACATTGACAAGAGCAAGTACACTGGAACGATCACCTACATCAACGCGGATAACAGTCAGGGATTCTGGGGCTTCAGCGCGACTGCATACAGCGTCGGCACCACAACCACGAAGGCGACCATCACGGGCATCCTCGACACTGGCACAACCCTGATCTACACCGACGCCGCCATCGTCAAAGCTTATTACGCCAAGGTCAGCGGCGCAAAGGTCGATAACACGCAAGGCGGCTACGTGTTCCCCTGCAGCGCTACCCTCCCTAACTTCGCCATCACAGTTGGTGGTGTGTCGCAGGTTGTTCCGGGCAAGTACATCAACTACGCGCCCCTCTCAACTGGTTCGTCGACATGCTTCGGTGGTATCCAGACGGACGACGGCATCGGCTTCAGCATCTTCGGTGACATCTTCCTTAAGAGCAAGTACATTGTCCATGAGTATGCGTCGTCGACGCCCAGGCTTGGATTCGCACAGCAGGCCGGTGTCTAAGTGGCAAGACAAGAAGGGTGGAGGAAGTCATAGCGGGTGTGCTCAAAGTGGCTAGCGGGGACTGCGGGCTGTACTACTGATTATTCAACAATGCAATTGCAAGTGCTGACTTACTGAGCGATTTTATTGTTTGGTGTTTTTCCATGGTGAAGCTTCGGGTCCGGTTCTGATGCGAGCGATTATGGTACCCCTGTTTGATATTACAATTATATCGAGCCCAGATCGAAGTTCTGATTGGCAGGGAGACTGCCCCGTTTGTAAAAGCGCACGTCCCTCGTGACGTAATGACGAGCTTTCCTCTATTTCGACACTGATGTCGGGTATGGTACGGCTACCCGAGTCATTGTTTGCCATTGCTGGGCCGAACATCGGTGACGCCGAAGAAATGCGGACACGGGTATCGTTGGGCAAACTTGGGTTCGATGATTTTGATATCAATGTCAAGGCCTGGGCACGCTCGACCATGTCTGAGCGCATGCCCGGACATGCATGCCGAACATTCTCCCCGCACGCTGTGTAACGTGAAGACTGGTTGTTGTTGCTGAGCCCACATTTTCCTGGTGCTTATGATGTGTTACGCAGACAGGCTTTGGAAGGTGTATGGTCAGCTGGAAACTTGGCAGTAACACTGATCTCAATACATAGCGTGAGCGAAGGCAAATCGTATTGCATGCATGCGTCAGCCCGCATATGCACAAGGTATTGTGATATGGACGTCGAGTAGGTAGACGAATGTGCAAAATCGTCCCTGACTGTCGCAACTGGTGGTCCATAGACTAATAGGTATCAGCACGGCGACAACTTTCATGTGCGGACCGGTTAAAGTGTCTAGAACCAGGAAGATGCGCTCCACTAAGAAGCTTGGCCATCATGATAACGTTCTCGCCAATATGCTATTAACGCTTAGTTTCCACGGAGCGGAATGTAGTTCACGATAGTCTCTCGACCGAAGGGTTTCGTGGATTCGTATTCGTCAATCGTAGCCACTAAAGGCGCTACCGGATGTGATCCGTGGGCCCCATGCAATGCAGGCAACACAGACCAGGCGATTGAGCAATGTCACACTCGGGTTATGGGAAAGAATGAAGCAAAAGCAATATAGGATAGGATAGATGAACGAGAGCATTGACCGATCAGAGGTTACGTGGACGAGGGACGCATCATGCAGGGTCGCCTCAACTTGGGTTGTTTGAGAAGGACACGGGGAAGCGGGTCAGGAATCAGACGCCACAAACACGGCATCGCAAGCTCCTGCATGCAATCTGGAAGCTTGAGCGGTCTTGGGCGTTAACACTAGCAGGTGAGCCGATTTCGAGGTAGGCATAAGTGGAAGGTGAAGATGAAATAGCAGCGAAGCATTTGTTGGCTGAAGTCTGGTATTCGTGATTCGCTGCCCTATATTCGCTGGAAGCCTGTGGCCACTACTGCAGCTGTAATCGCGCGGTGAGGTGACGTTGATGTATGAAATACATAGTACGCCCCATGTGTATGCGGCACGGGCTATAGGATGGCGCGGCGCTCTACACGCTGCAAGGGCGGAATCAAGCCTTTACGGCTGAAAGGATATCCCTTTGTCTGGCCTCATTTCTTTTTCTTATCCTTCTTCTTCTTGGCTTCTGTGCCACTACTTGCTCCACTGCCGCCTTCGATACCCTGCATTTCTGCCATCATGTCTTGTAGGAAGTTCTCCGAGACGCCCCCTCCAGTCAGTGCAGGGGAGTGCAGGGGCAATATCCTGTTCATCTTCCAGCCCTTTGGAATGGCGGGCTCTGGCATCTCCTTGGGCATGGGGATGCCAGCGATCGGTAGTCTGAAGGGAGTGGTCTTCTGTGTAGGGTTCGCCTTCAGATACTGCGATATGAGGATGTAGAGGTGATGCTTGTTCTTCACGTCATCGTCCATCAGCTTGCCCTCATGCTTGAGCAAGACGCGCACTCTTCCTGGGTTTGCCCAATCCTTCGGGTGCGTCTTGTCTGGCTCGAAGACTGTTCGTAGACCGAGATTCGCAGCGGCATCTGCCATTTCCCGAGCCAGGGGGTTCTCGACGGCAAGCTCTTGCCCTACGCGGCGTCCCTCGGCTCGTGTTCGAGCTCTGTCGAAGTAGATCGGGTACAAGCATTGGTAGTGCTTGGACTTTTCTCGCTCTGTAGACGTTTTGATAGCGGGCGATTGTGGCTGCAGCAGCTGCGAGGGCGCAGACGAGGTGCTGGGTATGTTGGACGACTGGATGAGAGAAGGGACGTCCTCGATGTCCATCTCGGAGGGCTCGCTGTCCGAGTCGCTGACTTCCTCGACGCGTGGATTCATCGTGATGCGCGGCGGGAGCAGGGTGCCAGATTCTGCCCAAGCATAAGCCAGTGAGCGGCAGGCAGCTGGCGCGTATTACTCACATTCAATGACTCCGTGGTTCTGTAGCTTCGCCGTTGCAAGTCGGCAGCGTTGGCGTTGGGCCTGCCACCTGCATCAACTTTCGAGTGTGGGGCAAGTGCGGCGGTGCTTGGCGCTGGGCTAGGAAAGCACGGCTTGGGCAAGGAAAGCGCGTTCGGCACGGTTATGAGCCTCCGTTCCTCACACACCGGCCCGAGGACTCGAGCCGTTCGGTTGCAGGACATCCGCCCGAACGTCGTGCTCCATTTTTCAACACCACCACGTGCATCAGGGCTTGCTGTTCTCCTTCTCACCGCAACTTCTCGCCGGCTATTCGAGGCTCGCCTCACCTCGTGAGCAGTCCGCCGCGTCTAACTATTGCAAGGTTTGCAGCTATGGATGCATCACGCCGCCACCTCGCGTCAGGAGCCTCTCCACGGCGTGCTACTCCTTCCATGGCCGTCCAATCCTCGGACTGCCAGACCTGCATGCCTCACCTGCATACTTCCGTTTTTTCCTTTTTGCGTCCCCATTCCCGGTTTCTCGCACTAGTGCCGCTGATACGCAATTTTAGCGTAACACGTACTCAGCTTCCACCCTTGAGCGCTGCCAGGCATACCAATGATGTTATGCTAGGCTGATATCCGCATCACGGAACCCTTCACGCTGCAGTAACTCGACGCGAGTCCGGGCCCTGATCGGCTGACATTATAGCTAACAGTGACCGTTGGCTGCCTGTCGATTCTCTTCAGTCGCGGTCCAACTTCCATAGCCACTAATTTGTACTTGCGCCCGCTTAAGTGAAGGATATTCTGGGCATGAGGAACATCCCTGTCAGTGGAAGCTCAGCGCCCCGGTTACTGGCCATTCGGGGCGAATCCGACTTGGGTCCGCGCTGATGTGATAATACCTGCGACTAATACTCTGGTAGACAGCGGTACGGATCAAACAATATCGCAGCTTGTGTGCATCAAGACGAGCATCATCCTAGATATCTCATTCCTCTTCCATATGTCAAGTGCCGCTTAACGCATCAAAGAAGGCATTGACATCAGATTCAAGTTACACGGCAGCATGCAGGCTCAGATCGGGCAGGAACAGCTTGCATGAGAATTGCGGGAACCACAGATCGTTCTTCGCCTGCAGCGGCTCTTGGACACCCCACACAAAGCCATGTGGCGCGGTCGCAGCTGTCTCGGGTCTTCATGCTTACTCGGGACGTAAGCAATGTGGCACGCGGATTCGAGTACAATGTGCCGCCATTGGAAAAGCCAACTGCAGGGGTAGCCACCGATTGCACCGTTCATCCTGTGCCTCGTCTCTGGACAGATCTGCATTGCTGCATGCACGATACGCTAAGTTGGGGTGCGGCATCGTGGCTCTCGCTTTCCCTGGGTTTGCCATATGTGTGACTTCTTGTCTCCTAGGGGCTTCCTATCATAGAAGGCTTACATTCTTCCAAATCAAACCAAGCCCGGCAAAACGGTACAGCCTTTGTTAAATGGCCAATCAGATCCACCTCAGGTAAGCAATTCACCGTTAAATCTTCACCAGTCTAAGCCTCACTTCACCGCATTCACAGCGTGCGGATTGACCAACTTGACATGATGGAGAATTCTAACTCAATTTAGAATGGTCCTGCTCCAAAGCACTGTCTGCCGAGCCGCCCGAAAACTGAGCTTTAGGGTCGGTTTGCCGAGGGCTACGAAGTCTGGGTCCTAGTACTTAGTACGCTGCTCCATGACTACCGCAAACGGGACCTCCCAGTGAAATACCTCGAAAGGTCACATTACGTGCCGCCCTCATGACTAGAGTCGACCAAGTCTAGTATAAAGGCTCCGGTGAACCCAACACTTTTCTTAGCTTATACATTGGACTTTGATTATCACTCATTTAGCACTTGCTCAAGCGAGTAAACATTTCATTGCCCTGCTTCAGTCATACAAAAGTAATAATACCTAGCATCTTCGCCATCAAAACTATCAAGTTTCCATCATGGCGCCCGCAGCGCTATCGTCTCCCAACCCCAGTCCACGAAAAGTCCCGCCTAGTCGTGTTACAAGCCTTGTGAAAACCATCAAGTGTTTCTTGTTTAACAAGAGCGTCAAGGTTAGAAAATCTCGTGTAGTCGTCGGTGGGTATCGCCATACATATAAACTTGATGATGGCACCGTCGTCGATGACTTCTCTTGCGGTGCGGCCGTCAGTTCGATTGGGAAAGTTCAGGAACCTGTCATTCAGGTCATGAAAAAGCAAATGCGATCCGGTGTCGTTTATGTTCCCTCGTTGGCATTCGATACGAAGGCTGCCCTCGACCTGGCCCAGTTCATGATCAATTCCACAAATGGTCACATGAGCAAGGCCATTTTCTACTGCTCAGGTAAGAACACCCAAAGCTCTTTCAAGATCAATCCTGACAAGATATCAGGTTCTGAAGCATCAGAGGCGGCACTTAAACTCGTCATCCAATACCACGCAAAAGAAAAGTCCGTACCCCAACCCCAGCGTACCAAGTTCATCGCTCGGGACCGTTCTTACCACGGCAATACGCTCGGAGCTCTCGACCTTAGTGGCCACGATGCGCGCAAATCTTTGTACAGATCCATACTTCCACAGAACATGGCTATCGTCCCACCATGCTACCCTTACCGAGACCTTCGCGATGGTCAAACAAACGAAGAATACGTCCAAGAGCTTAAAGAACAGCTTATCCGAAAGATAATCGAGTTGGGCGAAGATACAGTTGCTGGGTTTATCGTAGAACCCGTGGTAGGCGCGGTCAGTGTGACTCTTTCACCATCTCCTCCTTGTTACTCGTGTGTGACCATTGACATCAAAACGTACTAACGTCTTGAGCAGGCACTTGGGTGCGTTGCAGCAGTACCCGGATATCTCAAAGCTATGAGAGAAGTCTGCGATCAATACGGAATTATACTTATCTTCGACGAGATCATGTGCGGCATGGGCCGAACCGGCTGGCTCCATGCCTGGCAAAAAGACAACGTGGTCCCCGATATCCAACTCGTCGGCAAGGGCCTTGCGGCCGGGTTTCAGCCAATCTCTGGGATGCTTATTGGGCATAAGATCGTCAATGCTTTTCACCAAGGTTCCTCAAACGGTGCCTTCAACCACGGCCATACTTTCCAGAACTTTCCTTTGGGTGCTGCAGTTGCACTCTGTGTGCAAAATATCATCGAAAAGGAGAACCTGTTGGACAATGTCAAAGAGAAAGGAGAACTTCTTGGAAAGCAGCTAAAGAAGCGGATCGGCGGACATCGTTACGTTGGCGACATCCGTGGGGAGGGCCTGTTCTGGGGTGTAAGTGTACCCTTACGTCGTTTCAACCGCGCACCTAACATTCGAAGATTGAATTTGTTGAAGACAAAGTGACCAAAAAGCCGTTCGATGCTGGTCTCATGGTCAATGAGGGTATTTTCCAGATGGGTAAGCTGGTGGTGGTCATAACTGACACGTTTGGTGCTAACAATTTGCCAGGCCTCAACTCTGGTATTCATGTGTACCCTGGAGGTGGCACAGCTGACGGCAAGAATGGAGACCACATCATCCTCGCTCCTGGGTTTGACATCACGTTCAACGAGCTCGACTTCATTGTCGACCGTGTGTCGAAACTCATTGAGGACTACTTTAATGACTTTGACATCAAGAATCATTGAACAACGCACGACGAAGAAGGCTACGGACGATGGCAAAGGGGAGAAAAGGAACACGGATTCTTTAACACTGCGCAAGGTATATGCATTATGAACTTTTTACGTTGGGCGGCTGAATCACTACTATACGGGCGGCGGCTTTCTACTTGCGAGGGAAGGATGTCTGAATCTATCGAGCGTGCATGAGGTCTGAAAAGTATGTATTTCATTTTTCATCTTATTTGAAAAACACACTCCCAGATTTTTGGTCCGCTTTTTAATACATGCATTTGTTTCGGTTTTCTGTAGCTTTTTGGTATGCGACCAAGTCCTGTGGTCAATCACCATGCTCCCCTCAGAGTGCTTTCCAAATCTTTGCGTCTGTCCAACGACCAGTTCAGCTCCTCGGAACTCAACGATCATGAAATAATGATCATACATGTGCAGACGTCGTGGCTTCTTCACACTGCATACGGCGCTAAAGCTGCGTTAAGCTGCGTCTGCGTCTGCGCCTACGCCTGCGTCTAAACGACCTTCAGCTATGTACTCATGCGGCGTGGTAATTCCCCTTACCACGGAGACGCCGTCTACCTGCAAGATGCAAGAAAGAGGCGCGGCTCACGTTTACTCGAGCGGAGTCAAAGTCCGTCGTCCCCTTGCTTAACGGTGGTCATGTACCAAGTACCGTAGCTCTGCAGCGTGGGACCGGGTAGTAGGTACCATTGCAGCCACGCAAGAAAACATCTTCGATGCGAGCGATGCGGTAGATAAGAATTTGAATATCTGATGACGTTATCAGTGGACCGTGGATTACAATGCTGTCTGATGTGTCAGGCGAGCCATCTCGTGCGTGAGCTGAGTAATTGCAGGTGGCAGCCAAGGAGAGGTGCGTCCAAGAAGAGTAGGCGGCAGCTCTTCTCTTCCTCGCACAACAGTGTGTGCTATTCACACGCGTATCCAATTAATGATTCTTTCTAATTCACACGACCTTCAACAGCCGCGCCCTCAGAGGTACATGTAGAGTGAAGTTCCAAGCAGGACCTGAGCTGCGAGCACCCTACCATGTCAGGCACCGCGTTGGAAGTCCGGATGCGATGAGGAAACGCCCCAACACGCGACCTCACATCAGCCTATATCGCACGCGAGGTGTGTTCCTGGATAAGATAGCGATACGATTACGGGTCCTGGGGTTGTGTCAGATCAGAAATGTCATTCTGCGAAATTCACGTGTCATGGCAGCTCTTGGTTGTGAACTTGGCGGCAAAGAAGCAAGAGCAGCTTTGCGCGCTTGCCCAGCAGGGAACATGGTGTTTTGCAGTCAACATCTGTCACACTTATCCCTAGACTCTATGCAATATTGTTGCTTGTACCACTGGCTACTGTCCTGATCAACTGTGTGGCACCACAGTCAGGTAGTTACAGGAACGGGTTCCGTTTAGGGAAACTGCACGGCAAAAGCGGTAGGGATCTGAATGTGTCGAGCGCAGCACGTTCTAATCTCTAAACTAAGGATGTTTTCACCTCTCCCGCCATGTCGACGGCATGCGAGTTTCACTCTGGGATGGTGAGGACGCGCTGTTCCACGAGCGTGGTCAAGGCTCGCTGGGTTGAGCCCCAACGACCGAATCGAGCGAGCGGGCTGACTCGACGGCTGCCAAATCCGCCGCCTTGTATCTGGCCAGGAACAACGACTATAAATAATGATATAACTCCTGTGATATGCGTGGAAAAGGGCCCTGTTGCCGTTGGACGCAGAACGTGGCCAGGCCGCGCAGGAAGTGTGGAGTAAGCCCGGCGGGACGAGAGGGTGCAGCGCAAGCGACCGAGTACATATTAATGGGCTTCGGGCGGCTTCTCTTTGCACAGGCACAGGCTAGCAACTTGGTCTGCCCACCCCAACGGGCAGGTGATGCTGTACACTTTACACAGTACAGCACAGTGCTGCCGTCGCACGCTGCGGCTCCCTCCTGGCCGCGTGAAAGGGCACGTCGGCGCGAGCGTGAAGTGAAGTGAATGAGCGCGGCGGACGGGACTGCGGGTGTGCATGCGGCGCGAGAGAACGCGAATGAGGGCCAGTCTGGCGTTCCCACCGCGAATGACGACCAAGTGCACTGGGCGACGCACAGGCCCGGCCCTTCTCACCAAAGTGGAGTCCGCCGTGATCTGAACCTCGCCTGCCACCTCCACGACGCTTTTGCACCGTCTGGCATGTCTGAAGCCTCATCTTCTTCTGCGAGTGCACCCCCATCACCGCCGCCTGCCGCTGGCTGCTCTGCTTAGCCCATGCCCCCGCGAGCCCCGGCCTGAAGCCGCTGTCCAGCACCGCCCTCGACTGCCCAGGCCGGCGATAACGGCACCGTTCGTCGCGAGAACTCGTCACCGCACGTCGAAAGCGAGTCCTCTGCATCCTCATCGACCAGCCTCACCCAATTCCGCGTCGGGGCATCCCGTTTGCCCGCCTCCCGACGTGCTTGTCTCGCTCGCCTGCGCGAAGAAGTAGCGCTTCCACGCCAGGCCTCGCTCGCCCAGTGGCACCTCAGCCATGTCGACACCCTCTACCGCCACGGCTACGCTCCCGCCCCATCATCAGTTCTATTCTCACCACCAGACATATCAGCCAAACATGTCCAATTCCCAGGTCGCAAACGGTTCTGCTCGGATAGGCAATTCGCTGTACAACGGCTACGCTAGCGGCACCTCGAATTCAGATGGCCGCCGAACCGCGACTGCCCACTCCAGACTGCCACCACAGCTGCCGCCCATCTCGCAGGCCCCCGCACTCGACATGGATTCGGGTTCTGCCGGAGCGGCACAGAGGAGGCGAAACCCCGACTGGGCTGACTTCTACAAGAATGGTCTGCCTAAAGAGGTCATTGTGATCGACGACGACGACGAAGATCCTCCACCACCACCACCGCGTCAGCCAGCCTTGACTAGGACCGCGACAAATGGATCAGCACGGCACACGGATAAGAAGCGGAAAACGACTGCATCCACAGCGTATGACCCTGTATATAACCAGCACACCTCGTACTCGACTACCCAGACACCATATTATGACTCGCCCAACCACTCAATATCCACTGACAGGACGACTTCGGCCCTCAACACAACGGCCCCCACCTCGCTAGGCTCACAAATCAGTAATGGACAGCACATATCACCTCTCGACAACACGGCCGTGGGCCAGAAGCGCAAGCGAACGCGTGCTGTAGTACAAGACGAAGCCAAACAAGCGAAGCGACGAGAATTAGACCACGACGACAACCCCTTCAGCCTCTATCAACCACCACCCAACCCAGTGATTAAGGCCAAGGACGTATATGTGCAGGTTGTCCCGGATGTAAGGCTACCACTCCTCCCTGACTTGATATTTTCTGACGTGTTGTAGAAGTCGTTCACGAAGGACCAGAAAGTAGACGATGAAGACGGCCACTACATCGTAATACCCGAAGCCGACCTCACCGAAAGATGTAAGTGTATCTCGACATAGCTCCCTAATACCAACGCTAATATACCAATCCAGACCAAATCACAAAGCTGCTTGGTCAAGGCACGTTCGGCAAAGTCGTCCAGGCCTACGACAGGCGGAAAGGAACCAACTGTGCCATCAAAGTCATCCGATCGGTTCCCAAGTACCGCGATGCAAGCCGTATTGAGCTGAGGGTGCTGTCAACGCTCGCCTCCAATGACAAGCACAACGTCAATCGGTGTATACACTTACGCGACTGCTTTGACTTCCGCAACCACATTTGCATCGTCACCGACCTCTATGGCCAAAGCGTGTTCGACTTCCTAAAGTCGAACGGCTTCGTACCGTTCCCAAGTTCTCACATCCAGAAGTTCGCAAAGCAGTTGTTCACCAGCGTAGCTTTTCTGCACGATTTGAACCTTATTCATACCGACTTGAAGCCGGAGAACATCCTGCTTGTCAATAACAATTACCAGACCTTCACATACAACCGGACGGTACCTTCATCGTCCACGACCGTCAATCGGACAGCACGGCATCGCAAGGTTCTGCTCGACCCGGAGATCCGCCTCATTGACTTTGGGTCTGCTACCTTCAACGATGAGTACCACTCTTCAGTCGTTTCAACACGTCATTATCGCGCACCAGAGATCATCTTAAATCTCGGTTGGAGTTTCCCTTGCGATATCTGGAGCATAGGCTGCATTTTAGTCGAGTTCTTCACAGGCGATGCCCTGTTCCAGACCCACGACAACCTCGAGCATCTCGCCATGATGGAGGCCGTTTGCGGTGGCAAGATTGATCGGGAGATTGTTCGAGCGGTCTATAAGCAGGATCGCAGTTCGTCACGCAACTCGGCGAATTCGTTAGTTATACCTCCACCATGGGAAAGGTGTGTTGCTAATAACACTAGTGCTGCGAGATACTTCAAGAGTTACAAGCTCGACTATCCGAATGCCGAGACCAACAAGGCGTCGAAGAAGTATGTGAAAGCAATGAAAAAGCTTCCTGTATGTATCGCCCGGTCCCGTTGCACTACCATATCTGACAAGTCAGGAAACAATACCTGGGCACACCGACTTCAACCGCCAATTTCTCGACTTGCTACGGCGCATATTCGTCTACGATCCAAAGAAACGGATCACCGCCAAAGAGGCATTACAACACCCCTGGTTCAAGGAATCACTTATGGATGATGGGACAGAGGCTCATAAAATCCGCTTAGAAAGGGAAAAGAAGGCACGCCGGGTAGAGGAGGAACGCCGGTATCGAGAGCAGCGGGCGTATTGAGTATTGAGCGATATTTATTTTGACGTCTGGGCACTTGGACGTCTTGAATAGCTCCTCAACACCATCACCAGGGTTGAGCGCCGAGGATGGGACGCCCTTTGTTTCACATTTACTGCATTTACGACAGCGACATGACGCATGGAAGACTCAGGTCTCTCGGGCTATTGGCGTTATGAGTCAGTGTTATCTTGGCTATGAGTTATCTCGTCTTCTTCCGCGATGGAAAAGCAGTGCACAAAGACACTTTCTTGCCTTTCAGCGTCCAGCAAGACAAAACTACTATACCATTACGTGTTCCGGGCTTCCGAGTGTGGGAGGTATGATGAACATGATTTGATGGGAGTGGCTGCTCTGTTATATTGCGACGACAAGAGTCGGTCGCTGTACAACTCTAACTGGTAGCGTTGTATAATCTAGGTTCAGTGCAAGAGCGCTTGAAGCTGTAATAGATTCCGTGTTGGCTAGATGAAGCTTCACGCAATGAAAAGAACATATCTCCGCCTTCTCATATCATAACGGAGTCCCTTGCGTTTAAGCTGTACGTGCGTGATTGGAACTATTATGTAGTGGCGGTACGTTGAAAGCATGCACCGACCGCGGAGAACAAGCACGAAGAAAGTTTTATATGTGCGATTGCTTGTGAGCAGAGCGCCACGCTGGCTCTCTCCATACACCATGATATCCCCAATGCAGCGCCGTCACCGTTCAGCCTTGCCGTTCATCAAGGATGAGAGGGAGCTTGAGAAGCGAAACCACGCTAGTCCGCGCTAAAGCACTTCCGTCCAGTAACATCCCGGCCTGGGGTAAACACGTCCCTCGGCGCGTCGCAAACAACGCAATTGAGCATCGCAACAGAAAGGTACAAAATCTGTAAAGAGGAGCAAAGATGGCGAGCGCGAAACAACAGGAGAACATGCTCCTCACAGAGCATTTTACTTGGCCTCCTATCGTACGTATATATAACCTTGCGCTGCACCGCTCGACTGCCCCGCCAAAACATGCCCTCCAAACATCTCTGTACATAACACAACTCTTCACCAATTTACTTCCCGTCGTTATTTCCTAGCTACAATTCCCTTCATTCTAACAACGTGACCTAGTCTCTAATTGACGACATCATCAACGCCATAAACGAAGTCCTCTACCGTTGCACCGACTCTTTCGAAACCGGTCTCTCCTCCGCCGACCCCGCGCTCCTTGGTTTCGCAGACCGCTATGCAGCCGAAGGACGGACAGCTGAGACAGACGACGAGGGCAACAAAGTCTATGAGGAGGCGCGGCTGGAAATTGAGGAGGGGGTGTTGAAGCTGGAGACGTTGATGGAGAATGCGGTGGACAAGAACTTCGACAAGTTGGAGATTTGGACGTTGAGAAATGTGCTTTGTTTGCCGAGAGGGGAAGAGGAGCTGGCGAGGTGGGTAAGACTGGGGCATTATGAAGTGAGTTTTGGATTATGTGGTGGAAGCATAGAGGGAGGAGACTGACACAAGACAGAACATCCAGACGCCACCGAAAGACTCGAGTCTCACACCCGAAACCCTTTACACCCTGCGACGGAAACTCATAGAGACTCAAAAGCTCAATGCAGCACTTGTCGCCGAGAAGAAGCGCAACGAGGCGCAAATAGCCAAACTCAAATCTCTGCTCCAACCCGCCGCAGCTCCTAAACGCGAACCACGAAACTCGACATCACCAGCAAAACCATCATCCCAGCAAGAAACGAATGGAAGCGCGCCATTCGCCTTCCTCACTCACACACCCGCCGCACAATCCCTCGGCATCCAACCGCTACCACAAACCACCACCACCACAGCTCCCGAATCCCGCACACCACTAACTACACACACCACATTCACAACAAGCCAACTCCCCTACCTCCGCCAACTCCTAGCTTCACTGCAACCCCACCTCGCAACCACAGCCTTGCCAACCAACACAACGAACGGCAGAGCAGGCAGCGAGAAGGAGGAAGTAACGCGCGAGAGGAAGATGTATGTTGAGAGCCA
This sequence comes from Neocucurbitaria cava, assembly GCA_027946455.1. Lineage (NCBI taxonomy): Eukaryota > Fungi > Ascomycota > Dothideomycetes > Pleosporales > Cucurbitariaceae > Neocucurbitaria > Neocucurbitaria cava. Next base: position 1,691,308 of record JAPEUY010000005.1, on the reverse strand, counting down.
GAGTAAGAGGATACTGGAGAGGAGGGGCGTGGATACGAGGGATGGCGTTGAGGGTGTTTGGGAGGGGAGTAGGGTGCGAGCTGAGGAGGTTAGGGGGTTGGAGGGCTTGGTGGAGGGGATGGATAGGAAGAAGGGAGATAGGGAGGAGGAGGGTATGGATGATGCTACTATGGGGGCTGGGGAGGATGGTGGGAAGGGGAAGGGGAGGAGATGGATATTAGCTAGAGTCTCTGGTTCAAGGCGGGGAGCTTGTGATGAGGATTTGGGTTATGATCAGGCTAAGGAGATATGAGACGGATGGATGGGTGGTTGCTTGGGGGCCCTTTGGTTTGGATACGGGTGTTTGGCTGGGCTACTGGAGTTGCTGTCTATGATACCAGGTTGACAAGGCTAGGCTGCGTTATTGAATTTTTCTTGTTCTTTTGCATTCGCTTATATTCGCTCACTCCTCTTTGTTTACGTGTACAGCTAGCTTTCTCGCAGTCCCCTAAGGGGAAGATGTAACGGTAGGGTAGTACCTTTTGTCACTACATTTACCTATCACCTAGATACAGAAAAGTCGAGAAGGGTTCTTCTTTACCGCACATTCAATCTACAACTTACTGCAGTCGCAAACTTTCTCTGCATGCCTCACCTTCACCTCGACCTTCACCTCGACCTTCGAGTGAAGATTCGTTTGCACCAACCTTTTGACCACATTCACTTTTTCACGAATACTACGAACCCTACCAATAATCACCCAACACCACCACCCGAACACATCATGTCCACAGCCACAGGCCTCATTATGGATTCCGCAATCGCCGCCCAAACAATGACATACCCTCGCCGCCCACTACTCTACCAGCGTAAACTCCTCCGCCGCATCACTTTCGCCGTCCTCACTTTCAGCCTCTCAATCTTCCTCCTCTACACCTACAGCCCTGGAATCCTCACCTCTACCTCCACCGCCTCCTCCACCCAACGCCTCACACTCAACATCCTCCCCAACAGCCCCAAGCCAATACAACATCAGGATTCAATCCGCATAGCAAAAGCAACAATCCACTACCATGATGCATCCAACTCCCTCCTCGACGCAGCACTCGCGTCGCACGAAGCTCACAACGCGCGCTTCGGCTACGAAATGCACGTCCTACGCAAACACATTGTGAAAGGCGGGTTGAACGAGCTGCTGTGGGTACAACAGCTTGTTGTGGCTGAGTTGCTGGAAAGTGGTGAGGAGAGGGCACAGTGGTTGTGTTATTTCGACCATGACGTTTTGGCGTGGAATGAGCGGGTGCCGCTGCAGAGGTACCTGCCGCCTGTGAGCAGTGGTGACTTTGAAACGTTCAAGGCGCTTTCGATCGTTGGCTGGCGGTGGGAAGATGGAGATGGTGGTGCAGGGGGAGGAAGAATTGGGACGAGTGTGCTGTTTGTGCGGGTCAGTGCAATGTCTCTGAGGATCTTGACGTTGGCTATGGCGAAGGTATATGTACTTGACAATAATGACATTGGGGAGGAGGAGGATGTTGTGAGCACGGCATTGCAGCATGTCCTGCAGCAGCCCGCCTACCGCGACAAAGCCCTCTACCAACCCGCAGCATGGTACGACTTCCACGGCCCCCTTACAGCCAAAAGCGGCCTCTTCATGCAACCACAACCACCCTGGCCACTTCACCCGGGTCACCACTCATCGTATCCTCCGTTGCGAAGTCGCGTTCGCAACATGCAGGCTGCACTCGGTGTCATAGAATATCATGGCACAGAAGAGGGTCTGGACGCGTCAACGGACCACCGCACGGGTTATCCACGGCAAGATGAGGTACAGAAGTTTTGGAAGGCCGTGGCTGAAGCGAGGAGAGTACTGAGTGTGGCGAAGGACAGAGGTCATACGGTGGAGCAAGGGGAGTGGAGGGATTTGGTACGGAGGGTGAAGGATGCGGTGGAGCTAAGGGCGTGGGCAACGGAGGAGCTGATGTGGAAGGTCGATGTGCTGAAAAAGGCATTGGAGAGTTGAGAGGAGGACGTGGTGCAAGATGCATGGGATTCCAGCGTGAGGAACTTGAATTGAATTTCAGTGAGTGTGACAGAATGGGGAAGAAGATATACTGTGATCAGACGTTGCTTAATTTGCCTCCTTGATAGTGTACTTACTCTTCGTGTTTCCAAGAAAAAAACTCGTAAGATACCATCAGATGGAAAAAGACATGGCATTACTTAAACATTTTTCATTTCACATTTTCAAAAACTACGATCTCCGAACCAGTTCGGGAGCTGGCCTTTTCTAAATGCCCAATGAATAACCAACCAATCAACCAATAACAATAACGATACCATCACTTCATCGCACTCTCAAACTCCAGACCATGACAATCTTCTCCCCCCCCCAGCTCGAACGATCGAAGAAAGAAGAAGAAGGGGTGCAGCTCATTTCTTGGGTATACTAAGTTTTCTGCGGCGTGCGTCGTCGTGCCTCCCCAGTGGTGATAAGTGACTCCCCACCAACTGCAGGGAGAGCTTGAAATCCTAATCATTATCCACACCTTTATTGCCATTTAAGCCGCCGCAGTGGCGTTGCCTGCGGCTTGGCTCTCTTGAGCAGCAGCAGCCGCGTCCAAGGCTTCCTTCTCTTGCTGGGCAGCCTGCTCGTTGAGCTGCATGTCCTGCCCGTCGTTGCTGCCGGCCTGGAGGTCCTGGAGAGCAGCCTGCCAGATACCGCCGAGAGTCGCAGCTGGGTCGTTGGCAACGCTGGACCAGGTGGGCTTCGCGCCGAAGAGCTGGATGCCAGCGGTCTTGGTGGGCAGAGCAGCGTTGAGACCGCCAGTGGCGCCGGCAACGCCGCCGAACTGACCGATATTCTGGAAGGCGTTGTTGCCGAGGATGTCCTGGGCGATGAGCGTGCGGCTGTCGAAGATCATGACGGTTTGGGTTTGTTGCGCGCCGCGGTTGGCAACGACGGCGGACTGCGCGAAGATCTGCTGTTGGAAGGCGTTGCCGCGGCCGTCGTCGACTGCGACTTGGATCTCCTGCACAACAAGCATGACGGTGCTGACATCCTGGAACTGATTCTGGAGGTTGCTCTTGCGGAAGAGGTCGTTGAGGTTGTTGTTGAAGCCGTTGTTGACCTGGTCAACGACGAGGGTTTCCTGGACCTGCTGGACAACCTGCTGCTGGAAGCCGTTGTTGGAGATCTGAAGGTTCTGCTCCTGGATTTGGATCACTTGCTGCTGTTGGTTGAAGTTGTTGAAGCCATCAGCGAAGTTGAATCCGTTGCCGCTGAATCCGTTGACGACGGCGCCATTGAAGCCATTGCCGAAGATGTTGTTGTTGCTTCGCTTGGTGTAGCCGGGAAGGGCCTCAGGAGCGTTGATGGGCTTTGCAGCTATGGAGTGTCAGTGTTATTATTCTGTCCAAAGGTGATGAGAATGAATGACGTACCGGCGAGACCAGTCGCAAGGGCGAGAGTAGCAAAAGTCTTGAACGACATTATGAAGATGTGAGAGGCGGAGTCCAGTTAATACTCAGGTAAGGGATTAAAAGAGCGTTAATTAAACGTCACAGACGTATTGAAAATTCAAAGAACGGCGAAGCAGACTGTCAAAGCCGCGAAGAAAGTAAGTATTAAACTGGGGGGTAAAGAGAATGTCTGCCGTGAAGGACTGAAGTAGAGAGTGGATGAGGATTAAACGAGAGTGCTACCCTCCATGAGCTTTTATTTGATTCCACATCTCAGCCGTTGTAATGCCTAGGGAGGCCTTCTCTCGGTACTTGCCCCTGCAATGCCACCCCATTTCGGCCAGGCGACTGTTTGGCAGCTGTCACCACTACCCGACGACCGGTGATGAGTACACCCGCAGGTGCCAAGCGGGGAGATGTGCAGCTAAAACGTTGCCAAGGTTAGCTGGATGGTTTTGCCTTGCTGTCTGAGGTTTATGGATTGGCCTCAGGTAGGCGGAAGGATGAGATCCGGACGTGCGCCAAGATGTGAATGCGACCCCTGGGGGTGATCTTCATGCCTGACCACCCGGGAAGCAAAGCTTTGCGGAGGTTTCCATATGGTATATTCATGGAGGCAGCCGTTTGAGACGTTGCGAAACCGAGAATCTTGCGCTAGTGACTACAGGCGGCTAAGTTGAAGTAGACCGTTGTCAAGCTGTGGCCTCAGTGTAGAATCGATGCGGAGTGCTGTGGCGCCAATCTTGCCTCTCTTTCAGATAGTGTAATTGTAGTCTCGACTTCATGGTCAATATTCAACAAATGTAGTCGCGTTCGTCGTAATCGCTCTATCGAAGGTTCGTTCCTCCCTCCATCTCTCCGGGCTGGGGTGAGGTGACATCAACGCCACCTTCCTCACGCATGCACCCATGAGAAGCACATCATTTGCCTGGAGTGTTCATGAGACAGTTTGAATCACTGCCCACCGTGGTAGTATGGCGCAGAACGGAGTTGTTCACGATGGTCGTTAGTGTTGGGGGCTGGACGAGACGTTGCTGAAACCGTGCACGTGTAGAACCGAACTTCTCGCGAACACCCGGTCACGCTCTAGGTCACAGGTGTACCAGTAGGTGTATATAGCTATGCGTTAAGGCACGTCCAGAAAGACGAAAGGACTCGGATGGTATTCGTTCCTGAGGTATGCATGATGCCTTGTTCAAACATCGCCACAAAGGGTACACACCTCCCAGTGGATCACGTTCTAGCTTCATGATCGATCTGAGGGCGGGGCTTTTGCCCATTTAACGTGCAATAGTAACCCGCGTGACACAAGCCAAACTAGACTCAGATACTCAGTAAAAATAGAAGTTGAAATGATTTGATTTGATTTGAAGCATGCACAACACAGTACACTAATCCCTACCCCATGCTCGCCTAGAGTCTTCCTGAGGGTAGCAAGAAGCAGATGCCATTACTCGAAACGCCTGAAAATGCCATCAAGTGCTAGAGACCGACGCTTGCTGTCAGTCGTTCAATTGTACAGTCACCCCAAAACTCCGTCTCCTCAGCGCAGCTAGCCAGCGACCTACTCATCGTCCGAATCGGTATCTGTGTCTGTCTCACTCTCAGACTCAACATCCCCTTCGGTGTCACTGCCGTCGCTAGAGTCGTCAGTAGTCTGCCTGCGCTTCTTCGTCGGGGCGCCACCGGTTTTGAGTGAGCGCATCTGACCGGCGATGGAATCTGTAAACATGTCAGTCATGCCTTAGCCCCTTCATGCTACCTTCTAGCCCAGAAAAGACTTACCCTCATCCGGCTCGCTGATCTCGCCGTCTTCCTCGACGTCTTCCGCCTTACTCGCGTCCTCGACAACTAGCGTTACCTCCATCTTCGTGTCCATACCGATGTAGCTATCGCAAATCATGTGCATGACAAATGTATAACTGCCGGCCTGAGGCGGCGCACCAAACTGCATCTTCAATGTTTGAACATTGTATGTCGGATAGCCAGCTTCATCAAGAATCGGCTTGTCAAAGGTCGAAAACGTAAAAGGAGGAACTGCGACTCGACCTTGCTTACTGTCGGCGAGGAAAACATGCCACCTAGGCGCGTGGTCCCGGGCGTAGTAGGGTGCATGCGATAGAGGGGGTTGGATTGGTTTCTCACCAGAGCGGTCGTTCTTTCGCCCGGTGATAGCCGCGATATCTCCTTCCTCGGGATCTATGTCGAGCAGATCCTTGGGGTTAATTTCAGGAATGCTAGTAGCAGCTGAGGGTATGAAACGGCCTTTGAGAACAAATTGTACTAAGCTGCTTGGTGTGACAAAGCGCTCGCCTACAACCTTGAAAAAGGCCTTCTCCACTTGAAGTATCGGGATACGAGAAGCTACAGACATGGCTGTGTTGTATTGCTCCTGGGAGAGGAGTCCAGGGGTGACTACACGCGCTTTCCGTTTTCCATCTGGGATGCGCATAAACTCTTGAATAGTCAGATGCGTTCTTGAACGGTCCGCCTCTGCAGCGCTGGCAACAGACGGAGTGAAATGTGGTAGTTGTTCCAAGGCCGAAGCACCTGGCCGTAGCGCCTGGATGATATTCTGCGATGTGTGATACGCAGAGAGAACTGCCTTAGTGCTACCATAGGCTAGGGCGATCGCGGTGTAAGCTTCGTTAAGCCTCAGCGCAATTGGTGCGACCTCGAATTTCTCATCATTTAGCGCTTCATCGTCCAGTTCGATGCGGCCGAGATATGCCCACAGCAGTGTTAAGACCTTACGTCTTCGGCTGTCTTCCAGGTCGGTCAACTTTTGGCGGTCTTTCTTCGTGAGCGATTGCGAAATGAGGGAATCCTCGCCGCTAGATAGGACTTTCTGTTCCAGTTTCGATAGACCGTTCTCCGCCTTGTGCCCAATGAGAACCTCGTTGAATTCCTCTCCGCTGCTCAAAGCGCCGATGACTCCTGCTTCCCCCTGCTCGTTGTCGTACTCCCGGAAGATCTTGCCAGCACTTGCAACAAGTACCTTCTCCTTTGTCAACCTCTGTGTTCCGTACCACCACTTGCCCACAGTGTAAGGCAGGATAACCCCAAGCGCGAGTGCGTAGATGAGCAAGACGTATTTCCCGGTTCCCTCAGCGACGATCCACTTGGGCAGCGCTATGCCGATGCTGAAGCTCTGCTTGCCGTCCGGATGGCCATATTGGATATAGTTGTTGCGGACTTCTTCGTCAGTGAGAGCCTTGAATGCCTTGGTGACATCTACCCAGTGGTCGTTGATTGATTGTATTGTGATGTTCTTCTCGGGATCTTCGCGTGCCTTGTCAGGATGTAGGCTCAGAGAGAGCTTTCGGTAGTGCTTCTTGATTGCCTTCTCGTCGGCGGACTATTTACTGAGTTAGCCCATGTTTCAAACGCCAACACTGTGAGCATCGCCATACCCTAGAAACACCTAGGACCTCGTATGGGTCCCATATACGGGGTACAGTCCGCGCAGTGACAAGGATGAGGTAGACCATGGCGGCGTTGAGCGCCCATCCGCCCAGCATAACGATTCCCCGCTTGATTCTCCTCTCGAGCCGCTTCTGCTTCTTACGTTGTCCCTGAATAAGGTCGGCATGTTCGGGGGTGAAGTCGGAGTCTATCCGCGTTCCGGTATTCTCGAGTTCTACGGGCATATCAATAACTGGCCATGTGGCTGCACCAGTCGGACGCGCGCACCTTTACTCGGTCTTAAGAAGGAGATCGTTGTAGGAATGGTCACCAACGTTGTGACCGTGAGAATGAAGTAGGGGAAGAACTGGCCCTGTGGGTTGTTAGACAAGACATTGTGGTATGCGCGCGCACACGCACCTGTTCATCATAGTTGTAGTCGCTCCCAGACATCTTGAATGTCTGTCCCTAGGGACGAGGAACGGTATCCGTAGAGAGCGACGAAAGGAAACAATCCGTGGATGCAAAGCCGGCGCAAGCGATGTGGAGGCGGAATGTGTCTTGAACCTGCACCTGAAGAGAGTCGGCGTGCGGCGGTCTCAAAGAAAGTCGTGGCTATTAAACTTGTTCCGACCACTGTGTTCTTTCCCGACCACACAGCAGCCGCCACAGAGTGGCTAGTGGGCCTTGGCGGGACAGGGCACCTAGTTCACGTGCATACGCGCTCAATCAGAACGTCATTCGTGAGGTGAAACGAGCACAGTATCCACGGCGACATACATTTTCACTTTATCATCGCCATCAGAGATTGTCAGAATCGAGTTCATCGCGGACAGGGTTGTATGCTATTCATTCAAGTACATGTACTTCATCGCTCAATGCCCCAAAGCCATGCTTAGAAAAATCCACCAGTATGCGCCGGTACATCGACTAATCTCCAGGAACCTACACCTGGCGTAGCCGTGTTCTATCAAGATTCTACGGCTCCTTTTGAGCCTACATCAAGTACAAACTGTTCCTTGGTCCGGTCTCCAGCTCTCGAGCCCGGCAACAAGGTAAGGGTAAAAGAGAGGATTGGCTCATATATACGCGAATTGCATATCGAAAAGAGAGCCCTGCTCCAGCCAAGCTTGAAGCATCGCTGTACCAAGGCTGATGTTGGCAAGTCATTTGCGTGCAGAGCTTTGTAGCTAGCATGCAAATCCGTTCAAGCTTGCTCCCGCGACCTAGGCGGTTGTTGTTGCTGGAAGTGCTTCGTCAAGACCGTTCGTGTCATTGTGCGAAGGGCTTGAAACCGCGTCCAATGGCGCAGCGTGTAGCGCAGGCTTCTCTGCACGCTTCAATGTGCCCTTCTTTCGCTTCTCAATAGCGCCTTTGACCCAGTCGGCAACTTCTTTGTCAGCATATATCTCCACTGGCTCAGGTAATCCCTTGTCGCCAGCAGCTTCGCCGCCAACTGCTTGGTGGGCTGCTTCCACTTCTTCCTCATCTTCTTCAGTGATTGTTTCTGGCTTCGCAAGAGGTGCAAGCCACACGTGTTGGAGGAGCATGGCGTATGTTGGTCTAAGGTTTGGAATCTTGTTGAGGCACCCGCGTACAAAGTTTCGTGCAGCATCTGAGTAACCTTCCTGAGGCAGATCTGGTGGTTCGCCATCAACGATAGCCTTTGACTGGTAAGCAAAACTCGAAAAGTACAGCCAGAACACTTACGCTGAGCTGGCTAAAGATGTTGTTGTACGTTTCAGGCGGATATGGGTATCGGCCTAACGCGCACTCGATGATGGTGAGACCAAGACTCCAGATGTCGCTCTGCACGCTGTATGTGCCGCCTCCTGGATTCGCACCCGCCTGGGCAATGCCACCAGACGAAATTCTTTCAGGGGCCATATAGCTTTGACATCCAATGTTGGTTTTGGCGATGCTTGCGACTAGATTTCCGCTCACACCGAAATCGCAAATCTTGATCTGACCCTTCGTGTTCATGAGGATGTTTGTGGGTTTGACGTCGCGGTGGATGATATTGTGCTCGTCTTTTAACGACTTCAAACCCATCGTTGTGGCTAGAGTGATCTTGCGAAGCACGCCTTCGGGTACACCATCGCCGTACAGCTTGTCTATTGAGCCACCATCCATGAACTCCATGCATATGTACACAGCACCTTCCTGGAAGAAGGCACCATAGAAGTCGACGATATACGGTGATACGCAGCGATGCAGGACGTCCAGTTCCATGATGATAGCAGCGAATTTGGAATCGTCTAACTCAAGCCTGACTTCTTTCATAGCCATTATGATGCCTGTTCCTGCGGCAGGCTTTGCACTGGTCGGGCTCGATTCGTCGCCATCGAAGTTCTTCCGCGACGGGGAGCCTGGCGCAGCTTTGTTGCCGGCCAACCCTTGACCTGGTTTCCGCATTCGCGGTCTACTATGCCTAACCTTATACACTGTTCCATAGTTGCCTTTGCCGAGCTCGTCTAGCGTATCCACTTCATCTAATGAGATGTTGAAAGTGGTTCCCCCTGCGAATTGCACGCCATCCGAATTGAGGATGGCTTTGCCCGCAAATTTCAGGCTACCGGTCTTGGTGTCGATGTACTCGGAATACTTGTCGAGCATAGTCTCGGGCTTCTTAGGCGCTGCTTGGTCTTCTGGCTTGTCTCCGTTCATTTGTGAGAGCGTCAGGCCAGGCCTCTTCCTGCCAGCAGGAGGAGCGGGGCTAGAGCCAGAGGGAGACGCGCCTGGCAATCCACCGGGCAACTTCAGACCGCGCTTCTCTGCGAGGGACGGCTTAGATCCACCCATACGGCCCGGAATAGCAGGTGCCGATTGAAAGCTGGTCATTTGCGGCTTAGGAGGCATCCGGAAGTTGGCAGGTACACCACCAGGATTGCCCATCACGGGCCCACCAGGTGATAGAGGGCCACGTGAGTTGGCATTTGGGTTTTGTGTCTGAGGTAGGGGCCCTCGCCCAGCTGCGCCGTTCGGTGGGGCGCCTTGACGACCGAGATGCACTGCCTGAATCCTGGCTAGGATATCCTGAGAAACGTTGAGTCCACTGCCTCGGCTGGAGATAGTGGGGGGATTTGGTGGGCGAGGATTTCTGGCTGCGTTGATGTTGCCCAGTGGTGTCGACGAGGGCGTCATCCCCGCGGTCGCGCCTCCGGTGGATATCGAGCGAACGGCGGGCCGGTCAGCGGATAAGTGGGTGGGTGAGGCATTGGCTACAGGGCTCGACGGGGCAGGAGGAGAGGAGGGCGATGGAGAGTCGAAGGGAGTATCGGAGTCGAAGTCGGCGTCGGGCGTGGACGCGGTGGACGCCATGGTGAGGGTAGATAGATATCGAAATTGCAGCCTCGGGGGTGGCGGGGTATGCTGAGGGGAGCAGCAAACGCGGAGAGAGGTGGCAGGAATAGGAATAGGGATAGGAGCGAGTGAATAGAGGATGGGAGGCAGGTGCTGCGATGACCGCGGAGCGCACTCAAGCGGCGATCTTCAGCAGTGGTATGGTATGTGGAGGTCGAGTGTTGTGGCGCCTAAGCTCGATGGTGAGTGACGTCTTCCTGCAGGAGGGCCGTCTGAGCACAGTCCAGGATGATTCACGAGTAACGCGGCCGCACGTCTACCATGGCAGCGACGGAGACAGGCAAAAGGGGCAGAGCAGGAATGGCAAGTCAATGGCGCTGGCTAGGGAACACTTGTTGCTGTGTGCAAGTAATACCGGTAAGCCTGCTTGTGTCGTTGACAGCCAAGCGACAATCGGCCCTTTGATCAGCAACTCGATGCGGCCACGCAGAGCACTGTGCGAGACACGAGCAGGATTTGTAGCGGAAAGCAGCAGTATGCGGTAATCGGTAGAGGCCATGGTCTTCGTCTCGTCTTCTGCCCGAGCTGTTCCCGTCCAGCATCGGAGATGGTGGCCGATGGCACTCTGAATCTCGATGCCCTTTGCACTGGCCTGTGGCGTATGCAAAATTGGGCGGCTCGAAGCGGCTAGCGCTGTTCCAAGGTTGGTTGCGAGCGCTCCAGCTGTAGGGTGGTGGACAGCCTTGGACTGTGATGCGCCGTATCGTTGGGGGCTTGGTACTCATCCTGTTGTGCCCGGATAGTTAGTTCCTTTTGCTAGAGAGCCCATCCCCGTTCTATCTACTAGATATCGCGCCTCCGCGCAAGCATGGCCTCCTCTGTCCTCATGCCCTGCAATCAGGCGCTCGCTTGAACCTGCCCCAGGACCCGTACCGCGCGCGTGGCTGTGACGTCGATCTGTTGTAGCACGCTTTCGAAACAGCACTCCACGTCTCACGACAGTCGCACCCCTCGCCCTCCGCTCTTCCCAGTCACTGTAGGCATTGAAAGATGCCATTCTTCTCGGCGCCCCAGGCCCTGCGCCTACGCGGCGACCTGCAGGCCAGTTCGTCCGGCTTCACGGCCATGGCCTCGCAATCCTACGACTACGGCAACGATGGCTTCATCAACGTCTTCAAGAACAAGCACACGTCGCATCCCGACTTTGCCAACCTCACGCTGCTCGTCTTCGAGGCGGTCATGGAGGTCGTTTGCGTCAGTCTACCCGGCTACGTGGTCGCCAGGATGGGCCAGTTCGATGCAGAGAGCCAAAAGTTCCTGGCTAACCTCAACACGCAACTATTCACACCCTGTCTCAGTAAGCCTAGCCGCATTTCCGCGCTGTGAGCGTCTACTGACTCCTAGACCAGTCTTCACCAAGCTCGCATCGCAATTGACCGCTGATAAGCTCTCCGACCTCGCCGTCATTCCTTTGATCTTCATCGTACAAACACTTATATCCTACCTCGCGGCTCTGCTCATATCAAGGCTATGCGGTTTCAAAAAGAGGGCGTCCAACTTTGTGGTGGCAATGGCTGTATGGTGCACTTTCCGTTCGACAGTCTGGCAGTGACTAACAGCATCAGGTTTTTGGAAACTCGAACTCGCTACCTATTTCCCTCGTCATATCGCTCTCGAAGACGTTGTCTGGTTTGCATTGGGATAAAGTACCTGGTGATAACGACAACGAGGTTGGCGCACGTGGCATACTCTACCTACTCATCTTCCAGCAGCTGGGTCAGCTGGTTCGATGGACCTGGGGCTTCAACGTGCTCCTGGCTCCTGCCAGCGCATACAACGACGAAGACGCGGGAAAGAACAGTGCAATCGAAACTGGAGAGTACAGCGAAGACGAGGCACATCGCCTACTTGACGATTCGCATTCTGACTACGAGTCCGGAAACGTCACCAGCTACGCCACTTCAGCAGACTCGAGCGATTCCGACTCCCTTTTTGGCCGCGAGGATGCCCAGGCGCAGGCTGACTTCATCACGCCCACCAACGGCAATGTTGTCGTTAAAGGAAATGGCGCGATACATGGCTCAGCCAACGGCGGCCCTGCCAATGGCTACCCTAACGGTGCTCTTGAATCCCTCAGGAAGAATGAGATCCCTAAAGGTGTGAAAGGATGGCCAAAGAAGACGAAACTGGCAATCCAACGTTCCGCAAAAAGAGTCTCTGAGTGCGTCGCTCGTGTTGGACGAAGCGCCTTCCAGTCCTTGCCTGCGGGGCTCCAACGAGGCCTGTCTAAGGTTTTTTCGGTGCTTTCCAAATTCCTGAAGGGTGTGTGGGAGTTCATGAATCCTCCTCTCTGGGCAATGTTGGCTGCAATTCTGGTTGCCTCCGTCCCCTCGCTCCAGCATCTTTTCTTTGCGCCCGGAACATTCGTCAGCAATTCAGTGACACGTGCGGTCAGCCAGAGTGGACAGGTTGCTGTACCCCTCATTTTGGTTGTCTTGGGCGCCAATCTGGCTCGCAATACACTTCCCAAGGAAGATCAGCATTCGATGGAAGATCCAAAGGTCGAGAAGAAGCTCGTTATTGCGTCGCTGGTCAGCCGCATGCTCATCCCAACACTCCTCATGGCTCCCATGTTGGCTCTGACTGCGAAGTACGTCCCTGTCAGTATCTTGGACGATCCGATCTTCATCATTGTCTGTTTCCTCCTTAGTGGTGCTCCAAGCGCGCTACAGCTTGCCCAGATCTGCCAGATCAACAACGTGTACATGGGCGCCATGTCGAAGATTCTCTTCCAGAGCTACGTCGTCTGGATTCTACCATCGACCTTATTATTGGTCATGCTCGCTCTCGAGACAGTGGAGTGGGCACAATAAGAGAGTATAGTCCGGCCGTGAAAAGGCCTCACGCTTCAATGTACAACAGTGTACATCAGTGAGCTTACTGGGATGAATTCTTACCTTTATTGCGGGTTGGACATATAGCGCGGCGTTATGAGGGTTTCTTTATATATCAGGTATCCGCTCATGAAACTGGTTGCACTCTTATGCAATGTAGTACGACTGTGTGGGCTGTCGTCGATCGGGTTGTACATATATACATATATCACAGCAGTTGCAGAGGTTGCAATTAGATTCGCTGCTGTGAGCACAATCAAGGATATTCAATACGTCAAGTAGAAGTCTGAGGTTCTAGACTCCTTGTTTGCAGGTCGCTGTCCTTGCTTGTGATGCGAGGACCCTGACGTAGGTAGGCCGCCAAGCGTGCCTTGGAAGCCGCCCTGAAAACGTACGTACAAGGCAAGAGCGAGAGGCCAAAAGCGAGCGGTGATGAAGGCACCACCCACGCACCACAAATTCTACACACTGCTCACAGCTTGGCCTTTCGAGACTGTTGTGAGTGGTTTTCTGGCTCTTCGCTTCTCTTAACCAGTTTGATCTACGGCCGCTCCAGGCCAGTCAACTAGGCACGTGCGCCCCTCACTCTGCGCCCACTGTCTTGCGTATCGCACTACCGATCGATAACACGCGCGCCGCCAGCTCCAACATTACAACCGCACACTAGGAAGCGATTATCCTGGAATTCACTTCTCGGGTCTCACACTGTTACAAGGGCGATCTGACCTACTCCGTCGGGAACGACCTTAGGCCCCTCACCTACGATGGCGTCTTCTAATTGGCAGCCGCAGGAGCCTGACGCTCCCAAACGAAGCTTGTCTACCGAACCCTCACGCAGCAATACCGCGGATGAAAGCACGTCACCGCGCCCGTCGGCCAAAGGTTCGTTAATATTTCCTAAAGGATCTGTTCTCACCGCACCCCACGCGGCCACCTCCAACCCCTCGTTATCCTGTCATTGTTGCTTTGTGGCTGCGTTGGCTACAGGCTAGGTTTTGCTCAATCTCCATTTGCAACCTGAGGTTCCCTTCGTATCATGCACTCGGAGTGTGATCAAGAACCCCTAGTTATTGCGATGCGACATGAAATGAACACATTTAGTAGCTTTTTATGCAACGTCATACCACCATCGCAAAAAAAAACATCGAGTCTCTGCTTATCTTACCCTCACAGTTGTCTCCTTTCCTGACGAGAGCATCTCACCGTTGATGATCGGGAAGAATAAAGAACTTGATCAAAAAGACTACCTAGATCTTGACAAGACTGCCAGGCAGTATACTGCAAGCACAAGCCGCAAGCGACTATCTGGAAGGCCATCCGTAGAGCGCTTAGGCTCCTATAAGCCAGCACCACCCGAAGGGAATCCATCGCTCTCTTCTCTTCTCTCAGATAGTTCCGCCGAAACTTCCTCTCACAGCCACCATGCGCACGAGAGCCTGATAAAACAGGTTGGCGCTTGGCTCAAGCATGAGCGAAACAGGCGCCATGCTCGTCGCGCGAAGCGGAAGGTTGCTAAAGGTACCGGTCATGAGGTCGAGGCTGCACAAGGTGCCAGTACCGACGTAGATGAACCCTCTTCTGTTACTCGAGGACGGAGTGGATCTGAGTCGTCCACAGGCTCTGTCTCGCTTGATCAATTGGCGAACATCTTGGAGAAGACTTTGGCTATCAAGCCAGCCGAAGCCAAAAAACGATCACAACATCTTCGCAGGCTTTCCACAGGTTTGAAGCGACACTCTGCGATCTCACTCGACTCGGATTATTTTGAGTCAGTAGATCAGCTCGTTCCTGGTTGCGACGCCGTCTTAGACAACTCAAAAACCATGGCATACAACACCGACGATCCTACTGATGAGCCTGTTACTGAGGATTCCCAGAAAAGGGCGCTCAAGGAGAAAGAGGCTTGGACCAAGTTCAGATTCGAAATTCTTCGTATTGCTCATACACTAAAACTGAAGGGTTGGCGTAAAGTATCCATGGAGCAGAGCAACGAGATCGATGTGCAGAGGTTGAGTGGTGCTTTGACAAATGCTGTCTATGTCGTTTCACCCCCAAAGAATCTACCAGCTCAAGGACAAAACGAAGATGGCACCCCAAAGCCGAAAAATCCGCCTCCGTAAGTGCATCTCTACCCAGATGTCAACTAGTCTAACAGCTTTCCAGCAAGCTTTTGCTGCGAATCTACGGCCCACAAGTGGATCATCTGATCGATCGCGAGTCTGAGCTACAGATCCTTACACGACTTGCACGCAAGCGCATTGGCCCCCGCTTACTGGGTACATTCCAGAATGGACGCTTTGAGGAGTTTCTTCATGCAAAAGCGCTCACTGCGAAGGAGTTGCGCATCCCGGAAACTTCGATACAGATAGCGAAGCGTATGCGTGAGCTACATGAGGGCATTGACCTCCTAAAGCACGAACGTGAAGCTGGTCCGTTTGTTTGGCAGAATTGGGATAAGTGGGTCGATAGATGCGAGCAGATCGTGACCTGGCTGGATCAGCAGATTGTGGAGAGCACGCAGGACTCCACTCAATCCACTACTGACCGGTGGAAGAAGCGAGGCTTCGTGTGCGGTGTTGAATGGCCGATCTTCAGGCAGGCTATTGAGAAATACCGTGCATGGTTGGAGAACCAGTACGGCGGATTAGAGAAGATCAATGAGCGGATGGTCTTTGCCCATAACGATGCAAGTCACCCGCTGTCACGTCGCATGTTGGATTGAACACTGACCAAATTGCTCAACAGGCCCAGTACGGCAACATCCTCCGCATGGAGCCGGAGGGCGAGTCGCCTCTGCTACTTCCAGCAAACCAACATAAGCAACTCGTGGTTATTGACTTCGAGTACGCAAACGCAAACCTTCCAGGTCTTGAATTTGCCAACCACTTCGTAAGCACAAACACTTCTTCGATCCTTCAATCTGAAATCTTGTTATATAGTTGGTACTTTGAGGTAAATCGAAGCTGACCAAGTTTAGACTGAATGGACCTACAACTACCACGATGCGGAAGCATCGTGGCGTTGCAAAACGAAGTATTACCCAACGGTCGAAGAGCAACATAGATTCATCCGAGCATATTTACTGCATAATCCGACCTACAAAGCCCAGGGTGGCTATACCTCTAATCCTCCCACTCCACACCTTGGACCATTGCCATCATCAGCCAGCACGACAGCCCTTGCCGCGACCGCTGCTCCCAGCTCCATTTCCGCCTTCATGCTTGACTCACGTGCGCCCCCGGGTGAGAAACATACATCGTACCAAGACCAGGAGACCCAGGCCGAGAGACAGACCGAAGAAGAGTGCCGCCGTCTGATGGCCGAGACGAAGCTCTGGAGACTCGCCAACTCGGCGATGTGGGTCGCTTGGGGCATTGTCCAGGCACACATCCCAGGCATGCCGGACTTCGAAGCAGAGAAGAAGAAAGCAGATGCCGGAAAGACTGCGGAAGCTGAGGAGTTAGAGAGCGCCACGGCAGAATTGCGAGCTGTAGCTGAAGCTGAGGAAAAGAAAGGTTCAGTGAGTCAAGAAAAGGCGGATAAGAAAGACGATGCAAAGGTTCCGTCTGATGAAGAAACTGACCTTTTCAAATCTCAGGATGAAGAAGAGTTCGACTACTTGGCTTATGCTAATGACCGGGCCATGTTCCTCTGGGGCGATGCAATCCGTATGGGCGTCGTCAAGGCTGAGGAGCTGCCAGAAGAGTTGCAGAAGAAGGTCAGGGTCGTCGAATACTAACAGGCGGACTTGTAGAAACGACTCTTTGGCGAAGGGTGGGCGGTTTCAGGATGTGGAGCAAATACGAGAATATGGCGCGAGAGAAGCAGAAACAGATAATGGTGGATAAGAGCATATCCGAGATTGAACCGTCAAATGCCAGAGCTCGCAGAGAATTCAAATTTGGATCATTGGGCACAGAAGATTTCAAAGTGCCAGGAACCCTAACCTGTCAAGAGGTGTCAGAACTCAAACGCCTGTACGAAGTAATCGAAGCGCAATTGTAGACTGAGGTAGTCTTTCCATTCAGATACCTACAATGACATAGCTACGGAAACCCGCGTTCGCGGGACCGTAATGAGCGGCCTCGTTCAAGATTCAAGATGACTGTCCACTCATGCGCTTTCCACGTGCAATTTGGGTAACGCACGAGGTCATATAGGTCATTCAAGACCTTGGAGGGCTAGGACGCAGATGTCCTTATATATGGCTATGTACTGTGTAGTATTCATAAGGCAATGGATAGATAGCCCGTCTGGAACGATGCATCCGAAGAGCAATTGAATGCACTCCTGGACATTCTGCAATCCATCAGGCGGCGATGTGAGTCAGGAAGTCAAGCCTCAGAGCCCAATGTCGTAGCCTTAGGGGGGGGGTCATCTGGAGACAAAGAAGGGACTGCTTGATTTCTATTGAGCCACGTCTCAAGGCTGAATGTTGGGCAGACGTGCGGTGGATCGAAGTTGCCCGCTCGGTGCAGGTTGGATGGAGTGACCATACCCAAAAGCGGCAAGCGTGGTCTGACGTAGTTGGCGGGGCACGCGGGTTGACTGGAAACTTGCCGCAGCGTCCAGAAGCTTCGCTGGGGCAGGCGGATATCACCACCAGCTTCGAGACATGACGAGAAATCACACGATCCGACTGGCTGCTTCTTGGTTTTCCACGAGACCAATTCTTAGAAGTATATAAATCTTTAGAGCTACCGCACACCGCGTCTTTTTCGTCAGAGATACTCAATACACACGACACAGGAAACCTCGTCATAGGTTCACCCACCACGATTCCTTTTGGCATCAAGCCAATACATATACACACCACACAAGGCTACAGACACGAAACACAATGACTTCGTTCGACGCCTACACCGACCGAGCAGCCAAGGCTCTCGCAGACAGCTTTGACCTCGCCAAGAGCTATGCTCACTCACAACTCGTACCAGTCCACCTCGCAGTTTCGTTGATAGATCCGCCAAAGGATCTCGCAAACCAAATAGACGTACCACCGCCACCGCTGTTCAGGCAGGTTCTCGAACGGGCAAATGGCGACGCACAACTCTTTGAGCGCAATCTCAAGAAGGCTTTGGTACGGTTACCAAGCCAGGACCCGCCACCAGAACGCACGTCGCCCTCGCCTGCCATGGCAAAGGTGCTTCGAGCCGCCGAAGACTTGAGCAAGACACAAAAGGATAGCTACATCGCTGTCGACCACCTCATTTCATCGCTGTGCCAGGATTCCTCAATACAACGCGCCCTCGCTGAATCGAACGTACCGAATGTCAAGCAGATCGACACTGCAATTCAGGCGTTACGAGGCACAAAACGGGTCGACTCGAAGACGGCGGATGCAGAAGAGGAAAACGAGAATTTGAAGAAGTTCACAATCGACATGACGGCCATGGCACGGGAGGGCAAGATCGACCCGGTCATTGGCCGAGAGGAGGAAACAAGGCGGGTAATCCGAATTTTGACACGACGAACCAAAAACAACCCTGTTTTGATTGGAGATCCTGGTGTGGGTAAGACTACAGTTGTCGAAGGGCTTGCGCGCCGGATTGTCGATGCAGATGTACCGGCAAACCTTGCAGCCTGCAAGCTGCTCTCCCTGGACGTCGGTGCCTTGGTCGCTGGCAGTAAGTACCGCGGAGAATTCGAGGACCGCATGAAGGGTGTCTTGAAAGAGATCGAGCAGTCCAAGGAAATGATAGTATTGTTTGTGGACGAAATCCATCTCCTCATGGGCGCTGGCTCTTCGGGAGAGGGCGGCATGGATGCCGCTAATCTTCTGAAGCCCATGCTGGCTCGCGGGCAGCTTCACTGTATCGGCGCTACGACCCTTAACGAGTACAGAAAATACATCGAAAAGGACGCCGCTTTCGAGCGTAGGTTCCAGCAAGTACTTGTCAAGGAGCCTTCAATCCCCGAGACCATCTCCATCCTCCGAGGTCTCAAGGACCGGTATGAGACGCATCACGGTGTCACCATCATGGACGGTGCTATCGTCTCTGCTGCTACACTTGCCGCCCGATACCTTACCCAACGACGATTGCCGGACTCCGCGGTTGATCTCATCGATGAGGCAGCTGCAGCTGTCCGCGTCACCCGAGAATCACAGCCCGAAGCGCTGGACAATCTCGAACGTCGGCACAGACAATTACAGATCGAAATCCACGCTCTCGCACGCGAAAAGGATGAGCCCTCACAAATTCGTCTCAAGGAGGCCCGTGCGGAGGCTGCCAATATCGAGGAAGAGCTGAAGCCACTTCGCGAGATGTACGAGCGCGAAAAGGGACGCAGCAAGGACATTCAAGAGCAAAAGCTCAAGCTCGAAGGTCTCAAGACTAAGCTAGCCGAAGCAAACCGTATGGGTGATTTTTCGACCGCTTCAGATCTCCAGTATTATGCTATCCCCGATGTGGAGCAGCGCATCAGCGAGCTTGAGAAGGAAAAATCCCGCGCGGATGCTGAGATGTATGCACACCAGGCGAGTGGAGGAGGTGAGGCCCTCATGAGCGACTCAGTTGGGCCAGACCAGATCAACGAGATCGTCGCTCGCTGGACCGGCATTCCCGTGACACGACTGAAGACAACCGAGAAAGACAAGTTGCTAAACATGGAGCGACATCTTGGCCAAATCGTCGTCGGCCAGAAAGAGGCTGTCATGTCCGTCTCTAACGCTATTCGCCTCCAGCGCTCAGGACTTGCCAACCCCAACCAGCCACCAAGTTTCCTCTTTTGCGGTCCATCCGGAACTGGTAAAACATTACTCACGAAAGCTCTTGCAGAGTTCTTGTTCGACGATGCAAAGGCTATGATTCGCTTCGATATGTCTGAGTACCAAGAGCGCCATTCGCTATCTCGGATGATCGGCGCTCCACCAGGCTATGTTGGACACGATGCCGGAGGTCAGCTCACAGAGGCTCTTCGTCGCAAACCCTTCTCCATCCTACTGTTCGATGAGGTTGAGAAAGCCGCCAAGGAAGTCTTGACCGTGCTTCTCCAGCTCATGGATGATGGCCGCATCACCGACGGGCAAGGCAGAGTCGTGGACGCGAAGAACTGCATCGTTGTCATGACATCCAACTTGGGAGCTGAGCACCTGAGCAGACCCAACGCGCCGGATGGAAGAATCGACCCGACGACCAAGGAGATGGTCATGGGCGCGTTACGAAACTGGTTCCTCCCCGAATTCCTAAACCGTATCTCCTCGATCGTCATCTTCAACCGCCTCACCAGACGCGAGATCCGCAAGATCGTCGATGTACGACTCGGAGAGATCCAGAAGCGACTCAACGCCAACGGCCGCAACGTACGCATAGAAATGACCAACGAGGTGCGCGACTATCTCGGCAGCGCTGGATATTCGCCAGCATACGGTGCGCGACCGCTTGCTAGGCTCATCGAGAAGGAGGTCCTGAACCGTCTTGCGGTCCTCATCTTGAGGGGTGCTATCAAGGATGGTGAAGCTGCGAGGGTCGTGCTTGACGATGGTCATATCCAGGTCTTGCCTAATCACACCGACAGCGAAGACGACTCGGAGATGTATGATGAGTCTGACGCTGTGGCGGAGCTGGACGATGATGATGGCGGTATGGATCTTTATGAGTAAACTGTTTGAGTGAAGAAGCTGACGAATAAGTTGATTGAGGTTGGACATAGACATTGATGGCATTTGCTAGCATAGGCGTTTAGGAGTTCAGCCTGGGATATAAAGTGTGCTGGACGCATACTTTGAGATTTATGATTTACGGCTGATGACCGAGTGCGAAAAAGTCAGTGCGATTTGGCGGGCGGTTTTTTGGTCAATTTCATCGCTTGTATATAGTTAATGAAAACTCACATACTTCAAACGGTTCTAGCTCCAAACATGGGTGAACCTAGATCGATGCAACGTATGTACATTCAATTGACCATGTGATAAGTGGTTCTGAGGTCCTGATGCAGCTCATGACCGAGGATCTCACAATTCATTGACAATTTTCGAGTGCGAGGTTACATGTACATCACACATGTTCAGAGGCAGTAAACATTTTAGATCATCGTAGGTATAGCCGTAGATCATGAACTTTTTGTCATTTCTTCGTTTTGTCGTCGCCGTGATGGACTACCTAGCCAAACATATCTGCCTGTCTAGACACCGGGTATATTGCATCCCTCCACAACGATCGCGCAACCTAGTAGAAGAAGCCCAGGATCTTGCCAGCAACGTGCTTCCTCCTCGCCTCCTCGTGGTCCATGATACCGGCCGAGGTGGTCAGGACGATGTAACCGAACTGACGCGAGGGGAGTAGCTTGACGACCCACTTCTCCATATCGCGGAGCTGGACGTTGTAGCGTGGAGAGATGACACCGGTCTTGTTGATGCGGCCGTTGAGCTGGATGACGATCTTGCCGTTGCGGTGGTCGTCAACCTCCTCGAACTCGCCAATGTAGCCTGAAGAGATTGTCAGTATGTTGCGGCGAATTAAACATCGTACGTCATGAACAGGTTCAGAGGATGTGTAAGTTCTCCGCTGAGATTTGATATATCGGGCACTTAAAGGGCAAAGATCGTGTGGAATGCGAGATCATTGCCTAGTTATCAACCCGAAGAGGAGAGGTGTATGCAAGACGTGCGTGCGAAAAGCTCAACATACCGTGGCGCTGCATGACAGTCAAGAACTTGACAATAACCTTGGAGGACGGGCGGATCAGGACCTGGCGCTTGCCAGCCTTCTCGGCGTTGTTGATGGCATTGAGGCAGTCGTTGAGAACGGAAGTCTTGACCATTTTGGCGGTTGTAGAAGGAGATTCTCAATGGCGATGGGCGACTGAGGTATCTGTAGAAAAAACGTGGTTAGCCTCCAGATGCCAGAGCATGGAGAGTGCCCTCAGTGCGCAGCTTGAGGGTTCTTCAGCTCTTTTCGCAGGGGAGAAACCGTGTCGCGTTCATCCTAGCGGAAGACTGCGAGAGTTTCTCCCGGCTCTCTGAAGGGCACTCGGGTTCGACATGGACATACCTCGTGAAGGTGCGGGTGGTGAGCGGTAGAGCGTTGGCGATGCACGAAAAGTCCGCTCTGCAAGACGACTCAAATTTGATGTGTGTGGCCCGTGCTTTGTGGGCTAGCGAGCTTTGACTTGGCAGCCGCGGCCTTGGGTGCAGCCTGACCCACGCGACAGAGCACACGCCAGGCCCAACATGACCAACTTCTCGATAGTCAAAAAAACCTCGGGCGGACCTCTGGTCGCTGAATTGGAGCATTGTGGTACCTCGATGAGCTTCATTTGACCACTACGGCTGCTATCGCGCCTACACGTGAGTCCGCGATCACTAACCACCTTAGTCATGACGTAGCATCTCTCGCCTTCCACATGTCGCCTCCTAGTATCTCTTCCGTGTAGCACTCTCATACTTTCCTCAACGGGCCCATTGCTTATCTACATCATGTCTGAAGCCTGCTGTACGTGCGCTGCCCTCTTGTCGTCCATTCCGCCGACCTACAACGAGAAGACCGAGAAACCATCGCAGTTCGAGCGCCGTCTTGATTGCTGCGGTCGCGCCATATGCGCCCGCTGTCTAACAGATAATCCTCGGTTTGCATCATATTGCCCTTACTGCCAGATAGCTACCGGTCCATCACCACTACCTCCACAAGGTCTGCGAGATCCACCAACATATTCGCCACCAGACGAGCACTCAAATGATGAGTTACCGCCCTATTCAGCACACAACGCTCTGCCGCCACCACCGGAGAAGTCGAATACAGGCCCCGAAAACTCACCCGACGTCCTACATTTTGTTGATCAGAGCAACGACTCTGTAAGGTCGTTATCACTAAGATATGGTGTACCCGCCGATGCACTGCGACGGACGAACAACCTGTTTGCGGATCATTTGTTAGCGGCACGCAGGACTATACTTATACCTGGGGAATACTACAAAGGCGCGGTCAGCTTGAGTCCGCGGCCACTAGAGGGCGAAGAGGAAGAAATGAAGAAGACAAAACTCAGGAAGTTCATGGTAGGATGCAAGGTCGCAGAGTAAGCAGAACCCCCAGAGTGGGTAACAAGATAGACGTAGAGGACAAAACTAACGTCGATGTAACCCTCAGATACGATGTCGCCCTTCTATACCTGGAGCAAGCGAACTACAACCTGGAACAGGCGGTCACGGCATATAAAGCTGATGAGCAATGGGAGAAGGAACATTCTCTGGAGGCTGCCAAGAAAGGCAAATCAAAAGCTTCCCAGAGCCCAGTCAGGCGGAAATGGGGCTTTGGAGGCCTCACAGGTCAGCTCTCATAGCGCAAACTATGCATCGTTCTGTTGTGTGGATCAGTCATGAAAGTGTGGAGTTCAGAACCACAATGGCTCCCGCCATAAGCTTGTGGCTCTAAACGGCCTCTCTGTTTTGGCGAGCGCTTCAGCACTGTGGGACACTCGTTGTGGAGCATTCCTGGGAGTCGCTGACATGAATAGAAGCTTGTGCGACTTCGTCTGTACTGGTACGGCTGCTCGCGTATATATGATCTCGAGATGAACAGCTTTTTCCACACTCCAGTGTTCATTATTTCGGAAATACCATAACTTTCTCCAATTTCACGTATCATTTTCTGGCGAACTTGCACTCTGATGTTCCAACTCCAGTCCATCTAAGTACTATCTGCAAGCTTCTGGCCAATCACGGCGCAGTACTACCACACCCTAGCAAGCTGTAAGCGCCGAAACACCTCCCGAATCAGCATCTGCACCTTGGGTCTCGAAGCGCCCGCCCTGCATTCTGGGTGTTGACCTGCATTTGGGTCATCCTGTACGCTCATTGGACAACAAAGGCTTGCGACAGGGAGGTCTCCTTTGCGTTGAGCGCTACGAACGGGGTGATAGGCAAGCCACAGTGCTTAACTGTACGGCACGATCGGTACGTTCATGGTTGACTGGCCAAAAAGAGGGCCACGACGGATCAATAAGGGTGCTAATAGACATGCTTTCGGAATGGTCGTCCGCCGAGACGCAAGTTAATATCGCTATTCTAGGACTAATGTGCATCTTACGCGCTGCCAAAACCAACACCACCCACCGAAGCAGCATAACGCGCTGAATGAACCAGGTACCAATGCTGAAGGCAGCGGCAAGGCAAATTACCGTCTTTATTCTTGCCTTGGGGAGCTATTCTGGTATGCACATCTAGACATGGGGGTGGAGTGGCATTCATAGGCGTGAAACATGCATTTGCGACCAAGGTCGTTTTAAAGGCATGGTCCACCCCTCAAGTGTTTCTCATCCCTCTCAGGCAAAAAGAACATCGGGTTATATTCAGCGTCGTTCTTCGTCCATTTATCGTTTCATTAAGTTCGTCCTTCATTTCAAAAGGTGTTCCTGGTTGACACCTGATTATCGATCCGATCCTTACGTTCTGTCCATTTCAGTCGATCCTTTACAACCCTTGAATACACTCGGGAAAACCTTAGAGAGTCGCCAGAATGAAGATCAATCCTGCACCCTTCCACCTGGCACAGGCTGTCATCACTGGCCTCGTCGTCGTGTTCAGTATTGCAATTCTTGGCACTTCGGCGCATACCCTTGATATCTTCAATAAGCAACAATCGACCAACCCGTGGTGGATGCCGCTATGGCCTCAACACTTTGACACACATGGCACGAAGGCACTGGTCGCTTCATCTGTCGTAACAGTGGTCCTCTGCGGCGCTTTCCTAGTTGCGTTCTTTCTCCCAAAGGTGAGCATCTTTGAACCAACCTACATATTCGAGGACATGGTATTAATTATATGCAGCTTGCTCTTCGCCAGAAATACACCCTCCGCGCCCTCCTTTCCCTCGCTACTATTCTTCCTTCCCTCCTCCTTTCCCTGGTCACTGTGGTCTGGGCACACATCCTTAACGGCAATGCTCCCGATATCGATACCATCCAAACATGGACATGCAAGTATAAGAGCAGTCAGCCGGCTCCACAAGACATCTCTATGCCCAAGGGCATGGGTAACTCAAACTTTGGGAGCTTGTGCCAGGAGAGCAAGTTCGCCTTGTATGGAACGCTGACAGTGTTCTTGCTGTTGGGCATCAGTATGGGCTTGACCATGGTCACTTGGATGGCAGACAAATGGGCGAGCAGGCAAAGTAGGAAAGAGGGTGTTGAGATGGGCAGCGTGCCGTCTTGAGGAAAGATTACTATCAAGCGTTGAGCAGAGGAAGTAGCCGAGTGGCCGAGTAGTAACATGGATATAGGCATCTTCGTATGAGGGACAACTTGCGTACAGCCCGTATAGATGACAGGAACTAGGCGCGCGATCGTTTTCTAGTGGCCGCAACTATGTGCGAGCCAGATGCGCGGTGGGATCTCGTTATGAGAGTGGGAGGTGTTCCGGCGTCATTCGTCCATGCATCAAACGATGGGCACGTTTGGTACTATTATAGTCCTATGATATCTGTATGATTAAGTCATTTCAATCAGCCAAGTTATGCCGTATACTCGGCGTCATGTGGTCAATGAAAAGGTTGACAAAGCCGTGCATGTAAGCCTCCCTTCACAGGATGGACGTACTCTGGTCATTCGAGTCTTGATCGCTATACGTCAATCCACACGATGCGCATCGAATCTGCTTCGGACCTTGTCGCCGAGTGACGAAGCAATGATTGCCTGATCTGAGCCGGCCAGCAAGCGTCACCAATAAAGTGGTGACTGGATCGTGACGCCTGAATACCGATCGCAATCATCTGTTGTAAACTCATGGCAGTAAGCAGGCGCGACAAGCAGGTGTCTTTGTACTCCTAAGACAGCGGGAGTGAGACAGCTGGTGTGGCAGTTTCAGCATTGTGTTGAGACTACATTGAAATATCAGACACTCCAGACACTTAAAGGTTGCTTGGAAGCACAGTCAGTGGGAGGGCTTCACGTTGATGACGGAGCGGCTGTGGAGATCGGTCCAACGCGTACAAAGCGCTGCTAATTGCCGCTTGCGGATTGGAGGACTTCGCGTCAATACCGCGAGAGATCAGCGTCGCCTCCTCTCTTTCATCCAACTGCCGCCGTCCACCGCCAGCTCGAGGCCCGATCGTCATCTTTCTCCTCCAACTTCTGGTCTCAGTCTCAAAAGCATCCAAAGTCGCCCACTGCACGCAGAGTCGGATTCTACCCGCCGTGCCTCTCTTAGCGAACTATTGATTACGATAAACCCTGCATCCCGGAACGTTACTCCCTTCAGCCCCCCGAACGTTGGCTCGAGCGTGCATCTCACGCATCAATAATTCCCCTCCACGAGGCATTGTCGACCTGGCCTAGCCCGCACCCTCGTTTTCTCCCTTCTCCAACACTCACTTTCCTCCGACCATGCACAGGAGAGATCTGTCGGCCGAACACCGAAGCAAGAGAAAGTTCCAGCCGAGTATCACAAGCTACTTTTCGTCCATCGACGACTTTGAGGACGACGAGGATCTGCGGGGCCTAGATCCGATTACCCGACCTCAACAGCTGCACAGCAGAGCACAACAGCAGCGCGAGTGTCTCGCACCGCCAGTGCCGGGACAAGTACAAGCCGACTTGCTCAGCGTCGGCATGAGGGTTAGAAAGAGCGTGCCCGAAGGCTACAAGACACACAAAATGTCAGCCCTACCGTCGATTCAAACCACCATGTCGAACACCACCACGACGCTTACTGGCCTTGAGGTCAAGCCCCCACGAGAACCTGTGCCCGACGACTTCGTGCATCAACGAGAGTTGCTGCCGTTCTGCGGACTGCTTAAGATTGGTGGATACGCAGAACAACCGACGACGAACATACATCTCTACGGCGGTCTCGACTCGACCGGCACACGCGCCTCAAATCTCTTTCCCCTCCCCGCCGAGGCATTCTCACAGCCCTTCTCGTCCCAAGGGTCTACAGACTCTGGCTACTCGTCCTCCTCGCAACGCTCATTGAACCCGGTGAACACATCGAAGCGCTCATGGCAGGATGATGATGATAAACCACTAAGCACCAATTTCTTCTTCTCGATACCGAAGGGGCTGAGTGCGGATATAGATGAGGTTCCTGTGAGCCCGCTGAGTGAGACGCCATCGCAGAGCATCAATATGCTACCACAAGCACGACAATATGCGCAACCAAAGTCGCGGAGACCAGGCCAAAGGACGATGATGGGTGATGATGATGTTGTCATGGACTTTGAGAATGTGGATGCGGTTGAGGGCCGGGTTGCGGTCGGCAGTGGAAGTGACTTTGAGGAAGCCGACTTTCTTGCCCACGAAGTCGACATGGGCGGAATCTGATCTCCCAGAGTCGACCAAGATGATCGAACAACAAGCCGCCTCCACACCAAAGCACGCCTTCATGGATAGCATATGATGCTTTACTGTTCACCTTCCATTATTGGGTAATTCTCTTCTCGCTTATACTTCCTCCCTGTCTAAACTGCTTGTACCAGCGACATCAGCGCCTTGACATTGTTCTTTGTTTGTTTCTTGGGCGTTGGCATACGTGGCGCATGGATGTTTACGAATCTTGATGAAACGATGGGCGCAAGTATACCCGGTCTTTCTATGTTACTGGGAGGCTCTCTGTTTTTCCTCTTCTGGGGTTGTAGTGCATAGGCTCAATTCAATCATGCTATGATCTACGTTGTTATCTTTAGTTGCTCGTTGTGTGCGGAACATTTGAGATGTATATGTTTCGATGCTGGTTAGGGCATTTGTGACTTGCGCTTTCCTCTTTCGTCGCGCCTGCCTCTTCTCAACGTCCCAAGATGCCCCACCTTCCTAAACTCTTGTATTCCCATCATCTATATGACTGTCTATCTCTCTCATTCACATGAAGATCTTCTCTTTATCACCGAATATTCATTGACGTGTTGAGCAAACGTTTCTCTTACCCTGATAGACTTACCCAGCTACACTAGTACCTTTTACTCACTCCTCTATTTCCTCTATATACACACTACTTCTGCTACAACCTCGCTCGAACTGTTCCTCTCCCACTCTCACTTGCTTACAAAGGAAACGACTACATCTACTAGCTGGCAACAACCTCCCAGCTTCTTGCAACACCCAAACTCCTGTTCACAGCATGCGACTACGAAGACCATTGAATTATAATGAATCCTACGCAAGCCAAAGCGGCGACGAATCCGATTCTGACAAGGAATCCAACGCAAGCCAGAGCAGTAACGAATCCGAATCGACGCTAGAGCCTCTAAGGAAAAAGTTGAGGTTCTCAACCGAAGAGGGTCCTCAGTTAGTGCTCTATCAAACGACGAAATGACTTGCTATTAACTATAAGAGGATCGAACTGAAACCCATCACTATCCTCGTCGGGGACAAAGACCAGGAGTTCTACATCCATGAGAAGCTGCTATCCTCTACTTCAGCCTTCTTCGCCAAGGTGCTGAAAGACGATTGGAAGGAGGGCCACGACCGCATTGTTAAGCTGCCGGATGTTGAACCCTCAGTCTTTAGGATCTGGATGAAATGGCTTTATACCGGTCGCCTGTTTGTCAAGAATGAGCAAGATGACGATGAGGATAAAACTGACGAAGAACATACCCATCTCTACGCTTGCTATGCGTTGGGAGACTTCCTCCAAGACCTGGACTTCAAGGATGCGACAATAGATGCCTTCATCGAAAACATGGTGGAGTGCAACGAATATTTTATGGCGCTAGCTGATCATATTTACGGTCACTCCAAGAAAGGGTCAAGACATCGAGAGCTTGCGGTTGATTGCTTTGTACGACTTTGGGACAGGGAGGACTGGACAGAACTGGTGATAGAAGACCAAGATGATGCGTTCCAACCACCACAATTTTTGTGCGATGTGTTGATTCAAATCGGACCAGCTCTAGACAAAGGCGTGGAGGAAAAGAGCATTCCAGAATTATTCGACCTGAAGGACACTTGCAAGTACCATGACCACGGATCGGACAAGCCCTGCTACAAGACAAAACCTGCGTTCTTGTTTTGAACTGGATACTCCTTCACACCACCCGTTAGGGCTTCTCTGGACTTTCTTACGTCGACTACCATTTCTCTTTTGCAGATGCATCCAGGAATCAAGCCTCCGACAACGGCACCACTAGCGAGATAGACATATTGGATGAGCATGACAAAAGTTTTTTATTTAGCATTAGCATATTCATAGTCAACCACTCATGAACGTTATTTCCTCATTCTTCACTTTCTCGAGTCTACGTATCCGTCCGCCTTCACCGAGCTTTCCAAGCCTCACTATCACTTTCACTTTCACCTCCACCGAGTGGGGCTCAGGGCCTAAGCGAACGTGCTCAGAACTATAACTTACCTGCTCCCTCCCTCCTTCTTCTTTCCTCCTTCGACCACTCACGAACTCGCGAAATCGTCAACGCAGTCGTTGACATGTGTGCAACCGACGATGAGCTCAAGCAAGGCCTCCGAAGCAATGCCATCGTAAGTCCCCTGTTAATCTGTACTAGTAGCAAGACTCTTACACTCGAAAGTTTCGGCTCTGAACCAATCACCGTCATCGTGGGTGCCAACAAGAAGAAGTTCTTCGTTCACGAATCACGCCTTCGCGCAAGCTCCGATTTCTTCAACAAAGCCCTGGCCCACGACTTCCAAGAGAAACTCACACGTACCATAACCTTGCCGGAGGTCAATTCGGGAGACTTTCTCATTTACGTCACCTGGTTGTACAGCGGATGGTTCTCCAGTATTGAGGACGACCGCCAGAACGAGAAAGCCAGCTCCAATGACAACTCCACTCCAGATGCTAAATGGCAGGACTGGTGCACCAGCTACGAGCTGGGCAACCTCCTTCAGGACCATGATTTCAAGGACGCATTGATTGACGTGGCCATCGAAAACATGCGAACCGATGATACATACTTTTTCAATATGGATGACACTATCTACCGTTACTCCTTGAGCGGATCACCACATAGACAATTTGCAGTCGAGGTTGCTCTGCGCTTATGGGACGACACAGAGTTCGGTATGGCCGCTCAGCGAGCTCATTCTACGGAGTTCTTGACAGACCTGGTTGGCTCCCTTGGCATCAGGAGAAAAAATTCTATCAAGAAAGCGTCACCTGCTCGGTTCTTCAAATTGGACTCGGGCGACTATGACGCGTGCGTGTTCCACGAGCATACTCTCAAAGCCGCTCCTTGCTACAAAGAGAAGTGGAAGGACTTGCTCTGAGCGACTTCGATATACGGTAAGTACCCAAATACCGAGGCGCAGACCATATGCTAATCCGCCTAGGCTGAGCGGGATCAACCTCTGTGGTCGACGGGCTCCTTGCAAAGCATTGCGAAAGCGCCGTCGACCCTTTACACCAGCAAGGCGGATTCATTACGTAGCATATTCAATACCATGCGAGAGTTAAATGAGATAGTGAAGTCTCGATCAATCCAATAATTGAAATTTGTCTTGTTCCATCCAGTCTGTGTTGGCTTTCACCGTATTGCGTTACAGCGGGATCACCTTGACAGACTAACCTCTATATCCTCCCTACTCACGTCTAGTTGTGGTAATCGCAATTTACGCTAGTATTGGGGACGAACTACCTAAGTAGAAACCTGGATCCTCATTCGTTGAGGAGTGGAAACTATAACTCCACCGCTATGCATATGTTCGCTGTAATTGATTAACTACACCTGTGATGTCGGGCAGCCTTGTACCCATGAGTTTCAGGAACTCGATTTCGTCAACAAGAATCCCACATTACACTCGGGTTGCCTCAGCACCTCCAAAAACACGTCGTCGTCAACAGCCACCGCCATGCCATCGACGTCGACATCAGTGTCTACCTCGTCCTTCTCGTTTTCACTACCAATCTTCTTGAGGATCTTTGTGTCAATGTGTCGATACTCCATCAGCATACCCAGTTTCGGCTGCTTCGCCGCACGCTTTGACTTGAGCTTGGCTTCTTGTTCTTCCATATCGACCTGACTCGCTTTCCTCAAACCTGGATACTTTTCTTCTTCCTCGTCTTCGTCATCCGTAGACACCGTCCCCTCGACCTCCAACTTGATCTCCGGACTACCTTGACAATCGCACGTGCAGCCCAGTAGATCATGCGTCTGACAGCCCTCACGCTCATCGAGGCGGAACAAGTCGCGAAGTTCTTCTCTGGAAAACGATGATGCGGAAGCTTTGTTGTCGACAACGGCGTTGGCGAGACCCATCTTCATGACTTGGCGCTGGTAGATCTTCTCATCAAGACCGCCTTGTACGAGGAAACGATAGACCTTACACGGTAACTTCTGGCCGTCGCGATGAATGCGGGCCATAGCTTGCAGATCCGTTGCCGGATTCCAATCGATATCGAAGAGCACGATGCGCGACGCGCCAATGAGGTTGAGACCCACGCCCCCAGACTTAGCGGATAAGAGGAAGGCAAAGGAGGCCGTCTTTGGAGTCTTGTTGAACTTCTCAACGAGTGCTTGACGCTTCGACGCTGGGGTACTTCCGTCGAGGCGTAGGTAGCTATACGAGAGTGAGACAAGGAGGCGCTCGATCATGTCGAGAGTTGTCGTGTAGTTTGACACGATGACGATCTTCTCTTCGGTCGTGGTGTATATACAATGTACGAGGCTATCGAGCAGCCGCAGCTTGGCGCTTGACGCACTCGAGTTGAGTATATGCGGTGGAATCAGAGGAAGGAGTGTTTGCAGCATCTCTGACGGTGTATCATCGTTGTCCTTTGAGGATTTAAGCAGGGAGGGACTGTTGCAGATCTTCTTGAGCACGTTGATGAGCTGAAGTGCAAGTTCGGTGCTTCCCAGTGCGATCGTAAAGGTTGGAGAAGACAGAATCGCGCGGTAAGCTTCTGCTTGGCCTTTAGTCGGCCGGCAAAACACAATGTGTTCGGTCTTGGGTGGGAGGTACTTTGAAAGTACGTCTGC
Source organism: Neocucurbitaria cava (assembly GCA_027946455.1). NCBI lineage: Eukaryota > Fungi > Ascomycota > Dothideomycetes > Pleosporales > Cucurbitariaceae > Neocucurbitaria > Neocucurbitaria cava. The sequence continues at coordinate 1,659,408 of JAPEUY010000005.1, read as the reverse complement.
AGTTCTCCGAATCATGAACTGGCTGGTCAGTGAGACAAGCTCTTTCCATCTTGCCTCGCCCTTTTCAAGCTCTGACTCGCTTGAATCTGGTTGGCGACTGCGCATGATCGGAGTCTCGAATGCGCGCTTGAAAGCGGAGCGCTGCCCAAGGAGGCCGGGATTGACGAAGTCGATGGCAGTGAAGAACTCACCCAGATCGTTCTGTAATGGCGTACCAGATAGTATAATACGTCGCTCAGTGTTGAGGGACTGAATAGCAAGCATTGCCTTGTTGTTTGCAGTCTTCAACCTGTGGCCCTCATCTGCAATAACAATGTCGATGCCACTGCCCTTCTTCAAGTCTTCCTGCACAATGCGGAGCATCTCGTACCCGACAATCATGATGTTGTACGCCTTCCCCATTGTAAAATTGGCAATCTTCTTGTTCTTGCTGTCCAGAACGAACACACCAATTCTCTCGTTCCCAAGCCATTTTCGAAACTCACGCTTCCAATTATCGACCAGCCCAGCAGGGCAGACAACTAAAGCTTTCTTGACGACTGGCGAACTCTCGTAGATCGGATTTTGCTTCATCAACGTCCAGAGAAGTGTGATTGTCTGGAGGGTTTTCCCTAGCCCCATTTCATCGGCCATGATAGCACCCTCGCCCTCACACCGCATGCCCATGACACATTCATATAAGAACCGCACCCCCTCACGCTGATGATCGCGGAGTTGCTTGCTCAGAACAGGGTCAACGACCACATCGACAATTTGCTTCCCTTTAGGACACGATGTTGGTCGCTTCATAACAAGCGCATTAGGTGCATTCGGGTCATGACGTGGCTGTGGAATTGACGGATTTCGTTGAGGAAGTACCGTATTGGACAGTAGAGGCGCCTTGAAGTGTTGCTTGCGGTGAAGAGAGGACTTATATTCTGCCACTTCCGCATTCTCAACGACATCACTGTTCTTCTTCGTCTCACCACTGCCTAATGAGTCCGTCCTCTTTGCCTTCATATTGCTTGAAGACATAGGCTTGTATCCTGGCTCGACACGCTTTGGCTGCTTCAGAGACGCAGCAGCAGACGCGCCCAAGAACACTCGGCCAGCCAAATACTCCGCTTTCTCGATAACCCCGTCGATCTCAATCTCCTTGCCTCCCACAGACAAGGACGATCCAGGAAGCAGCGGCCTACTGCACACCCCCTTCCCTAGCTCTTTCCCTGTGTTACTGTCCGTGAGCGTAGCATAGCCATTGACCACAGCAAGCACACCATCTCCGTCCCATGTCTTGTTCTTCTTTGTTGTATACTTTCGCCAGAGCACCGTGTAGTAGTTTCCATCAAGACCTGGTGGCAGGAACTGCGCTGGCGCGGGATTGTTCAGCGTATTGAGAGGCTGGCGATTGCTCGATGGGAGTGCATTAGATGAGATTCTTCGCCTTTTGCTTGATGGATCGCCGTTCTCGGAATTGGGTCGCGCAAGGGTGAGAGGACGAAACGGCTTCATGACGATAGTGAACGTAGTTTGTTCAGCATCTCCATGAGCGGGAGGACTACTGTGGGAGCGGCGTTGAGGGGTGATGCGTGACGAGCAGACGCGTTGAACGAGACGCTAAGAGAAACACGCTAGTGCGCTATCATGTGATCGTGAACATCTGTCAAGTACGACGAAGCACTAAAACCACATAAGTTATTTAGCGCTTTTTGTCGTTGCTACTATAAGAGCTGTGGTAGATTCAAACGATCAACATTCAACACGATAATATTCATGTAGAGGCTAGGAGGAACGGAAAACTGAATAGGCACGAGTTCGTATATCCAGTCTCGAAACACCTTGTTCAATTCAGAGGATCTCGTAATTTTTTTCTCCCACAGTCTACGGAAAGACATCGAATCTAGGACAGGAGAGTATATAGATTGACTATGCTAGTTGTAAGGGAGCACTCTTACCCCACTCGACACTTCAATTGGTGCAGAATTACTAAGAAGAAGCCCCCTTAGTGGTAAGATTTAGTCTCTACACGGAAGCAACCACACCTACCTTCTAAGACATAAAGTCCACTAGGTAATAGACGAATATAAACTATAGTGTATACAAGTATTCCTGATCTACCTATTACTAACTACAGGACGTAGAGTAAGATAAGCTATGTCGTACATAGGCAAACGCACTTCAATGTAGAGAGAACTTAGGTATCAAATTCGTCTGTGATGTATTCATCTGAGGCTAGCTACCTCACTTGAAAGACCATTACCACCCCAGTTCGTGTCATTTCAGGCTGTACAGGAACCCTACTCCCTAACGCCGATACCGTGGACAAGACCTTTACTCATTGCTTAACCCCTATAGACTGGAAGCTTTCGAATTTCTTCCAACCCAAACATCTTGACCTGGTTGGGGTGTACGAAGCCACACCTATTGCACCCAAAGCGTCTACACTTGTTGCGGTAGCGCGGCATAGGCGTCTGTCCTTCGGCAGAACGTCGACCGCGGATCGGGATCGTGGACAGTGGAGCCTGGTCACGCAGTTGAGAATGTTCGGTAGGGGCCGCAGCAGGGGTTCGAGCGTAGTTGTGAATGTTAATCGTGTTGCCAACGAAGCCGCCTTGGTTGTTCTGTATGACCGTGTTCATGCTGTTGATGTTCATCTCCAAGACCGCCTTCTTGACCTCCAGCTCCTTGATGTTGATCTCTAGCTTGCGTCGGTACTCCTCTGCATTGTGGAAAACATTCCACGCCTGAGCCGTATTTAATTCCTTCATGGACTGAACGGCTTTCAACTCTGCCATGCTAGTCGCAAGTTTGCCGTCGAGGATAGCTTTCTGGGTGGTTTGCTCTGCGTTATAGCGGACGGGCTTGTATAAGTCATCTTACTCAACGACTCGCTCGTTATCGCCGTCCTTGTTGTTGTTGTCGCCGTTGTTGCCGTAGTAGCTTCCAACACGTTCGTTCTCGAGGTAAGCAATGTGCTTTAACTTCCGTTCCGATGAGGCCATGAGGTTAGCAATTTGCTTATCCTTGTCGGCGTTTCGGGCATCCCCATCGAAGATAGCAGTCTCGTACGTGCGGACCAGGTCTTGGAGGAACTTGATGCGATCATCCTTGCTGATATTTGCGTCGGCCATATTGAGATTGGGGTTGAAGTTCAAGTTGAGTTTGAAACTGGCTATCGTTGTCGGTGGATGAGCAGAGACTTTGATCGGAGTGGGGTGACTCATACTCTGCGGCCGCGTGTTTGGATTGTGGGGCGCAAAAGACGAAGGTGAGAGAGAGGTGCGAAATGGCGGTCGAGGTGAAGGGCAGGACAGCCAATCAGAAAGATATGACGACAGAAGGAACAAAGGCCTAGCTCTCGTTAGTGCGTAATATGAGCGGCTGAGCCAAAACTCCGCTTGAAGTCCAAAGTAAATTCCCCTGCGCGTGTCCCATCACGTGACCAAATGCGCATTTCACCTTCACTGCAGACCTGCTGCCTGATTCGACGCCGCACAGTAGCCGCAGATACTCCGCTGACTAAACAGTGCACTGTCCACTAGCCCCTCTATCTATAAAGCTCACCCCGCCTGACCTTTCTAACCTTTTCTCTCCACAGCCGGCACCACCTCATGGGCATCAACATCGCCCACTGCAAGCACCGAGTTTGCCACGAAGAGTTTATGCTTCTTGTTTGAGTGTTCTTGCTGCCATTTCCTTTCAGTATCGTTTGCTGAGCTTCTTTTCTTCGCGCACGACGACGTGTGCCCGGGCATGCGTTCGTCGTGATCGATTTCTTTCTCCGTGGGCTCTTTGGCTTGATTCTCGCAGCTCGTCTGCCGTTAGCCCTTGTGGTGATGAGAATCAAACTCTCGTAGCCGTTGTTGCCGTGGACGTTTGAGGGCTTCCTGCAGCTTGTCTGCCATTTGCGCCTTGGGCGTTGGGGAGTTCCTCGCAGCAACGGCCGCCGTGTACGCCTTTGGCGTTTGAGAGTTTTTGTCCTCGTAGCCGTTGCCGCCGTGGACATTTGAGGGCTTCCCGCAGCTTGTCTGCTATTTGCGCCTTGGGCGTTGGGGAGTTCCTCGCAGCAACGGCCGCTGTGTACGCGAATTACGCACTTCGTGTTTGAGGGCTGTAAGCCGGTTGGATCTTCGCAGCTTGTCTGCCATACACCTTTGGCTTTGAAGAGTCAACCTCATACTGCACGGGTGCAAGTCTACCCGCGGTCCCTGTTGCCAAACTGACCTCGCGCTTTAGGTCTCACTGTGCTGGTGCATGTCTGCCAATGGTGTTAGCGTTTTTTTTTTTTTCGTTGAGCTTGCATCCTTGTGATCTAGCTTGAAGAAGAAGAGAAGCGAGGGCGATAGAAAGCATAAAAAAAAGGTTGATAGAGTGTGTGGACATTCAACGTATTCAACACTGTCCAAGACGATAGATAGCAACTCCAAGACATAGGCTACGACTTATCTGCCAAGCCACGATGGCTTTGAAATGATTTCTCAGTGACCTACACTAAGATTCAAAAACACACAATGTATAGGGGTTCCTGCTAATCCGTGCCGACAGACAAGGTCGATAAATGCTGGGACAAGAACAAGCCGGGAGCTGGCGCGGAAGATATTCTTCTGACCAATGAAGCAGCTCAGATCGTTCCTGCGCAATGTGTATATTCTATGACAGATACCGTAGGGAATGCGCTCAACGCAAACCTCTTCAGGAACCTCTTTGACGATAACATACAGCAATGGTAGACATACTCACCTCCTGCTCTAACCGGTAATGACACGTTGATGACTATTTGGCAGCCGGCTCCGAAAATGGTACACTCGAAGACATCAGTGGACTGATGAAGAACATCTCCGACTCTCTGACTACGCACATCAGACAACATGGCAACGTCGATCTAAACTAACTAGTCAACGGTGAAGTCCACTACAATACAATCTGCATACGTGTGCAATGGAATTGGGTGATTTGCTTGTGTGCAGAGGTCGGCTTAACGCTATTTTTCTTACTTGCGCAAAGCATGGGAGAAAACGTGCACGCATGCTCCGTTTCATGACTTGAAATCAAGCGCTCTGATATTGTTGTTTCGTGATTAGATGACGATAGTCGATGAGAGATGATTGATGTCGGAAGTAAGAATTGGATAAGTGAGATAGTTAGAGAAGAGACCTAAAGATGTTACGGTTCAGTTGGTAGCCACAGAGAGGGGATGGAAGCTGAAAGTGTTGATCATCATGGATGATGCTATGTGAAGATGTCTTGCCGCTTGTATTCCGTTCAAGACAACCAGAAAAACCTTTCTGTAGTGTTCGTATGCACGAGCGAACACACCTTTCTTGAATACTGGCTCCCTCGCCGTGCCTACATCAACGTTACCAACATCAATATCATCTAAGCACTGTGTCTTCATTAATTTTGAGAAAGATTACAATAAGTTAGAAGCTTAACTACCTCGCTGATATACAAACATATATTTATTTGCTGTGAAATATTCCGATGTACACTCAACCGCCTTGGACTGGTGCCTATACGTGCTCCTTCTTATAGAAGAAGGTGTAGGAGCTGGCCTGAGCATGAGGTTGTATCTACGATGTGACATCAAGTGGGGGTGAACGATGCGGGGTAGCTCATGCCACTCTCGAATACGAGCGCTTGATATCCATGTGATCGTTGATATGCCGTTGCATATTTCACAAGATACACATACATCAACTTGACATGGACTTTCAACCTGACAAAGGTGGTAAGAAAGGAAGTGCAAAAGCCAGCATATCATTGCCAGCCGCAAAGCCTCCTGCTGATCCATCTGCTGGGAACCCCTCCGATTCCAACAACGACAATAGGCAGACAGCTCAGAGCTCAACTTCGGACACTTCTAGTAAATAAATCATTGATGCAAAAGTAAATACAATACTTTTCAACATGTCTTTCCAGCCAGATAAGGGAGGGAGGATAAAGGAGAGCGCACGAGCAACTATACAGCTCCCAGCTGCCGAGACTGCATCACACTCTTCAAACATAGACACATCATCCCACGACCCTTACAAAGCAGCCCGCGAAGCCCTCGACAAAAACGGGTTCGTTGTCCTCTCCGCCTCCCTCTTCCCCTCCTTCGACCTCGAAGCGCTCCGAACCGCCGCATCGCGAATGACAAAAGCAGCCCGCTCAGGATCATGGCCATACATCCGCACCCTCCCAAAGCAGTTCCCACCCTGGCCTCAAGATCCTTCGCATGGGATATGGGGTGTCCAGCACCTACTCCACCCTTCAAACCCAGATCACCTGGTCTTTGCGAAATCGTACTTCGACCCTGAACTACTGAAGTACGTAGCCGTACTCATTGGCTGTGACGAGGACGATTTGACAATGGAGTTATACAACATGCTCGTCCGCCCAGACAAAGATTTCAGTCTCCGATGGCACAGAGATGACATCGCCGCCACCGCAACAGCGCAAGAAGAACTCGAACGACTCCAGAAACCTGCATTCCACGCACAGTGGAACCTCGCTCTCTACGACGACTCGTCCTTGGTCTTGATTCCTGGGACGCACAAGCGCGCTCGCACAGATGCCGAGCGCAACGCAGATCCGTACGAAGCACATCTACCCGGCCAAATCACTGTGAAGTTGAAAGCGGGAGAGGTAGCGTTTTACAATAATAACATCCTCCACCGCGGTGTGTATGATAGTACAAAGGAGCGCATGACGCTGCATGGTAGTATCGGAACGAGGGCGGCGGGCGAAGAGAGGGCGAGGAACGTGCTGCAGCATGGTGTAGGGGAGTGGGCGGAGAAATGGGATGTCAACGAGTTTGAGCCACAGATGAGAGAGCGGGCGAGGAAGATGAGGGAGAGTCTTGTGGAGTTGGGGAAGAGTAGTGGGGATGTTGGGTTCTTCTCGAAGGACGAGTGAGTTGAGTCAGTGAGGAGGTGGTGCTGCATACAACGCATTACTGTGCTTATTATTTTATCATGAAAAGTAGGATCGAGAATGGGCTGTATGTTGATACCTCTTCTCGAGAGGGAGAACGCTGTGGGGTCAGGAGATAGTTAGGGCCGCAAGTGTTCCGGATATTAATGTATCCACTTCGCTTCAGACCAACACCACCCTAGTCAAATCCTTCACCGCTTTCTCGTTTTCCTGTCCCTATCACACCGTGTCGTCTCTGTCAGGGCCCAGAATCGTATAGTATCCATTCAAAATCACTTTTATATAATGCAAATAATTTCCAAACTTGCCATCAATCAAGCCAACTCAGCTTCGAGCATTCGCATCGGTGGTTTAGTGGTAAAATTAGCCGTTGCCATCCCAGTTTCGGCTAGCCCCGGGTTCGATTCCCGGCCGATGCATTTTTGCTCTTCAAAGGGCCCTCGTAGTGTTGTGGTGGTTGTGGTGCCGAGAGTTGAAGTTTTTGTATGTAGGTCACGTGACAGGCGGATTGGCTTGCGATCCGCACCCCACCACAGAGCAATTAAAAACACATCGAGCGAAAGCCACATGATATCATTCAACGGTGAATATTGTTTTGTTTAATAAGACAATTTCCGGGTCGTATCGATTATTGTCGCTGTATTCGTTAATGTCCTAGGAACATACCAAGAAGCTGCTATCTTAATGGACGAACATGACACCCCCACCAAAGCAAATACGACAATATAGTAAGATGCTCTGTCTAGGTATTGACGGGTCCCAGGAAGCTATACAATTGCCGCTTAGCAAGACACACTTCGTTCTAATACCGACACTAATAACTCGAAGTTGGACTAGGATTCTCATCGCATCTCTTACAAAGAGACGACTTGCACGATCACTGACTGCACAACAAGAACTAGCTCTTTCGTGCTTCTTGAATCATGCCGGCTTCTACCAGAGCCTTTCTAAAGAGTAAGCTGGGGGCAATGGTAGACTACAAAGGATAGAGTCGCGATTCTCCTAAAAGAGGAGCGTAAACATAGAAAATACGCACTCCTTCGTATGAGAATATATCATGTCTTGCTTCTCAGTGCATCGAAACATTTTCGACCGAGCCACATTGAGCGTGTAACACATATCGATGGTACGTACGTACGCGTATGTATTTCGTCCTCCAGCTTGTCTCGATCAAACTAGGATACAGCTTGCAAGGTCCAATATTCTGGAAGGATCTAATCAAGGTATATCCCCGCGTCTCAGAGTAACTTGAGTACCTAAAGGACTCCCACAATCTGCGCTGGTGATAAACACAGCCAAGGAATTTGATACGCAAGATCCAGAAGAAGCCTGATCGTAGCACTAACACCTTTCATTTCAGATCCGTACTACAAAGGTACCATACATCTCTCTCCTCTCCCCAATTGGGGAAAGCCATCACGTGGGCGCATTTGTGAATCAAGCCAGATCGATAGCACACGACTCACTTTACCTACTCGTCCCTGCATCCTTATTCCCTGTTCAGCCGTTCTTGGGGAAATGAGGGGATGAACGAGGTGGGTCGATCAGTGCCACTAGATCTGAAACGATCGTGTCTCTCCAGCGGGAGCACAATGCGGGGATGAGGCCAGCAACCACCCACAGCGGCTCACAAGTCTGGGTTTCAACGGCAGGGACGGCTAAAGTCGCTCGCTTTGCAAAAGTGACGTCAGTGCGCGACTAATAGAGTGAGATTGAGATGGAAAAGCGAAGGATGGCGCTTTTTATTTGCTGGGCCGTTTCTGGAAGATGAATGGTGTTCGTATCGGGCTGTATATGAAACGGGACTACCGTAGATGTGTTGAGTCGGCGACTTGAAAGTGGCAGCAGAGGTGTGGTTTGAGGAGAGCTGGCGAAGTATCAAACGGGTATCTCCAATATACTTGGGCGACTCTCATGGCCTAAAAGCAACCCTAGAGGAAGTATTATAGGCGCATTACGCGTCGTCTCAAAGGACATGCTGGACACACTTCTCTTCATCGCCTCGAGCACATTATCGCCAGCGAGTCCTCTCAGGCCACATAATAAGCTAACGTTTGCAGAGTAGCGGATATCACCGCCAGTGGCTGAAAAGTCATCCAAATTACACGGACCCAAGTCCGTGGCGCTTCTCTCTGAGATCCCGCAAGTGGCGGATGGGCTGAGATCGTCGATCGCACCGCTACATTTACCCCAGTAGATCTAGACGGGGACTGGTAAAATGGCTCTGGGCTACCTTTGTATGAATGAAGTCGACGTTGCCCCTTTAGTCGTAAGCTCTGTCTGGGTGACGTTAGACAGAGCAGCCACGAATGCTTCCTGGGATGGATCTAGCCGTTCCCGGACAGCGGGACTAATGCAGGGTGCAAATTGTTGACGGGTAGACGCATCAAATATTCTTGATTGGCGGATGTCTGAGCCCATTGCTAACAAAAGGCTTCAAACATGGTTGAGATAGTACGACGTGTAAGACACGACGTGACGTTTGCTGACCAGGAATAACTGGTAGGGGATCGAACGGTTGGAAAGAACACCGAAAGCCATCGAACTTGAAAATTGGTTGACAAGCTTCAAGAGTTTGCTCGAGACTAGAATAAGCCATTAAATCCCTACCAATCGATGCTTTCGGGCCTGCATCCGTAAGAGCTGTGGTATATCCGCTGAGATGGGGAAATGGACCCTCCATGCTGCTGACGATGATGAAGTGTGGCTGGCCCTGCGTCTCTCAATCCACTCTGATTTGCGCCAATGTGCAGCTGTAACGGGTAGAAGGAGCCTGAAGTGGAACAGTTTTTTGCGACCCTGCGTCGAATCATGTGTCCAGAGTATGAAAACCATCTTCGCGACTGGTAGTCCGCATGAAGGATTTGAACATGTTCGGTTCACTATGACGAATATGTGCCGACCGAGTGGAGAGTCGAGTAGCTTCAGGTAGCTTCACGGACCCCCCGAGAAGCCGACGACGCGTGTCCCACATGGAGGTGGGTGAAATGTGCTACTCTTACACTGGAGAAATCGGGTGCGCCACAGAATCGACGATTGAGGTCGTTGTTGCGCAGTCTGACCACGGGAGCTTGAAACATGAGTAAAGTTGGGATGATCCGTAGGGGTGGTTCATGGCCGTCGTTGGTTCCGGGCTGTGTACCGCCAGCTTGGATATGCGAAAACTCAATTGCAGTCGTGCGCGGTGCTACGCACTACGCAATTAGCGGGACCCTAGAGAACATATACCTACCGGTGCCTACTGCCCAGATGCCAATACGGCAGGAAAAGATCAATGTTGGTGTTGGAATCGGTACACTACCGCTCCAAGCAGGGAGACATGGGCGGCGAATGTCGGCCCATCCAGAAGCGGCAGGCGATCTCGCGTCTCTCAAACGGCGGGCCCACAGCGATAGCTGATTGGCTGCGGGTGCCTAAAATAGCAGGCGTTCCTTCCACTCAGGCGCGTCATCCCGGCGTGTTTTAGACGAAAAGCGGGGCGCGAGAGACATGGTGCAACACCGACAGCAAGCCGTCCTTGGTCGACTTGAAGGAGACATGATGAGCACGAAGAGAAGCCGAAAAGCTCGGCATCTTGGACGCGTGAACAGGCTGTGTGCTTCGCGGTCAGGGTGCAATTATTGTAACCACCGAGATGATGGTTTGCAGCGCGGAGCACATCAAACACAGGCCATGTACAGTAGCTGCATCCGTGTCATTCACTTCCCCACGCCTTGGCGAGCATCGCAATCCCCACCAGGGTCTCTCTCAGCTTCAAGCCTGCACGGTGGACAGCGGCAGAAGGCTCGCGGGAGGCCTGGGGTCCAGTCGCGCACCCGTGCACATGCTGCGGCGATGCATGCGCAACGCAACGGCGGGACAGTGAAGCGCGGTGAGGTTATCGCATCTTCAAATGACTGGCGACGGGCAGACCGCAGACGACGGGCGGCTCGAGTGCAGCGAGCGGGGTACGCACAAGTCGGTGAGGTTCAACACGACGAGCACGGCCAGGCAGCGTCCTTATCGCTGCATAGGAGCAGTGCTATCCCTGCCCGCATTCTCAGGCCACGGTTTCCATGGACCATGGCCGCGAGCTGCTGCACCGTCTCCACCGCTCTTCACCAACTGCTGCAAACGCTCAGCCGCAGGGTGAGGGCCCCGGCGGGCGAGCCTTGCGGTTGGCCGCCTGCGCTGCTCAGAGGCAACGATTCGTAATGTTTACCGGGTCGCGTCGTATCTGCGCAGACTAGAACGCGTCAAACAAAGCATCGATTCGCGCGCCTCGCACGGCAAGCGGCCCTCGTCTCTGCACGCCGCCCACAGAGAAATTGTTGAAGAAAATGGCGAGGGCACAATAAATTAGTAAATTGCAGGCAGCCCGTCATGCCAATTGCTCCTCCGTGTTTCGTTGGACCCTGGAATGCGGGTGCACATGCGTTTGCGTCGCCTCGAAATCCTCGTTGCTCGGAAGCGGTTCGCCTCCGGAATGAGGGCGACAGCCAGCAATCGGGCCATGACGACGAGCGCGACCCTCTGCCGTGCCCCGAGCCGTGCATCGACGTGATGGGCGTCCGCTCATCGGCCGTCCAAGACGCAAAGGAGCATAGTTAAAGCACCATAGGTCGGTGGACTGAGGTCGAACTTCAAAGTGGGCTGCGGCGATATTGCGCTGCAGGCTCCCTATATCAACGGCGCCCGAGCTTCCTATAGGCCGGGACAGCGACTGGGGGGGCCGAGTGAAGCTGGCAAGAATGCCGTGCATGGCAACCTCTTCGAGACGCTATAGCGCGCAGCAAATACAGCAGACGATCGGCCTGATTGCAAGTGATGTGACACCCTCATGGGCCAAGTGATAAAAAATTGTGAGACCATTGCACGCAGCCTGGCAGACCTGAAGCGAACAACCAAGTCACAGAGAGTTGTCCAGCATTTGCCTGTACCGGGGCATGCGCGAGGAGGCCGTCGTTCCCAGTGATAACTGCAAGCAATACGTCCTTACACGGGGCAACGTGCTCGCTGAATGAGTTGAATCTCCCAGAAGCACAGACCCGCTGCTAAGGCTAGCCGACCCCTTACGACAACCTCAGGACCAACTCTTCACCGCGAACGCCGCCCTCCCCTCACTCTATTATTTTCTTTCTGCTTGCCTGTTGAATCCTTCGTCGTTCGAAGCTCCAGCAGGTCGACCCACCGAATCCGTCCAATGCAGGCTTGAACACCTGCTCGGGAGGCTTGGTACACGCTGCCATCTCCGTCGATTCACGACAGCCTTCCCAGCGCTCCGACGACGTCGTTGCATTCTACCTACTGTTTTAATAGTTGCCCTGTTTTTCTTTTCTTAGCAGGTACAGTCCCCCCAGCAGCTCGTCGCGAACACGCCAGCCCAGGCAAAAGCCCTCGCTCCACCTCCAGTCCGCACCCTCCTCGCCCGGCTCGAAACGGGCGAAGCCCCATCACAGGCTTGCCATCCCAACCATCACACTTCGCATCTCGCAAACACAGAGCTGCGTTGCTGACTGTGTTGCGGTTACCTGCAGATTTCCCTTAGCCGTCTCGGTAGCCGCTCCAATCGACGACGTGTTCAAGCCGCACCCGACTGAGCACTTGATTGCCGTACCGTCAAGGGCCCGATGGCTCAGGTACTCGCACCAATCGTCCAGACGTCCGCTTCCATTACGATGCCATACCCCTCCTCCGATGCCTACCAAAGCACACCGCCACAATCTCATCTCCAGCAGCAGCGAGCCTCGCAGATGCCACGAAACCAAATGTACAATGGCAGCTCTGCGTCCACAGGATACAGAGGCACTTCAGCGCCGATAGCGCCATATGCCTTTAGCAGCACGCCCCAGCTGCGCCAGGAGAACAGGTCTGTTTCGGCACCGAATACCCAGGCGCTGCAACAACCACCTAGCCACGTCAATCAGGCTCGGCTGGGCCACCCGTCGCACCCTTCTTCCTCGTCCGACTCTACAGTGTCAACATCTGGGTCATCTAATCGCTCGTCGACCGGCCCGATACTCGTGTCGAAAGACGATAGTGACATTAGAAAACCCGTCGATAGCATGGCCGCACCGATCACGCTGTCCACCTCGATTCCGGACCTTTCACTTTCTTTGGGCGATGGCCCAGTCAAACCATCTCCAGGACGATATAGGCGTGGTGCTGGGAGAACCGACTCGTCCACCAGCGTTCCGACTGGTGCCTCGACGCCAACGCAGCGCTCAACACCCACTGGTACACCTATCTTGGGACCATTTCAAGTGACTCAAAATGCAACCATGGCTAGCTCTGACATGCCGCCTCCTGTCAGACCTGGGCACAACAGAGCGAGCAGTGTGGATGACACCCAGATCCCTCACTCGGGTGGTATAGACGCGGCCAAGCGATACAGAAGACGCAGCTTTAATGGGTTGGAAGAGAACAACCTTACGTCGAACATGGCTTCGCTGCAGGTTAGCGCTAACACAGCCCCGAGTCCGGCATCGAATACCCCGCAAAACGCTACGAAGCCCGCTTCTCGTCCATCGAGCCGACCATCATCGAGTCACAGCCATGAAAGGCAAGGCAGTGCAGGTAGTGCTTCTTCAAAAGCTTCTGCAAGATCACAGGTATGTTGCACGAGTTCACATTGTCTATCTGACGCTAACTGATTCCCTAGACACGACCTGAGGTAAACACACAGCGTAGCTATGCCTCGGTGGCTGCAGGATCTACGTCGAAGGCACCCGAGCCTGCGAGACGTCATACTCCGTCCCCCTTGTCGTACCCAATTTCTCCATCTGAGCCCCCAAGTCCCGCGAAGCCAGCGGCAGCTCCTAGCGCAGCGATGAAGCAGCTCGCTGCTGTCAATGACAAGGACAAGGGCATGAAATCACGCCTACGACGGGCTTTCTCGTTTGGTAGTGCTGCTGAGCTTCGACGCGCTTCTGCAGAAAATAACATCTCTGCGGAACGCGCAAAGTTGAGGAAGGAGAGGTATCAAAATGAGGAAGACGCCGAGCAGGCTGCTATCATTGCTAAGCAAGAAGCCGCAGGTATCGGTGCTGGGATATACTCTGGCCAAGGTGGCATTGGCTCTACCGACAACTTGTCCATTCAATCGGCAGCGTCTTCTGCCTCCATTATGCTCCGAAAGATGGGTCATGGGATGAAAAAGGGCACCAAGTCTATAAAAGGAATATTCAGACCAAAATCTGTTATTGGGGTGCCCGCTGCCGACGGGCCCATTACCCGACCTAGTGTGGGTCAGGTGTCTCTTGTCACCGTCGAGGCAGAAAGACAGAAGGTCAATGTCAACGTCGACCCTCACTCACAGATCGGAGGCGGTACTGGCTATCCCAGGTTGGAGCGCAACTCGATTGACATGGGCCGATCTGCAGAACTGATCAACCCGTCTATCTCGACAAATGACTCTATGTCGAGGAAGAGCATTGTTGGCAATGACCGCGATCGCGCTGAGATCCTGTCATCGATGAAGAAAGGCATCCTGAAGCGTAAGGATCGCGTTCATTTTGCACGATTGGTGGCTAATTATGTTGCAGGCACCGGAACAAATTCTGACTCTGGCTCGCCTGTTCTCCAGCCGGTAGATGCGGCCCCGAACTTCGGCACACAAAGCTCGAACCCTCCTTCGACACCCAAGACTGAAGCAGGCCAACCACGAAAGGATGACTACTTTGCAAAGCCACCCAGAATTACCAATGGTAGCACGCGGAGCCTTCCGACCACACCTCACGGTGGCATGAGGAACATCTCTTTCAGCCCACGGATTCAGTTTCATGATGCTTGGTCGCCTCAGGACTACGATCGCAGGGGGGAGATTGCAACGTGCAACAGGCTCACACCGATGCTTGCACAGCAGATTAAGGAAGAGCTCAACTCCTTCAAGATGGTATGATGTTCCGCCAGTATATTGTATTCATTTCAACTAACCCCTTGTACAGGAGATGGAGGTTCATGAGCTTTCCAAACCACACACCCATTTCTTCTAATGATTATGCATCCATCATTTGGACATGGCGTCTTGGCGAATACCTTTCCACATTGCACTTGCGGATTGGAACCACCAGCATTTACGAGTTGTAGCTCCGTTCCATGTTCTGGTTACCACGGACTTGTTTCTTCTATCTTAGCGAGCATTTGCAATCAGGTAGAGAAGAATTCTTGCTTGCGTTTGTGGGTACAGCAAGCAACATAGCTGTGTCGATATGGGGAAAAGTAACAGACGGAGGGCAATCTCTCTACCACAAGCTGATTCTTTTCCTTGTCTTCATTGTCTCTATCTGTGGCTTCTTTTGGCTGACGCCTCATGATGGGCGTAGTTTCTTTCTCTCTTACATTGACCGGCGTGGCTGCAACTCTCTCTCTCTCATATTTTCTTGTCTCATTCTGGTCATCAATCTCGCTCTGCGTTTTGTAATCCGTAGAGAAGCAGTGGAGGACGCACTTGGCTGGCGCAAGAGTCCTTGGTGGTAGTGCCATGTGCCGCCTAGCTGTGTAATTGGAAAACGACGTTCGGTGTCTTCCCACTCATGCAAGCCTCTGTGTTCGTGATGATGCAACTCGTCAGCATGGCATGCCTCTGGCCCTTCCTCTCTGACCCGCAACGCCTCAGGATATTGGTGGACAAGGCCAATTGACAAATCACATCTCACATGAGCTACACACCCTTTTCCAGGCTTCGCGTACTCGCCCTACAAGGGTATTGAGGCGCAATGACGGCCAGCAGACCTACAACGGTATGCATGTCCAGGAAAGGGGCTATTAACCGCCTTGCCGCCGAGAAAATAATTTCCTCCGTCTTGCGCGCATCCCAGTAATGTTCCCGTACTGACCTTGACTGATCTTCCTGCCAATGCTACCATGAGGTTCGTTAGGTAGTGGCAGTGAAGATAGATGGATCTAGTGACCCTGCACCTTCCCATTTCAGTCTACCACTATATCGTGTCAGGTATTGGCCGATTAGACGCTAAAGCTCCGATTTATTGAATAGATGGTTTCGAGCACGATCTCCGCTTCTTGAACGGCCGCATGATCACATCGTTCGTGTTGATCATCGGAGAACAAACAAAACCGTCGTCTAAAAAAAGAACAAGGGGAGATAAGATAGGACATGACGATGGGTAGCTCTGAAGATCCGACAGCACATGGCAGGTGTTCGTGCAAGTTTCACACGTGCTTTGTACTTTCACAGCTTTGCAGCCTCCTCACTTCGGAAAAGTCACTGTTCTCAAAACGTAACCCAATGTCTTGGTCAGTCGACGATGAATGAACGTTTTTATTCGACTGTGAAGAGCCAAATCACGTGGTAAGCATCCTCGCTTGCTCATGCGGTTAGGTCGCCAAGGCCGCAGACTCCGCACGGCTTAGTCAATATCCACACACTCCAATTTCACACTTGTGACCGGCGACGACTCTCCTCAGCACATCACCACATCCGACAAAATGGTACGTCTATTTGCGATAAATACACATGAAGTGAGAGGAGTTGGACACTGACGGTTTCTAGGCACCTGCAGCAACTGGAGGCAAGAAGCAGAAGAAGAAGTGGTCCAAGGGCAAGGGTACGTGATACCGCACCGCACTCATACAGCGCATCCAAAACTCCCAATACCATCGGCGAACCCCTCGAAAAAGTCTCCCACCAATCTCATCACCTGCGCTACTCTTCGGGCGCCCTCAGAAAGCTGTGAACAAGAACCGCCACTGACATTCATATAGTCAAGGACAAGGCCAACCACGCCGTTGTTCTCGATAAGCAGGTCAACGACAAGCTCCAGAAGGATGTCCAGTCGTACCGCCTCATCACCGTTGCCACTCTCGTCGATCGTCTGAAGATTAACGGCTCGCTTGCACGGAAAGCGCTCAACGACCTCGAGGCGAACGGCCAGATCAAGAAGGTTGTCGGACACTCCAAGTTGAACATCTACAGTATGTGACACACCACCACCTCCTGCACACCGAGAATCGTCGCACATCTCGACACTCGGGGTTGTGCAGGATGGATTAGAAAGCGGGCAGACGCTAACACACCACAGCACGCGCGGTTGGCGGAACAGATTAAACGTTTCCCTCCCAATGGACAAATAAGTGAATAGTAGATGCACGACTCGGGGCGCCTTCTTTCAGCTTTTCAACGACATTCCTCTTTCCCATTACCAATCGGCGTCTTCATGATATGAATGGGTCATACTACATTGGGATGCATGCTTCATGGCGGACATGATATTGAGAGGAAAAAGGGCTCGGGTATAGCACCCGGAGTCCTCGGGAGGTGTCGGTTATGTACTGAATGAAAAAAGATTCCCGAATTTGTCGTCTCTGTTGAATATGTGGCTCGGATGACATGTGATGCGTGTCCTTTCGCAACAGCCTCTGTGAAGAGCAAACTATACGCGAGATGGAAGTGGACGTCTTACAGCGCTAGTCGTCGGAAAACATGTCCATCATGAAACCAGGCCTATTCTAACTCGACTTAACTCACGATATCGTGAACTTACTGGGTGGTACACCGATGATTAACCTCCAAGTATAGTTTGGGTCTGCCCGCTATCATTGATTAGTATAACCGAACGTTAGAGAAACAACACACAACACACTGGCATTGACGCATCGTAATCTACCATGTAACTCTTTTGGTCACTATGCTTTCCTACAAGCCCTATATACACCGATCTACTCTACTCATCATACTTCCTAACCGGCCTCCCCTTCTCCGCCTGCTCACACAGCTCCCTCTTCGGCAACCTATCCAACCAACCCTCCTCCCTCTTCACCGTCCCCACCCTGCGATACGGCTTCCCCTTATCCCCCCGAAACAACTTATGCCAGCTCTCCAACCCGTCCCTAACCTGCCTCCTCGCGCTCCTCAGCTCCTGCGCATGTCGATTCTTCAACTCGCCCTTAGACAACTTCTTCCTCGCCGCCGCTTTCTCCAGCGCAGCAGCTTTCTCCTCCGGGGTTAAGTTGGGGTTCTCCTCCGGGTCCATGGGCAGATACATGCGCTCGACGCCGCGCAGGTCGGGGACGGAGTCTGTGGCGAAACAGCCCGTGAGGAAGGCCCGCGCTGCGTCGTGGCCCGCGAAGAAGTGGTAGGAGCCGCCGGGCCCGTAGGTCGTGGGCGAGGTGGATACGTCGTAGATTGTGCCGTTTAGCGCGAGGTAGATGGGCTTTGTGGGGTCGGTGCCGTCGTAGGCGAGGAGTTGGGCGTCGGTTAAGGAGATTTCTCCTTGCTTTTGTGAAAGTTAGGCTTAGATTCTCATGCGCACATAGCTGAGTTGAGAGAAATTGAGGAACCGTACAAAAAGCGTCTTCCATTCTCGCGCCCGCGTCCACCACGCGTTATATCCCCACGTCATGCTCTCTCCACTCGTGCTCAGATAGCTCAGTCCGCTGCTCAGTAGCAGCATCCCTCCTATTATGCGCAGGATGTCGAGGACAGACAGGCCCTTGGATGTTGCGGCGGCTTGTTGCTGCACTGCGGCTTTCAATTCGGCTTTTTCTTGCGCTATGGGGTCGGATTGCTTTGGCGCTGCGGTGGGAGAGGAGGAGGAGGCATCTGGCGCGGGACGGCGGTATCGCGCTGACGAGGACATGTTGGGCGCGTGTGTTTGGGGTTGTGTGTTGGTGGGGGTGGAGAGGTAGAGTTGATGTTTGAAGCGGTATGTGAGGTGAGATTCGGTCCACCTGCACTTTAGGCCAAGAACGCAGCGGTGGTATACAAAAGCTCAGTCTTTCACACTGTAGATGCTGTTAGATCCCATATAATCCGCGTATTCCTCTGTAGTCCAAATCATCCATACCTTTCAGCAACAACCATTCGCACCTCAGAGCAAATGTGTGGAACTCGAAGTATGCACGAGACTAGTTCAAACCTCGGCACAAAGCATAGTGTCCTTTTTCTCGAGAGTAGAAGAGGAGACGTGTCGACGACAGGTTGCGTCAATTCACCAATAAGCAGTGCGAATCACAAGTTTGCGGAGATAGATTGCTTTCGACTCTTTGGGCTTGCCGGAAGTAACACGCTTCCACGTTCCGATGATTGGACCACGCTAGCGGCTGATGTCATTGGCTTTCCCAAAAGCTTCGACTAGTATACTTTGCACTAACGAAAGCAGTTCAAGTAGGAAAGTGATGTGCATGGAATGTTCGACATCCGAACGTTTGTATTGGTTTCCCCTCATGTGGTACCATACATTCGACCGTATCCTATCATACAAAGTTCATGGCCAGCTGCATACTCCATGCCAGTTCATGGACAATTGGAAACTCCAAGTCGGGGGTCGACGTGATGATTGATTGGCCCATGCTCCGAAACTTTCTGAAACCCACCCCTTGCGAAAGGTACTTGTACAGCGAAGCACCAACTCATTCACGATTCGATTGAAACAACGAAGTCTATCCAGATGCGTCAGTGCCGTCAGTCCTCGCCTTCATTGGTAGCAAGTATCTCGACCTGCGCTTCCCTGTCACTCTTTGGGAAAACCTGCTTGAGTCCCGCCTGGAAGACTCCTACGTTGTAGTCGATGATTGCTTTCTTCTCCGCTGGGTTGTCCTGGCCCATGATGCACACGAGTGCGAGGTATCTGCGAGACGGTGAGTAACTTGGATGTAGCTTATTAGTAAGGCCTTCGTGAACTGACTTGTTGATCTCGCGAAGATACAGATATCTGCTGTTCTTCTTCTCCATGGTGATTAAGCTCTCCGCATCATTGTTGCCGGTCTCGCTCTCGTCTGGTTGTTCGTCCGGCCGATCCCATCCGTATATCTCGCTGACGTCGATGACGACATCAATGTAGTCGGAACATATCTCGTAGCTGCCAATATCAGTGGGACTGGTGTCTGTTGCGATGTAGATCTTGCTCATGATGTCGAACAAGTATGCCTTCTCAATATTGCACGCGCCACAAAGGTTGTTCAGCAACGCTTCAAGGGTAGGAAGTTGCGGAATGAGCTTCTGTATGACTTTGCTGAAGGCTTCGAAGATGGAGTGGTCGTATATGCTCGTTTGGTAGAAGGATATTGGCGCTTGCTCATATCCATGATCACTCAATTCGTCTTGAACGCGTTGGATGATATCCCGGAATGTGTCACCTCTGAAGTCATCTGATAGACCGTCCACCTTGTGTACGAATACCTCAATGTTGATATTGGGGTAGGATTGCTGTAGGTTTAGTATGGTCATGTTTAAGCGCGCGATGGCATCGAGATATTCATCTTGCGCGTCGATAACCCAGATGAGCGCCCCGATCTCTTCGAAAATGTTATCGGTGTCGAAGGCGGGGTCGAAGTAGTCCAAATGGCCAGGGAGATCCCAGACTTGGAAATCCATGAACGAGCTGGTGGCACTAATTAGCTCGCGGCCACAACCTCGGGAAGCTTTACTTACTGCATGGATTCCTTTTTTATCCGATAAGTAGTTTCCAGATATAGCGTCTCACTAGGCGGGAGCTTATGAAAGACTACACTCGATATCGAGGATTTGCCGCTCCTGTATCCATGGTCAGCAAAACGTCTCTCACCTCATCGCTGTGACTCACCTCCTCTGGCCCATGAGCAGCAACCTTGGCTTGCCATCTCCGGCTTTGCTGTTCGGTACTCGGCCGGTGTGATATTGTGGAGGAAAGTCGAGGGGCGGTTGCTCGGCATTCGGTAGGTCCTGCAGGAAACGATCCATGGTTAACTGAGCACTTGGTTTCAGAAGTGACGAGCTTGCTGATGCCTGTGCCTGTTGTGCGCCCTCTTCCTGTGCCCCGAGACCAACCTCGCTAGAGGTATCTTCGGGCACTTTTTGGCGCCGGGCAAGAATGCGGCTTTCCATGACAATGCGTAATAAGTAGAGGGTATAGTGCTGAAAACAAGAGTCGCTGAAGTAAACAAAAAGGAAATTGGGGTATCGTGTCTTGCAACGCGGAAAAGTCGGAGTGAAATGGAAAGTGTTGCCGTTTGCTCCTGCCTTCACCTGACCGACATTACGCGGTGAAGCGGAGTGCCCCCGATCTGATATGGCAACGCAGTGCAATGACGTGTTTGGCAGAGCCAGCGAACAGAAAACAGCAAGACAGGCAGGACATGCAAAGGGATTATGAGTGAAAGCGACGGAACAATCAGAGGCAGCCGTGAGGTTCTACAAGAGTAGTACGCAACCAGGCAGTCGACACCGAGCGGAAGGCACGACACAAGCTCAAGCCATGGCCACTCTCTAATCATGCAGGCATGGGCTGTCGTAGGGCTGATGAAGGGAAGCCGCCTGGGGTGGCTTGCAAATCCCAGCGGTGCCAGATGGCGTGAGGGAAGGAAAAAGCACCGAGTGAAAGGAGGAAAAAAACGCTCACCTCCATCTGTGGTAGTCAGGTATGTAATCTTTGCGTTGCGCACGGTGTGCTGTGATATGGGCTTTAGGCCGACCTGGCACACACCAACCCTTGCCCTGAACAGAACCCAACCCAAACTTAAATGGTCAAAACGGACAAGGAACGGTCCGCCTGCTGTTCCAACCCGGGAGCGTACACGTCTCTGTCGGATGCGGATGACGGTGCGATTCCTCGCGGCTCCGGCAGCGCTGCAGTGACGGTGAATGAATGCACCGCTAAGAAACGCGAGCGCCTTTTTGTGGTCCAGAGGCAGAGAGGCAGCAGAAGACAGGGGGGGTTCCTGTGCTAGTCGATGCGATGTGAGTGGTTAGAGGCCGTGACAGCGCGAGTCGCGGTGGGATCGAGGGTTTGTCAGTGCGATAACTTAGATTGTGGCACGATATGGGCCATCCAGACGCCCAGGAGATGGCGGAGACTCGAGAGGAAGGTCACTGCCGAGCTGCGGTCGCGTGCAGGGCCGCATCTCGCTTAACCTCACTGATCTTCAGGCACGTTTTGCTGGTGGCGACCTTCTGGAACGACACCAGCGACCACCCGGTCCGACGAGGCGGCGTCTTTGCTCGAAGGTGTTTTGCTTGACAGTGAATGTGTGTGGTGTGTGAGCGGTGGCTTAAATTGCGCAATGGTGCTGACAATTCAAACTGTCTCCAGCCCAACATCAATCCCGTGGCTGCCCAAAGCATCAGTCTGAGTGTCGTGCAGCAGAAAGCTCATCAATCCAGCAGCCTACTCGAGCCACGCGGAGGTAGACTCCGCTGCCACAATTGCATGACTCAAGGCTTACCGCAACTCTGCATGCTTGGGTATTCCTAGGTAGTACCCACCGGCATCCCGACTCTCCCTGCGGTTATTCTCCGAGCGAGTGACTAGAGCCCCCGGCTGCCTTGTGTTCAAGGATCGTGCTCCAGCCCACGCTCCTGATGCCTACCCACTGAGTCACTGGTACCTAGTTGTAGTAATTACCAATGTGTCGGTGACCTTCTGGACAGTATGTACAGGAGGCTGACAGCGCCACCAACTGGGGCATGGTCTCCATCATCGCGGCTGGGTATCCGCGGCCCCGGTAGTAACATTACACAGTGTCACAGGCACTTTTCGTGCATCATACCAAGGCTGGCATAGATTTTTGATATCAAGCTTGGCGATCGGACAAACGTTATCGTTATCGAACTCTCCTCCCTTCGGCTCCAGACGCCAGGGTATAATGCCCCCAGTGGACAAAGTAAAGTACATGTATCGTGAACTAACCCGCCATTGTAGGAACATGTGTTACATGACCCCAAATCCAATCGCAAGACTCGAATAATCGTCACCAGTATCGCATCGTAGTAGAATATCGTGCTGTTCGTCTTACATTTCCCATCAACCCATACACCTGTCCAGTCATTGATCTCTGTTTATTTATTCCTCAAGCATCCCGCGGACCGCTCACCTCCGCACCCAAAACACCAGCAGCCAACTGTCCCAATCCACCGGCAAACGCAAGGAACAATGCGAGCGCGGTTGATTCGCTGGCAGACGCCAAATCTTCAGCAGTAGTAACTCCATCAGATTCTATATGTGCGACGGCCTGTTTGGTCTTCTCATTCGGCTGATATGTCGAGTCTGCATCAGAGTCGAGATCCACGCTTTGCGTCTTCTTCCTCGAGCTGCGCCTAACGGAGCCAGTTGAGGCTGCTGGTGGGGCTGGTGCTGCGGAAGTGCCATTGACAGCGGTAGCATTCTTAGGCTTACGACCGCGCTTCTTCGGAGTAGTGGTCTCGGTTGCAATGGGTTCAGGGAGATGCTCCTGCACTTTGGCTAACTGATCTTTGAAAGCGACGTGCTTTTCGTGCTTGGTGACCAGGAACGAGAGAATACTGTTCTCCAAGATTGCATCCACATCCAGGTCTCGCGTAAAGGTCCAAGTCAAAAGGCTAATCACGGTGAAGAGGACATCGAGGCTGGTCACGCTGATGGCCGGGTCTGTGCTGATATGTTTCAGCTTTTGGCCGGTAACGCTGAGTGCCGCGAATAGCTTGTTCGGTTTCTTCGTGCCAACTGAATTGCTGAAGACATCCCATATGTGAGACGTTTGGGAAGGCCTGTTGGCGTATATCCTAGAGATGAAGAGCCTCCAGTAAAGCAAGAAGGAAGCTAGCGACAAAACGTAAAACACCTTCGAGTAAGATCGATGCGCGGCCGCTTTGGAGGTATGTTGGCGTCCTAGACTGACTGGTACAATCTTTTGCTTGTTAGAAACAGGGGATTAAACTTCGGAATCTCACATACCTGTGGCGCAAAAGCGAAGAACAAGGGCATTACGAGATAGCCAAGTCGCATTACACGAACATCCCCAAAATCTTGCACCAGCTCAGGGAACAAGTTGAGCGCGAGAACTGACACCACGATCCCGATGTCGTAGACAATAGGCTTGGGTGTGAACAGGGCGTCGTGCAGCGGTGCGCCGTCTTTATGTTCTGAGATGGGTGTATATAGGATGGTAACGAAGAACAAGCTTAACGCGAACCCTAGACTTCCTAAAGAGCTCAGGAGGACGAAGGATGCGATTGTGGAGGAATGGAGGTTGCGCCGGTGTCCTGTAAAGAATGCGCATTAGTGAAGCTCCTACTAAAGAACATGGAAATAGGCGCAGGAACTTGGACGTACCTTCTACTCCCATGAATATTGAGCTCGCCAACAGTCCCACAAAGTACTGGCTGGTGTACAAGAATCCATCCGGATTCATGACCCCAACCGCATCCGCCTCACGCAACAGATCGATATCAGTGATCCAGTCACCCAAATTCCACCGGTCTGAGTCGCCCGTCCCGTACCAGCCACCCCACACGCTTCCCGGTGCCTCATGATTGTTGTGCTTGGCCCATTTGACGTAGGAGTGAGCGCGCCAGGTGACGGCAAATGTCGTCACCGAGACGAAGGATAGTAACGCCAGGATGGAGAAGGTGACGGCATGGCGACGGCGCACTGGGTCCTGCGATCGCGTCCTTGTCGATGGAGGAAGCGATTTGGCTGCGCGCCGGGCAGTATAGAGGATGTGTGCAGTGAGGCCGCTGACAAGTAGGATCTGGCCGCCGAAGATTGCGATGGGAAGCGAGTTGCTGCCCGTAGCAGCGACTGAGTCGACGGGCGCCATGATGAACAGCGGAGGCGATGCGATGCTCAGTGGTGGAGGTTCAGGCGCATTCTGCGACAGCGATGGGCGTGTAAGCGGGTAGAGCGACCTTAAGCCGCGTGCAGACACATGCTTCCCTTGTTTTGATTTCCGGGACGCGCCCAGCCCCCGCCCACGTCATAGTCGGTGCTCACTGCTCACCCATCTAGAGCTCACATCCCTGTTGGCACTAGGCTCGTCTCGGCTTTAGCCGTCGATCTAGCGCGTCGTCGTTTTGGCATCCGCGACCGTTGGCATCAAATCTCCAACATCCTTGACATCCCATCATGGCACCCATAGACTACGACGACGATCTGGAAAACACGGACGAGAAATACCACGAGTCATCTGACGAAGACTTCAACCCAGAGACTGCGCCCGCCGAAGAAGTCTCCAGTTCCGAAGACGAGGACGATGCAGCCGCGAAGCCAGCCCAGCACAAGGGCAAGCGGAAGGCACCCATAGATGAGGAGCTTGATTCGGGAGATGAATTGACAATACAAGCTGCGCGGAAGAAGCGGGCAAAGAAGAAGAAAGGCAGCAAAGATGAGGCTGATGAAGATATAATACTGTCGGACGACGAGGGCGGCGAGGGTGGCCTGATCAAGACTCGTGCGCAGAGAAGAGTCGAGCAGAAGGAGAGAAGACCACTGGCGAGGACTGAAGGCGCTACTGTCGACGTGGATGCGTTATGGGCTCAGATGACCGCCGCGCCCTTGAAGGCTCTCGAATCCCTCCCTCCACAAGAAGCACATGCACCGAAGCAGGAAGCAGCAACTACCAGTGCTCCCGTCCCAATCGAAGAGGAAGAACAAGTCACAGTCAAGAAGATCTACACGTTCGCCGGCCAAGACACAACAGAAGAGAAGCAAATCCCCCGCTCCCACCTCGACAAATATCTTTCCGAAGGCTGGAAACCCCTCGACGCACCCACCAAACCAGACGCAATCGAAGACACCACCACCGCAGACACCGACACACCAGCCCAACCAAAAATCCGCCGTCCCCTCCGCCGCCCGACACGCTTCGACCCCAACCCCGCCGGCTACGTCCGCGCCCTCGCCCCAGAGTACCAATTGTCCTGGCCGCGCAAGGTCACCACCACAACAACCACCCTCCTCCACTCCGAGCAAGAAAACATGCCAGCACAACCACCACCACTACCATCAGAAGCACCCAAGCCCAAGGCGGAGAAAGCGCAGAAACTCAATGTCGTGGACAAGTCGCGCATGGATTGGACTGGGTTCGTGGACAAGGAGGGTATCGCCGAGGAGCTGGATACGCATGGCAAGACGAAGGAGGCGTACTTGGGACGCATGCAGTTTTTGGCTGGTGTCGAGGCCAAGAGGGAGGAGGAGCGGTTGAGGATGAAGAGTGCGGCTGCGAATGCTGCTGCTATGAGCTGAACATATTTCGCGCAAAGATGTGTAGTCTTTTCCCAATGATACCCCAGTCAGTAATGCTTTTGCGAATCATGGTTTGCGGGAGAGAGAGCTAGAACATGGTAATGTGAAGATCATGTTTGATTCTACCTCGATGGTTTTAATTGAGAAACAAAAGGTATCGAAAGCTAATAGCCTGCCTGTGTGTGCACAGTAGGCAGTGAAGGGTATGCGCGAACCAAATGAGTGCGAGAAGATGATGTAACATACATGACATGACATGAGACACAAAATAACATGCGTAGACAGTTTGTAAGGAAATGGAACAACGTGAAATGAGATGAAAGGAAAGGAGTCACACATGCCACATCTTGCTTCTTTCCCCTAAACCCAGATCTTCCCACTTCTTCTCATACCAAGTCTCCAAAGCTGCCAGTGTATGGAGTGAGGTGTATCCAAGCTAAGTTGACGCGGTGATGCTGGAGAAGATATCGCCCAGTCCCGTACCAAAAGGCCACCTACTCTCGCGCCATAAGCAGTCACGCAGTCTACTCAGTAATCTGCTCCATCGCTTTCTTAAACTCATCCTCACTCTCCTCATCCTCGTCTTCCTCATACTCAATCGGCGCCTTAATGCGCTTCGGCCTCATAATCCCGCGAATAAAAGGCACAATATGCGTACTGTTGGGGATGCTCCTAGCCTTCAAGCCCACGAGTTCGCGGCCCGCCATCTTGAAGACAAAGTTCATTTTCTCGGGATACGGGAACCGTGCGTACAGTGTCGATGCTCGTATCACGTCCCATGAGAAGGAGCTCGGGCCTGTATATGGTTCGAGCCAGGCTTTGACTTCGGGATGGTTGGTTTTGGTTGGCTGTAGAGCAAGGAATTCTCGGTGGCACTCGTCTACCAGGACGTTTTTTTGCTCAGGCGTGGCGCCGGCGCCTGTCTTGAAATTGGAACCCCACCGGTAGGATAGTTGCGCTAGTTTGTCTTTGAGAAGGCGTAGTTCTTCGTTGATTATTGGGTGTTGTCTTGCTTCGAGATGCTTGTATGGGTGAAGCAGTGTCTCATCAATGGTGGTTGCGGTCGAGAACACGCGCTTCACCTGCTCGAGCGTTTCGACATTATGTGCTCTGACAACTCCGAAATACAGATAGTCCAGCACTCGGTTTGGCTTATGCCGATGTTTCTTCTCTCTGACCTTGTCGATTTCGCCGAGTTCCTTGACATACAGGCAGTCCTCCATCGCAGCTTTGTAAGCTGGCACTTTCGGTAGCTCGCTGATAGACAGAATGTCCTTGATGTAGTGGTCGAAGTCCTTCGACGTAAAAGTGTACCCTTGCTTGGGCGCATCAACGAGGAGGTCGTGTAGGCCGCATAAACTGTCCAATGTCGTTGAGTATACTTGGTTCTCTCTGTATGCTTGTTTCTCCAAGAAAACTGTGACACGGCCAAGGAGCCACTCCGCTGATCTAAACTCAAACGCCTTTTGCAAAAGCTTGCCGACTTCCGTCAGGTCCGTGGGATTCATAACGTCTTTTACTTTCTGTCTGTTGACTTTGATCCCGTAAGGCATGGGATCCAAGCTCTGCATAGGTGCCGGGGCGTTCTTGAACGGATCCACAAGCCGGGATTCCCAACAAAGCCAGAAGATATCGCCGTCATAGTCTCCTCCCTGCAACTTACCAGCAAGAGGATATTGACCCCGTGAAGGAAATACCACCACATCGACAAGATGACTTAGCTCCGGACAAACCACGGCATGTACCTTCTGGATGTCAGATCGTCGGCAAGCAGGCTGACGGGCAACGAGGACATCCATGTTTCGTAAGTTAAGGAAAGCTTCTTTAGTCATGTCAACGACAAAGCTAGCAGAGAACTGTACATGTATTTGCCCAGGCTTGAGAACACCAAGAGGATCTGCAACACCAAAGAGATATGTTGATTTTCCTAGTGGAGTGCGTAGTTTCGATTCTTGGAATATTTGTTGCGTTGTAATGAAACGTTCAATGCTCTTTGCCAGGTATGAAAACTTCGTCGCAGTGAAGCCGGACTCAAGAAGAAGCTTCACCTTTTCTTCCGCTGACACAGGCAGACCCGCTTGCCACGAGATCTCACTATTGGCGTTTGAAGATTTTGAGCCGTTCCTGTACAGCCAGTCATACGTTCTGGCAGAGTCTGTTAACACGTCCAGCAACTGAGATCTATCGGCATCGAGACAATCGATCATGAAGTCAGCAACGATCTGCTTCGAAACGCCTCTGTCAATCATGATAGGAATGAACGATATATGAAGATCGGACGGACTCGGGCCAGAGCTGAAGTTGGAGACCTCGAATGTGAGGCGGATAGGGTCATACGTTTCGTCGGAAAGGTCTTCGTCATGCGGCTCGAACTTCAGTTGGCTGTCGCTAATTTGGATCCAGATGTCGGTATCGTTCCGATCTCGCGAGAAGGTCTCTCCACTGATCATCCACAAGCCCTTTGCCCCGGCGATTCGCCCCTGAAATGCGCTCGGCAGAGGAGTTCGGCTATTCAACCCCGTGGCCTCCAGGTATAGTCCCCAGATCTTCTGTGCAGCACCAACCGACATAACAGAGGAGCCATCGTTCATGACTTGATCCTCTGGTATACTCTCAAAGTGAAGTTTCTCATCGTTGAATATCGAATTTTCTCGTTCTCCGTTTGCCAGCTTGTCGCGGACGCGTATAATTTGGGAAGGTTGGAACACGAGTGTTGGGACCGTCCGGGAAAGTCCAAGATCGAGACGAGCATATGCTTTGCAGAAGCTTTGACCCTGGTTCTTTTGAAATGGAAGGAACCAATTCAGCATGCTTCCAATATCACACGGCGTGTCAATTCCCCAGCCTTTCGTCGCGAAGAGTACAAGCCTCTTATCATGAGTAGTTTCTTTACGCTTTCCTTTGTCCCTCTTCGTTGGCTCAACATGGACCACGCTCCATTTGCGGCCAAGGAAGACATGTTCCTTTTGTAACCACTCTTTCCAACGCAGCTCGATCTGCTTCATTCGAAGCTCATCAAAGCGATTCGTTTTCTTGTAATCGAACACAGGGGCTGTGAGATAGAGAAAGCGGTCAGAATCAAACTTCCTTTGAAACCGGCATGAATCCTCTGCATGAACCGGCTGTAAGCTAAGATTAAACACTTGTCCAGAACTTTTGAGATTAAAATCGATTCGACCTTTAAAAGTGTATCCGTCGAATCGACGACGCCTTGCAGCCTGCCAAATTCGACTGTGCTCCTGAGGCTTTTGAAGGGCAATCTTAGGGTTTGGATGATTTCGGATGGAGGTCCAAAAAGCCTCTGAACTAGAACACGCTGCAGCCAAGTCCATATGCTTTGTAAGATCTTGCAGCGAGATGTAAGCTGCAGCAACGAGGCGTTGACAAATAAAGAGAATGAAGTATGGGACCCCCTTCAGCGCTTGCGGAGCCTCATCAACAAACAAATTTTGGTCAGGTAAGCCCCTTATATAGTGTGCTTCCTTAACAGGGGAGACCACTGGACTGACTGGCCCCTGCGGTTTCTTCGGTGGAGGCATGTCCACAGAGGAACTACGAGGTCGGAGCAGTGATTTGTTAGAAGATATGGTTGCGGTGGATGCCCCGTCAGATGGAAACGACGCTGTCACAGACATGCTACTACCAAGGCGGTGGTTCCTCGGGATTCCACTTTCAACGGGCACAACAGGTCCGCGTTTTGCGACTGGGCTAGAGATGGGCTTAGTCTCTCCTTCCAGCTGGAGTAACACATCTTGAAGACCATCCTCATCTATAGAACCGAAAGTCGATCTGTTCTGAGATGATGATTCCTGCTTATCCCACCCGAACGCTTCCCGTTCCGAGTGGGAAGTAGC
Organism: Neocucurbitaria cava; assembly: GCA_027946455.1. Taxonomy (NCBI): domain Eukaryota; kingdom Fungi; phylum Ascomycota; class Dothideomycetes; order Pleosporales; family Cucurbitariaceae; genus Neocucurbitaria; species Neocucurbitaria cava. The sequence goes on along the minus strand of JAPEUY010000005.1, from coordinate 1,629,746 downwards.
ATTGAGCATGTCGTCGTCATCCAGCGAACCAATGGTAAGTGAGCTCGTTCTTGTCATCTTCGAATCCCGCACATCAGTGCTGCCGTCATACGAGGTAAATGACGTATTCGTAGTGGCGTTCGTATTCTGCGATGAAGTTGCCGACTCATTAAATGATGTGTTGGCGGAGGTCTTGCCGGAACCTGCAGTCTGGAACGAGGGCGCCATCTCACGAGATGGCTTTTTGAAGAGCGGTGGAGTTGTGATTGCTTCTGGCTTCGCAAAATAGACAGCTTGCTTCCCTTGAGCGGTTTTTGACAGTTTTGGTGAGTATCTTGATTCGTCGGAACTATCTGAGGGCCGCTTTTTGCTTGCGGAGCGCGATGAGGCGAAAAGACTTGCTTGAACGCGCCTTTGGGCTGATCTGGACGATGGTGATGGCGAAGCTGGCGGGGACACGGATTGAGGTGTAACGAATTCATTGTCTGTGTCCACGTCGGTAGGTGATCCGGGATCCACAGCGGTTGTGTAGGAGTCTGGCTCATCTTGTTTGATGTTGACGGATAGGTTATTAGACGTAGACGTCTGACTTGCTGCTATTACTCTGTTAGTCAAGCAGAACATTTAACAGCGTGCAGCTTCGCCAATTTTCTATGATTACATTGTTTCCAGGTGTGTAATTCGCGATTCAACCAAGACGCGTTGCCGTAGTGGCGACACGATACAGCTAATTTTAGGCTTAACGCGTCTGTAGTGAACTGGCTTGTGTAACGAGCAGGTGAGGGATGGAATACAAGGATGTAAAACTAAACAAATTGTAAGGGAAAGGTGGGGCAATGGAACGAGTCAAGCTCCACCGAACCGAGTGGTTGGCTTGTAACGCGTAGTCATGTGTAAAGATCACAACGCGTACTCACCAATCAGTGATGCCTTCAGGCTTTTAGGCGGCTCGTTCTTCGGTGTGTTAGTCCTGGAAATAGGGTCTATACCATCCTTTTTGGTCTTGCTAGAAAGTATCCGGTAGAGCAAATCCAATCTCTTTTCGGGTGCAAACTCCGGGGCTAATTCTCGAAAGATGGCTATGGCTTGATTGAGCGTTGTCTCAGCTGAATAATGAAAGCGCTGAACCAGACCATAAATCTTATCGGCCGTATCGTTGGCATTGCTTCTGTGAGGCGACCATCCTGCACCGCGAATCTTCAGTCCTATTTGCCATTCGGCTTCGAGGGAGAGTATGCGTGCGTCGATTGCTGCCCCAGGGCGAAGATGGTGTGGTGTCCCTGGTAGCGAGGCGGCAGCACCGGCTGGGCCGCTAGCACTACCACCCGCCATGAAGAGGGGCACGAATTGTCTTATGTGCTGTAATTGTATGTGACGAATTGTGGCCGCAATAAAGAATGTAACTATTTGAACAACACTTGAAGGAGTAAAAGAAGAACCGAAGTAACGAACGACAGGCTGAAGATGTGTGCCTGAGGCTGCAGTTGCTAGGTGGTGAAAACGCTTGGGCCTATCAATGGACGCGCTCACGCGCTATCACGAGACCAAACATATTCACTGCTCGACGCTCAGCTCGGCTGCGTTCCATTTGGACGAATGCGACTCTACGTCGACTACGTAAGAGCATATTGATGGTGGCTGAGAAGGTTAATGGGCAGAGAAGCGACAGAAGCAACTTTGGGAATGCGAAATCAAGCAGCACATCGTTTCCTCCTTGTTGCGCACAAGACAGATGCGACGTGAAAATCACTCGCATAGCAAGAGGTAGCAGAACAGGTTGTTGAAGGATTTTGGGGTGCCACGTATGGCTCAAGAGAGTCGTCTAGATTCGTGTCGCTTTTCGCACTAGGCAGATATATCCGATCATGCAATAGGTATTCGTAAATTCAATGAACCGATCCAACCCCACTCCATCCGCACAAACGTCGTCCCAAGCTTAAACCTTCATCTCCTCGAGACCGTGCTTCCAGACGGTAACGTAGGGGGTGACACCATCCTCGCGGTAGTTGAGGAGAACGATCATGCCGTCGGGGTTCATCGACTCGCCCGTGAAGAACTCGTAGTCCTTGAAGTTGCCAATGATCTTCTTGGCGTAGCCTGAGGCCTTGGTCTCGAAGTCCTTGATGGTAGCCTCGTCGGCACCCTTGGACTTGAGGCCCTCCTTGACGGCCTTCATGTAACCTGGAGTATGTAAATATGTAGCCCGCGATAGTGCGTGAAAGCTTCTTACCCTTGAGATATGTGAGGTAGCCCTTCTTGTCAAAGCCGGTCTCGTTCAGACGGAAAGAGTAGACGACATCGATCTTCTGCTCAGCAGCGTCCTCGACACCCTCCTCGGCCTCCTCGGCAGAGGCATTACCGCCAGTGTCTGCATTCATTGTATTAGGGTACTGTGTCCAAGCTAAAGGCCTACGCGGGATGCTCACCGAAGGTCTCGCCTCCAACGCTGATCTTCTTGCAGTCGGCCTCGTAGACGACGCCGTCAACTTCCTTGAGGTCGTACGAGTCGGAGATGATCTCGTCGCCGGTGAGGAGGTCCTACGCAGCCAGGGTCAGCACACTGTCACCAGCGAATAGTCGAAATGCTCAGATTATGTATAGCACTGCGGAGCCCAAAAGAGAAGGCGGGGTAGCTGGTGCGCGGCAGCAGGGCAGGGCAGGCAGGAGCGTGACGTACCTTGAAGATAATCATGGTGAAGAGGGGCGCGGGTGTGTGTAAGAGAGAGTGTGGAGGGCGGACTGGGTGTACGCTGGGCGGAGGTGAAGCGCTGGCGACTCGAGGTGGGAGAAGAATTTGGTGGGGTCGAAAATTGGGAAGGGTGAGGGCGCTAACCTTGGAAGCGTCTAGGAGCGGCTAGCACCAAGGCTGGCCTCGCGCAGAGCCACTGGACGGGAGGCGAAACGACGCGGTCCAGCGAGTGCTGGGGCCGCCCAGGGCCGGTCGTGCTGGTTCCGGGTGGCGGCAAAATATCATGATGCGCTCGTACCTTGATCTCCTGTTCGCACCAGAGCACCACTCTCACACGACATCCCCCTACCTCTGCTCTGCCCACCTCAGCCTCTCCTTTCTGAGCCTCTGCCTACCCCAATTGCGCCGCCAGACCCGCGCGCGTCCTCGCAACAGCTCACAGCTTCGCTCTTGCTCCCTAATTTCCCTGCTCCGCGCCATCCGGCCTTGCTCCGCCCTCGAAGCCCGACAGCTGCTTACTGCAGCACCAAGCTACCTATATACGCCGCGTCGTCGCCCAATACTCTTACGGCCCCTTCCCCCAGCCCTCTCACGTTTTTTCTCCCAGTGAATAGCTCGACACCCTCGAGGTCCGCCGCAATATGGCGAGCGCAAACACCACCTCATACGACCTCCCTCCGCTGCCCGAATACACCCTTACGCCGCTGCAACCCCTCACCTCGTGGGTGTCCGACGCGCTCATACAGGCTGCCCTACCGGTTCTTGGATACTGGATCGTCTCGCTGATATTCCACGCCATTGACGTATACGACGTCTTCCCGCAGTACCGATTACACACCCCTGCCGAAGTCCTGAAGCGCAACCATGTGTCGCGGTACGAAGTGCTGCGCGACGTCGTGCTCCAGCAGATCATTCAGATCATAGCGTCCTTCAGCCTTTCCCTGTTCGATGAGCCGCTCACAACCGGTAAAGCCGACTGGGATGTGTCTTGGTACGCGCAGAAGATTAGGCTCGCGCAGCGCGCAGTGCCGCTCATCTTGTCCGCGGTAGGAGTGAACCCCGTTGCGCTGGCCTCGAACATGTCCAGCTCATATCCTACGCTCTCCTCGGTGCTCCTCGGAGGGAAATACCCCGCGCTGCTGCAGACAGCCACAATTGCAGGAGAGCAGACTCTAGTCCCGGCCTTTGCGGCATGGGAATTGGCCACTGCTAGCTTTGTGTATTGGTACGGCATCCCAGCCATCCAGTTCAGCGCTGCTATCGTCATCATGGATGCCTGGGAGTATATGCTTCATCGCGCCATGCACATGAACAAGTGGTTGTATGGTGAGACTCACAGCATGCCAAACCTCTCCCAACTGTAACTAAATTCGACAGTCACCTTCCACTCCCGCCATCACCGCCTCTACGTTCCCTATGCCTACGGCGCTCTGTACAATCACCCTATCGAGGGTTTTGCTCTGGACACCCTCGGTGCTGGTCTCAGCTACTTGCTCACGGGCATGACCATGCGACAATCCATGTGGTTCTTTACTGTCTCCACCGTCAAGACCGTGCTGGACCACGGTGGTTACGCATTCCCGTACGACCCCACCCATTGGATCTTCCCGAACAATGCCGCCTACCACGATATTCATCACCAGAGTTGGGGCATCAAAACCAACTTCTCACAGCCCTTCTTCATCTACCTTGACCGATGGTGCGGAACCATGTACAAGGGCGATGTTACTGAGAAGTACGAGCGTGCTCGCCGTGCTGCACAACAAAAAATGGACCAAGAGAAGGAGAACGGCGTCACTTCAGTACCCGCAGGGTCTGTTGCAGCATCTGCGATACCGAATGATGAGAGCCTACTACCACAGGGCGTAGCTACACCACGCATGTCGAGAAAGAAGGCTAGCAGTATCTCGTCCTCGGCCGGAAACTTCAAAGATCTGACGAACAAGGTTAATCAGAACCTTCACGGAAGGAGAGCAAATGTTTTGGGAGTTCGCAGTTCAGAATAATGCTTCAATCGTTTTTGTAACAGGATTCCTGTGTGTATACAACGGCATTCATCTGCGATAGGTAATGTATAGTCTTCTGGTGCATAATTTCGGACAGAATCCGATACATTCGCTTCTTGTATTATTTAGTGCATCTTCTTGAGGCTCATCTTTGCCTCGCCCATAGCGGCTTTTTCGCGACTACTTTTTGCCCGTGGCTATGGCCATCATTCGCTTTATGTATTGTATGAATGTCAGGACGGCGTTTCTTGGGTGGTTGGATCACAATACTCAATCTGCTATGTGAAGTTATGCATACACGTTTCAAAGATGATCAGCAAATCTGTCACAATGGTGAGATGCTTGCTGATTAAGATGTGTTAGATTGCCATGATATGTGTTCGCACAATGTCTTACTCTAAGCTCCGCTGTCTTGTCAAGGTCTGACATCTCATGATGTCCTAACCACCTTGGCAGGTAGAAGTTCAATACCTCCAATACTCAACGGCTGCGTAACGATCTTCGCCTACTTGGCTCTGCTATAAAGCATGAATTCAACGGTCTTCGTAACTATTAGTACGCATCTCGCACAACGTACCTTTCGCTCAAGTATGCTCTCACGACATAGTACCTTCACGATGTTTCTCTCGATCATAATTGACACTATTGTATCTTACACTCACCATATTCTTCCCCTTTGGCACCAAACCAAAACCACAAACACTGTTTGATTAGCTTTTGAGACACTCAAACGCAACACATCACATAAGGAACGAACACCAACACTGATCTACGATGCCACTAGTCCCAAAGAAAATGGAAACCCGCCGCCTCCACAACAGCGACATGAAGAAGCTCGTCCGCATCCTCCGCGGTACCCCCTATCCATTCTCCTCGAGCAAAGACAAAGCCTACCGTCAAAACGCAAAAGAATCCATCCACTCCCTCCCCCGCCGTCTCCGATCATCCCATCTCTCCTTCTCCTCCAGTACCACCACAAGCAACCTATGCAGCACGCACAAGGGCCTAGACGCCAACCTCATAGCCGAAATCTACGCCTGGCTCCGCCACGAACTCGACGGCGCAATCGGCAAGTTCCTCTACCCCCTCATCATGAGCGGCGTCCTAACGCACACCCAGGAGCTAAAAATGCGTCAGCTCGAGCCTGCGCGGCAGATGTGGCAGCACGACTTCCAGGCCGACCTTTCTGCGCCGCCGGGTCGTCAGGCTATCCAGTGTGGCGATAAGTGGAGTTACCAGGTCGATCAGTGTGCTGCTTGTATACTTGCGCGAATCGGGTCAGATGAGGGTGTGCTGTTCGCGCTATTTGCGGGGATGGTGGGTAGGATGAAAGATAAAGCTTCTGGGATGGATGTTCTACGGGGTATTGTGGGGATGGAGAAGGTTAAGAGTAAGAGACTGCGTTTTGTGCGGTATTGGGTTAAGGCGGCATCGAGGGGTGGCGAGAATGCTGTCTTTGAGGCGGGAGAGCTTGGGTTGAAGATGAAGGGTCTGAGGCATGAGTGGAAGGTGCAGCAGCGCCGTTTGCGTGATGGGAAGAACTTACAGCCTGCTCCTAAACCGAACATGCCTCGTCAGAGTCATGAGACTGAGAGTGCGGGGCGTCTCTTCACGGATGCAGAATCAGTGATCGGTATCGATATCACTGTGCCCTACCAGCCGAAGGAGTGGTCGCCACTGAACGCTCACGATCCTAAACTCGGTCCAAATCCGCGACCAAGTAACGCCATTCCTCTCTCCCCAGCCGCTCTACTGGGTTTCGGCATTCCAGGCTTCCGCGATAGCGATCCCCATAGCCCTCACGCCGAGTCCGAATCGAAGCCGCCACTGGCTCGACCACCCTCAACCAGCTCGGATACTACAATCCATCCAGGCTCAAGCATCTCCGTAGCCCACCTACGCCCACCCCCACTACGACCACAAAAGCCACCAAAGGTACGTAGTGAGCCCTCAGCATACTCCACTCAGCTCCAGCACACTAAACCCACCCGTCAAGACTCCGTCCTCGGGCCCCTCCCTCCTTCCTCCCCAGCACCGCCCATCAACTCGATCACGACCAAGCCACCACTCCATGCACTCTCTAGCGTCCACTTACACAATCATGTCTTACGACGGCGGCCCTGGAGCACCCTCTCGCGTCCTAAATCCAGCCTCCAACACCCGAAACATCATCATCGACCCCCTCGATAGCCCAGTCTACAACACCCCGGAGATGCAGGAAGCGCTGGTAGAAAAGTATCGAGCTATGCTCGCTGCTCATTCGAATGCGTATGCCAGTCATCCCATCTACGAGGAAGAAGAAGATGGTGATGATGATGCGAGTAGTGGTAATGACTTGCCAAAACCGCGGCCGACATCCATGTATGAATCTTTTGGGAATACAGGGTTTGACGATGATAAATTTGAGGGTGTTGATGAGGAGGTTGAGGAGATTGAGGAGGAAGATGGCGAAGATGTTGGGGAGTGGAGGGCGCCGCAGACACCGAATGTCGCGACGTATAGGCGGCCTTCTGTTGCGAGTGCGAGCACAGGTTGGGATGGCTTGTATTGAGCTGTTAGATTAGAGAGGCAACTTTCTAGGCTGCATTGTACAGCGTGCTGGTTACATGGCACTTGTCAGATGGCACTTCGTGATCACCACTTGTTAGGTGCGGTTGATACAATGATTGAGTAGCGTGCTCTTTCTCAGATGGCTAGAATCCCCTTCATTTACCATTTTCATTAGCTACTCTATTTGTGCATACGTTCATAATCTCATATGTTGCTCTTTCTCAGATAGGTAGAATCCCCTTCATTTACCATTTACATTAGCTACTCTATTTGTGCATACGTCTATATTCTCATATGATCCGCGTGAAAGCTAAACACCTACCCGCCTGCTCTTCTTGGTTCTGTGCTATGGCAGATGTGCTGGCCAAGGAGTAGCGTCTAGGCACTACCAGATTCGCTCTAGCACTCACTAGCGTTCACTGTGGTACGTGCAACCTTTGACGGCACATACCTATTACGATACGTCCACCGCAACGCAAAACACTCTTACATCACCCCGAAGCGCGCACTGAATTGTCCGTTGGCGGGTCAGCTCCGACGTCCGACGTCCGACACGACGGACTACCTCACCAGCCTTCGGGGAAGAGTGTCGCAGAACCAACCCTCGCTCCTGTGTTGGGTTGGTTGCAGCGTCAACAAATAAGGCGGGGAGATAGGGGATCGTGCAGTATCGTGCGTTATGATCTTCCGCAGGGGAGATTGGGGCTCCCACGGGATGGCGTACGCGTCTAACCCAAGGCGTAATAGTCGCGTCGATCATTCACTGGTCTCCGAATAGCTTCATACCATTCCGCATCACTCCGCCAAACGCCAAGGTCTTGGTAGTAACTGATCTTCAATCCGCAGCTACCAGTTGCATCAATGTACGCCTGCCACGCATCCACGACACCCTGGAAAACATGATCGTCAATCTCGACAAGCACTCCGCCCTTCTAGGCGTGGCGTAGAGTGCTTGCGTGTCTTGAATAGCCAAGCCAAACGCGCGGAGGGCGCGGCAGCGAAGTTTCGTGGTGGTGTTGATTGATGGATAGTATAGGTTCATCCCTTTGCCAAGTGTCGGAAATGGGTTTCGACTTGTTGCTTCTGGGCGCGGTCTTGGAACATCCGCAAGTTACACGCAATCGAGCAGGCGCAACCACGCCAAGCGTTGCGGACTGCGGACATCAGTTGGGGAGTAGCACGGGCAGGTATAAGATCGATGGGCAGCTCCACCATCCCCCGCTGTATCATCCTGGGCTCTTCTCTTTCTCTCGACGACGTCTTAATCGAAGCTCTTGGGGTATACATCGCCTTTACAACCTCACAATGATCTACGTATCTTTTGAAGATATGTAGGAGCCTGGCCGGACTATTGCGTTGTTAGTCTGATTTAATTCCAACAATGTCGGTGCCACAATTGGTCGAACCTCCCGAGTTATAACATTGTTGAATTTTCGGTGTCCAAACCGTGGTTCACCACTCAACATTGTGCACTACCAAACTATAAGAGCGAAACCCTCCTCCTCCACTTCTTCTTCACAACCTCCACACCCATCCAGTCCACCAAAGCTCCAAGCTCAAATACTACCAAACACCAAACCAACAAACCGCCTTCACAACCACAACCAACACCACAACACCACAACCCACAAATACAAATACAAAATGCCCTCCTCCCGCTTCAGCGTCGAAACCCTCACATCCCGCCTCTCAGGCGACAAGCCCTTACCCCGCCCAACCTACTACTGCAAGATGAACCCGCAAGAACAAGTCCTACACAACATCATCGGCGAGGAAAAATACGAGTACGTACGGGACCGCAAAGGCCGCGTGCACAAGCGCTTCCTCACGCATGGAGACCGCCAGCAGAGGCAGCGCGCCTTCTATGAGACGCGTGTGGGCCATGCAATTGTTGGCGATGAGTGGATGAGGATGAAACTTCCTGCGAGACCACCGCGGAATTGATGTCAAACTACATGAGAGTCGAGGGGCGCACAGCAACCAACAAGCAAGCGACCACGTCGACGATATGAAGAAATTGAGCATGAGTGCGAGGCAGAGTCTATCTACTACTATGTGGGGAAGCTGCACGAGGGGGGAAAGTGTGTGGTTGGGCGGCACTTTTTCTCACCTTGGAATTTTTTTCATTTGTTCGGTTTGTTAATAGTGTGGGTTTAGATGGAGCGAGGCATTTTTGTTGTGGGCTGGTCTCATGAGTTAGCATGGCGTCGTTACTTATTGGGTTTTGGTTTGGATGGTTGTTTGATACCCCGGCATTTGCATAGAGTCATGGTGTTTTAGAAATTTCCTATGTATGATTGGATGAGTCGCATAGCTTCCCGTTGGACACACTTGCATTGGAACCATGGAATATATACACTAGTGCTAAATTACTGCGTCCTTTTCTGAGCCAGTGTTTGAATCTAATCAGACCTCTGTGATAGGTTGCAAAGACTGGACTATCCTCTCGGTCGGAGTTAAGTTGTAGCCCGTGTTATCTCGTAGAGCTCGTATCCTCTAGGCTTCTTTGTATACTGCTTGGGCGCCTCCTCTCTTGTGGCATGTTGGAGCCTAGGGACATGGAGGGACAGATCTTCTCGAATCAGACCTCTACCTGTCATGTCTACCATCATGATTACTGTCACAACTTCCTTTAACTTTATGCACCATCGCGTTCACAAAGCCATCTGTCACTTCAACGTTCACTACAAATGTGGAGAGAGAAGAACATATGGGCTTGAGTGCGGTCAATGAATAATAAAGACCCCTGCGGTACCAATAGTGCCAACTTGCTTTTCCAGGGACTACGCTTCGACCCCTGACAAGGAAAACTCAGCCGAACAGTCCACACTTCAATTCAGATGATCAGAGGCTGGCCCATGTCTGGTCTGAACATCGTATCACAACTCTGAAAACTCCGGGAGTCACATACTGTGAGTATTGCCGCACATGGCCGCTTGAACCACACTAGTGGCTTACACACGCAACCATACATTTGGACGCGTGCTTGACAATCCTCCATGGCCATGAATGAGCCTTTGCTGTGATGCCTACAACAGATCGACAGTCTCATACATTCTCCATAAAATCTCTGTGGAACACAGGAGTATCTAGTAGTGATTGAACAAGGTTAAGACATAGCTCTGCAGAGGATATGAGTCTTCCGTAATGACTTACCTACCTAAACAAACCAGTAGTGTGCAGTAAGTACGTCCCGTCTCCTTTCCAGCAGTGCTTGGGCTCACTGCCTTAGATGCAAAAGGTGTGGGTCACCGATCGCTTTTCCTGAGTCCGCATGGGGCACACTTTCACAGCGGTTAAGGCAGTGGCATGCAAGTAATTTCTAGCACCGCGTTCAGTGCACCTGGTGACAGCAATTGCCGGTCAAGACTGTGTCTGCATTGTGTCTACAGCATATTTCGTTTCGCGCTATAGGCGAGGTAGAGTGTACGGGTATGATTTCACCTCCCCCGACCTACTCCATCTTGAAAGGCGGGCTTCGATGTATACGGCCCACGCCTTCCTTGACACACCACCATCTTCCGATCGCTATTGCATACATACATGCCCGTATGGCTTAATGATACCCGTGGAGAGCCCATCTCGCTTGCGGTAGTGCAGGATGAGGCCCACCATGACCGGTAGATATGGATTCTGCCTTACCACGTCGTCAGGCACACACGCACAATACCCCTCTTGGTGAACCCCCCTCAACTCAAGATTCGGGACACAAAGTTGACTGACTGCATGAAGTATGAAACTTTTCGGGCGAATAAGATCGCAACTGATAAGATTCTATTGACACGTATGAACTGAAATTGAATCCACTATGCACTATTGATAGAAGTTCCGTTGAGGGCAAAACTGATATATCTATGTGATCCAATGAATAGAAGACAGAAGACCGCCCAATCCTTTATGATACCTTATCATGCAGGCCGGGGGGTATCACATGCAGAAATTGATGAATCCGTGCCGCCAACGCCATCCCAAAGAGCCATTTTAATCTGAAAAAGGTAACATAACCATCAACTAGGCGCCTTGAAGCGCAAGGAATGACTCCACTCACGCATCAAGCCCGCCGGGCGACTGAATTACGCCCCGTGGACCGACCCAGCCACGCCCAGCTCCCACGACGTTGGAGGCGTGCTACCAAAGTAAGCCTGCGTTAGCTAGCCTCTACGATGCAACTCCTTCGAGTTACGATCCAGACGCCTATTCACGGACCCAAGCACAACCTTGATGATCCCCTCAGCGGAAAGCGGTGCATGCCCCTCGCCCGTGAACGGTACAGTGTCCACAATATCCCTGAGGTCGTCATCGCCCGCAAGCTCCTTCAGCCCATCATCGAGCTGCTTGAGATGCTCACGCGCACCCCGTTCCTTGCCGACCTGGAAGAACTGGATGCCAACCTGCCATGCAGGCGCGTCGAGCTTGTCGAGCTTCTTGGCCGTCTGGATGATGGGGGACTCGACGTCGTCGGACGGCTCGCCGTCTGTGATGACGATGATGTTGATGGGCTTGGTGGTCTCGGGAGCTCGCTCGTAGCGCTGAAGGTAGGGTCTCAGGATCTTGTTTAGCCGTTGGCCGGTTGGTGTGGCGCCGCTGGGACGGACCGTCTCGAAGATCTCGACGACTGTGCCGGCTGTGGTGATGTTCTTGTAGAGTGAGGAGTCCGGGTGGTTCAGGAAGTAGATGTCGATGCCGTCTGCGTCGCGTTCCGTGCAGATGGGTGCAATAGTTTTGATGGCATCGGCTGTCTCTCTCCACGAGCGGCCGGCCATAGATCCGCTATCGTCTATGAGGAAAAGGGTGTCGAATGTCTTTAGGAAAGCATAGGGATCAGTGTCTGTGAGGGTTTGGTTTGATCGTGATGCGTCCACATTGGTCTGCGCTGCTGGCCCTGGAGTATATGCAGGTGGAGCTTCGCTAGAACTGGCGAATGGATTCATACTTGAGCGATCTTTACAGAAGTTAACAGAGGTCCCTACAAATACCAGCGCAGTGCTGCTTGTTATACTTACTCGGCCTTCGTGTAGCAGGTGACGAAGAAACAAGCGGGCTAGAACTAGGCGGTGGTGCAAGACCGCCGGTACGCTCACCGGTCGGTTTCTGACTCGCTGCTGTAGGCTCTAGGTGTGAATGGGAGCTAGATGTGTTTGCTGCACCCCACGTTGAATCGTTGATTGGGTTCGACTTTCGTTTAGAGAAGGTTTTCCTTAGACCGTGGAACATTTTCTTGGAGCCTTTGACAGAAGTACTGTGTGGAGCATTGGAAAAGGTTGATAAGCGGAGAGGGTCGCCCGTGCTGATGCACTGTCCGTCGTACTGATACGTGGAGGTAAGTGAGACAGTCGTCATTTGTGCAGGAGCAAACGAGGTTCTTATTGAGTCAGAAGGGCAAACGGAACCGAGTTTGTAGTGAAAGCTTCTTTTGAGTAAGTGCAGCACTTAGTCGCAATTGTGGATGCATTGTCCCATGGATCCAAGGAATGGTTATATACCATGGTATCAGATCTACGGTGGTGGTGGTTTGAAATCATGATGGGGCGGTTTCTGCCTCGTGGGAGCCCACCGAGAGGCCTTGACTGCGCCAGATGACAACCGTTTCAGTCATTTGCTGAAACGAGAGTGGTCAATGTGTATGCCTTGAGTTACCGCTCAGTATGTCCCTGAGATCAATAGCCCGGCTTAATGCACAGCCTTGTGGAACCATGGTCGATGAGGCACAGCCGCACAAGGTCTGGTGGTAAGCTAGCCAATCACAACCCAAGCTTGCCAGCATAGCCGAAAACTAGACACGTGATTACATCTACATCTCCGTGCCAGCCAACTCGGCAAATCAGCATTCTTGGATATACGCTTCTAGCGCAAGCGACGAACCATTGCATTGCTTGAGACGAACTTCATGTGCAGGGATCGGCTGTACCGAGCATATCTAAGTACATAGCGTCTCTCCACCCCAACACTGCCGACCTCTCGCTATAGTACATTGGTGGGATCAAGGCACAATTGAGGCGAATTCGCTACAGATAGCTCCTGCTATGAGCATAGAGTTTTCATTGTGTACGGAAGAATGCTCCAGCAAGATGACCCTTCATGCTTTATATGCCTGACAAGGTGATTAGGGCTGAAACTGGCGGTCGACGACAAGCAGCATACCTAATACGCAGCTGTGCAGGGTTGTGGGCGACTTGGATTCAAACCTCATTCAGATCGAGGGTTTAAACGTCCAAACCCTTTCATCCCAATCAAAGACCCAAGGCCCTGGTCTTTCCTAAGAGACGTTTACAACCGTCCAGTCCCTCTCAGCAGCCATGAACAGATTCCTTACCACGACATGCTTACTGAGGCAGCTATTCGGTGTCTGCTGATGGTCTTTCCGCAGAGAACCGCTGGCAAGCGTGCGAGTTGGAAAGGACCGTGTAGGAACCCACATCACCGGCTTCTTAGCTAGTGACCAGGCATACTCGGAGCGATAATGGCTCCAGCAGTCAGCGCAAATGCCCACGTCGAGGCTACCAGTATCGAGGCAGAGCTGGTTCTGTAAGAGATCGAGAAGTGGGAGCAGTCGTGACCGGAGACCACAGTGGGCATGATTACCGTCCACTTGGTAGTTGGAACACTGTCGCAGGGACAGAAGAAGCCGATCAATATCTCCTAAGTAGTATGTAGGCTCCGTGTCGTCGTATATTTTGCCTTGTAATCGCACCGTATCGATCTTGTGGAAGAATTTGACCATCTCCCCCAGTTGAAAACTATCACATTGTAGTGAGGTATCGTAACCCAGCTTACACTGTCGTTCGCCAGACGTGTAAAGCTTGAGAAAATGTGCCTGCAGAGAGTTGATCGTCTCCAAGATGGATTCACGCCGCTTCATCAGTTCGTGCTCGACTCCATTCGGGATATCCCACCACAGAGCTTTTGTATGATCTACCTCGATCCCAGGTCGCCATTGTGCCGAGTCCCGGATCAACATATGCTTTGAGTATTTTGCGACCCACGGTGCATGGTCAAACAATAAGCCTATCAATAGCTTCTGCCGCACCCTTTCCTCCGTCAAGGTCGGACCTCCTTTGCCTTTCGACTTCGCATCGACGACTTGTAGGAATTTCTTTCTCTGTACGTATCTCGATAGGCACGCGATTGCATCGAAACGGTCGGCAACAACGGCAAGGTTGGCAAGATTCGCGACGGGGAGAGGGTTCGGTACGGCCAGGTCGAAGCCGTGCATCGCGCGGAGAAAATCCGCCATCAGCTTATGAATGGAGGATGCCTTTGCGAGCGCCACTCTGCCAACGTTGACAATGGATACATGAGGCAGAACGTGTGCAGGAACATCTGCGAGATTCGACTGCCCGTTCAATTTCAGGGCCCGCAGAGCCGCTGCTAGTTGCTGTCCCTCGCTAAAGCGGTCGCTCAACATATTCTCGAAGTACCGGGAGTTCTGCTGTAATGTCTTCGAGTCTACGCGGTACGAGAACCGCTGGCTGCCCTCGTCCTGGGCGACATCCAGCACGAGATCCCCGTCCGGGGCTATGATCAATAACTCGTCCTCGTCCGACATGGTGACATGTAGGACAGAACTCTCAAGGCGTACTTCTATCACGGATAAGGCCAGAACATGGTGACTGAACTGGAAGGCGATACGCTGCGGCGGTGGGCGAGGAAATTGTGGATGGTGGTCACTGCCTGCGGTTGATGGCTGAGCAGGTCCCTATGAGAAGACAGCCAATCAGGCGCAGGAGGCTATAAAGTGTGGCGCACCTCTCAGCCTTCCACCAACATTCTTCCAACATTCTGCCAACATGACTGATAGTGTTCCTATTGATCTAACGCTGCGATTCCGCTAACCTTATTCCACAATGCAAGATTATTGTATTGAAGTGGCTCTGAAGCAATACCATGAAGACTTAAAGCCGTCACAGGCACACCCGCTTTGGTACACGAATTTTGCTTCGTGAAGAACAGTCATTCTTCCATTTCAAGATAGGAGAGGCACTGAGATTACTCATGACAGCCTCACAATTCAAACCAGAGCAATACTTCTCAGCATCCTTCATCGCAAGTGCAGGGGCCGTCCTCTTCCGCCTCCCAACCCAAGAAATATGCATCCTCCATCTCCACTCCACTACCCAAAGGCCGCCGCAACATAGGAAAGAACATTGCTGTGAACATAACATAACGACATATCTAGCTTCTGCAAAAGCGTGCTAAGTACCTTGCATGACGGCGGAGGAAGTGCGTACGCTGGACTCTGGTGTGATGCAATCAGACGTTTAGGGCCCAATGATGCTATCCAAGATGTTGTATGATGAAAGTAAGAGGTAGTAAATCAAAGCGATCAAAATGGGGGGACAGG
This sequence comes from Neocucurbitaria cava, assembly GCA_027946455.1. Taxonomy (NCBI): domain Eukaryota; kingdom Fungi; phylum Ascomycota; class Dothideomycetes; order Pleosporales; family Cucurbitariaceae; genus Neocucurbitaria; species Neocucurbitaria cava. The sequence goes on along the minus strand of JAPEUY010000005.1, from coordinate 1,614,181 downwards.
TAAGTTGGAATAATAGCGGGCATGGAATGATATAGTTCTGACGATGTATTGACGGCGACGGGAAAAAAACACATCACCCGCCCAACACCCATTATCATATTGACACAAGCTGTGAAACCAGGACAGATATATATAAATCGTGCTTGATTTTCCCGCTTCGTGCCTACCTGCTTTTGTCAACTCCTCCTCCTCCTCCTCCTCCACCACGACCACCACCTATTCAGACAAACGAATTCTTCGACCTTTACCTTCCAGTAACTCAGCCTTCAACTCTTAATAGTTAGTTCAAAGCAGACAACATGTCCGGAGCAAGCGACAACCCGGGCAACTTCGCCAACCGCCCAAAGGAAGATGTCCAAGCCGCGGCGCAAAAGGGCGGGAAAAGCTCCCACAGCGGAGGCTTTGCGTCCATGGACGCTGACAAGCAGGTACATCTACCATTGCCACTGCCATCACCATTAATTCCAATCATCTGTCTGTCTGTCTTGGTCTCCCCAGCTAACAATCAGGTAAGCGAGAAATTGCATCCGAGGGTGGCAAGGCATCCTCTGGCAGTTTCGAGAAGGGAAGTGAGAAGGCGAAGGAGGCGGGGAGGAAAGGTGGTCAAGCTTCGTAAATGTCTGTCTGGGCCTGGACGATATTTGCTCGATCCCGACGACTCGAGGAGTAGCCGCACACATGTATGAATACTGAAATGAAATGGATGAATGCATCACAAACTTCACACGCGCGAATGACCTTGTTTCGAAACGGTGAGATACAATGAGCGCATGTCGAAATGTTTCAATTGATGTATATCACCACCCACCCATCTGTAACACCACCATATGCCTTTCCCTTTCCTTTTCCTTTTTCCCGATGATCCCAAAAATGCAAACCAACCCGTTTTCATAAAGATGTCGTATGCATGCACGCAATGAGTCGCAACGACGTGAGTGAACAGTACAGTAAAGCAAAAAATCAACAAGCCTTTCATCCCCTATGCAAGCCATGTGTTACTCGAAACTGATGTAATCGAGACGCGAGCAGAAAAGATATAGGGTACCAGGGCGCATGTAACGTTGTGCAACCACTTGACCTCATGAAGAAAAGAAGAAGAAAGAAGCCAGCGTCTATACAGACGATGTGAACGAGAGAAAAGAAGTACAAGGCTATGTAACAAGAAGAAGAGAAGATCTACGCGCCATACATGTTACACTCCATAAGCTTGAGAGAATATTCGCTGCCGCCCTCAACGACACCGCAAGATACGTCCCACTTAAGCTCAAAGTCGTCGCTCTCGGGCATGTTGAGTTTAGCATTGGGCGCGCAGTTGGCATCCTCGGTGTAGTAGGAGACCTCCATGGCTGGGGCGGTGGCCCAGTCGCAAGCATCGGTACGCTTGACCATAGTGCGGCGGTGCAAGCGGAGGGCCTTGCGCTCGATCTCTCCACGCTTCGCCGCGGAGGCATCGCAAGAGCAGCGGGCAGCTAGGGTGAGCTCGTCGCGGCGGCACTCGCAGCTTGTGCCGTCGACGGTGTAGCGCCTGGTGTTTGTCTTAACTTTGCGGTGTGGTCGGCCTGACCAAGACCAGTCAGAGTCGGAGTCGGAGTCGGAGTCGTCAGAGTCGCTGTCAGAGCTATCAGAGTCAGAGTCAGAGTCGGAGTCATCTGAGTCCTCTGAGTCGTCCTCTGAATCAGATGTGTCATCAGGAGTTGAAGTCGGTTCCGTGGAAGCGGCGGTCTTGGTGCGATGGGGGTGACGACCTGTAGCAGAAGTAGGAGCTGGAGTTGAGGTCGGCTCGCTGTCATCGGGCTCCTGCGTCTGAGTGGGCTGCTCTGGCGTTGTCTCCGACTGATATGGCTGCTCTGGCTGAGTTGAAGTTGAGGAAGGCTGAGAAGGAGTTGTGCTGTTTCCAGAACCAGCGCCGATCTTTACTTTTGCGCAGTTCATGAAGCTTTCATGTTCGCGATTAAGCCACGTCCACCCGAACAGGACGTCGCCTTCGGGAATACCAGTGGGTACCTTGAAGTCGAAAGTTTGAGCTTCAGGAGAACCATCTGTAGTCTCGTGAGGGCAAGCCCCATGGTACGAAGCAGCAACCTTCCACGTCACACCCTTGTCCACGGAGAAACCGACCTGGCAAGAGCCTCCGGAATGAGTACCTCCAGGAGCATTGGGGTCGTAGGAGTAATCAGTAAGTTGGAAGTAGGCATCTTGACCAGCTTCCCAGGTAACCTGTGCTTCTTCGGTATCGAACTTGTCAAGATGGCCACGGCAGATACCAGGGGATGCCACGGTAGGCCCACCGTCTGAACCACAGCAACCGAGAGGAAAGTTGAATTCCGAGTCCAACGAGGTGGACTCCTTGTTGATTGAGGGCGCTCCACCAAGCGGTGGGGGATAGAAGATGCTCATATGGGACTGAGCAGCGCCAGCCAGGGCGAGAAGAGAAAGTACTTTTGAGTACATCGTGTAGTCGGGTCGATGCGTAAAGAGTGTGATCGAGATCTGAAAAGAGTGATGTGGGTATCAGAAGAAGGAGCGAAAAATCCTTAAATATTGGAACAAGCCAAGGGCAGTGATGCGAAGCCTGATCAGTTGACAATGTTATGCTTCTCCACAAACAGTGTCAAAGAGGCGGATCGAGGTTGGAAGGGGTATCTGAAGCAGTAACAAGGAGGCTCAAAGAAGAAATACGGCCCTGCGCTTTCGAACACAAAAGAATGAATGTAGAAGGAATGTCGACGAAGGCTTGCTTGTCAGTCACGAGAGAATGTGTGTCACGGAAAGTGATGCCCTCTTCCATAGTGAGCGGCGTATTCAGCCTTTAAATCGTCCCCTGATGACTGGACCAAGATGCCCCAGCAGGCTCATCAACACTTCCGCATCAGTACGCTGAGAGTCAGCGCCTGCAAGCCGTTGTGCGACCCGCATGTTAGTCTAGAGCTGGAGTAGTGGATCTGAGCCGGTGGCCCCTGACTGTGCCGCGGCCAATGCCTGGCGAGAGCAGGCCGCGTTCTGCACAGACGGACTTGATTCCAGTGTTTCGAAACGGCGAGACGCGGGAGCGAGTGGCGTCTCGAGGCGTCGTCGTCCGGGAGCGCGGTGGTGTTTGCAGTGTTTCTGGCTGGGGAGGCTCAGGCCGTGTTTCAGGCCTTGCTGCGTCGGGCGTAGCGGCAGCGCTTGTTCCTGCCAAGTGCGACCCCGACGGGCAATCACAGAGGGCAGAGGGCAGACTGCCTTGACTCGCCCTCATTTCGAAGGGATGAGCAAAGGACACGAGAGGGCCTGTTTCACCGTCGGAGGTTTTCAGCGCTTCCGCTGCTAGCAATTTGGTTGATGTTTCTGAGTGAGTGAGGGAGATCCTCTCGGGAGTCGCGCCGTCGGTATGATTGGGGTCGTATCGATAAGCCTATGTAATTCGCCTAACCCCCCGCCACGTGCGATGCATCTCCAAGTCCGCAACCTTGCTTGCATCCTGTCACCCTGCAACATCTCCATACTTTCATCAGCCCAATTGCGTTGCGTTTGCTGTTCTCATGATGAACTCCCATGCAGGGTCATCTTGAAACAGGCCACAATGTCCTCATCTCAGCAATCCTGTGGACACATGTCACCTTCTGCAAGTGTTTAACCCGGATACAACCTTGCATCCGCAGTGACCTTCTCCCAGTAACCAGGCGTCTTTCGTCCGTGCTCACGACTACAGACTGGCATCCTTCTGCAGGGGTGCGCAAGTACGTCTACTCTCAAACGCCCGTCCGCGACCAAGGCTCAATGTCGCCTACACGGCTTCGGGAAGCCGGCATCGATAACGGCATCCAAGGGTGAATTGATTACGGCTACTCCGTACTGACCACATGATTGCCGAATGCAGCAAATCACAGCACAGACTTTACGACATCACCAAAATGATCCACCAACAGAGCCGCTGGGGCGTTCTATGGCGCTGATCGTGACAATATCGCCTCCTTGGCCTTTGCTGCATCTCTTCTGACAATCTGGACGGACATCTAGGAATGTTCTAGACGTGACGTACTCCACTATACTTCTAGCAGCATGATGTAAGGCGCGTCGGCCTAGCGCACTGTTGTCGTAAAGCGCATGACCTCCTCGCATCGGCTTCAGCAACCGCACTTCCATTTTTGGAACACGTTGTCCTTTCCTAGTGGACTAGATGAAGGGCGCTGTGGTCATTCTGCTTGCCTGAAGGCTTGTAGAACAGAATAGAGTTGACTTGAGATCAAGGCAAAGCTGGAAACTAGGGATTGGCCCTGAGCAAAGGCATCACATCCTTGAATCTTACAGGTTTCAGCAGGTATTCGTCAAAACCAGACGACCTCGCTTGAGTGCGGGCGCTTTCGCTACCAAGCCCAGTCAGTGCCAGAATATATGAGCGAAAGGCCGGTTCAGACTTTGATTCGTCACTGTGTGAATTATAGGTGTTCCGAGTTTGTTGTTGTTGTTGTTCAAACTGGCGTATAGCTGTCACTGCTTGAAAGCCATCCATAACTGGCATCGAAATGTCCATGAAAACGCAATCAAAGGGATTTGCTTCCTCTAGAGCTGCCTTTCGGTAAAGGCGCACTGCTTCAGCGCCGTCATTCGCTGTTGAGAAAGGGAGACTTAGACGTTTCGCGAATGCGGCTAGGACTTTCCGATTGATAGGATTGTCATCGACGAGGAGGAGGCGCTTGAAACGAGAATCCGTAGCCGGACTTGAATTGTTCTGGGCTGGGGTCGCTTCTTGATCAGGCGATGCCTCCAAATGGCTGGCTATTGCAGGTGGCTTTGTTCTAACACTCAAAGTATGTTGACCTGGCAGATTATTCTGAGGGTTCACATTCTTCTCCTGAATCATGCTGGATCCGTCTACATTGGATCGATCTTGCGTGGTTGGTAGGGCGGAGTCAAGCCCTCCTTGACTAGCGGAAGCTGAAGGTGAACCTGACGGTATTATCTCTGTGCATTTTGCTCTTTCCAAAGCAGCGAGTAGAGCAGCAGAGATCTTCTTCGCAGTGATTGGTGAAGTCACGCAAGTGGCTTTTCCCACACCAAAAATCTTCGTTGTCCCTTTCCTGGGCGTTCCTAATGTTACCACTGCATTTGTGGTTATCTGTGGTATCTTCTGGCGGATGACACTTTCCAGGTCTAGGTCGTCCGTGGACATGAGTGCATGCGTATCGATCAAGAGTATATCCACTTTCGATGGTGCAACCACGGAATCGTCGGAAAGCACCATTCCAAACTTCGCTTCACCAATATTGCGAATGGACCGATGGAGTACCTTGGGCGATGGTACTACGCGCGCTCTAGACTCTGAGCCCGAGCCATCTGAAGCTATGCTAACCAAGCCGAGAGTCAAGCCTCGCAACCTGTCATTTGACATTGAATTGTCGTCAAGAGGCACTTGGGTTCGGGATTTGAGTTCCCCATCCAACGTGTCCAACGGAACTTTGATAGTGATACGAGTCCCTTCGTGCAAGCGACTATCGACGGAAATTTTGCCACCGATCGATTCGACAATGCTCTTCACGATACTGAGTCCCAACCCAGTACCTGGCATCAAGCTGTTCTCTTGCATGAAAGGCGTAAACAGATGATACTTGAGGAACTCATTACTCATGCCTATGCCGGTGTCGGTGACGGATAAGCTGATGGATCGAGGGCCGCCAGTCGCCTTCTCTAGCATCTTCAATGTGACATCAATGTACCCTGACTTCGTATACTTAAGTGCGTTACTGAATACGTTCAGTAGGATCCGTATACAGGCACCCTTGTCGATAGGTACTACCCAATCGCGGTCGTTCTCGATATAAGTGGTAATGATCACCGGTTCAGATACATCTTCTTTGTCTCCATCGGCCAATGTGTCTTGCCTTTCACTTTCAAGACTCGATTCCATGTTCAAGGCGGCAAAATGGCCGAGTGTCACCGTCTCAAGCAAATCCTCGACAAGTGATTCTAGGTTAACCAGCGCTCTACTTGCACCGATACCAATAGAAATGTGCTCAGCGGCGTTCTTCTCTATACTCTTTTCGTTGCTTGCGCGGCTGTTAATTTTGGAGAATTCCAGAAGATGATCAAAAGTGTCCAGTAACGTGGAGCTACAAGATTCGATCATGTCTACCATGGAAACCAGTTTTGGCTCCTTGACTCTCTCTTGCATTAGGTCAACAGTCGCTAAAATCCCATGTAATGGACTCCGCAGTTCATGACTGATAGAGGAGATGAAGTCCGACTTCGACTGTGTGTTGGTGAAAGCCTCCAAGCGAAATATCTCCGTCATCAATGAATTTCCGAATGCTGTCAGCGAATTGATGTCGCCATAATCCAAGGTTTTTCCAGGACTGGTTACCCAAACTAAGCACGTAGCAAAGCATGATTCTCGCTGATAATGCCACAATGGTAAGAACATTATATACCGAGCTTTTGGGACACATTCGAAGAGGTCGTTCCACTCATTTCGTGCAGCTGACTGGCTGTTTACGTGTACGGTGGAATCTGCACCCTGGTGATTGTAATCATCCAGAGAACCATATTCATCCACAGCGAAGACATGGCCGTGGGGATATTCAGCTGTCAAACGCCTCATAAGCGACTGCCGCGGCTGACGAAACATCAGCGGCTCGGCACTCTTATCTGCCCGATATTCAGCAAGGGGTTTCGCTGGAGGGTCATCTTCATGTGTTACTGGCTGCGAAGGCAGGTCGTCTACATTGAAAGACGGCAGAGGAGCACTCGGGTTGCGAGCGTTGGTCGCAGCTGCATCATAGAACGTCAGCCCATCTGAGTCCATGGCGTAGCCTATCACCTTTGCGACTTTCGAGAAAAGCAAGCCTATCTGAGCGGATAGTTCTAATACTTCCAGTTTCGAAGCGCTCTGTTGCTGCGAGGTTGGAGGAACAGTTTCATTTTCTGTTCCAGGACTGTATGATGCTGGATCGTATGCATCTGGAAACTGCTCGGGCTCTGAGTTTCTGTCAAACGGCGGGATGGAGTCCATCTGCGACGTCTGACTAAACACTTCAAGGTCGAATGGGCCTGCGGGTAGGCCACTGGCTTCAGTCGTGCCGTATCCTATAAAAGGAACATGTCGCTCTGATCCTAGGAACTGGCTGAGTCCATCCACCATTCTCTCCGACCTCGTCCGACCGCCCTCCACACGTTTCAGGTTCAGGTACGAGTTTATAGCAGCAGTAACTTCACCGAGGGTGCTCAATGCCTCAGGGTTCGAGAAATCTTTTGTTTTGTTATCGACACAACAATAACTGCCTATGATGTGTCCCGATAGCGACCGTAGCGGTACTTCGATATATGAAACCAGACGTGGATACCCCGCCACGTAAGGTCGTTCCGCGAACATAGGAATTTGTCGAAAGTCCTTTATGAAGAAGTACGACTTATTGGCAACTACGTACGGCGTCTCCGGTATTTCCACAGGTTTGTTTTGAAAGACAGCCATAGTATACGGACATACTCCCCAATCTAGGGCGATCCGGGCGGTGCCTAACAGAAGAGGGTATGCGGGATCAGGGCCTCCAAGCGATTGGTGTTTTGTCATCTCAGCGCATATGAACTGACTACGATTATCGATAAGGGAGAGGAAAGCGCGGTCGCAGTCCATCCTGTGTACACCATGCTGGACGAGCGCATTGAGCGTGAGGTCGCTGCTCGGGATCGGATTGGGCGGTGGTCCATCTTTGATATGGAAAGGGAACGAGGCTGCGGAAAGGTATCTGTGTGATTTGTCTTAGCACATATTGCCGATGTCTCGGCGTCGACCTCTTACGCAGCAATTTCGTAGGCTCGGACTCGTTCCGAGTTGTCTATGGGCTGTGCAGGCCGGCCACAGGTCAGGATATCAGCGTCCATGGCCTCGAAGCATCAAATCCAAAGGCGCTTGCCCGGATAGAAATGTGTGATCACGACTTGGAGTGGTGGTATTGTCGTGACCGTCGGAGCGGAGACGAGTTCCTTGGCAGTTTGAGCCACTAGCGCCGAATTTACGCGGGGCATCGCCGCGACATGACGTGGAAGCATGGCAAAGCTCGAGAACTAGCAAAATCCCATACTAGACTAGAACCCCATACTGACAAAACTGCAGGTGGTGTCCAAAACTAGTCTACGCGCCTATTGCGCCGCCATTACCAAATCGGTCGTTTCTACTACGGGTAGCTTGCTCTCCGGGTTACTTCCGCACGCAGCTTCAACACAGTAGCCAAAATTTGATTGCATACATCTCTACGCTTCATGAATCCGTCGGCGTTGCTTCGGCCGTCGATCACCACTTCCATGGCTGGTAGACTGACCATGGTGGTAGAGCAGCGAGAAACCGCGAACATGCTTTAGTGATTCAGCCGCCCCCTAATTACCATACACTATGTCCCACACTGGGCCCCACCGATGCAGACATCTGCAGTTGCACGATACCCGTCACGAGTAGCATAGCAGACATGGACATCTTAGATCCCATTTTTTTGTATCACCCGGAAATCCTACGTTACATCGAAAATCTTTTGACTGGCCGGTGCTTGGTCATATGAAGGACCTTTATGTACCGCGCGGTCCACGTATCACATCCTTCGTGAACCAGCGACATGCCATCAGCACCGTTGAGAATACACTGGGATCTCACTTGGGCCATGGAGCATCCTAGTCGCAGCCTAGGGACTTGAAAATTTGGCTCCTGAGCCGCAAAGGACAAGGAGCATGAATCTTCGCAATATACAAGTGTTGCGATGACTAGAAATAAATGTCGCTGCATGAGCGATGAAGAGAGGGAATCTCTCAAGCATACATGTGGTATGCTTATGCTACGCGAAGGGGCATCGTTAAGTGCTCACACTTGCTCTTGCTGTTGGTATGCGTATCTAGAATTGGTATACTAAGGTATACTGTTTTTGATGTTACAGAGAGGTGTACATGAGACCTTCCAGAAGAGTCATGGCCCCGAAGTCATTGTTTCGCACAGCTCCATTTGCGTCTCAAAATCCGGAATTCCCCGACTAGGCCTCAACTCCAAATTTATGCAATCGCTAATTAGCAGGTAACGGCAGGCTCCAATCAACGCCGACGAGAAAGAAATGAACAAAACACATCTCCTTCAATCTCAGTCACGTGGCTTCCTCCACAGCTCATCTTCATCCAAGCGACACATTGTAGCGATGCCATTATTTGGTTGCGTCGCCGTATACTCGATCCCGCAAGACCCGCGTTCCAGAGCAAGAGTATTGAGGTCCCAATGAAGTTGCTCAGACGCATCACTTGGTAAGTTCATGCGGCCTCGAGTCTGAGGTTGGTGATCGGTAATCGAAGCATTGGAAGCCATCATGGATAGTGATAGTGAGTCGATTTCAGCTGCAAAGTCCATCTCCTCTTTGCTCGCTTCAATTGCTGAGCAGATGTTACTCGGTTGCATCTTCTCTCTGAGCTGCATCTCGTAGATCTTGTGGTCGTGGGCAAACTCGGCTTCTAGTTGCCGACGTTCCTCGTAGTACTGATCGTATTGCTCTTTCGTCATTTGGTCTATGTGAGGATATGATGCATTGTGTTGCGCTTTGCGCTCTTCCCAGATTTTGGTCGCTTCAGCTTGGATGCATTCATTGCAGATGAAGGCAGAGTCAACTGCATTACCAAAGGGCTCGACACAATTTGTGCCACAATCTTCCACTAGGTCAGTCCGCACACGGTGTGAGCAGAGAAGCTGATGATAAAGACGTCCTTGGCAGGGCGCAAAGCGCTTTGAGCGCACGTTCAATGCAGATGTCGAGGTTGATGGAGGTGCTGACGGGATATGATGTGACATGACCGCGGTTGTGTTCGGATCCGGAGTACTGGTCCAGCCCCATCGACACGCCATGACCATGTTTGTGTGAGACATGGTATCGTTTGAGACCTTGGAATTCGACGTGGGGATTTGAAAAGCGCTTTTGGAGAAATCCATGATTCGATATCTTGTTCGAGTTCAAATGTTGTACGTGATATCAAATGTCGGGTGGCGTCAGCTGACGGTTTGCGTAGTTGCCTTCACCAGATGTTCAGAGTTGTTCGTGTTTACGGTGTGAAGGTGATCTGCAGAACAGAAGTCCGACAATGAGAGGTTGTCCGATGCGTTATACAGGCTTCTCAATGTGGTCTCGTGAATGTGCATGTTGTGTGCACACGGCGCTTCGGGGTTCGGTGGTGTAACGCTAATGTGAAGCGTTATCTCTTCTTTCACGACAGCTGCTGGAAAGCGAATGGGGCATAACACAGATAGGCTTATGGTGGTGAGATGCTCAAGTTGGACATGAATGCGCTTGGAGACTACTGCTGGGCTGGAATGTGGGTGTGAGGTTGAAGACGATGATCCGCGACGCGCTAAGATGCCTAGATCACGTGCTAACCAGCGCGTCTGATCAGGTTTAGTGTGATAGTGACGTAATGGAATCTTCGAGTTCCTCCCCAGCCACCCTCCATCGACGGTTGGGAGCCACCCTCCATCTCCCAACCGTCGATGTCGAGATATCATGCATTGTCAATCTGATGTTACGTCAACTTCACACTGTTCATAACGTAGTAATAAGAACAGAGAAAATAATTGTTGAGTACTCGCTGACAATGTGAATTGCTTCACGTGCTTGCGGAATGTGATACTTCTCACGTTTTGGAACGAGAGATGGAGATGATGCCACCCACTTCTGTATCTTGACCATTTACACCAAAAATCTGAACCCATTCTCCTTCGCAACGCCCGGCACATCATTAATCGCCCCTTCAACGTGTTCGCCACGCTCGAGTTTCTTGTTCAGCCTGCCCAAAATAATCCACATAATCACTGTCATGATGATTGCTAGCGCCGCTGTTGCGCAATCCACACTGAGCGGCACAGTGAGATTTGGTTGCGCCCCTCCTTTGGGCTGGGGATACATGTAACTCGCATAAATACTGCTGCTGTTGGAAATTGCGTTGATGAACGCGAGTGCAGCAGCCCTCTTAGCTGGCGGTCGGGGCATTGAATTGGAAATCCATGCGAGCGCGACGACGTAACCCGTGTAAACACCCGGTACCATGAGCATCATTGCAACGTAGCGTGGAGCGGTAGAGTGTGTGGCTGCGGCGAGGATGAAAGCAAAGACGCCGACGCAGAGAGGAAGCACAATGTGCAGCACGCGTTCGCCGGTGCGATCAGCGTGCCATGCGTTGAGGTACGTCGTTATGACCGCAAGGACATAAGGGGGTGCTGTGAGCAGAAGCGTTTGAATATTGCCGTAGCCCAATGTTTTGACGACAGTTGGGAAGAAGTTCGTGACCGATGCCGACGAAACGATCGAGAGAAGAAGAATAGTAAACACCCAAGTCTTGATGTCCATCAGCGCGAGCTTCAGCCCATGGAAGAACGTCTGGGATTCCGCCGAGGTCCAGTCGTCTTCCCCAATGTCTTCTTGCAGCCTAAAGACGGCTAATTGGCGTTCTTCCTCTGTAAGCCAACTTGTCGTGCGTGGGAAATTAGGCAGGATGAAGTAGGCCGAAGCAGCGATAATAACAGTGATAATGCCTTCCAGGATAAAAACCCAGCGCCACGCTCGTAGGCCGTGTGTTCCGTCCATGTTCCCTGTAATTCCAGCTGTTATGAGGCCGCCGAAGGCGCCTGAGACAAGCGATCCGGAGTAGAGTACTGCAGTCCTAAAGCCAAGCTCCTTACGTGTATCTATTCAAATATTAGCAAATGCCATCAGCATCAAAGGGAAGGTCCCTTACACCTAGAAGAAGATAGTCAGTATAGATCTCAAATGCAGCTATCATAGAGGATGCCTCACCATGCAGAAAGGTAAAACAAACAACCTGGAAAATACGCTGCTTCGATAAATCCGAGGAAGAAACGACAGACAACCAAGCCAGCGAAGCTCTGGGTAGCGCCTGTCGCTCCGCTGATGATACCCCAGATGATCATGCAACTGGGTAGATAGATGGCCGGTTTCCCGGTCTTATTCAGGAACAGATTCGACGGGATTTGCATGAGGATGTAACCTGGAGTCACTTAGTAGAAGTTTCGCCTATGAATTCTGTGAGACCAACCAACGAAGAGAATGGACACAGTAGTCTAGCGGAAGTCAGTAGCTTGAATCAATCGAGCTTCTCGAGCTATGCGCAAACATACCTGATACTGCACACTGCTCAAATTCAATTCATCTTGCAGACCTGCCAGTCGAACCGCTGCGATATTGTTCCTATCTAAATGTTGAAAATACGATGTCAATGTCGGTTCCACATATAAACCGTGATAATAAAACGCTTACCTAGATAATTCATAATATACATCAAAATGATCATAGGAAGTAATCTTGTATCAATCTTCCGCCTCATCTTGGCTTCCGCTGCGATTCGTTGCTCTGGCGTCATTGCAGCCACCAGAGGTGGGGCCACAAGTTTGCTATGCGAAGCGCCATGGCCGGCCTCGAGCTGCGTTGTAGCGATATTATCGTCTGATAAGCGATCCGTTGTTGGCTTATGGTCGAGGGTAGTCGCCATGGTTGCTGATGGCGATGCGATGCGTATTCGGCTAGTTTGGCAGTCGAGAAAGAAGTGCGACGACAGTAAAGCGAAGAAACGACAAGCTTCCTGGAGCATGGTGGGAACACAAAAGCTTCTACTTATACCAAGTCTCGTCTACAGGGATGTTGCAGCCATGTACGTTGACCTAATGGTCGGGGACAAAGACTGGCTCGGTAGATTACAATGCACTGCATTTCCCCAGGTCGGGTAGTGCCCGCGGTACCGCGCTCCCTTTCGGTATTTCGGGCCCGTCATTGAGGTGGGAACGCAGATCTGGTACTAGGAAACAATCGTCATTGGTCGCGCTTGTGAGATACGGGACGCTGATGCAACGGTGCGGTATCACGAGGTGCGGAGGTGGTCAGTGTGGAGGATATAGTGGTTGCGGGGCGAAGATCTACCGAAACGTCATGGGGTAATACATATCGAACCGAGCGATTTCCCAAGCTTTGGTGGGAAGGATCCGAAAAGCAAAATGAACAAAGTCGCAACATGCGCATGTCTCTATGTCTATGCAGGTGGTGATACTTTTTCTTCCCACAAAGTTTTTCTACTCGTTCTCAGAATGGTGGAGGAGCTAGATCGAGCCCTTCAACACTCAAACGAAAGCTGTCCATCCTCGAATAACTTCCAGCAACATCCAGATCCAACCTGCCCCTTTCGCAATCCTCAAAATCCATTTCTGTAACCAGCAACTCATCTTCTGCTTCCCACACCGGTCCAGCGAGGACCTCGCCAAGTGGAGAGACGATCATCGAGCCACCGCGACAGAGATATTCATCGCCATAAGTCGAGGAGGCTTGAGCGTATGTAGAAGACTGCGCAAGCGGCGAAGATTTTTGTTTAGGGCTGAGTTGTTCTTCACGCACAGGTTGCGGCGATGAATCGATTGCCGATGTATCGCCATTGGTGTGTGCTTCCTTGATAGGCAAGCAGATTTCGTGCCCTTCTGTCGTCTTACAAATAGTGCTTCGTCGCCTACCACTTGCACCTGGCTGTGCAGAAGTGCTCCAGTTGCTCTGAGTTTCTGCTCGCTCCTCTGTCTTTCTGCCAGAAATCCACCCTGGGAGATGTTTCTTTTTGACGCACTGGTTTGCGCTAACGACAAAGCATCGACCTTCGCACCCCACCGTCTGCATAAGTGCTTTCCAGGTATCCCTCGCATCGGCCGTGGGCGCGAACCAGAGATTGACGTTCTGGCTGTACAAGCTCTGTCTCAGTAGCGGCATGTAGTTTTCCCAGCATATCGCGGATCCCATACACAGCTTGACGCCTTTGATCTCTGTCGTCACAGCTCTTAGCGTCGAGGCGGATCCTTGACCCCAGATCAGGCGTTCAGATCCCGTCGGCTGTCAAATATGTTAGCATCGTGTCGTGTCACTCGCGTGAAGAAGGCAATGCTACGTACCATCACTTTCCTCCTCTTACCCAGCACGCCTAGCTTTGGACACACGAACACGACTCCACAGTACAATGTACCAGCGCATCTCTCAACAAGTCCAGTAACAATAAATACACCTGTCTCTCTTGCAATTCTTTCCAATTCTTCTCGAGTACCATCTCCTCTGTATTTCTTTCCCTTCGGGAGTTCCAGTTTCCTATCGACCCAGTCTCGTCCCGCTCCCGCTGGTGTATCTCCAACGTCTACTGCGTCGTGAAAGTACTGTAGGAACTGCTCTCGGCCTTCTGGGTCTCGTGCACCAACCGCAGCGCCAAAGTTGCAAGTTCGTGCTAAAGTATTTAAGTTTAGTCTACACATTTAGTTAAAAGGCATTACTTACGATAGCCGCCCAGGTATGCCTCTGGAAAGAGGAGAATATCAACACCTTGGGCTGCAGCGCATTTGGTAGTGGCTTCGAGAGCGTGAAGTGTTTCTGCTGTCGTTGAGAGTGTGCGAGCTTGCGCAGATGCGACTTTGAGCTTTTGTGGCATTGCGAGGTGTGTTCGTAGATGATCTGTAGAGACGGAATGAACAGAGGTTAAAGCCAGAATTCGTTGTGGCTGAAGGCAATGCAAATTGAGTGAAGGCACGATGTTTTTACAATTGAGCAGAAAAGAGCATGAGCAAGGTTGACGTATGAGTCGAACTTAGGAGTTGGTAATAGCTTCCGAAGGTTCCCCGCTCACCCCCACCTCGGAGGTTTGGAGAAGGAGCTTTAGCTGTAGCTATTGGCCAATCGGAAATCACGATGGATTGGGTATACTGGTTGCAGCGAAAAAGTGCAGCAAGAAAGGTCGTGAAGGGCACCCGCAGCAGCGTTATGATATTTGCGGACTATCTTCTCTAAATGTGTCCGAAAGGAAGGGAAAATTCCACCAGCGCCATACAAAAACCGGGGTATCTCCAATTCGTATCTGTCGTAGAAAAACTTGCGACCTCAGCTTGGTTTGATGTTTGAAACGAAGAGCATCGCAAGAAAAAAAAGGGTATAGATCAAGTGGCCAGTCAAAACTTGGAGGCACCGCTCTCGATGTGCTTCTCGCGGCTCCGGCTCCTCGAGTTGCCTCTGCTCCCAGGTTTGAGCGCAACGCAAACCGTTCGACAGCCCTCCATCCAGTCGCTCCTGCCCTTCCACCCTGGCTGATTCGGCAGCGCGGTAAGGTTCTTCGTACTTGAGTAACTTCTCTGGCTGCGATCGTCCCGTTCTTCTACGTGGACGTCCAGCCCTTGACTGACCTTTATACTATCAAGGGGTACATTAGCATCGTGGGACCCGCTAGCTACTATTTCCGACCTCGCTGCTGAGTGTCCCGAGTGCAAAGGTGTCATTATGCCGTAGCCGCGCGTATGGCCTAGGGGGGCAGGCGTTCTGTGGCAATCGGATCCAGTGTAACCGATTCTTGACCCGTTCGGGATGAGATAGCGGCGGAAGAATACTTTTAATGCTGGCGCAGATGCACATACAACACCTAGCTGAGCTTCAAGGGCTGTCCAGACCCAGCCATGAAAGGCGACCCAGGTTATGTCATAAGTATCTTGCCAGTGATGTTAGGTTTGGATTCAATAAAAGGATGGCTAAGATCTTACAATAGTAAACATATGCTGCGTAATAGGTGCGCAAGATACCACAAACGCAAGTTACGAGTCCCATGCCGAAGATACCACACAAAGCAAGCTTTTGACGGTGCTTTATACGCAGATTCCAGATGAGAAAGATGGGCAACATGCAGATGACAAGATCTTGCATCGTGCTGATGGCGGCACAAGCTACTATGGCTGCTCCCTCGTTGTAGCACTTTAGCTTGTTTTGAAGCCTCCACTCGGCGTCGTAAAGGTGGAAGAAACCGACGATTGGCTTGCAAGTGAAGGCGATAAGCAACGTGAATATAAGACCATATAGGATGGAAAAAACGATCGACCCCCAAACCCAGTATACGAATTTGTGTTTCAGACCCCCAGTGATTCGGCGGTAGAAGCAAAGAATCGATATCTTAATCAACGTCGTCGATATTATATAATTCAGTTCGATGGACATCGTAATCTGGAGGATCGGTGGTCAGCATCGTGTGCTCCCGTATAGAGGAGTGCAATACCATTCGGCTCGTAACTACACTGTCTGCAGTCTGATCCCAGACATGCCATTGGAATCCATATACACGAATTGCTTGTGTTGGTCAGCGAAGATCAGCTCCGAGGTGTTATCATTCCTACCAAGAACAACGGAAATTGTTAAGCCAAATAGCGGTAACATCGCAATGCTTATGAGCAGATCATCCACGCCGGCGTTCTTTGCGACCACAAGCCTTGCCCATATCCGTGCAATGTAAACGAGGAATGTCAAGCCCAGAGTCACCAGTAGAACAGCCGGTGCTGCCCATCCTCTTTTTTCCGGGTCGATGTAATTTGCTTTCGGCCAGCTCTCAATCACCTCTGCAGGAGGATATAAACCACCATCACGAGCGACGAGGGTACTGGCATGTGAAAGAAGACCGTTCAGATCTGCCATGGCGATAGGTCTGGGGGCCAGGGGAGGGCTGTCATGTAGATTGAGAGCAGGTAAAGTGCATCGTAGACGAAGACAAGGAGCTCCAGGGTCCGCAGCAAGATCTATACGCAAGTCAGAAGGAGGTCCTGGAGCTAATGTTTCTGCTTGCGGCAAGTGGGTCGATTCTGGTAGTCCGCGAAACCCTAGTGCCGAGTGCTTGTGGCACGATCCATGCCCCATGCGGCCACATGGGAGGGCACCGATCCCACGGCTACGCTAACTAATATCACTAAAACTGGCTATAATGAGTGCTAAGATTTTCTCTGGTTAGATTCTGCTGTGATGTCAAGAGTTTTCCAAATACTGTACAGGGACGAGTTCTGCGAACCTCCGTGGTTCCGACCCGCAGTCCCGACACGTTGATGTGGTAGTACCAGCAACAAGAGCGTGAACACAGCGTCACAATTGCTTACGGTCAGGTCAGCCTGGTGTACGTGTTGTGCCAAAAGGCGGTCGGCTAGCTATTCCACAAAGTCTGAGCCAGTCGAGGGGTTCGCTGCGGCGTAACACAAATACGCGTTCCGTGAGATTTTTCAGGTAGCACTAACGTTAACGTTGCACGTGCAGGGTCGGAGAAAACGTGCCGGGGCGTCGAGCTGCAGGCGATCCAAACTCAATATCCCATGAGAGCGCTCGATGATCTGCACCAGCAATTTTCGAGGGATCTTTGGGCAAGCCTGCCGAAGGTTAGGTTGCAAGAGGACATTCCAGGTCCGAATGTTGGGCGCTAGTGCCGGATGACAAAGGCGATCATGCTGCACCGAAACCAATATTGATCTACATACTTACACCAGTGTACCGGAACTTTACTTGTAATGCACCTGATGGGTAGTGCTAAGATATCCTAGGCGTGCCTGGGGCATTTATGCACCGAGGTGAAGGACGCGCAGAACAGCTTTGTGAACCATGGAGCATCCATAGATGGCGCCGAGGTCAAAGTTTGGTGAACCTGATGCTGGAGTGGGTCACAGGCCGTCCCCAAACTTGGAGTACCAGAATATGAGATCTTTAGCCCGCCCCTTCATTCTTGAACCCGCCCGAGCGATCAACGCCTTTCGCAAATACGCTATCTACCAACATCGGCGTGTTGCACGGCCTATCGTCGCATTGAGAGCTGCTCCCGTAAAGCATAATCCTTCGCTTCATTGCGACAAAACCAAGAAGACGGGCTGCTTGGCATGTCCGATAATCATAAGGAGTGACTCGTTCGCTGCTCTTGTTTCGCACCCACGAGTAAGGGTGACAGGCCAAGGCGAGCGAGCCGTTGCGAACCGAGTGATTCGAACCGCCTCCAGGATCGCAAAAGATGGTGCCAAAATGTGCTAATCGTCAGTGCGTGAAGAATCTGAGGATGGATGTCGTGGACATCTCATGGTTCGATGGTCGCTGATACCACCTAGGTGTCAAAGCTTAGTTACGGTAGTTACGGAGCTGTGACCAATTCTGATCGCATGGCACAAGCCACTCGCTTCATGAGTGCTGCGTTTGGAGGATTCCTCCCGCATTCCTCCCGCGCATCGCTCACGTGTTCCCTTGAGCGCCGTGAGCACTGTCGTATTGATTCAATAGACACCTCATCCCATTATCAAAGCCAACTATAGCCATTTGCAGATCTGGGCTATCCTTATCCACATCGAGACCGCGTTTCCAATGATCCAGGACAAGTGACAGGATGTTCACCGATGATAAATTGTGCATCGTATGAGACGGAAATAATCTTCCTTCATTACAGTATGAAACTATTCACTTAATCCTAGTAAAATCATGCCTCCGCTTGGATCTGCCGTCTAGGTAAGCAAACGTGGTGTGACTTCCCAAAGGAACTACATGTCCGCTGCATTGGAACGTGGAGATGGCGTTCAACATGGTTTTCAGAAAATGCACCCTCCGAAAAGGAGACAGGCGGATAGTTCCTCGGCATTCAATGTCCTGCAGCAATTGGTTGCTCGCTCGAATGTCACCGATGCTTAACCGACGTTTTAGAAAATTAGATCCCAACACCTCGTGGCAACCACCATGCAATAACCACCACTTCGGAGACGAGTCCATTTTCAAGGTTCGTGGGATGGCATTGGATTTTCATGAAGATAAGAATGGCGATGACATCCTTGGTGGTGGTGGTTGGGACGCTTGGGACGCTCGCTCGCCTACCAATTCGGGGTGACAACTGCTTCCTCAACAGCCCCGAAGCCTCGTGGCAGCCACCGTCTAGAATAATTGCGACCGAGCTCTTGCCCTATCAGATTGAAGAGTACCAAGACGCCACTCCGACGACTATGACACGCTATCAAACCCTCGATGTGAATCCAAAGAGCGAGCCATTGTTGAGGCAACTTACTACAGTCCTTGCAGCTCACCTCATGGAATGTCAAGAAGTGTTTATGGCAATGATTTCGTCTGAGGCTCCGCGACCAATGCCATGGTGATGAAAATGTCGTCTCACTCCTCAATATCTGCTACATCACATCTGTGGCATGTTTACAGCATCAATAGTCACGCATTGTACTCGATGTCTGGCGGAGATGTCCTTTCTCGAGCTTTTCATTGCTATCATGTCCATCGCTATTACATGCGTTACTGTCATATCTATTTTTTTCATATGCGTTGCTGTTTTGCATGACCATTTCCCTTCGAGCAACAAAAAGTCAGAGAACTCCTCCGGTAAGCTCGCACAACTCGAATGCTTCTCGCACCGCTCGAGTCGCCTCATCTTCGACCGGTAGTGCAACCCGAGTCTGATAGAACTGCTCAACCAGTCCGTCCATCGCACTGTCTATCCGCGCTGTATCATCACCGCGCTCTTCTTTCAACAGCTCCGTCTGGCGCGTTCCAGCTTGGAATTCCTCCATAACGTCGCCCAATGTGACTGTGACTTCGGCCTCGCCCTCCAAGTCTTGCTGGGCCGGCTCGCGGTGCTTCCAGGCAGGGCCTCGCGTTGACTTGCCCTTTGCTGCATTGGGTCGCTTGTATCTTGTCGCGGTTGTGAGATCGGTGTTGCCATCCTCCACAATTCCCTCAAAGCCCTCCTCAATCAGAAATTGGTGGAAGAACTGAAGCTTGGGATCAGCGAGCTTTGTAGTCATCTTGCACATCCGACGTCCCATAGCCAAGAGCTGCTTCAGCTTCATATCTGCGATCTTCTGGATCGCATCCTCCCGCGTAGACTGGTAACCGCCCATGTCCACATCTTCTCCAGGAGCCCTTAGATCGAGGCCATGAAGGGCGACCTCCACCCTGACACCATCAATCAAGCATTCTGGGCACACGAATGGCTTGTTGATCTTCTGTCGTGCGCAATTGATGCCGCACGTCTCGGAGTTGTACTCAACTTGAATGCGGTGGCCGCATAGCAAGTCGTGAAAGCAACTGAGGGGATGACATGGGCTGTACTCTGCGTCGAAGCGTTGCTGAGCCGTGTAGCTCAGAATGTCATCGTCCTTCGTCTGCGGGTGCTGGTGGTGAGCTTGCATGATGGACAGAGGCAAGTAAACTCGATGGGTTGATTGAACGAGTTGGGTCGATGAAGCGGTTGAAGCCTTGGTTGAATTCGATCCGTCGAGGTGTTGTGAGGAGAAAACAAGACGAGGTGGCAGGACATATTTATATTACCAGGCATACTCCCAATCGCCCCCTTCGCACATTGTGAAGTTGTGATGGGAGGAAAATGTGCCATCATGTGATCCGTGGTGAAGCGGCTACGGACAGTCACTGCATTCACCGTGGATTTAGCTTTCACAACACAACGTCGGTGAATGAAAATATCGACAGGTTGCTATGCCGACAACTGGATCCGATTGTGTTATAGATGAGTAACATGCTATATAATGATTCATTGCAGTCGTGGAAAGTATATAGGGGCTGAAGTCTGGCACAATGTCTACGCAAAATAAGTTGCTTAACGAGTTGCTCATATATTCCTATGAGTTGAGGTTTGTTCGTGATTCAAGTGCAATTGTTCAGCAAACCGATATCGCAAACTATAGCTTTTTGACGGAGTGTCTAAGCGGGTAGATGCATATGGGTGCTACAGTGTCGTATATGAGCTTGTATGTGCCGATTTTGCGATGTCATCGTTCACAATGTCGAGCCTACGTCCTCCTCATCACTATGTCGAACGGTGGGTAATGCAACTCAACCCCGCCATCCGTCTCCACTAGCACCAATTTACTCAACGGCCAGCCCTTGCTATCCTTATACCTATCAATCAATCAGCCTTGCACACCATTCATCACCAACACTGCAGCATGAACAAAGTGACACTTACCCATCAAAGTCAAACCAATCGCACGTTTCCAACCCAGGAAAGTTCATCCTCCAAACTTGCGCGCCCTCACCAAACTCCGCAGCCTCTCCTGCACCTTCCGAAGGCTCAAGCACAACACCTTGAGGTGTAGAGAAGTATCTCGGCTCCGCGTCTTCGGTCCAGCTCAACCGATCAACGGCTTCAAGCGCACTCGTACCATTCACTACGAGGTCGCGAAGATACAAAATTTGGTCTTCAACTTCTAATTTTGCATACGTTGGAAAGTACGAGGTGTTGTGCGTTACTTGGTCACTAAGCAGGCCCGTATCTTGGCCTTGAGTGTAGTTCCCTGCGAAGCGTTCTGCCACTCGGGCACTCAGTGCCTCGGCAAAAGCAGGAGCCAGGATATCATGCACAATGTCGCGGATTCCAGTTGGCGAGATCGACACGTAGTCTGTTAGACCAGATTGCTGTGAAAGCACAACGATTCCATATCCTAGATTGGGGATAGTGTCGATCCAGGAGTGCCAGCCTCCGCCATCTCCGGACTTACCGTAGATGTTGTAAGTTTTCGTAGATTCGAGTGAGGTGTTGGAGCTAGTGGAAAGGCTGAGGATTTCAATCTCCCAGCCTGGGCCGACTAGTTGCTTGCCATCTGGTAAGGTGGCGGCGGGTTTTAGGACCTGGCGTCGTTGATAGGGCGTAATCAAGCTGGGAGATGGTTGTAGCCAGATAGCATGAACATATTTCGAGAGATCCGCTGCGGAACTCTGAATTTTGTGAATACGGAACGTGGATCGACTTTAAAAGAGAGACATTGTGAAGGGGCCACATACCCACATCCCGGCTGCCGGGTCATATCCTAGACCAAGGATTAAATCGGCCCAGTTCTCACCTCCTGGCACTCCGATATCAAATTGCAGATCCTGTGGTACGGTGCCAAAAAAGCTGTGCGTCATGTTGAGTGGCACTAGTATTTCTTCAGCAGCAAGTTGACTCCATGATAGATCTGTGTTAGTAGCGTTGTTGTAATACGCAACAACAGCAGCTGGCCGATGATCAGCACAATTCCGCAACGATGTAAAACGAAAACGAACTTCTAACGCTTACATGCAAGAACAGAAATACCGGCATTCGAGTCTGTGAATTGTGTTAGTGCATTTCCATCTAACTTCGCATATGCTACAACTCACATGCAGCTCTCTGCCCCGGCGCAAACATCAAATTACTCCTCTTGATACCCTCGATGACATCCTCCGGACTAGCACCCGCCCATTCAGCACCAATGGTCTGCGCATCCGCCTTTCCCGTACTAAGAATCATATTAAACCCCGTACTATAACTCTCCCTAGGAATACCCGCAGTATGACTTGCAAGCATAGCCAATGTAATCTCGCTCCCACCATCATCCCAGTCTTTCTCTGGAAGCCCGAAAGCTGGGAGGAGTAGGCGAACGGGTGTGTTCATCGTCAGTAAGGAGTGATAGTTTGAAGAGTTCAGTCTAGCTTGGTTTTCGATGACAAGCGCAGAAGCCATAGCAATATTTTTGGACACAGACATGATACGAAATATAGAGTCGCTGGTCACTTTGTTGTCTTCGTCTGGGTAGAGACCTGTCTCGTTCATCTTGAGCGTGCCATTGTTGAACGTATATTCAGGCTCTGGAGTTGATGCATGGACCTAGCGCCAATGAGAGGAGAGTTTCTATAGGAGTGTGTCGATGCTTACAACTGCAAAGCTGAGGCCATCACGTGTGGTATTGATGTAGATCGAAGATAGATTCCGGTCGACTTCCTCGAAGGCTGCAATCACTGCTGGGTGTTGAAGAACAGCTGGATCAGATAATAGTTTTGCTGGGAAATCTGGTACACATGTTCCCGTAACCGATGTGATCAGGTAGCTTGCGAGTAGTAGCGCAGTAGCGAACCCCATACCTTAGGTCTTGTAAGAGACTGGTGCCTCAAATATATCATCATTATCGCGAGTAGTTATATTTCGCGAGTAATTGTACCGGCTTTACGCCGCGGGGTTTCCAGACATTGGGTTCAATGCCAAGATAGTACGATCAGATAGGTATTGCACGGCAAAGTCAGGAGCCCAATGAGATGGCTGTGCCTATGCACGGTAAAGTGGTACCTGCCTTTCCGGGTATTCGGGCTTACCCTAGTTCTGTAAGGATGCTCGCGGTATTAAGATGACTGTGCAGCAAAGTATTGTTGCATCTTGCAGTTGCTTGCGACAGTCCAAAAATCAGTGCTTATTGGCCCAATAGCATGAAAAACATACATCGCATTCATTATCTAGTGGAAATATGATTTTGAAATTTGTAACGAAAAGGACTTCCTATAGGCGGTGTGCGAAGGTTTAGGAGTGGGGTTATGATGTCGATCTTTGCCCCTCCCGCCTTCCCTTATCTAGTCCAGCATGCAAAGTACCCTGTGCTACCATAAGGCGTTCCTCTTCAAACCTCTCCATTTTTTTCACTTTGGCTTTGTGTGAAGATAGCCGCATAGACGATCTATACAGTATTCTTCACCGACGGCCATCTCATATGCTGATCTGACTTGTCCTGGGGTTCATTTGCTCGGTCACCTCGAGTACCGTGATTGCCTGGGGACTTAGTATTAGTTGAAATGCAGGTTGATATTGGAGAGAAGAGAGCAACCTGCTTTAACAGCTTAAGCTTTTGTGACGCTGAACCTCCAGTTGGGGACCGCCAGCTTAGTCTCTACGTATAAACTAACACGGCTTTTTTGGCCTACCAGAACATGGCCTAAGCGTGACACTTCTGCTTTTAGGGCGATCAAGAGGATATCGGCGTGTGGGATGAAGTACCCATGATCGATATGGAATACTTCTACAACTAGCTTGTCAAGGGTAAATCCAGTTGATTCGAATACAGACAAGTCAACTGTAACTCCGGGTTTGACTTTTTTGATAACGGCGAATGCAATGTGGAGGCCTCTGTGGCCTTGGTCGTCAACAAGCGCATTCTTCATTTCCTTGAGCGTCGCCATGCTCACGGGCCATGGCTCGATGGCGTTGACGACGGGCGCCAGGTAGTCATTCGAAGGTTCTGTGGTGGGAACGGCGCCTGTAGCAAGAAGTTTCTTTACCTCCCAGTTCACAGTATGGCGATGCGAGGACTCGGTTCCGACAACCCCGCAGTAGAAACGCGTCGTCAAATAGCTCCCTTCAATAAATGCTAACAAACCACAGCGAACGTAGAATTCTTCGAAGGCTTCAGCTCGAAAGCATTTGTTGACATAAAACCAGATTGGATAAGAGTGTGCGGGGGGGGGGGATCTTTCACATCGACCCCATGTCATGATAGCCATATGCTGTCGTTCAGGGTCATTTTGCGGAAGCTTGAAGTACGAAGTGGTAGGCAGCCAACATTGGTTATACACCATATCCCGCAGTTCACGCGGAAAATCGAAGAAGCGGAATGGGCCAGTAAAGTTTGCGGTGGGATCGAGTTGAGGCATATTCGCCGTTGGGCGCACCTTGGCTGGAGGAAACCAAGATATAGCCGCTGAAGGTGATAATCTTGAGTCTTGAGAGTTTCGTGGTGAGAGACGAAGTATCACCCGACGCGTCCGTCCGCGCAATCGAAATTGGAGGTTAAGAAGCGGCGGGGAAGGGGACAGATATAAAGTGACGTGCGGACGGTATTAAAAAGGGAGCCGAGATCTGTACGACGAATGAGATGATAGAGCAGAGTTTTCGAGGTTTGTGTAATTGAGATAGGTGAGGAAGAATTAATAAAGCTGGGTAGTATAGCTATGTGTTTGTGGCATAAGTAAGCGCGAGTAAGCGCGTGGTCAGTGAGCCATGGTTATAAACCTTGATAACCACGGCTACTATAAGATAGAGCCTAGCTTAAGGTAGGTATTAGTAATAGAGTAGTTCTAAGTATCACAGTTATGCAAGGGTCCAGCTAGCATTTAGACATTTCGGCAAAACCTTAGCACAGATCAGTGATACGTTCCTCTTATATTACGTAGGGTTTGTTAACTCAGAGATTAATCAAGCAACACTCAGAAAAAAAAAATATCTAAAGGAAAAACGAGGAATAGTCAATGATATCATGAGTAGCTAACGTATATCGTGAACAAGGTAGAAGGAATAGAAATCATAATCATGGGTACAGACACCAAGGCTGATTTCCATCGCATGCTTTCACCCAGTGCATTGACCCAGCAGTATCACAAGTTCACACAGCTGCTTGATCTCCTTCGAAGTGCTGGGTAGCCCATGAGCTATCACGTCTTGGAAGTGCCACCCGCGACTTATTAGAAGATATCAAACGAGACTCTGCTGAGAAGTCAGTGATCCCTTGAAGCCTCAACTGCGTTCCTGACGATGGGTTTCAAACCGCCCAGGGCGCTCAAGAGACTCAAGTCTCAGCTTAAGGCTCTCTATTTCCTGGCGCGCGTGCTCAAGAGGGTCATTGTTAACCACTGAAGGCGCGAACGGGATGCAGTCGCCAATATGACCGCGTGTGTTTGACGTATGCAATGGGTTTATGCTCTCAGGGCGGTGCTGTGTCTCATTTGCGGGCATGGTTGGAAGCAAATTCTCTCCCTTCTCGCCCAACTGTGTTGCTCGAAGGATCCCTAGAGAACGGCGACTGTGGAGCGAGCGTGAAGGTAATGCAGAAGACATTGGATTGACGTGAGAGGGCACTCGTGCTTGATTGTGAGGAGTTGTATTTGTCCAGGGATCGTGGCGAATGTGTTGTATTTGACTCTGAGATGTCGGGTTCGCCCCTGGATTGTTACCTTCCCGGAACCTGACCATTTCAGGTTTTCCGTGCTTCCTCGTCGGCGATGCTGGGTTGGCAGCATCCTTCACCACTTGCAACCTTGCTGCGAGATCGTCTATGCGAGTCTGCCTAGAGTTGAGCGTTTGTGGAGGAAGTACGAACATCGGATTTTGTTCCACGGTTGGCGAACTTTGCGCAGATGAATTGAGATTTTGACGTAACCGATCAAGAGTTTGGACTAGGATTGTACAGTTCTTGCATGCCCGCTGACTTTCGCTCTCCTGGGGACCACGGGATAAAGCGCCAAAGTGGGAGGCGGTACTCATGTATACATGCTTAAGATGTGGGATCGACTCGCCGCATACCGGGATGGGCTTTCTACTCGTAGTTGACGGGCTGTTAGGAATGGGTGTACATCCGTGAGATTGACGCCAGCGCTGGATCTTCTCCTCCGCGGTCATTGAGCGCTTGAAATTTGAGAATAGTGATGGTCCATCAAAAGGTTCAAAGTCCACAGATCCACGCTGCTTGAACTCAGGGGGCATAGTAGAGGCTCTCGCCAGTGGCTTTAACATCAGTTCTGGTGTCTCGCTCGGGATCCCTGGTGCACGCAAAAGCGGCGACTCTTCGTCATCGTGGTTTCTCCGCGACGCTTTCCGCGTCAGCTTCGGCGTCATGATTGTATTGGGCTTTCCACT
Source organism: Neocucurbitaria cava (assembly GCA_027946455.1). Taxonomy (NCBI): domain Eukaryota; kingdom Fungi; phylum Ascomycota; class Dothideomycetes; order Pleosporales; family Cucurbitariaceae; genus Neocucurbitaria; species Neocucurbitaria cava. Next base: position 1,587,967 of record JAPEUY010000005.1, on the reverse strand, counting down.
TCGAATTATGTCGAGCATCGCATCGCCCTTGGGGGCTTTAGTAAGGTTCTCGTAGCTTTTAGCGGTAATAAGAATATCGTCCTCGATGCGAACACCGCCTACGGGTAGGTAGCGTTGAACGGTTTCGGCATTTATATACTTTGAATGAATTGGTGATGGGAGATAGAAGTGTTGGAGCGCATAAACGGAGAAGTAGATGCCCGGTTCGACTGTAACTACCATGCCCTCTTCAAGGTGGCTGCTGTGTGGATCAGTTGGACCAAAGCAAGTCTTGGGATCGTAGACTGGAAGGTGATAATTCTCAGGGTATAATGAGGGCGCCTGTCTGAGTTCAGTCTTGTCGCCATATCAAGCGCAATTGTGGATCAAACTCACCTGCTCATATACTGGCTTTCCTCTTCTTACACTCATCAACTCGGCTTGTCCTACATCATGGACTTCTAGTCCCACGTGATGACCGAGGCCATGGGGGAAGAAGGCTCTGCTTGTGCCCACCTTAAAAATCTCTTCTCTCGTTCCATTGTGCAGTATACCAAGCTGCAAAAGTCCATCAATAGCGATCTGATGTGCCAGAATATGAAGATCAAGATATCTCACACCGGGTGCCAATCCTTTGATGCAGGCCTCTTGCATGCGCTCCACAAGCTTATAGATGTTCTCGGCCTCTTTGCTTGGCCAGGAAGCAGAAAGTGGGAACGTGCGTGTGATATCACTGGCATAAAGCTTGTACTCACACCCAGCGTCCAGGCACATCAACTGGCGCTTCCCGAAATCCTCGTTGTTCGCATCGTAGTGCAGGGTCCCGGCATTGGGGCCAGATGCAGCGATCGGGTCATACGCCTGCTGTTTAGCTTGTTGGGAGATGCATACATCCATGAATAAGCCCTCAACCTGCGCTTCATTCTTGAAGTTAAGAATACTAGCGAGTACCTCTCTGTGAGCTTGTGAGCTGATATCGTTCGCCTTGCGAATAAGGTCAATCTCGTGATCGTCCTTGACCATCCGAGCGATATTCATCGCCGGCTGAAGAGTGACAGAATCAATGCGAGACCTTATATCGGGCAACCCTGGTGGTACTTGCAAATGGTGCAGGACGTAAAGGTTGGCATGTTTGTTGCCGTAACAGCTCGCCCAGTCATGAACAAAGCCTGGTAGCTGGTCGACGTAATGCACTGCGTCAATGTCATATTTGTCAATTGCTTCAGCTCGAGTGGAGCCACGGCCATTCCAAATGACTCGTTTCGGATCGATCCTGGGTATGAAAAGTGTGAGCGTGTCCTGTCGGATGTCGTATGCTAGATGACAACCAGGCTCGTCACATCTTCATCTGTCAGTACATGTATTCATGAGGAATCTATTGGGATAAACTTGACGCACCCGCTTAAATAATAGAAGTATCGTCGTTGCCGAAATGGCGCAGGCATATCACTGTCCTCGTTGTTCCTGGCTGGCTGACCCGCGAGGTAGATCAGACCTTCGTCATACCCTAGCTTTTCCTGCACTCTCCTCGCATGTTGCTTCGCTACGGCTTATCAGCACCATTCTTGTTCTCCCCAGATACCCTATTACTCACCAGGATACTTCTCAAGCGGACTGTCGGCCTCCAAATGCAGCCAATACTCCTTCGCTTCCCACTTCAAGCGCTCAGCGAGGCTTGTCGCGTCGAGGACTTCCATGTTGATCACTCTCTCTACCCCTTGAGGAAACCTGCGATTGCGAAAGAAACAGCGCAAGGAGAAAGTGCGCCGAATTGAACTGTTAAAGCGTCAACAGGCCTCACCGGTGAGCTGCGCTGCCGGCCCTAACGAATCCGTGCTCCCACGCCATTCGCCAAGCCTAGCCCTTCCGGTCAAGAAGCCACGACCGACGCTTCACGATAGCAAGACTGCTTTCGGCCCCTAAATCTCAACTCTAGCCTTTGCTGACGGGAGGTACTTTACACCGGGCGACGCAGGGCTAAGTTAGAAGAGGGTTGAAATTTACTCAAGCATTGATTCTTCACCTCACTTCCACAACTCAACCCCGCGCTCGTCCCCCTGGACACGCACACAGTGTGACCACGTGCATATGCGGTATCTATTGATCGCTACTGTGGATGCCCACATCTCATCGGGCGCGCATAATAGGCAATTGAGAGCGATATATATATACTGTGTTCCGGGGCGCCTCAGGCAAAAGAGAAGAAACATGGAAGTGGCTGTCTACAAGCATGCTGATTGGCCAACTGGATTGACCGGTCAACATGCATCGGTAGCCAGCAGTGCCTCGCTTACCGAGACACAGAAGTGGTTTCGGGTACTGTGGAGATTGAGGAATTCGCTCGTTGTCATGTATCCTCCAACGTATTACCTTTGCTCGACACGCATGCCTTCCGCAACCTAGGGTGGTCTCAAAAGATTTTTGGGAAGTATTGAGCGATGTTTCGTAACAGCCAGTCGGAGACATGTAGTCAAATTGTGCACCATCATTGGCGTTGATGGCGACGAGGAGAGCAGAGAAGAGGGGAGAGGAGAGGAGAAGAGCTTGTAGGCTCCGGAGAAGAACGACGAGAGGCGGTAGCTACAGAAGAATTGTGCTTGCCGCGGTGTGTTATGGTGTTGTGGTTGTGGAGGAAAAGTATGGGAGCGGGCGGCGACAAAGTTGTATATATGCGCGCCATGACTCGTCAAGTTACCACTATCTAACTATACTAGTTCCCAAGTTATTCATCATCATCGAGCATATCTTCATCATCATCATCATCCATAGAGTTGTCGTCATCATCCTCATCCTCATCCTCATCCGCGTCATCGTTCATCCCGATGGGCGTCGGCCATTCCACCGTAACCTGCTCTTGTAGCTCCTTCAAGAACTTCTCCATCTCTCTCCCGGTATACTCCTTCTGCTTGTGCGGCGAGACTATGCTCTGCGAGTCTGCAGGTGGCGCGAAGTGGACGTACATGTGATCCTGCTGGAGCATGCCGACCTTCAGGTGCTTGAGCTTTAGCTGGGGTAACCCAGATAGAGTTTTGAAGAAGGTCGCCCATAAGTTTGGTTTGTCATCGTGTGTGGATGGGGTGCTGGGATAGAGGCTCATTCTCCAAAGGCTCAATCCCTCCAGGGTGAGAGCGAATTTGATGACAGCGGTCAAGAGACTGATGGGGGTGATGTTTATCTGGCCCAACTCCAGTACCCTCAAGGATGACAGTGTGATCGGAGGAGGCTTAAGGAAGGGCAATGGAGATGGTTGTGGCCTATGAGAGAGGATTGGTTCACCTAGCCATTTCAGGAATGCCTCGTTGTTGGCCTTCAAGTGCTTCAGAAAATTAAGGCGGAGATGCGTCAAGTTTGGTGTAGAGCCTAGAAAGCGGCCAAGCGAGCGGCCAGCGTGCGGGTCGGCAGAGGTTCCGCTGCCTTCAGTGTGGAAATATCGAAGATCAAGATTGACGTTAAGTAGCAAAGTCTTGACATTTTGTAGCACCGGGTCGGCCGTCGGACGAAGAAACTCTGGTAGGCAGAAGGTAGAATCAGGTAGATGATGCTTACGAAGCAGCATTTCGAAGTGAGATGGAGTGCGATTGGCCTTCCCGAGGGCATACAGAACTGTTAAGAATATCCGAGCCGCGAAACCGGTTCTAGAATCATGGGAGTGATTTCCGCCTTCAGAGAATTGAAGTTGAATGCCCGTCTCTCGATGGACGGTGGTAGCGCCCCAAGAGTTCCAGCTTGCGTGGTCGCCATCGCGGTCCCTGGATGTCGCACTGAAATCGCGGATACCGATTGTGTCGAGGTTTACCAGACCCTGAAACGCTTCAGTGAGCATTTCGCGGTCGATACCTGTGCTCAGAAGGACTTTTTGATCTTCATATCCTTGTATGTAGCGCGTCGCTGCTTCGCTGTCGCGGAATCGCAACGGAATCTCATCATAAGCGTTGGTTGCAATGATGACATGGGATAGCTTTTTTGAGAAGCTGACGTGCTTGGAGATGTCAATCAGAGCCTGCAGACTCGAGTGGGTGAGCATAAACTGCTTTTTCGTGAAGAATTCCTGCGAGAACCATTCGTAGAGTGACCTTTCGATTTGCTTGCAGGTGAGACGCAGCGAGGTAAGATCCGAGGTGGGCAGGTACGATGATATAGCCACCAGGAGCTCGAGCGGAGTTGTGAGTAATGAAGCCATGTTCTTTCGATAGTTGTCTCTCCTCGCAAAGTTGACGTCTCGGCTGAGGGTGGTGAGTTTAGTAGCGAGGGACGGCTAGAGGTCTTATCATGTGGTAGCGTGGTGATCTCGCGGTAGGCAGAAGGGCCGCGCTTTCCCCTTTGCGCGCTGCAGCCTTGAGGATCGCCCTGTGCGGAAACACCGACCCAGACTGGCGGCCTGACTTGACCTCAGCTGTGCCGTTCAAATAGCCATCGTCTGCTTCAATCGCATCGCAGATTCTCATCTGACTGCAACAATGGCTCGCAAAGCTGCGCAGAAGGCCACGCTGGCCGCACCACTCGATGGTTGTTCCGTCGCTACCTCTGGCCGGTTCCCTGGGACGACCCAAGCCGCCCTACAGGGTCGCATAACATCACTAGGAGCCGCGATCGCATCAAGCGTGACATCAGACACCACTTTCCTAGTTGCTACGGAGAAAGACTTCGAAAGTAATTCCACGAAGGTGAAGGCGGCCGCTACTCACAACATCCCAGTCGTGACCCTTGACTGGCTCGAGGAGTGCGAATCATCAAGTAAGTCTGCACTGATTCAAGATTCATTGCGGATCTTTTTTACCTTCCCGATGCAATCCAGGGACACGAAGTTGATTTTTTTGTCAGACACGAAAGCAGACGAGACCCAGTACTTGCTCTCGTCTTCTGCAACTTCAAGCACAGCTCCTGCTCAAAAACAGGCCAATGGATCGAAGAAGCGCGCTGCGTCGCCTGACGCTTCTCCGGCACCAACGCAGGATGCGTCTCAGGCGAAGAAGCCAAAGATCGCCGAAAATGCAAAAGTAGGCGATGGTCAGAACGCCAAATCCAAGAAAATCGCGATATCCATCGACGAGTATTGCCCACTTGGCAGCTACCAGGTCTACATAGACAGCGACGGCACCATCTGGGACGCTTCATTGAACCAGACGAATGCATCAGCGAACAACAACAAGTTCTACAAAGTACAGGTTTGTCTTCCACGCTCAATCGTGAAATCCCCCAGCACTAATAATCACAGCTACTCACTAATACGTCTGGATCTGATTTCAAGACGTGGACCCGATGGGGCAGAGTTGGCGAGCGAGGTCAATCAGCTATGCTTGGAAGTGGATCGCTCACAGACGCAATGAGGAATTACGAGAAGAAGTTCAAGGACAAGTCCGGTCTCAAATGGGCTGATCGTGGCGAGGACCCTAAAGCTGGCAAGTATGCTTACGTCGAGCGATCGTACAACCCAGATTCCGACGAGGAAGATGGTGATGGTGGAGAAGCTGCAGACGCCGAAGCAACCGATGAAGTCAAACCACCTGCTGAGTGCACTCTCGATCGCCCTACCCAAGATCTCATGGAGCTCATTTTCAATCAAAGTTACTTTGACGCTACTATGACAGCGCTCAACTACGACGCCAACAAGCTTCCTCTCGGGAAACTCAGCAAAGCAACTATTGCCCGTGGGTTTCAGGCACTAAAGGACTTGTCCACGAAGCTCGATGATATGGATGCGGACTCGAGGGCTGAAATGGAACGTCTTTCGAATCTTTACTATTCTGTCATACCACACGCTTTTGGTCGTAACCGACCGCCAGTCATTCGAGACAACGACGCCCTTAAGAAGGAAATTGAGCTACTCGAAAGCTTGTCTGACATGAAAGAGGCTGCGGCGATGCTCAAGAATAATCTCAAGGACGACAGCAGCATTCATCGTCTCGATAAACAGTTCCAAGGTCTTGGCATGAACGAAATGACAGCTCTTGAACATAGCAGCCAGGAATTCACCGAGATCGACACCTACCTAAACAGCTCGAAGGGCACAACACATTACATGAACTATACGGTCGAAGACATCTTCCGCATTGAACGACAAGGTGAATTCGACCGCTTCGAGCAGAGCCCATATGCAAAGATTGCCAGTAACCGTCGTTTGCTCTGGCACGGCTCTCGAGTGACCAACTACGGTGGCATCCTAGGCCAAGGCCTTCGTATCGCACCGCCCGAAGCTCCGGTCTCTGGATATATGTTTGGCAAGGGTATATACCTTGCTGATATGTCTTCCAAGTCTGCCAATTACTGCTGCGCGTACAACTCAGGAGGTACCGCCCTACTTTTGCTTTGCGAAGCTGAATTGGGCAATCCTATGCATGAGCTCACGAATTCCTCGTACACCGCCGGTGAAGACGCGAAAGCGAAGGGCATGTACAGTACATGGGGCATGGGCCAGACAGGTCCAAGCAAGTGGAAAGACGCAAGTTGTGTGCATCCAGCGCTGAAAGGGTGCGTGATGGTAAGTACAGCCGTATTCTCTTCTTGACAGTCCGGACAGCTAATACTTGATTCCAGCCGGACGTCTCAACTCCACCTGGACCGACCAACGTGCCTGGCGCATACCTCATGTACAACGAGTACATCACCTACGATATTGCTCAGGTCCGTCTTCGATACCTTCTTCGTGTTCGTATGTAGGGCAGTGATTCTCGTCTGTCTCACCATTGCATATGGGCATACACGGGTACATCGGTACGCAAAAGCATGTCACCATATTTCCCTGGCGGTCATCGTAGACAACCGGCACTTGCGTATGCTCTGTGCCGGATCCATAAGGTGTTTTCAGGTCACAGGTTGTTTCACTGAGGATGAGGAAACAAAAGACGGAAGTGTTACCCTTCCCCTTTTTCACTCTCTCAGCGATTTCTGTTCGCTTGCATTCCATAGAGAAATCAATGGCGCACAGTTTGACTGCTTAAATACCTGAGCTCCCCGCAGACGACGCTGCGCCATGCTTTCGCTTAAACATCACGGATGGAAATTTCTTACACTCCTACCCCATTCACGAGAAAGGCAAAAAACAGTACCGGAGAAATATAGCTATATTCATCCTTCATGACATGTACATCGAGCGCTCACTACCTGAACAATGAACAATAGGCACAAACAAACGGGTTATCATCGAACTCATATCAACAAATAACAGAGTAAAAAACAGCTTAGTCGCGTCCAGTGAGCCTCCTCTCATAATCATCTGTAAGCCTAGACGCATCGACAACCTCGACACCCTTACCCAGCCCAACCATGTCGGCGCTCTCCCACCACCTCGACACACCATGCTCAGTTGACTTGCCCTTGTGCGCTGGCCCTTCATCGTCCGTGTCGACGAGCCCACCCAGCCCAGTGCCATCGCTGCCAACCACAACGATGGTCTGGCCCACCCATCTCTTGATGTCTTCGATATTCGAGCCGTTGGCACCACTGAGCGCGTCAACGACGTACACGAGATCTGGACCAATATGTCGCAGCATGTGGATGTAGCCCGAAGGTGTGCTGAAGGGCATGACCATGGAGGGCTCTTCGACAAGGCGGAGTGCTTGCGCGTGGAGTGTGTTCCAGAGGATGTTGTCGGAGCTGCGGGCGGAGAGGGCGGGCGTGTAGACGGTGTGTGTGTCTTCAGGCTGGGGGTCGATGGACTGGAGTTCCTCGCCTGGCGTGCGTGCAGGTGTCGAGATGGCGGAGTAGGAGTCGCCTAGGGAGGAAGTGCCCGCGCGGGACTGTGGGCGCGAGCGTAGGGAAGGCGAGTAGATAAGAACGAAGAGCTTGATCTTGTTAAAGTCGGTGTCGGGGAGGTATGACAGGATTGTCTAGAATTTGTTAGACTTTAAGTCTTTTTGAATTATTCGAGCGACTTACAGCATTCTCTGAGCGATAGCTGCCGTCATCATCGGCTCTGTCCATCAAGCTCTCTGCGGATACGACAAGCACGACTGTCTTCCTCTTGCCCGTTGATGGCCCGCTCCTCACACTCGCCGCGAAGCTTTTGGTCTGCGTGTCTACAGCAGCCGCGCTCTCGCTGGACTGCGCTTCCACATTGCGCCGTATCGCAGCCTCCTCGGACCACCTACTGTGGTCGCCAAAGTCGTCTTTGTCTTCCTCGCGAATCGACGCGAGAGCTGCTCCTGCTGCAGCTCCTGCGGCCGCCAACCCTGCTACCGTCTTCTTGCTCACGGTATCGAAGACTTGCTGTGGGCTAGGTGTGCGGCGAATAATCCCCTGCGCGCGCCCTAAGAGGGTAGTGTCATCGTCGCGAACCACCCCCTGGGACAGCCCTGTGTTGTTGCGCGAAGCTGGGCCTACAGGCGCCTTGCCGTACGACTTTTCGCGGCCGCTGTCCTCGCCATAGGAAAGATCTTCATCGGAGCTGTAGTCCTCCGAGCTCTCCCGCGCACTCCAAACCCAGGCTGCTAATCCAGCTGTCGCCACTGTAACCGTCAAGATGAGCGGCACATAGAAGCCGAAGGTGCTGCGGCGGCTGGTCGAGGACTGGCGGCGGTCATAGCGGTCGTAATTGAAGGAGGACATGGCCCTATATCATTGTATGGCGTTGTCGTCGTGAGGCGGGTGGATATGGTGGTATCTTTGTTTCGTGCAGCTGAGTGTTGTTGTTCTTGAGGAGGTTGGGGAGCTGTCGTGTCTGACATGTGCACGCCGACCGAGGCGTCCACGCGCGAGTCATTTCCCCCCAAAACTTCAGCGGGGTGACTCTTCGCAATACGCTGGACATTCACGAACCTGCAACAGAAGCACGCAAGCTACGACAAGTCCTCTCGAAGATCCTCTCACTCCGTTGGAGCAACAATTAGTCAGTCTGCGCGTCAAGAGAGCCTCGGCCTCTATCATCTCACCCACATCGCGCACAATCCTACGTCAACCCTCCCAAGATGCCTCATGCAACGAACCTCCCCGAGCCAGGCTTCCAAGCTCTCATATTGTGTGGACCTGGAGCCTCGTTCAGCACATTCACATCGACGCCAAAGGAGGTACCAAAGGCTCTGCTCCCTATAGCAAACCGGCCTATGGTGTGGTATCCGCTGGAATGGTGTTACCGCATGGGAGTCACAGGTAATAACTTGATGTGTTGACTAGGATAGATATAGTCAGCTAATTATAAGCAGACATTATAGTCGTGACCCCGCCTGAGTCTCGGGAAGCGATCGAGGCCGCCATGTCCCAAAACCCACACCTCACAACCCTCCCCTCACCAAAGCCAGACATTCTCGCGCCGAAAGACCTCACACATGAAACGGGAACCGGCGACCTCTTCAGACTGCCTGAAGTACAAAACGCAATCAAGGGCGACTTCATCGTGCTACCTTGCGATCTAGTTTGCGAACTTGATGGTACGGCACTGGCAGATGCTTGGATGGTCGAGCAGGGAGGGTTTGCAGGAGCTAGTGGCGGACTGCACGAGAATGGAATCAAGAAATCTTTTGGCGCTGGCGGAGAAAAACTCGGAAGGAGAGGCGGTTTGGGCGTGTGGTATCAAACCAAAGGCGAGGGCAGTAAGAAGGGCGAAGAGACGGATTTCATTGCAACCACACCTCTACCCACATCCACTGTGCCTGCGCCTGCCGGTTCACTGCGACGACATATCTCAAATCTCGTATACTCTGTTCCCACAGACACGCTCAATGACATCACAGAGGAGAACAAGACTTTCCCACTACGGCATTCCCTCATTCGAAAGCATGCGCGCATAAAGATGCTCACGACCCACCGTGATTCACACATCTACTTATTCCCGTACTGGGTAATTGAAATGATTAAGGAGAATGAAAAATTCGAGAGTATAAGTGAGGAAGTGTTGGGCTGGTGGGCAAAGGCTGGATGGCAGGAAGGGCTCGGAGACAAGCTGGGTCTGCGGCAAATACTGCAGGGCGAGGATGAAGCATCGGATCACGAATCTCAGGTTGTCGAAGAAGACATTGACGTCTCAGCGTTCAGCACAACCTTTTCCAGCGGCATGAAAGACGATGGCACCAACACACCCACGACGCTTGCCTCAAGAGTCACGCGGTCCTCCAGCATACCCGAAGATGCAAAGTCACTCACCCCAAATCCCAAACTCACCGTACCACCCATACTAGCATACATCCAGCCCTCTAGCGCGACTGAACCGCTTATTCGCCGGGTCGACGACTCGCACCTCCTTCTGACCGTCTCGCTCCGTCTAGCGAAACTCCCTTCCATCGAAGAATCCAGCAAAGATGCTGCCTCCCCCTTTGCTCATCAATCTAAAATCGCACACAAGCAGTCCATTCCAAGAAAGTGCCGCGTAGAAGCCGAGAACTCACTATTAGCAGAAAACGTCATCGTCGAAGAGAAGACCAACATCAAAGAAAGTGTTATCGGACCAAACTGCACCATCAGCGAGGGTGCAAGGCTATTACGGTGCTTGTTGATGGATGGCGTGGAGATTGGGCCGAACGCGCAGCTCACGGACTGTATACTAGGCAGAAGATGTAAAATCGAGGGCGGAGGAGCGAAAGACAGTGATAAGACGGTTTTGAAGGACTGTGAGGTGCAGCATGGCCAGGTCGTGGAGTGGGGTAGTAAGTTCTTTCTTCCCGTGCAATTCTATGGTGAGTGAACTAGTAGCTGACAAGACTGCAGCTGAGGCGAAGAACGAAAAGTTCATGCGCTTCGACGTTGGCGAAGATGCGGTTGATGATGCGGGCTTTGGAGACGACGATGTTGGTGCTGGGGAGGACGAGGAGGGCATTTCGTTATAGTCGCGGAGGTCTGGGAATGAGAGGATATAAAATGATACCCTTGTTAGCCTTGGGTACGAAATACTTCAAGGGCTAGGATGTTCCGATATTATCTATGCTATGAACGGTATCCGTGCTAAACGATGAAGAATTGCTTCCTGAGATGCGCTTGAGCTGGGCAGGTTTTAAAGACACTTGACTGTACCATGCTACACATAACACCGTTGATAACCACGAGTAGATTTGAATGTCTCATGATCAGCTCTAGTTATCCCGAATGGATGCTGTAGTGCCATGTTTATCATATAGATATGCACGTACCACTCATTACACAATTGGTGCATTACATATTGATGCGAGCAAAAGTATCACGTGATGGAAAGATTAGTCAGTACGCGCTAAGCTCAACTGCCGGAGCTAAGCCTCTTCGGTGGAACATTGAAACTGTATCCCGGAGACGACTTCGAAGTCAGAAGTCAGACTTCATTCAAAAAAGTCGACACTCGAGAGTCGTCGACACCCGCGCTTTTCCCTTTTCGTCGTGGAAATCACAACGCGTCAAATCCTAGAACGACACAACATTTTGATGAAAAGAGATGGAATAATGCACGAATACTGTCATAGATGGACTTTCCGAGGTCGAGAGTGCGATGGGCATCAGGAAGACTTTGGTCCCTCGAGGGGTCTTGATGGTTTTCCACACGCACCCTCGGCTGAAAACTTTCTAGGCTCCCTGCGATAAGCTCCGCCTCAGCCACCGTCCAAATAGTTATCAATAACGGTATCAGAGAGGTAAAGACGGCCTAAACACTGATGCGATGCGCGATGCACTTTCATCCCAAAACCCCTCGTAGCAATGGACTCCACCACGCCACCACGCCACCACAGCATCGCAGTTGTTGTTCCTCGCCAAGTGCAGCCCCTCGGCGAAGCCTCCTGTCTCCGCAAGGAAATGCGCAAGAGAAGCATGCCATCAAGCATGCGCTCTCTGAGGAGCGGCTCGTCACATGGTCTAAACAATGCGAATCCCTTCTGGGTATTCGATAACGGTCACCATAAGGATTACAGTAGGATCATCTCAGGATGGGTGAGAAGAAGATGAGGGCTTCAGGATCGGCAACGCCTCCTTCCCGTCGCTGCCAACGCACGTTCCACCGCCTTGTACCTGTCGCCCCCTGCCGTAACTTACGCGACGGGTTCGACCGGTCTTGAACCACAGGCGCCCGGTCGTGAAATACAGGTGCCCGGTCGTGAACCACAGGCGGGCGGTTCGCGACCGTGCGGAGTGCCCAAGCTGACAACTGCGTGATGCGAGTATAAGTACTTGTTTTCTGCGGTTCTTTACCATCGCATCTTCACTCTTATATCCGACTCCAATCATCTACATCTCAATTGATCTTGCTCTTGGTTCAACAAATCCTCTTTACAAACAACAATGACTTCCACCATGTCTTCCATCCCTCTTGTCGCACATGCAGTACCTAACGCACCTTGAGAATACTGCAACTACTGCGAAAAGGTCGGCCATGACTTTCGTGGCTGCAACAAGCTGGATAAGCAGATGTGCTTTCGCTGCGAGCGACGCGATCATTTTCGTGGTGAATGCGCTGAGAAGATCTGTTATGGTAACCCACGCTTCGACAAGTTACCTACGACGCTGGAAGAAGCTGTTGTACAACGTGATGCTTGGGTCACTCGTTATGTCATCATGTTCGACATGATCAAAGGGCGAGTGCCTGAGGAAGCTGCAGGCCCGTTACGCGCCGGCGCGCCGCATCTTCCTTTTGATGAGCGGCCAGAAACTCTGGATGAAGCTATCCGCTCACGAGAGGTTTCGAAGGCCCATTGCATGGCCATGTTCAACACGATTCAATCGCATGGCTTTAAAGCAGGTACGCCAAATGCTAACACTGTTGCGCATCTAGGACAAGCTGACGAGGCATTGTAGAACTCGACCCTCGCATTCGATGGGACATCGACCCTGCTTCTCACGCCATCGATACCTACGCCCAATCTATCGAGGAAGGGATCACGAACATGAATCTCCGCCAACTCTCTGTGTCCATGAGCCGTATCCACGACCACATCGAGGCCCTTGGCTGGATGCAGGGCAAGAGTCTATACTGGAGGTACACATTGGCCTTGCTGTTGATGCACCAGACATCCTACTGGGTGATCCAACTTTCTATCTATCCAGATGAGAACCGGGAGGAGATTGCAGCGTTGAAAGAGGTCAACCTTGCTCTAGACAAGCAACTTGAAGGGATACTTCGAGAAGGGCAGAAGTATCTGCCATTGAATCAGGCTAGGATAACTTTGAATGCGTCTCAGGCTGAGGAGTTTTATCCTCGTTGCTGGGAGTTTCTGGAGGCGCAGCAATTCAGTTGGGAGTTGTAGGATGAGTCTGCTTATTACTCCACAGTATTGGCACGATATCCCTCCTCGCATTGACCCAATCCTACGGTTTCATCGAACTTGTTGTCTATCTGTTCCGCAAGTCATTTTTCTTAGTACCATACATGATCTCTATATATCTTTCCTGTTATACTTGATGTACTATCAGAAAGAGGAGAGTCTCCGTTCTCATATTATTAATCACACGTTGTAGTACTCCCCAAACCTCATCTCAATGCGCTAGTACCCTGTCATGATAACTTGTCGAAATAAAGGATGATTGCTTCAGACTACATGTAGGAAGATTATCGTCATGTAGCATGAACATTTGCGCCCAATCAACGCACTTGAGGACGCGGTTTCCTTTTGCATCCTCGGCGCCTTCCCGTTGCAGTTGACCCATGATCTACTAGCCTCACTGCTTGCTTCGTGCAGACTCACGCAAACAATTTTCGAAGATGAACAAAGTCAATCAACAATTTCCTCCACTCACCGCTCTCGATGCATCCATCCTGACACGCCCTAATCGGGGCGGAGGAATACGCGAGCTCAGCCCCAGCCTTGCCGCGCGATAGCCTGGTCACTTCATATCCTAACAACTCCATGCACAACTCTCGTAGCAAGAGCTGCTCTATATCAGATACTTGGGCAAGATTTCGCGAGATTCTATCGGTCGCCTTCCAGGATGCGTCTACTGAACACATCGTCGCTGCTCCTAGAAGAGTTCATGATCCGCACGCCGCCTTACGCTATTCTGTCGCACACCTGGTAGGTGTCCTATGTTCCTTTACAAGCGTAGTTATTGAGTGCATATAGGGGCCGTGAAGAAATCCTGTTCAAAGATGTCGAGAATGGTACGGCACATTTGAAGAAGGGTTATGAGAAAGTCAAGGCATGTTGCGAGCTTGCTGCATCAGAAGGCTACAAGTATGTGTGGATTGATACATGCTGCATTGGTATGTCATTTACATCCATATTATCCCTGACAAATCCACTGATTTTTCGACCGCTCGTTTTCAGACAAATCTTCCTCTGCTGAGCTTTCAGAGGCCCTCAATTCTATGTTCACATGGTATCGAAGATCTGCAGTATGCTACGTCTATCTGGACACTGATATCTCGGGCGAAACCCTAACAACCCAAGATCTACGTCGAGGGCGCTGGGTTTACCGCGGGTGGACCTTGCAAGAGCTCATTGCACCAACCCGCCTCGTCATATACACTAAGCATTGGGTGTTCTGCGGATCCCGGGGCGACTTAGCAGGAGAACTACACGAAGTCACGAACATAGATATCGACGTCTTGGAACGGAAAAGGAGACCTCTAGATCTTTCGGAATTTACGATCGCTACGCGCATGTCGTGGGCATCTGAAAGAAAGACAACGCGCCCTGAAGATATTGCTTACTGCCTTCTCGGTATCTTCGATGTCAACCTTCCCCTTCTTTACGGCGAAGGAGCCAAGAAAGCTTTCATGAGGCTCCAAGAGGAGATCATTAGGACATCCATGGACCTTTCCTTCTTAGCATGGGATGCACCCATGCATCGTGCTGCTTTCACCCACACTATCGGCGGATTAGCGAGAAGCCCAGCGGACTTCCGTGGAGATCTACAAGTGGTGCATGCCTACGGGGACATTGAACCTTTTCATATGACCAATAAGGGTCTTCAAGTGAATCTTCCGCTTATACCGGTCGATAACGAACCTTGGGCCTACCTAGTCCTCCCAAATTGTGGAATTGAAGGAAACCCTTGTGAAGTGCTCAGTGTCCGCGTACGGCTGGTTCCTGCTAATACGTACTACCGTACTATAGATATTGGTCCCGAAACCCAACTGCGCATGGTACATAAAGATGTGGTACGGCAACTTCAGAATAAACTATGCTATATTGCTATTTGAGATTAGGGTTAAAAAGATCCCTCGCAGAGCGTATCATCAATGGATTTGTGCAAGTTAAACAACCTCGTGCCGAAGACCCGTGATTCGATCTCCATAGCGAAAGGCCAAGATTTCCATGATCGCTATCACATGAACGATAATTGTAAACTAATAGAAATTGGATCATACGGAAGGGTGGTGGTATGGTTGATATCGATCAAAGAAGTGCACCCACTGAGGAGAGATTTATTGCGAACACACACAAAATCCCTTTTCATATACACAAAGCTTCCTTTTCCCCTCCTTCTCTGCAACAAATCGGTATCTACATCTTATTAAACACATTCGTCCCGGTAAAATACTCCTCGGCGCCCTCCCGAACCCTCCTCTCCGTCTCCACCCTCTCACTACTCTCATACCTCTCCTCAACCATCTCATCCCTCAGACTCTCCAACAACATACTACTCTCCGCCTCGGCCCCAGCCATCAAATCGAAGCTCTCCCCACTCTCGCTCTCCGTCCCCGCCTTCTCAAACACATCGACGCCACCGTCCCACCACCGCGCCTGCTCGCCAATCCAGTCTACTCCCCCAGTCCGTCGTTCGCGCCTTACGACTTCTTTTTCTTCGAGCGGGAAGATGGGGAGTTCGGTTTTGGAGGGGAGAATAGTGCGGCGGTGCCAGGCGCCGAGGAACATGCCTTCTGGATCGACTTCGTTGCGCACGCGGTTGTAGTCGTCGAGGTCGGAGCCGTAGACTGAGGAGAGATAGGCGTGGTCGACGTTCTGAAAGTTCTTGGCCCAGTGGGGACGGCCGTTGTAGTCTTTCATCAGGTGCTCGAAGGCTTGGTAGTAGCGTTCGCGACAGGGCGGATCCTGGCCATACGGGCGGTAGAGAGTGGCGTTGAGATAGAGAGCGGGTGTGTCGGGGTACGAGGTGTCGAGATATGGTCGTGGTTCTCTGTTTACTGTGTTTGCGACGCGGACTTCGATGGGTGAGTGTACGTAGAGGCCTTTTGTGCTGAAGGGGATGCCGGAGCTGTGTTCGTCGCCGTTGATCCAGTCGGTCAAGCGGGTTAGGGCTTCGGGACCTTTGTCGAGGGGTATGCTCCACTCGTTTACGAATTGAGAGTAGAGGCAGTTCATGAGGAGCTCTGTGCGCTGCTCACCAACTGCTGAGATTGCCGCGCCGTCTTTGAAGCCGTATTGCATGCCAAAGACGAACCACTCCACCCATGGCAGGAATCGCGGGACGTATTGGGAGATCCAGAGGAGGATGTGATAGGTGTGGTAGCCGACGCTGCCGCCGTACCAGTTGTATGCCGGCTTCGCGTGCTCCTTAGTAGTTTTGTCTGCTCTCCACACGATCGCCCGACGCATATAAGGTAGCCACCAGACTCGCACAAACTCATTAGAAGTCCAAAGGCCATTGTTCCAGTCCGCAAGTACATCCTCGATCGGCCGTATGGTCTGTATCCATTCGATGTCACTCGCCTCTATCATCTTGAACTCAATCTCCGCAATGATGCCCAATGCGCCCAACGACACCAGCGCTGCACGGAAGAGATCTGGTGACTGTGTCGCTGAACATCTTACTGCCTGACCATTTGCAAGCACGATACGCAGGCTCTGTACACAATCAGATAACAGTCCATGGTTCATCGAACTGCCATGCGTCGCCGTGCCGATAGCCCCAGCCAGCGATTGATCATCAATAGACCCCAAATTCGGCATAGTAAGACCATGTTCCTTTGCCTGCAAATTCAAGCTATGCATCCGTATCCCCGCCTGGACCGTCATAGTCTTGCGCTCCTTGTCCACCTTCAGCACCTCCTTGTAGTCGTCCAAGTTCACCATCCAGCCCGACGTGCAGGTCAAGTCCGAAGGCGAGTGTCCGCATCCTACAGTAACAACACGGCGGCGCATTCGTCGCGCGAGGGTGATGACTTTCTGTATCTCTTGGAGGCTCTGCGGCCGGATATACAGCTCCGGGCGGGAGTGGAAGGTGCGCGCCCATGTGTGGTGAATGTGCGACTGTGATGCGCGGAAGGGGACCTCGGGGTCGGTGCGGTCGAGCTCTATGCTGAAGCGCGGCGGCATGGTGAGCGTGGATATGGATGGTTGCGCCATGTTTGCAACTTCGTTGTATAAAGACCGAGGTGTATGTACAGGCAGCGAGCGGTGTGAATGGCAAGGTGGGGCGATGTCGAGGGAACTATACACTCGAACGTGTCTAGCACGTCACTCTCATTCTAGGACTTCAGAGCATGCAGAAAGCAGAACCAGGCCTCTCACAAGAGATCTGGGGGAAAGATGGAAGAGAGAAGCGCCACCGAGGTGCAAGGCTGCTGTCACACGTGGGGAAGGGGAGGTGCAGGTGCTGGCGAGGTAGCTAGACAAAAAAGGCTAGAACAGCCGATGGCTTGGCGATCTCCCGCTGCCTTTTGCGAGTGAACAAACGTCCAGATGAATATCACGTGGAGATATCTAGCTGAACCTTCCTATTTAGGAAGGTAAAGTACTGGAGGTGTGGATTGCAGCAGATTTTAGGTGAAGAAATTCGAGGTGCTCATGTTTTGCCAAGCCTGCGCTAGGATCTTGTGGCGTTCACCTACCAGGAGTGCCTGGCTAGACGTCGATCATAACCTTGCACCTTGAACCTCGTAACCTCGTCTCGTCCTTGATATGTCATACGAAATGCCCTATGCTCTTGAACCGCACTCTCGTGCGCCATTGGAGGTGGTCATGGTGAATGGATACGGCTGACATGGCATACGTCCTCTGTGATCCTTCGCAGCCTTCGCGGCTCGAATGAATCTATAAGTACATGGTATCGGAGGGCTGCACTGTATGAGTGGTAGGACGCATATGTATTCAAATCTTTTCTTCTATCTGTCATCTCTGGTTTTTAAATTCATCCGCTATCTCCATGGTTCTGGCATCCTCCAACCTCAGTATAGCGGCAACTGCGTAGTAAGTAATCACGGCCCATATATCCTTTGAGAGCATCCCAAAACGGCATCAATCAGAGCTTTGAGCACTGAGCTTATGTACCTCCTGTGTACATCAGGTCCATGAATGAAAACCTAGTAAAAATACCAAAAACTAAAGAAAAACGCCTGGAAGCCCCAAGGATTCGGGTCATGTCCTTCGTCGTTCCGGTAAGTGCTATAATCACCTTACATGCCCGGTGTGTCTGTCATCAACTCTCATATACTAATCCGTGTCAGCAGTGTTTTTCTCTAGTTACGCAAAGCGTTGTTGACCTTACCATCATATCAGACACCAATTCTTACACTGTCTTAACACCCCAGCCCATCTCCCGCCCGACCTCCAGCAGCCGCGAGTCCACCACTCCAGCCGCCGCATCCTTCTGTGCACACTCCTCGAACGCCTTCGCAATACCCAAATGTGTAGCTTCATCGTTCTCTCCAAACTCAATACACCCCAGGAAATCCACCAGCTTGATGCTGCCAAGCTTGATCTTGTGCTGCAACCGCTTATTCACAAGGATGGTTGTCGCATGCGCGACATGTACGGCACCCAGATCTAGCGCCTCTCGCTCCTGCGAGGAAAGCTTCGTGAACGCAGTGACGACCTGCACTTTGCTGGACTTGATGGGCGAGCTGTCGCCGAGCTCGGTGAAGTAGTCGTCGAGGTTGTAGATGCCGATCTCCATGGCGCGGCAGCGTTGAGAGATTGTAGCGTCCTCGGTGGCTTTTACTTTGGTGGTCGGTGGGTTCATGAAGTGGAATGCAGCCTCTACGGCTTCTGCGAGCGCTTGGCTGGTGTCTTCTGGATAGGCGTGCTGGTTGGTGGGTGAAGCTGAGGGAGATACTTCGGTCATCTCAGGCGTCGTGTCGTCCATTTGGGTGGCTGATGTGCCATCGGGAGCGACAGTCTCGGAGTCTTTGTCAGCTTCAGGGGTGGCGATGACTGACTGCTCAATGGGAGCGTCTTCGCGCTCTTTATCAGCTTCTGGGGTGACGATGACTGGCTCCTCAATGGGAGCATCTTCGATCTCTGGCGACGTCATGTCGTCCACCTGGGTGACTGACGTGCCACCGGGAGTGACCGTATCAGCGTCTCTATCAACTTCAGGGGTGACTATCACTGGCTCCTCGGCGGGAGCATCTTCGAACTCGGGCATGGAGACCTTAGTTTTCTCAGGCGTCGTGTCGTCCACCCAGGTGGCTGATATGCCACCGAGAGCCACGAGATTGGAGTCTTTGTCAGCTTCTGGAGTGACGATGGCTGGCTGTTCAATAGAAACATCTTCGTTCACTTTGTCAGCTTCAGGAATGACGGTGATTGACTCCGCAACGGCGACATCTTTGCTCTTTAACGGCGACGTGGGGACTTCCTCTGGAGCGGTGGATGGTTTGTTAAAGACGGTGGTCGAAAATTCCATCTTCTCTGGGACGGCGACCGGGGTCATCTCATCGAATTTCGGCGCATCATCGCTAACCTTGAAGTCAAATCCAGACGCAAAGAGTCCTCCGCTCGAAGTTGGTGTCGGTAGTGTTGGGGATGGACGGCGGGCCTTGCGCTTCTGAGAAGCCTTAGAGACAGTGGCGAGCGACGCGACACCAAACATGCGCTGAGCAGCCTCAGCCTCAGCCAAAGCGCGCTCAGTAACCTGTGCCATCGCAAGAGCGTTACAAGCATCTTGGTATGCCTTGTACTCTTTGCACAGCTCGATCGTCTTCTCCTGATCAGGACCGGATAGGAATTTACCGTTCTTGTCTTGAAGAATGCAGCTGCTCTTGGCCACTTCTGCGATATCAATATTCTTTGACTGCGCCCACACCAGCAAGTCAATCAATCTCGTCCGGAGCAGCTGTTGGGCCTCTTCGAGGCTGGGTTTGCATGCGGCTAGCTGCTTGAGCTTATTGATGTCCTTCGACTGGGGGACTTTCGCTGCTGATAGTACTGTCGTAGAGAAGGCATCATCCAAGTATGCCTCTGCGGTGGCGCGATGACGGGCGGCCTTGGCCTTCTTCTGTGCGGCGCCGGACTTCTTGTTCGACTTCTTTGCGGCGAGGCTTGGGACTGTTGAAGGGGCAGCAGTATCGCCGATATCAACGTTCGGCTCAGATGCGAGCGGACCGGTGTTTGCCTTCTGGCCGGTAGGATCTTGAGACTTTGGAGCTTCATCAGACTTTGCAGTGGCCTGCGCGACGGAAGTTGGCGTGTCTTCATGGACAATCTTTGATCCACTAACATCATCAAGCTTTTGCTCAAGTACCGGCAACGTGGAGACTTTCGACGCCTTCTTGAGCTTCTTCTGCTCGGCATTCTTCTTCGTGATCTTCACTGCGCCGACAGTCGTCCACTCATTGTTGTTCTTCCCAAGAGGCTGGATGCGAGGAGGGTTTGGTTGTGGAGCCGTCGGTGCAGCTAGAGCCGGGAATTCTGTTGGAGTCAGTGTGGAATCTTGCGACTGTTAGAAGTGATATGGTTTACCAGTAGCAGTGACCACGAGGGAAACGGGCTCAGGGATGCGATCTGGAGCTGTAGGAGGTGTGATCAACGCGCTCGTCAATTTCTCAGCCGACTTGACCTTGGTGAGGCCAACGGTGTTGGCCCAGGCAGAGCGCTTTGGCGCCGGGGCTTCAATAAGCTCAACATGGTGTGGCATTGTAGCAGCAACCGACTTCACGGTGATGGGTTGGGAGACGTTGACACCAGCGCTTGGTGTTGAGTTCTTCAGTGGCGCAACATTCTTGTCTGTCCGTGCCGCCGGAGTTGCAGATATGGGGTCGAATGAGAGGCGCATGGTCTTGAAGCCAATGCCATTAGTGTCGATAGGCATGACCTTGATGGTGGATTCGCTAGCGGGCTTGCCGGTGTCCTTGATTTGAGCAGTAGTGTCTGCGCCAGGCTGCTTCTTAATCCATGTAGCGCCAGCTACTTAATGTCAGCATGGCCTGGTAGACTTGCATGATTGTGGGAAAACATACCTGCGGTCTTGGTCTCAACCTTTAAGTCGACACGCTGCTGTCTAGCCGCTGCCTTCTTAGCGGCCTGCGACTTGGGTTGGAACATAGACTTTGCCATGCTGATGGTGCTGAATGTAGTATGAAAGCGAATGGTAGATGGAGCGAAGGGTATCGAGGAAGGTAGCGTAAAGTGTCGGAGAGCGACAATGGGAAGCTACAGATGTAGTGTGCTTCGATAGTGTAGAGCGATTGTAAGTCTCAGAATCGGAAGGTAAGGATGATCGTGAGACTTTCAAGGTTGATCGATGTCGAGGTCAAACGGTGGAGCAAGGTTGAAGTGGAAGAGAGGAAGAGACAACAGTGATCAGGAATTGGGGAGTATATACAGGAAGGAGGCAGCTCGCAGGCCCCGTGAGGCCCCAGCGCTCGTCCCCGCCCCGTGCGTCGCATGACGATACTGGCAAGTGAAAGGGCAAAGTGGGCTTAATGCACCACGTCCCACCTTTGCAGTCACAAGTGCTCAGGCAGGCATAGTTTCCACCTATATATTGTTAAGAATTATGCCTTAATCCATCGAGAGATTGGTTGGCCTGGTAGAGGTTTGCGTCGAGAGGCTGCCCTTAAAACATCAGTTCCCTCCGGTTGGGTTGACTGGTCTCTCGGTCCTGTTCGAAGCAGCTGGCAGCGGCTTAGCATTTGCCTCTCAACAGGTTTTCTTTTTTGCCTGTTGTTGCACCTTTTGGCCGTGGAGCGCGTAGCTTCGAGTCGCCGTGTTTGCGGTCGCTTAATTTTAATTTCTGTGGATACTTTCTTTCGTTTTGGTGTTGAGGTTGGAGTGTTGGTGAAAGTAGGATGAGGTTGGAAGTGACTCTTGCGGTGAAATCTGATTGCTATCGTATCCCCGACGCCAAGGCAGAATCGCGAAAGGCTCCGTTAGAAAAACAGGGTAAGAACTCAGGAGATCAGATCTTGACTAGTCAGCAGTTGGGTTCTGTCAATAAGAAGCGTGATCTGTTGGGCAGACCTTGAGAACACGATATGGAGTGTTAACGGATCAAACTGCTTGTCTGACTGCTCGATGAGGGCGCACCGCGTGCCATTTTAGTGGTCAAAGCTAATCATTCAGATAGATGCTGATATACTGTCGTTCTTAATCACCAGATTGCTAGAGAGATCGGGCGCGACTTGCAATAAATACTGAGATGCATTAAGGGTTGAGAAAACCAATTGGTACTTATCAATCCGCTATCTAATAATTACAGCAAGCTTGTTCAAGTAATACAAAACCTCGATACTGGAGCGCATAGTTAACCGCAATCAAGTGTTGTATGGCTTGACATGATAGCTCGTAGCAATTCTCTCTTGCAGCCAATGAGGCGGGATCGTCAACATGTATTATCCATCAATGGATCCCATATTCCTACACTTATCTTCAGAAGTCCCACACCAAACAATCTTTTCTTTTATGGGCCAACAAATCACATCAATCAGATCAGCTTTCCCAGCTGTCGGCCAAGCTCGCCCATGATGCCTGCTGTTGCCATCTCAGAAGCACGCTGTTCCGCCTCGCTCAGACCTTTGAACGCTCTATAGATCTCAACGACTGAGACCTCCTCTTTAATGCCGAAATCAAGCACAAAGAGGAAGCTCGCAAGAGTTGTAGTTCCGAGCATCGTAGTGTGCGGAAGGATCCGACTACCCAATATCGTAGTGGCATTGCATGACTGAGGTAGCAAAGCTTCTCCTAGCTTTAGGCGCTCATAATCTACGAGCTGAAGAAAGGCGGTTGCAACCGCTTCCTTCGTAGCGTTACAGTTGCCCTCGACTTTTAATTCGTTCAAAAATGTGAACATGGACTCAGTTCCCAGCATCGTGTGCGCCAGCTCACGAGACCAAGCAGCTGCAGCAATATTCGAGCTCGTTGCAGCAGCAACGAAAAGATCTTCCTCATTTTCATTTCGCACATCGTCGGAGTCCAATGGAGGCTCTTCAGTCGGGTATTTATGACGCAATTTGACGTCCCGTTCGGTTTCGGTCAGGTCCAGTGCACTTCCTGTCTCAAAGTCCGTTTGGTCGTCAAATCCTGAATCTTGCAGTCCCTGTTCGTATTGCTCATCTCGCGGTAGCAAATGAAGATGCTCGACTAACAAGTCATGAATTGCTCCAAACGAGCTGAAATCCGCGAATGGATCGTGTCCGGACACTTCTGAGGTGTTGCTACCGCCAAACTCCGGCATAGCACACTCATAGTGTTCGCTTGCACCGCTCTCCTCTGGTGTATATTCATCATGGTGAAAGTCCAATCCCTCAAGATGGTCTATTTCCGTGATGGTGAGCGGGTCTGGTTTGGTAGGAGAGGCAATGGAATCAAAGTCGGACGCGGTCTCGTCGATGATTCGGACATTGTACAGAAGCTGGGTTGGATTAACGACAAAGAGCTCCCCATCAATGGATGATAGGAACACCCGACCCGTACTGTGCGAGCTCCATGAGCTGTCTCCATCAGTCTCGCTACCAGGAGATGGAGAAAAAGAGATTTCATCCAGCTCTTCGCTGGGCAGTTCATAGGAGGCTTCGTGTGAAGGTAAGTGTGGGTACTGATAGAGCACTAAGGCTCTATCACTCGCCATGTCGACCTCCCTATTTCCTGATTCTAGGGCGCCAAAGTCTGACAATGGTGCGTCCTCCCATGAATCATGTTTCGAATGATCTGCATTAGGTACATGTGAAACCTCTGAGCTCGCCTTCGATCCTGATTGAAGCTGCTCTGCTTGGATTTGAAAGTAACGAACGAGCTCACTTCGCGCCCAGGATATAATCTTTGCAGATATCATATCTGTCGGCTCGCCCAGAACATTGCGACGATAGAGATGGTTCTCCGAAAACAATGAGTCAACATGCGACGACATCGACGGAGGAAGTGCTGGTCCGAAGGAAATAGTCCGATGAACCGGGGCGTCTTGTTGCGATAGCGTATCTTCTGACGAGTTTGCCAGTACTGCTGGAGAGATCAACATAGGCCGCGATTGTGCGCTCGATGAGAGTTCAAGACAGTCAAAGATAGAAGGAACATGATGGAGGTCTGTCGCACTTCCAGACGAGTTTGAGCCTTCTGATGACGAATTTTCCCGGACGGTATCATCGAAGATAGCTGTGATCCGACGGTAGGACGTGACTGTAGGATCATTCCAGCCCTTGACTTGTGCGGCTTGTGCTCGTGATGCAGTCTCCTCCCCAGCGATGGAGGATGTCGTCGCCGAATGTCGTTCGAACTTGAAAGTGGAGTCAAAGCCATTAATGGACTGGAACGGATTTTGTGTTGCATTGGGTTTTGCAACATACGCGATGCTTTGTTGGTCCTCATCTTGTTTGAGGCTCGTTATCTCGACTTCGCAGCCATTGCTACCGGCGTCAGGAATGGTGTCGGTCTGTGATGCAATGCTGTCGATGGTGTCGTCGGACTCCGCGGTAGACGGAGGTTGAGTAGAAGTTGCTGGAATTTCGAAGACTTCTGATTCAATACCACCGACAAATCTATATGTTGATTCCGGTTCTGAGGCTATGCCAGCGGTGGCAGCCTTCTTCTGAGATTGGATGCCCGCCCTTGCGAGACGCCTTCGCTCGGATGAGCCCATATCGCTAAGATGAAGGTCGAATGAAAGACAGAGATCAAGCTCGAGATAAAAGGTACTTGGAGTTGACCGTAGCTTTGTGACGTTATGTCCGGATGAAGAAGTTGAGACCTTTGAAGATCGTGCTTAGTACCCAGTCGCGGTTGAGGTCAAAAGCTTTTCCGTGGTTGTGTGGTTGAAGGGATTGCGTTATCAGTTTGAGGTAGGAGGTGTGTAAGATCATCCAGGTCTGCCTAGGCGGGCGTGGGATCCGTGCGTAGGTTGGGGCGGGTAGTGAATTTCACTGCACGTGTTGCGGTTGCTATAGCATTGTGCACTTCCAAGCCATCTCGATGGCATCACGAAAGCTCCCCCAAGGATCTTTTCAGTTGGTCGTCGCTAGCGCTATTTGGAGTACAAACCAAGCACAAGGCATGGTCTAAACTCCTGTTTATACTCGTTAGATTCAAGCAGTTGCTCAGGACATCTCTTGATTGGTGAAAAGCTGAAAGCAGAATTTATAAGAAAAGTCGATACTGTGCCAATCCTCTGCACAGGTGGATAAATTAAGCCACTAGTATATTCCTTCGAGTGGATGTTTGCTTATGCTTGTTGTGTGACAAACCACCTACCCTCAGAATAGAGGCCATTACACAAGAGAGAGTAGGAGGCAGCAAAATGGCTGCGTTGCTTTAAAAGTGAGAGGAAAGTGCGTCTTAGCATACAACTAACCGCAGTAATCTTTGCTGTAAGATGGGGCTATCAGCTGCTCCACCCCAGCAAGCTAGTCAAAGATCTTCATGATGGTATGCAATACGGAAGACGCGCGAAACAGTAACAGCGATGATTCCCTAAGCAGATTTCTTGAATTATCCCCTCCGAAACTTCAACTACAGTGAGCGTTGCTAAAATCCTGAGAGTAGAACGGAATCGGACAGAGTGGTCAGTACTAAACCAAGCATTTACTACCTCTCAAATGTGGTCCGATATGTGACAAACTCGAAGCAATTGAATTCGAGCTCGTAAAGCATCTTGCGAGCGATCTCATATGATTCTTTCAATTAAAGTTCGTCGCGTAGAAGTAAAATTATAAGATGGTTTGAACTATGACGCACGATGCAGTACGAATACTGGTCATTTCTACCACATCCAGGAGGAACATCTAGTCACTACGGGATGGTTTAACTGATGCTGGTGATACTGTCAAACACAACGGAGGATTAACCAACGTCAGACCGCTGCCTACCCCGCATTTCCAACGCCTTTGCATGCGTCTGGCCGCAGCTTTCAATGGACACCTCCGCTTATACCTACGGTTTCACCCGTCCTTACCGATGCAGCACAGCAGCGCCATCTCGGGGATCGTCTCGGGGATGTTAGGGATGGCCAATCGCAATTCTGTTGATCTCAATGAGGCGAGCAGTCAACGAATAGGTTCGTTCGTGACCTCATCAACTAGCTCAACGCCTGCATCAACGTCTCAACATCCGTGAATACCCCGAATCTCATGGGAGCTCGGACCTTTTCGAACATCTCAACCAGGAAAACCAACCACGGGTCGAAAGATGGCCATCCCTGCCATGATTGATAGGAGAGTCCCGGAAGAATCGACCAGTAGGAACGTAGCGGTCTGACAACCGTAAGCTGAGGTCTATCGAGAACATGCCCTTACAGGACGGACGTGGTGACAGTGGCTGCGTTTCGGTGATGCGCGCATGGCGTTGTAGCACTGGGCGGAGGTGGAATGGAGAGCCGACAAGAAGCATAAGAATGTGCGTTGAGCTTACCTTGGAAGCTTTCCAAGTTTTGCGCTTTTGTTTCTCTCGCTGTTCCGTACACCACTGAAACCAAAAGTCTGAGTCTTGTTGGTTCCTAGCCAACACCAGTCACGTGACCCATCCTTCACACCTGATTACTATCCCTTTACAGTAACCGAAACCGGCCTTCGACATCAAACATTGCATATATTGTCTTGCAGTTCTTTTAGCTGTAGAGTATTCATCCAGTCAATCCTCTCTCATCTTGCTTGAAGTACGGCAATATATAATGCCCGCCACAACGCGCTCGCTCGAAACCATGGTGCTTCAGGCACACCGCGCGAAGGGTGTTCGCTACCCAACGGCAGCGCAAAAAGATTGCTTCAAGACGTGGTACTCGTATGCCCTCCGTCAGGGTGAGGTACAAAAGACAACCCCGAAGATCATTCAGGAGCATGGGAAGCATCTGGGAGCGTTGAGAGAGGCAGCACCGGGTGGGAGAACATATCTTTGATCAGGTTAGCACCTCTTTCCATTCTTCAGTAATATTGATACTCATTTGATAAGATAGTAAAGTAATGGATGCACTTCGTCTACGCCGATCTGGATCGAGAGTAAATTGCCGATATACCAACACATTCATCTTGATAGTTTCCGTTTGCTTGTTGGCTCGTGATATGAATTGGGTTTCTGCCACCATTTATTTCGGTCTGATAATGTCTCAGTCTTCTTCCACTTTACGTATTTGAAACATATTCAGCTCGATCAAAAAGCAATGACATGCTCGGCGTGTCTTTTGTGAAGCCATTGCCGGTTCACCTTAACAATGCCTCGCAAGCACAAGTATACACCAGCGATTTTCTATGAAGTCCAGATCAGCATGCCCGGGAACATGGCATGTAGTCATAGAGAAGGTGCGGAATTAGGCCGAGCACGTCATTAGATTTTAGTACGGAGCGGGGTCAAATTGTATAATCATGTTGCCACCAGACGAAAGGGCGTGCTTGTTAAACAACACAATATACTTAAAGCACTTCTGCCCATCCTTGCAAGCGACTAGTCGAAAGTCAACTTGTCTCAACTCAAACTCTCCACCAAAAACATAATGGCGCCACAAACACTACGCTCCCTCCTTGGCGCACCCGCCGGCACCGCGTCACCATCCGACTCAGCGTTGCTTATCATTGACGCCCAAAATGAATATGCTTCCGGTGCCCTGACTGTCACAAACGCAGCGCAAAGTGGAAAGGCCATTGCAGAGTTGCTTGAAAAGTATCGCGCTGCAAATGCAAAGATAGTTCACATCCTACATAAGACACCAGAGGGTGCACCAGTATTCACACCGGGTACAAATTTGGCGGATGAGTTCAAAGAACTGAAAGCCAAGGTACTTACACTTTCGTGTTACGTCGAAGATTAGTTGTAGTTGTGCTAAAGTATATGTGCAGGATGGCGAAACAACGATCTGGAAGCAGTTCCCTGGCGCATTCGAACAGACCAACCTTCAAGAGACCCTAGAATCATGGGGAGTTAAGAAAGTGGTATTGACTGGATACATGGCTCACGTTTGTGTCTCTACAACTGCTCGTGAGGCGTCTCAGAAGGGGTACGAAGTCATCTTAGTCGAGGATGCTATTGGGGATCGCGATATTCCTGGCGTTAAGGGTGATGAAGTTGCAAGAGTCGCGTTGGCAGAGTTGGCGGACGCGTTTGGCACAGTCGTGAAGAGCTCGGAGATTAAGTAGGATAAAGTCGGACAGCGATACAAACTAAGCAAAATGAATAGTCAGGTTCAAAGCAAAGGCTTACAGTGAGTGCAGAAAGTTGACTATATGCGCCTGACTAGGTCTTCATGACAGTAATGGTGTGCACATATTTAACCTTCCCTGCAATAACTCGAACCTCATGACTGTCCGGCCAAGGGCCAAGACTGTCGAACTGACACAAGACATCTACGCTCCCCATTTCCTCGTCAATCACATACCGTCTCATGCCATTGTTCTTGGCACTCCCGCCATGTGGTAGCGTCTTACCACATGGACTCGTATACGAGCTGCCTTCAACGCGCTCACATTCTGTACCCCAAGGAATGGTATCCGCAGCTTTAGCATCCGTCCACATATCCAGGTATGCATCGCCGACTTTCTTCAACAAATCGCGCGATGGGCGTTGGTCAGCCGGGATGATTGTCCAGTCTTCTTTCTGAATGTACCCCAAGGTTTTTTTCGCATCAAAGAACAGATCTCCCGTGGTTGCAGCTACTGTGTCAATCATGCTGATCGAACTCGTATCGTTGTTCGCGTGTCGGATTTGCGTGCCGACGACGTATGGCTTGGTGCCAGAACTGCTAATAAACATGGTGTAGGAAGCGCAGGCTACTGTATCGGCCGTAGAGCGATTGAGATCGATCTTCCAGGGCGTGGAAAGGATGCCCTTGGCAATGTCGGAAACTTTGTTGTTTTGTTGATAGGTGAAATTTGTGCTCGAGAGCTTAAGATCGCTACTCTTTCCAGAGGTTACCGCTGCAAGATATGAATCGGCGGCTGCGAGAAGGCCATCGCGCGTGCAATCTACTGCCAATGTTGGAGCTATAAGGGCTAACAGTGCGACCATCGCAGAGCCCCGTTGGAGAAACATCTTCGCCTCCTCTTATATCTGGGAGTTGCTGCAATGGGTCCTTTCGGGATTATGTTCTGTGAATGCTGGTAGCTACGTCTTGTCTCGGAATGCTCTAGATGTAGTGAATAGGTTTGTAAACATGCAGCAGCCCCTACCCCGAATCGCGGGTCACTGATCTTTAAACATATTCCGCTGAATGCTTTGGACTATTACCGTGGACATGGTCTTTGAGTGCCGATGAGGACTTGGTGAGGGGTCTGTTTTGCCGGAAGACGATCACCCTGTACCACATATAGATTGATGCTTGTCATTGGAAAGATCTTAAGCGAGCAATATCAAAACACTAACGAAGTTATATGAGAAGATGGAGTAAAAGACCAGCTCAAAATAGGAAGGCCAGAGTCGCAAAACAGGATCGGCAGCTGAACAAGCTTATAGCTACCGGCCTAAGTCTGCCGGGTCCACGCATCTCGTGGGCCCGAGGACATGCGCATCCAAAAATAGACTTCTG
This sequence comes from Neocucurbitaria cava, assembly GCA_027946455.1. Classification (NCBI taxonomy): domain Eukaryota; kingdom Fungi; phylum Ascomycota; class Dothideomycetes; order Pleosporales; family Cucurbitariaceae; genus Neocucurbitaria; species Neocucurbitaria cava. Next base: position 1,558,546 of record JAPEUY010000005.1, on the reverse strand, counting down.
GTGCTTCATGATCGTTGTTGCACAATTATCTTGGGGCCATCGATATGGAGCAGTCGTGAATGACGGCAACGCACTCTTCAACACCAAGCAAACGCAGTAGCCTCTTATGTCGCCAATGACACGCCGTCTATAAAAAAGATGTCTTGTTGACCGAGTGAGTCTGTAAAAGCGACTGATGCTTACCGAGTAGTATCTTCTACGTTACAGCTTTCTTCGTTTTAACATCAGATAAGCCGGGAATATTGGCTACTTTGTTTACTCGCGTGCGCTCCGCTAGTTATCGCAACATTTAGTAAAAATAATTAAACGAGGGTCTGTCATGATGTGAACGTAGGTTCAAGCTTTGACATTTCCTAGGAATTATCCATTACCTTGATTATCGGTGTAGGCAGCCTCATAGCTTAAAAGTTCGCGTTCATATCTACTATCTAAAGGCATAAGATGGTACTACTAATCCGTCGAACCGCAAGGAAGGAAGAACCAAATTTGCATAATCTCTTTGATGCTCATAACTGAAATTGATTTTGCAACCTTCAAGAGAAGGAATTCACCTGGCACTACGGATCAAGTAACAAGACATCAAACACATTCACTTCTGGGATTACGGTTACATGTGGCTGAGAGTTCAACACACGTATGGCGCGTGAAAGGAGCAAACTCTCCTTCCCGCTTCTACGTTTCTACAGTACAGTCACTCATCACAAACGCGCACTTCCAGCACATTCACAGATGCAACTAGAAACACTTGCTTTGATACATACGTCCATCTTCTTCGCTATCATGAATCTCCGGTTTCACACTCAACCCCAAACCTGCTGCAATGGACAACTTCCTCAACACACAACTCCACCCTGCCGAGACATGCATAGTATGCACTGAGCCGTTCAGTTCGACCCATCAACCAGTCGCACTACCATGCAAGCACATCTTCGGTCACGAGTGCATCAAGAGATGGCTCAAAAGTGGACGAGGCAACACAAGCGCGTGTCCGACATGCCGATACGTTGTTGTTGAGAAGAAGTCTCCACGAGCAGACTTCGATACATCCTCGCTATGGAAAGCGCTCTGCGACCAGCCTCCAGAGCGCCTACATGCGTTCATGACGAAGATCTGGTCTGGCCTTCAAGTTCTTTGGCAACGCCACCCATCCGGTACCTTCAGTGTGACGGAGATCCTGGATCAAGCTATCATACCCGCGCTCATCAAGACCGCGCGCAGGACAGACGCGCCGAATGATCGAAACTACGACCCCATACTAGACTGTTATAACCTTGTCGCCGCATCTTGGGATTCTCTTGGGCGCCCTGATAGTGCAACCGGTCTTGGGATTCCGCTTGTGCGACTTGTGCGTTTGATGTCCAGCGCATCGACCACGCTGCCGAAATGGCTGACCACGAATGCGCGCGCAAACCGACTGCTTTGGAGGGCAAACGCATGTTTGGGGATCTCTGAGACCGATGTCAGTTGGGATATGATCATGGAGGCTGCGACGTTGGATGACGAACGATACTTTCCCCTGCTGCATCTGTACACTATGCTCATATCTCAGAGCATCGCTCACAATAGCCACCCCACACCTTGGCCTACTAGACGACACGAGATCATGAATCTGGTTGTTGAGCGGTGCTGCACAAAGATTGGAGGTATAGCTTGGAAAGGAAAGCCTTCAAATCAGCTCAAGGACATTCTAGTTGCGGTGTATGAGGACTTGGGGCGGTATCAGCTGGAGAAAGGGAAGATGAGTCTGAGAGGAAACAATGGCGAAGAAGGTGTTGTGAAGGGTATATGGGCATTGTCAAGTTGGACGTTGAAGAAAGCTGAAGCGCGTTGAAGGCAGTCCATCTAGTAGGAGTCACCAGGACGCTTCGGTCGCTTAGCGACGTGGATTGGCACACCACCTGCGACGTGTGATATTGCTACCGAAAAACAAGCTACTCATGTAGACATATAGGAGATACGTCCCTCCGGCCCATGTGCGTGATCTTATCATGACTGAAAGGCGTCGCATCGTATGTGAAAATGCGATTCATATGCACCTTTTCATAACTTCCACCTCCATCCCGGGTGCTTCCACTCCAAATCTTGTATTTCTTTTCGAGTCAATCCCGCGAGTTCCTCGTGCGCACCGACTTCCCTCTCTTCACGCTTCTTGTTATCGTATTTCATCCAGAATAAGGCTCCGATAGCAATGGCCGTCCAAGCAGCTGCGCACCCAAGATTGATACCGTTTCCGACAGAGTATCGAGGGGCGTCGCCGGGGAGGTAAGTCCATGTCGAGATCAAACCACCAACATAGCCAAACATAGCTTTTGACGGTATTAGTACTCAAGTATCGGATAGGACAGGAAGCAAGACTTACCATTTGTTCCAATCGCAATGTTTCGTGCAGAGTCCGAATTGGCATTGGCACTGACCTGCGCGTTCGTCATAGCGCCCAGTGAGAACGCTGTGGACGCGGACAAAAAGACCGCCGCATAACGAACATTCGCATTCATCGTCCCCAAAAAGATCGCGTACCCAATTACAACGAGAGGCCCAGTCAGCACTATGAGTATCTGCCTAGTATTCAAGCGCCAGCTCAGTGTGGTAAGGATGACCGTGCATCCAGCGCCTACAATATATGGTGGTACAGTAAGAAGTTGCTGCTGAACAGTCGTTCGACCCGGGTAGATGGCTTTAATAATTGTTGGGAGGAAAAATGATATGCCCAGGACTGTGATATTGTCGAGAAGGAAGATCGACGCCGTGGCCAGTGTGATTGGGTTCGAGAAGCCACGCTTCAACTTCTTCGCGTCAACCTTGTCGAGCAAAACAGGTTGAGCGAGACGTTCGGATTTGACACGGTTAATCGCCAGTTCCTTCTCTTCCTCTGACATCCAGCGGGCAGTTTCAGGCCTATCAGTCAGGGTGACGAAAGCTATTAGCGATAACACCATGGTGATGATTCCCTCGATAGCGAAGATCCTACGCATGTCAGCTAAGAATTCTGCACAAGGACAAGGTCTTTGTTGGGTCTCGTACATCTGCCATCCATGTAAAGAGCCGAACGACTTCAACTTCAGGATACCCGATGCCATCAAGCCCCCGAACGCGCCAGACAATGGAGCCATTGTCATCCACAGGCCGAGACGAAATGTGAGTTCCGATCTCCGATACCAACGCGAGAGGTAGTAGGCAGAACCTGGCATCACCCCGGCCTCGAAGATTCCAAGTAAGAAGCGCACAGCGCATGCTTGAGCACGAGTATGTACAAACGCGGTGGCGACAGACATAGCGCCAAAACCGAACGTCGTTAATGGCAGGAACCAACCAGGACCTGATCTCATGTTAGCGCAAGAGAGTCGAATGCAAATAGGTACAGGCCATACCAATCAGCTTGCAGCATAAGGTGGCTGGGATCTCGAAGAGAATGTAAGATACATAAAACACTGAAAGGACAGTGTTATAGTCAAAGCCTTTGAGTGTGAGATCCTTTTCGAAACCCGCGAGACGTGCGTTTCCTGCATCCCTGTTAGCCGTCTCCTATGGCGGTATGGGTCAACGAGATGCTGACCAATGTTCGATCGATCAATAAAACACATCAAATATAAGAGCGTCACCGTGGGGACGACGAAAAGATCGATTTTGTTGCGTAGCTTCCTCTCCGCTCGTCGTGCGGCATCGTCGATATGCGCCACATTGTGCCTCACTTCCTCCTTCTCGTTGAATTCCACAGAGTCTTTATTGTCCATGATTGTCGTAAGGGCTCTCAAAATTTCCAACAAGGTGAAAAGAGAGGATTCGCAATGTTTCTTATGTATGGCCTCAGATGAACACAATGACTCGCGTAGTAGGTGCCGACCACGGTCCCGGATTTTTTTACTAGTGAGTCTCTAAACCCGATGGGTGAGGTTTTCCCCAGGAACCCCATCCTTCTCCAGATTTTCCTTCGCCAGCCTCGCTCCGTTTTCGCATCGAGTATCCTTGGCGATGCGCCTTAGTGGAGTTTTCAATGAACAGCAGGCAATACCCGCACGGCTGTAGGTTAGCGGTCAAGCCAAGGCCGGCTGTCTCAGGTATCAGACGCTCCTCAGAGGCCGCACATGGGAGTTTTATGTAAAGTCGATTCATGACTGAACTTGCGGGCTAAGGAGTCTGTTGGCCTGGATGTTGAGGCTTCAACATGGAGTTTTCTATAGTTGATTACATGCATCCGTGGCATGTTGATTGCGGCTTCTGAGACAAACACATTAAACTTTTCGAATATCGGTACAGCTGCATTTCAATAGGATTTTGACCAGTTTTTGTGATACATAAGTAGGCGCTGCGTGCGGAGCAGCACCGGCCCAAGGATATAAGTGTGGGAACCTCGGAACAGGGGCGGTCCAATTCCGCGCACGTGGTAGCGTTGCCGAAATCTTGATATTATAGAATTTGAACGGTATAAGGTGATACAGAGTATCACTGCCGGTTGGACCATCTTACGAGGCTCCCACTTCAAGGGTTTCCTTCAAAGCAAGCCTTGAAAATGGCGGGAAACCTCCTCAATCTCCCAAAGCGACATCCCCTGTTCGCCTAGATCGTCGGTAGAGATATCGGGCTGTGTCGGTTGATGCATGGCTCCCGAACCAAACACGTCGTAAAGGTCTAGAAGTTCATTGCTCATGTCGCATATATCCGGCATGCTACCAAGATCCATGCCCAAGCTTGGTAGATTGCTTGTCGAGGATGCGGGCATATCAACCCGGGGTCCATCTGATGCCAGATGCTGGTACATGGCAATTGCAGGTTGTGAAGCTATATCATGAGGAAGAGCAACCTCATTGGCGGCATGATGTTGATCATGGGTCCCTCTATCTGCTCGCTGCCATAGCGATTTGACAACCGGTAGTAGGCCACGAATGCTTCTCCATAGCCTACGACTAGCAGTGCTATGGCTAGAGAATCCTTTCACAAGCTCGACTGCCGAAACAAAAGGATTTCTGCAAGCTTGGGCAAACGTATGCGGTGCATGACACACAGCCAGTAAGACGACGGCGAGTGCACTGAGTAGGTAGTAGTGGTAGATACTCTGCTCTCGCACATAGATGTCGCTCGTTTCGTTTAGATGCACAAGAATCTGAATGCTATCTTTAGCAATATCCACGACTAGGTACGCGCTTTGCGGGTCGGCTCTGATGTTATCGGGTGTGAGGACATGGTGGCGATGGATGAGGGTACGTATGTAATTTCCCCGAAGATAAAGAAGTGTTCGCAAACGATGCAGCTGGCGAGGCTGATGACGAGTTGCAAGGCTAAGGCGTGGATGTTTGAACTGCAATTCTTGTGGTACTGACAAAAGCCAATTCTGTGAGATGAAGTCGAGATAGTCCTCAGTTTCTTTAGGAATAAGCTGCAACGATGAGCCGTAGGGCGGTAATGCTTCCCAGACTCGAGAGCATAGTCTTGCATAAGCGACCATACACTTGAGATAGGGGTAATCGTTGCCCGGCTCCGGTAGCTGGCGGTCGATGTCGCGGTCATCGAGAGCGAAAGACAGACTCGTGCCAAAACTCCATCGTCGGTCAAGCTCGTACACGACCCAAAAGACTTGAACGGCTAACTTGCGTGCATTTTCGTCTTTGAAATTATCCATTAGACTTCGTTTCCGATGTAAGCCTATCTCTAGACATTGTCGAGCCGCCGTGCCAATAGTGCGCCAAGCAAAGAGCTCTTCGGAAGTGTGGCAAAAGTATAAGCTCTAACCTATGCTTAGATTCAACACGGCAGTAGGGAAAATTGCAGCTTACCAACATGCCCATTATTTGAATATCCTTCAGCCCGACCTCACCTTCAGTAGAGATGCTTCCCGCATCACGTTCGATGATAGCCACCAATTTGTCAGATACTTCGTTCTTGCCATGTCTCTCATGTATCATGGCTGTAGCTATGGCCAGCCTTAGTATATGAGCATCTTTCTTACCAAACGCAGATGAACTTGTCTGTGGTCGATCCGAGTTCCTAACCATCTCAAGGATCCGTCCCACATTTGCAGTGAGATCCTTAGTCTCAATAATCGGGTGGACACAAGCAATTTCCTCTTGGTATATGCCAACAAGTCGTATCGCTTCGGAATCAGAAAACGCTGTCAGGCAATCTTCATCAAATGATCGCGATGGCGATTGACTGGTTCGCGCAGGCTCTGGTGTCGCTTCTCGCGAGGAGGCTGCAGATGATAGACCTATGGAGTTAGTCTCTTTCGTGGATATACCCATGCGTGTAAGTGTGGTTTCCGCAATATTGAAGCTAAAAGCGGATCGAGTGGGTCCAATGAACTGCGGCTGGCTTGGTCCTCTAGGCCGTGGAGGCGGATTCACGGCATAAGCAGGACTTTCCGTTTGAGGAGCTGGAGTGCGAGATTCAAACTCTATGGGTGTGTTGGATGTTTTGTCAACAAGAGATTTTACGGATGCCGTAAGCGCTGTGATCTGTTGCCGCAAGCCTACAATGTCGTCGCTCAATTGTCGGAACTGCGAACTGCATCTCAGATTAGCATCTTGAAGAGCTTCGATTTCTACATGCATCTCACTCCGCTACCTTAGACTTGTCATTTTCCTTATGCCTTTCCTTGGCAGATTGCGCCGCAGTCGGGATTACAACACACGCGACCTTCATTGTGGTACAACGCTGGCATTTTGGATCGTCATTGAGCTGAATGCACTTCACCTTACATCTTTTGCATTCATTGCTGATAGTTGTTAGCAAAGGTGCGCCTAAGGATTGTCATTTATGTACCAAGCAGCCGAGGTATACTTCGCACGCTTTCGGTGGCTCTCATCTGCTTCCTGAGTGGGGCGCTTTTGCGAAGAATTGGAAATGTTATTCGATGCGGTCGCATTACCATCTGGGCTCTCCATGTCGAAGATGGTTGTGTCCAAGTGAGATATAGCGCGATCGAAGGAAGGTTCATATGCACACGGGTCGACTAAAGCTAGTCTTAATAAGCGGGGTCCGATTGGTCGCGCAAACTCGGTAACTGTCATAATCCTCGTCAAGGTGAGGTTCGCAGTCAAGTTAAGTATCTACTGCGTCTAGGACTAGGAATTGATACAGACATTGATGTGTCAATTTATGTAGGTTATTATGTGTTGCAGACTACGAATGACTCCTCACCAGCCTCCACTAGCCCCCACTAGCCTCCATTAGTCTCCACTAGTCCCACTGACTAGAAGCAGTCAAACGCAGGGTCAGCGATAAGTACGATGGATGCATACTGTGTATATGATCTGACGGTTTAAAGAATGCTTAAAGTCATATGATCGGACAGAGCACGCATTCAACCACTCACTAGTCGTGCTAAGTCACTTCTCCGAGACTATTATGGAAATGCAATCAGGGAACTATGTGTAAATGAATGTTGTTCACATATCTGGGCTGTAAGAGTGTTTACTGGGAGTCTTCGGTCTAAAAGCTTTAGCAGTATGGTCTCAAATCATTCTAATAGTTGATGAACTTAGCAAGCGACCTTCATTCATGGTGGCACGCATTTAGTAATCTTCGCATACACACCAGTCACGTATCCCTACACCGGCTCAGCTTCCATCCCCCCCGCCTTCTGGCAATCTTAACAAGGTTCCCTACGACTGCTGTGAACTGAAAAACCTCGACAGCGTACCAACCAAAGTCATCACAATCACAATTCAAAGTGAATAGTTCTCTCCATACATGCGTTGTGGGCACATTGATCAGCAGCCATGGAAGCATGGATGTGACCAAAGGTGTGATTCCTTGGAGAAAGGCGGAGATGTAGTGACGAGGTGGAAGCGTAAGAATGGATTGAGAAACAGCGCGGCATGCAAACGCAAACGCCTCCGCAAACGCAGATATCCAGGCACCCACCCACACGCGCTCTCACCTGCGCCCCTACGCAGCTTTTTTTCCTCACCTACGCGCGCCCCACCCAACCTATACACTACTCTACCGCAAAACTACTATCCGTGTATATAATAATTTAAATCCTCTATTACCTCATCAAACACTCTCAGCTGAAAGTCGAGAGGCGCGACCCGGTTAGTGGCCACAATATCACTAGTACCCCCGGGTTAATCGCGCCAGACCCTCTTTCACCTGGGAGGTTGGTTCGACTCCCGGCTCGGTCGTTAAACCAAAAAGAGCGTGACAAACAAACGGAAAACCAAGGTAGCAATGGTTTACACGTCGCCCTTCTCCTCTCCCCCTAACAAGGGAGAGGAGGGGTGCTTTTTTGCTGTGGGAGAGGATGTTTCTTTTTGGCGGTATGAGTGAAGATTCTTTTATTCGATGTGATACGGGTAGGGAGCGTAGGGAGGATTAGGTGGCAGGTCGGTAAGCAGGAAGCGCGTGTGTGCATGGGTGAGTTTGCTACGAAGGGAGAGCGAGAATACTGCCTATCTGGATAGTTCCTTGTCGCAACAAAGCTATGTGTTTCGGACAGGAGGGGAAGAGAGTGGTTTGTCTTGCTTAGACAGGCCGTTGAAATTGGTATAGAAACAATGAAGACTAGATAAAAGTAACATGCGTGTAATGACTAAAATGTCAAAAAGATGTAATGAATGACACACGACTTGAATTGCACAACAAGCCTATGAAATTGGAGGATGCTAGTGAAATCCTGTCGGAACCTCCATATACCGGAGGTTAACTGTATATCTCTTGTCTACTAAATTTGCTCAACATAATAATGTACATGAATTAGGAATTAGTGGCGTTCTTCAAGCCTTTACAAGAAGAATGCTGCAGCTGCAACACCCAGACCGGCCAGAGCGGGTGCCATCGACCTCAGAGGAGCAGCAGCATTGGTGGTTTGCGCTGGTGCAGCGCTCGATGACCCGCTACTTGTTGCAGAAGAGCCAGTAGCAGCAGCAGTACCAGATCCAGATCCAGAAGAAGCACGTGCAGAAGCCGACCCAGTGACTGAAGCGCTGTTCGCTGTTGGCGTTGCAGCCGCAGACGCACTCAGCTTGTCCTCTCCAGCGGTGATGGTAAGTGGAAAGTTGTTGAGGTAGTACTGAGAATCTCCACTCAATGTCAAAGTTTCGTCAAATGTCAGGGCAGACGAATCGGTGCAGTACTGCTGGCCGTCAACAGACGTGGCTGGCGATTCGCTTGTGAGCCCGGCGCAGAATTCGCTGATGACTGCCTCGGCTCCAATGGTGGACATGGTGCAAGTAGGTACTGCCTTAGCATCCGCCCGTGTGCATTCAAGGGAGACAGTGACGGTCTTGTCGCTTTCGCCGACGGGGTCGACAGCTGTGACCTCATATGCTACGAAAGAGGTGCCCCCTATCGTCACTGTGTCCGGTGCGCTGCGGTAGTAATCATCAGATTGGGTTGCGCCATCCGCAAAAGCGAGCGAGAGTGTAGTTTGGTCGCCGTTCTGCTCGATGACCGATCCTACGAAGTTTTGGTCCGCATTCGCAGCTCCCGGTAGCCATATAGACGTTGTTAATTGCGCGGCGGCATATGTGGCGAACAAGGTTGTAGCAAGTATAGAAGACATTATGGCTGTTCGTATGACAGGCTGGTAGCGAATGAAAATTTATAATCCTTAGGACTTTTGCGATGAATGAACGACTGAGGGTGTAGACAAAAAGGACTAAATGGCGAGGAAGAAAAGCAAATGAGGATGGGACGTCGAAGTCTACTTAACTCGGAAGTTGGGAGGATGATCTCCAAGGCCAACCAACGCATCCATGCATCATGCAGGCAAGATGAGCCGCACAGACCAGGGGAACCGCATCTAGCTACCTTACCATCTGATTGGGCTTAAGTTGTGGCTGTTCAGGCAAAATCGCCTTGGCGGAAGGATCTACTAATAATAATAAATTGTTTGATCCCTCCTTACTGGTGATTTCCAATGATGAGATCCGACCTGATAGGCTGCCGCCTCGTCCTCAGCTACTCCGGGCTATTTGGTGTTGTGAGATAAGCTCAGCTCTCTGTATCTGCCATACAATTACGCGGTGAAGATGCTTAGGAAATGAAGATGCGAAAGTCAGGAAGTGGAACGCGGGGTGTGTCTCAAATTATTAGGAGCAGAAAAATCGGACGGGTTAGAGGAAAGCCTCGGCTTTTGCTTGGCGCTAGTTACTGCTACCGAACGCGATTGCATGCACACTACCAGAAACACATTATTACACAGAGGTCTTTGTCGTAGATTCAGAGTATCGAACGATCATCTTCAATAATAAATCTGGTTTTGAACGAGTTTACGCCAATGATAAGGTATAAAACATAACGCACAAACGCTAACATGATCCTCGCTGTACGAAGTAACACCAACCATCGTCATTCAACCTGCGAGTGCCGATTCCATCGTCTCCCTTGGTTCAGTTGTTCTCGTCCGCTCAATCGCTCAAGATTGTCCTGATTTATGCGACCCTCACCGTTTCCAAATATCACGTCGAATACAACTTGTCGTCATTCATGCGTACTCCTTATTTTCCCTCGCGATAGAACTGGGCACCACGGCGTGCCCCGTTTGCAAAGTTGTAATCGTCGTCGTCGTGATCTCTTGCGCGAAGGAGTTCTTTTGACCAGCCCTGGAATGGTTTCTTCAGTGCTGACCAGAGCGAGGTGGTGCCTAGCGCGTGGTGATTTGTGGCTTGCGCGCGCTCAACTGGCGCAGTGACTGAGGAGGTGCGACTCGAAGTCTGAGAGGCTTGTATGACCATGTTGGCAGTGCCTGTGGTATGATGCCAATTTGAGTTGAAGGTGGAGAAGAGTAGCCGGTCGATGATCTTTGGGAGAGAGATGGTCGGGATGATGTACTGACTTATGGCTAGTTGCTTTATGGCAGGCTCCTTCCAATGGCGTGCACGACGACAATATATACTCTGGACATCATTCTTACATACCTTCGTTCTCCCAACAAAGATCACCGCCGAGCCATCACCGAGGACAATTCTTGACGCGATTTCCCATTCCATGAGTCTACGCCACATTAGTCCGATCTAACCATATTTCGCGTCGACTAAACATTGAGAGCTCGACTTTCCCAAATCCGTCTACATCAAGATGCATACGCTTTGGTGCGTGGCAAACGGAAAAAGTTCGGGCGTACTCGGCGAACCGAAATTCGGGATTAACCGGGTGACACAGATAGACTGTCATGTTTATATAGGCATTATCATTGCTGATTAACCATGCTAACATACAAGAACGTTATATTGCGGTCGCTTAGTCAAGTGGAGAATCTTCTCAAAACTTGAAAGGGTCGATAGGATCCTAGTGATGAGAAAGCCCCTTCCTTTCGATAACATATTCTACGATACCTAGGTAGCTACGCTCGACTTGCTTGGTCTAAATCTTCGACCTTTTCTTGTACAGCACTCCCGCTATGGTCGCGACATACTAGTCTACTAACATATCTTGTGAGTACTTCGCGTTGATCATTTTCCCTTGGTGGTCTTAAAAGCGAACATCGGCTGCATACAAATGGTCAGGGGAAGTGTAAAGTGGTGAATATATCTGGCCTGCAAGAGAAGTAGAGCACCGCGAAGCATATCAAGATCAGGGTTTGTGAAGAGTGGAGTTTGACCAATACATGTGTAGTCGCTGTAGCGGTCCCCTTATGGTCATATTTTGAACGCTCACCTGCCTCTTGGTTTTGTCCTTGGTCGCAAGTGGTACTCTTGGTAGCAGCTTATGTCGATTCTTCGGCGTCTGGAGATATATATCATGATCTTTGATTGGCGTATACAAGGAGGGAATGGTTGCTATATCGTAAGCTGAATCGTGATGGGGAATGAAGAGCGGCACAGACACATGTCGACATGATAGATTATCATCTATCTGACTCAATAGCTGTGGCTAATCATGATGACTGGTAGGTCGTCGGCGTCATATATTGCTTTCATGACTGGATCGTGCGCGGGGCCATTGAGTATGCGTCACGAACGGCAGTACAAAAGACAATGATGAAGTACGTACCTTCCTACTATAACACTGAACACTGAAACCAGGAATCCAGAAACTTGAAAGCAAACAATAATGGCTATCTTGAAGGAAGACGCCCCCACGATCTCTTTTAGGCCAGGTGATGGCAGACAACGTGTCGTATTTTGGGCGAGACTCCCACCACCTCGCGATCCGGGGCCAGCGGGAGAGGAACAATTCTTCGATGCGAAAGATCTACCAGAATATCCCCTCGAAGTAGTACAAGTCAGATTGCTCGAAGAACAGCTCAAACCTGCACTATGCAGTCATCTGGAAAGCCAGCACAGAGACTATTGGGAATACGTTAGCACGTGCAGAAACGAGTCTTGTTACATATACTATGTACAGAAGGGCGATAAAGAGACGAAGATCTGGGCTGGTAACAAAAAGACTGGTACTGAGCCGATTACCTGTAATTTCTCGGTTACAAATATTTCTGGGAATGCTGGAACCGTTGGAGAGAACGTCGAAGGTACTATTGTCTGTGTTGAGGGGTGCACAGGGTGAAGATGGGCGATGACGAGGCGAAGGACGAGCCATATGGTGGTACTAGAGTACTTAGTCAACGACCACCTACATATATAGTAGCCAATATATCGTCTTGATTCAAACCATGATTTCCGATGAGAAAATTGTGCCAAGTGACATATTTTTGATGTGAAACTCAGCTGTGATATATCCGCTTCATGGTATTACCAGCGATATGCGGAGGGAGGTGTGCACATGAGTGTCAAATACGCTATGGTCACTATAATAATAGTGCGCGACTAACCTTCTAGTCACCCAACGACTCAGAGATAAGTGTCACGCAGCTCATGACTCCAGCAACAAAGTATATAAGGAACTCCACGGTCTTGTATAAACACCACTGCCTCCTTCTTCGCTCAATATACCAAATCCATATACACTGAATATCTTGATCAACCACGGAAATGACAACTTCAACCCCAAAACAGGAGAACGAATTCATCGAGATAGCAGTATCGAGAGCTCCCCCGTATCAGTATAGCGGTTCCGCTGCAACGAAGCCGCAAAAGCTTACCAAGACGAACTTCCGCGCAAAGTGCGGACAGACCCACATGAAAGTAGCAGTCGATAGATTTAGCGAACTTTCCCGATGCAGTCACGTACAGAAAGACAACAAGTGTACGGATCCCGATTGCTACGTGCTCTGCTATGATCAGGATGAGAAAGGCAAGCCATTTTCTTGGGGTTGGTATGGAGATAGAAAGGGTCCCGCTATTGCTATTGAGACCGGGCTTAGCAAGAAGAGCTATCTCTATTGTGTGGATGGATATAATAACGATGAGGAGTAAAAGAGTGGTAAATTTTCTCGTACATGAGGTGCTCTAATAATTCATGTACGACAGAACCGAGACTTTACACCATATAACTCATCAAGACACAATTTACAGCTTGAGATATGGCCACAGTGCCTCCTCTATGGATTATACGAAGGCGCTTTGTCATCTTCGAGGTTTTTCTTGCTACAAATTATTGTGTTGACAAATATTTCGTGTATCTATCCTCGTGTGAAAAATCCCAACGTCTTGACACTCAAAGCAATGTTAGGGCCACCACCAAAGTACCCAAAGTGGCAAGGAACAGAGAGCAAGAAAGTCAAGATCGTTACATGTAGCTGAGCAAACGCAAGTATCTCCACGCCATTATAACACTATAATCAAACAGCCCACGTTTAGACATCACCAGCATACTTCCTCGACATACTCTTATACGCCCCATGAAAACCAAAGCTCATCGGTCCGCTCATCTCCGCCCTCCCCACCTCCTTCAAATCCCTCGCATCAAGCACCAACAAATAACTCCTCTCCACAAACCCATCCAGCACAACCGTCAACAACACACCATCATCTTCCGCCTGACCCTCAGGATCCGCTACAAAGATAGGCTCACCAGGCGTGTGTCCCTCAACTTCCCAGAAGATGCTTTGCTGGCTGGTGTTATCGAATTTGACGATGCCGTCCATGAACGAGGACTTCAGACGGTCTGCGCAGCCGTAGGAGAAGCGGTGGCGGCGGGTGAGGTAGGATGGGTTGATGGTGGGGAGTTCCATGGAGATCATCTTGTCGGCCTGGAAGAGGAGCTCTGCGGGGAGTGGTTTGCCAGCATGGACTCTCGCATCGACGCTCGATAGGCGGAATTGAGCCTGCATGGGTAAACAAGATAGGCGCTTCTTGCCTTCATACTCAGGGTTCGCGATTGAGGAGACGAGGTTGTCGTAGTAGAATCGGTGAATGACATCTGTATTTTCGAACATGCTGAGCTCGGTGATGATGTCGGTTTTCTTGGGGTCCGTCTCATTTGGTTCTTCCCATGCATTTACGCTATGAAAGCAGAAGAACGGGTCGCTTTCATATGTCGCTACTAGTCCCTTTCCATCTTTGCGGTCTACAACGTACCAGGTCGCCTTGGACTTAAGATCGAAAGGGGCGATGGCGTCGGCAATGTTCTTGTTGTACAATATCGAGATGCCGCTCCATGTGATATGACTATTCCATACACAAAGAACGACGTAGTTCTCGGTGAGGAACAGGGAGTGTATGTATGCAGGTTTGCCTTTAAATGTGGCGAGGATGTCGGTCTTGCCCGTTGCCGCTGAAGTGCGGAAGACTCGGTATGTGCTATTGTATCCGAGGTCGAGGTTGAAATTGAAGATGTCGCCTGTGTTGGGGTCGGACTTTGCGTGCGCGGCTGACATGGGACCTTTTAGATCGGGGTGAAGTATCTTTTGTGTGGCAATCCCCAGCGGCTCTAGAGTTTCGGGATCGATTTTCTTGAGTAAAAAGGCATCCGTCTTTGCATGAAGGGTTTCAATGTGATTGGTGTGTCCATTGATCGAAGGCTTCTCAGGGTTCTTTACATAGCCACCACCTGGCATATTTATCGACAATGTAACTCCGACGTTTTTTGCGTTGCGTGCGTTTGAGGCCTGGAAGATACTCATGACTTTCTTGAAGAAGCTTTCGCAAGGGTCGCGCTTTGACGCAAAAGTGATACTGTCCAGTTTGCCCGTCTTGCGAACGATCTCAAGGTACTCATCTACCGTGCGTCGTGAACGATATTGAACTTTGGCTGGACTATTCTGCTCTGGGAAGTCGATCTGGAATCGGTGAACACAGGAGAAGCCATCGAACCAGTGCTTGGCTGCCCAAGTCTTGCCATCATCTGTCTTTGCTTTGTAGCCGAGTGGCCCCGTGCGGTATAGAACACCTGCCGCATAATGTGGAATGTTTCCCTTTACGGTGAGCTCAACAGGCTCGTGTTCTTCGTAGCTGGTGTCAAACCCAGAGTCATTCGGCCAGGAATCTGCTGTAGCTGCAACCATCGCGCGATTCGTTAGGCTGCGGAATACAATAGTTTTTCGAACCGACGGTAATTGTTCTATAAGGAAGCTGACCGTTGCTGAAGGGTGCCAAGAGATACGATTCTGGCGCCAGGGAATGTATGGAATCAGGCTAGGGTCAAGAAAGCATAAGTAGTGTATTGCTTAGCTAAATGGGTATTTGTTGCTTCGTGCAGGATCTGTCCTAAGGAGTCAATGCCAACATCATATACTTAATCAAAACGGACGTAATAGGTTTCAAGGTGCTTCAATTCCCCCGTCTGTGGTCAGCACCCGTACAATCTACGGGGTGCGCACCGGGGCCACTGCCCTCAATAATGAGAAGTACCCAAGACGGCATGGCGGCGCCTCTTCAAGTGAGCTCGCTTGTCCATGTCTAGCCTCTTAGAAGGCTGGATGTTGTGAGACACCGAGCTATGTTGATATGATTCGTTAACTTGGAGAATAAGGTAACCTTCGATGCATTAGTTAGAACCTCCATGTGGCTCATCATCCGAAATGCAATTGGTTCTGGTTCGTCCGGAAGATTTTTACAGCGTATTGAGCGTAGCCTTTGGTTACGGCCGAAAGCTACCCCAACGTCAACCCCAGCTTTGACAAATCCTCCCGAGGTGTCTTGAACCGGATATATACTCCTGAGAATCACGCATGTGATCTTACAGCCCCGTGTTGATGATTCGCACCTGCGTAATAGTCGAGCTGCTTAGTCTAACGAGTCGCGGCCGTTCTTGATGTTTGGTGTGTCGTCAATTGAGGAGAGGCTTGTACGCAAGTGGTAGACTTAGGCGAAAGCCAATGATAGTGCATTCACATCCCGCTCGCGGCTCTGGATTGTGGTGAGATGAAACGCACTCGTTCATAAATGCAACAGTGCGGATGTACATCGCTTCAAAAGGAAATATGATAGGAGGAAGTGCAGACGAGAACAGTGAGGCGGGCAAAAGGCGATGTAGCAGGCCTAAGCGAGACGATAAAAAACGCATCGTAACGCGCGTTATGGCGGCAAAGAGGGAATTGTCAAAAGGAGTCAGCGGTGGATCCTCGAACACGGTGGTCCAACATTAGCACGCTTTGAGAATGTGATCATGGAAGATGCATCGGTGGATGGTGAACAGCCTTGTCTCAAGAGCTGCACTAGCACCAACATTGCCTAGCTCCTTTTGGGTTCCCGTCAGCCCTATAGCCGTTGCATCACCAACTGTGAGAATCGCGTTCACAACCACGGTTCACCATAACAACGAGACCACCCAGCGACTCAAGGAACGCTACGCCAGAGAATTGTCGCCGTGTACATGGCCCGATAGCGGGAGCCTTCAACATAAGCGGAATCTTTGATCCATCGCTCTCTTCCTCACGACTTCAATCCTTTCCAAGATATTGGCACCCACCCTAAGATATCAAGAACTGTAATATGGGCGCCCTACTCTCCCTTCCGATCACACTTCTCAACTCCCTCCTGCCTTTTACAAAACCAGGCACACCTCTTCTTCAAGATCTCGTCCATACGGCAATCTTATGCGGGACATTATACTTCGCCCCGCAAATAGCAGAATGGTACAACTCACGGCAGGCTCAAGACCCGCTACATGAGCCAGCAGAAACAGACGACACACGCCAGCCAGCCGCAGAAGCACCAGGGGGCATACCTCACCACGAAGAAGATGAAGAAGAAGCGCTCCTCGACGAGCGCCTTGTCCTCCAAGACGACGGCGAAGAAGTAGTCGGCCCCCCACCACCACTAGCACCCACACCACCACCTTTCAACCGCGCAGCACAACACCACCCTCCCGCACCACGCGTAGACAACGCCGCAGACTTCCCCGACCCCTTCGCCGCAGAAGCAGCCGGTCCCGCACACAACAACCCAAACGGCCCGCGCGCAACCCCCGCGAATCGCACCGTCGGCGCAAAGAAAGCGAAAAGCCTAGCCCGCAAAGACCAGCGGCGAGCCTACCACGAGTTTCACCGCCAAGAAGCTGAACTGCGGCGTCTACAACAAGCAGAAGGCGCGGAGGAGCGTGAAGCAGCGCTTGCAGCGGAGCGGGAGCGGCGCGCGAGGATCGAAGAGGAGATTCGGGAGCGGGAGAGGGTGGAGAGGGATCAAGCGAAGTGGGAGCGCGAACGGGAGGCGGAAGAAGAGAATGCGCGGAGGGAACGGGTGGTTAGTAGAGTGAGGGAGGAGATGCAGCAGAGAGGAGCGGTTGATTTGGTGGATGTTGCGTGGGCTGAAGGGAAGGACAGGGTGTGGGTTGAGCGGCTGGTGAGAGCTAGTGGATTACTGTCTCAGCTACAGAAGGGTGGCGCGCATGTCATGATTACTGGTCATGGTTGGCTTGTCAGGCTGGATGCGGAGCTGATGAAGCAGGCGTACGCGGACGCTGAGGTGTATGGAGAGCGCAATGGCGGAAAAGTCAGTTTCACAGAGTTTGGAGGAATCTTGGAGAAGGCTGTTCTGGGCCGAGTTAAGGCTTAGTTGGATATGTAGTTCGCAGTGGCTACGACTTCATGTCTGGTGAGATGATACCCTAGATTGGACTGACGAATATGTCCTTACCGCAGTTTTGAAGTCGCAGTTTTGCTAGACCAAGGAGAATTCGAATCTATGATTCGGTTGCCGAACAAGATGAGTGACATGTGTTTGCATTCGTGTTATCTCATATCGTACTGTTCTCACTACACCCTCATGCATTGTACTCCCATATCAAGCACGATGAGGCAAGCTGCCCGTCAGATGGTGTCCAAGATGGGCACATGGCATCCCTTCACATACCGCGTAACAAAGGAACAGAGCTTTTTGGTATCGTATTGTCCGTTTTATCATGCAACCATGAAAGAGGTGTTTATTCGCCTAGAGAACCCTTGCCATGCATCAGATCCTCCATCGTCCAGTAATCCTAGACGTAGCCATGAGAAAAAACTCCTCCAAGACACCATGCAGTCCGACCATACATCCACGCACGCCCTTCCTTATCGGTTGGACTTCGCGACACGCTCCAACTCGTCCTTCTTCTTGATCGCGTACGAGTTGCTGCTTCCCTTGGCAGCGTTGATCAGCTCCTCAGCCAAGCACTCGGCGATGCTCTTGACGTTACGGAAAGAGGCCTCACGGGCACCGATGGTGAGGAGGGCGATGGCCTGGTTTACACGGCGGAGGGGTGAAACATCGACAGCCTGGCGGCGGACGGTACCGGCGGAACCGATACGGGTGGAGTCTTCGCGGGGACCGCAGTTGACGATGGCATCGACGGCGACCTGGATGGGGTTCTGGTCGGTCATGATGTGGATCTACAGACAGTTAGTTTTCCATCAAATAGCTTTTTTCGCGCCATATTCCAAGTTCGACAACTTTTGCAATGGCGCCTGGGTGATAAGACGTACGATCTCGAAAGCGTGAGCGACGATGCGCACAGCCATGAGCTTCTTTCCGTTGTTGCGGCCGTTCATCATGAGCGAGTTGGTGAGGCGCTCAATGATGGGGCACTGCGCCTTCCTGAATCGCTTGACGGCATATCGGCCAGCGGAGTGTGAGATGTAGACGGGTGTGCGGATCTGGATATAATCGCTGCGGCTTGAGTTAGCCCAAGGACTCGCAAAGCAAATTGATATCCGCCAATGCCACCGAATTTATTCGTAGAGCGTGCGGAGGGAAGGAGTAGGGATATCGTACGTCAGGGAGATGTCGCGGACTTCGACCTCCTCGTAGGACCACTACAGACTGTCAGCATGGCGTGTGGCTCTAAAGTTCGCGGTTTGCGTGCCTTGTTGAACAGCTTGACGCTGCCAATCTCATCGGTAACCTCCTTGGGCAGGATGGCGTAGCCGGATGGGCTCTCGACCTCGATTTCTCCGTCAGACATGGTTGCGGTTGTCGGTGTGAAGGTGAAGGAGGTGGGCGTCGAATTTGTTGTCGCTGCTGAGGTCAAGTTGGTCGCCAAAATCCAGTGCGAGCTAGGTGTGCTGCTCTCTTCGCTAACGGGCCAATAAGGGTCGGCGATATCTTGGCATCTACCGACTATCACCGGACTCCACGCTAGTGGATCAGAACCATCTCCAAATTTTTAGGCGTGTGCCTGCATCATGTCAGTTGGGATGAAAGCTCGCAACATATGGGCAGCTCTGGTGCCTGAGGCTACAAGCTCGTTCAATCCGTCGATGATGACTATATGAGCAGTCAACCATCATCCCTTAAATCAAGCATCATGGCGGAGTCAGGTGAAGGCACATCAAGTCCATTGATTTATACTATCCTAGAATGTCCAACACCGTGTACGACCGTGGTATCTGGCTAAGTCGCTGAATATCCAATCAATCAAACACTTGTTAAAAACGCCGATGTAGTATCCAAAAAGCGGCAGGCCTCCAACTCCATGCAATGCCGCTGAGCGCAACCTGAAACCGAGTACAAAGATCCAGATAGCCTTCACGAGTCACGCTACTTCCTCATTAGCACTTCGACTTTACATAATGTCTCACGAATGTTCTTTTAATCACCGCCGTACCCTCGACACTGGTGCGCTAATGTCTCTTCGGTCCTTGACTCCTTCCACCATCTGTTTCATTGGAGTGCCGTGGCCGGCCGCCATACTGCGCGCGCGACCTCGTCGCTCTCGGATTGCCTCGAGCGCCGCTTCTCGATCAAAAGGTAGCTTGTTGAGTGAGAGCTCACCCAGAACTGGTGTTCGAGCGTCGGCTGCTGCATGAGCTACGGTGGAAGGCGTCATGGGACCTCTCCCAGGCTTGAAGGCAGGTGTCGCAGGCGAGAAGTGGAGAGGAATGGTGGTGGTAGTCGTGATGGTCCGCGTCAAATAAGGCGTGGCAGGCCCGGAAGGCTCATGGGACGGTGTCGGTGGCTCAAAGTCTTCCTCATCACTGTCATCAATAGCATCCTCGTGAATGCTGATGTCCGCGACCTTGTTCTCCTTGCGATCGCTTCGAGCTGGCCCCGCTTCAATTTCCACTCCATTTTCCGCTTCTGGTTCCGTTTCTGGTTCCGGTCGCAGGGTTGGGGCAGGGACAACTTCGGTTGGAATCATCGTACTGTGCGCATCCGGAGTCCAGGGTGAAGATGCAGGCACGTTTTCTGTGACAGTAGAGAAGCCCAGTGGTGATGGCTTCGCAGGGGTCGAGTCATGTATCGATGTGGTCGCCTTCACGGGTGAGGGTACGGATCGAAAAGTGCCAGTGGACGGGGAGAAGGTGACCTGGGCTTCGGGATCACTGTCCTGCGGATGAACCAAGATGGTGTTGTTGTCATTTTGTTCAGCATGAAAGTCGTCTGGCTCTTCCTTCATGGACTCTTCCGACGGTGGTGTGACAGGACGCTCGTCTTCGACAGGTTCCTGCTTGATGATAACATCGTCCATCAGATCGTCTTCATGGTTGCTCGCTGGAGGCGTGAGGGCAGGAACGGACATCTTGATGCGCTGCATCTCCGCTGCATACATGTCATCGTGGACGTACTTCTTGCCCTTATTCTCGGCAATGCGACAGGAGCAGCATTGGAATTGACACTCCATCTTCATGAATTCGATCTGGTCCTGGGCACGCTCCCGAAGGCGTTTCTCAGTGGCCAGCTCCTGCTGAATGAAGCGGAGCTCGACCGCTCCCTTCTTGGGAGAGACGTTCTCCTTGTCATCATCTACGCGCTGGAAGGTGTGCTGCTTTCGTGGGGATCGAACTGGTGATCCAAACTCAACATCTTCGTCCATGCTAGCTGTCGGAAGCGCGATATGGCCCTCTCCAGCAACGCGCATGACTTCTTCTTCTTTGAGACTAGTCTTCAGAGCATCGCGTTCACCCTCGATCAGTCTCAGCTTGTCTTTCAAAGTCTGGATTTCCTCGCCCAATCGGGCGCTGACACCCTCGAGCTCTATTTGCAGACTGTATACCTGGTTCTGGTACTTGGCTGCCTCCTCGGTTTTGAATTTGATGTCTGATTCGGCTCGTTGTACATTACGCTGCAGACCTTGAATCTTAGTCTGCAGTGTTGGGATCATGGCTCCAGACCTCAGAGCATCCTTGTTGACCTCCATCCACTTCTTTTTGTATTCGCGGTACTTTTGTTCGTAAGCTTGACCGTGAACCTTGGATTCAGTCTGGTACCAGATTAGCATTCGCACAATCTACTCGTCTCTCACGACTGCATACCAGCTTAGCTTGTGTGCTCCGCCACTTGTCTTCATTCTCTTTGAACACTTTCTCCCATTGCGCGACATTGGCCTTGTGTGCTTTGCGCTCTTTCTCGTATTGTTCCCTCGTGACGCCCACCTCGTTGCGCTGCTCGGCCGCTTCAAGTTTGCTCTGCAGCTCCTCGATGCGCACCTCACGTCGGCCCAGTGCCATCTCATGCTCCTTCTCTTTTCTAGCATGCTCTTTCTCCATCTTATGAAGCTTTTCTGTGCTCCTCACTTTCTCTTTATCTAACGCATCCTTAAGGCGCTTAACTGCTTCCCTCGGATCCTTCACGTCGAGGCTCTCAAACATAACGGCAAGTCCCTGCACCGAGACCTCTGAATCATTACGGCGGTGAGGCGGATGCCGTGACGGTGACCAAGAGCGCAAGTTAGGCGCTGAAGGCGACATCTGTACGGGTTCGCCATATAGTGGTTTTGTGCCTGCGACGCGCTCCGGGCTGACGGGGAAGATGGGCATGCCAGGCGACATGGCCAGTTTGGAGGGCGACGGCGGATCCATCGGGACCGGAGATTCTTTGAGTCGCGCCAACTTGACGGTATTGATGAAGTAGATATAGCGTAGAGGTTATACTGTCTATATGCAGTCAATAGTAGTGTGCTGAGGAAGCTGCAGGTGTGTGGTACGAGCTCGGATGTAAACAAAACTAGGCGACGCACCTTCCCTGTCCTAACAACGCGCTCGGGCCACAGCGGGCCACCACGCGAACACCCAACGTCATCCATCAGACGTCTGACAGATGTCAGTCTTATGGTTGACAAGGACAATCTTCATAGTCTCATGTGTGCTCTATATTTTTATGGCTCGCTACCTATCATATATTGTCTCAGCGCCTGTCAAACTGTACATGCTGTTCCATCTCAACACTGAACTTCATTTACTACCGCAACACTCAAAGGCAAAAAGAAGATAAAGCTTATAGGACCAAGCTAGCTTCGAAACCTCGGCAAAAAGAAGGCATTGGCGGATTGTCCTTCTCTTAGAGGTCGGAAGGAGAATGGGAACCCACTGAACACTCCCGGTGGCCTGTCATTAGACACCTGCCAATACCTATGGAATACTCATGAATATTTAAATATATATACACCACATATTTTGAGTAAGGGAAAGGCAGTTTTGTAAGTATTGTGGGGCCATGAGCGTAAAACACCCTGGCATCTTCCTCACTCGCTATCACCGCCTTCACTTATCGCATAAATTACACCAAGTTATGTGACTACCTAATTCAACTAGAAGCGAAGCGTCCAACGCGGCTGCAGTAAGATCGTTATATGTCATCCAGATCGGTGGACAGTCAGTCTATTCATTCATACTTTGATCTCTAGTTCTCTAAACCCCCGATTTCTTATAGCTCATCAAGCGAATCCAGTACCAAGAAGCAAAATAATTTCCCTATTTTTGTATCGGTAACTGCATTGTCTGGTTTCGGCCGTTTGTCCAAGCTCATCATGCAAACGGTACAAGCCGCATAGCCACAAGTCCCAAGCGTTGGTGAAGGCGACTTGTCTAGGTCCTTCTCTCACTCACCTTCGATAGCTTGTACCGCCCCACACCGCTCTTCAGCCTTATCTACCCACTAAACCTCACTTTCTTTCTTTCTTCAGCTTCTTCACTCAACTCCAGTCTATCACAACACTTCTCAACAACCCGACCTCAGCAAACCTATCAACCATGTCTCCAGGACGCTGCAACTTCTGCAACCGCCCAGGCACGCTATACTGCAACGACTGCGCGACATACGATGCTAACTACAACATCATAGACGCGCACTGGTATTGTAGCGGACTCTGCAAGGCCGCCGACGAGCCCAAGCACCTGGGCGAGTGTCGTGCGCATCTGCTAATGCCCGAGGAGCTTTTCAGACGCGCTGAGCAGGCAGGCGAGGCCGCGCAGTCGCTCTTCTACGCCTTCGTCCAGAACACATGGGCTTACGACATGAGTACCATCCGCATTGTGCGCGATCAAGACGATGAGGTTGTCGCGGTCGAAGTCACCGCGGGTGCTGGTGTTCACGCTGGCCCTGGAGCTGAGAGCACTTGTGGGCGTCATGGTGGTGGCTGGCTTGTCAATTTCCCGGACGCCGCGTTTGACATCTATGATCAAGAGGCGAAGCGGGCAGTGCTAGCTGATCAGAACTCAATCTGGGCTTTCGTCTCCATGCATGTTGCGGTAGAGGCGCTTTTCAAAGGTATGCCAACTTCTTGTTTTGATTGTCACTCAGCTAACAACATACAATAGATCTCGTCAACGATGTCGGCAAGGACATTAAAGAAGTTGTTCACTACGTACCTCATGATACCCGTCGTCTCGTTGAACACAAAGGTCGCTTCGGACTCGCTAGGGCCGAGCGCGAAAACGTCGTCTACCCCGACTACGATGACCAAGGCGACCTCAAAGGTGTCTACCTCATTACCCTCAAAGATGGTACTCAGATCGCTCTCGACCTCGCCGGCGCCCAGTATGGTCTCTCTCACACCACGATCCTGCCATGGTCCACCTACCTCAACCGCCATGTGGGCAAGTCCATCAAATACCGCGCCCCTTTCCGCTCGCACTACACCAAGCACGCCGACAAGATGAGCAACTACCGCTGTATCACCCCACTCACCGTCATCATGGAGCAGAACCGCCACTTCAACAAGTTCGTCGCCAACACCAAGGAAGATTGGAACCTCGACCTGAAAGATCTTCCAACCATGTCACCACAAGACTTCGACGACATCCTCCACCACCTCGTCGAGATGGCGCACGTTACTCTCCTTCATCTCCCCCGGGGGCTCGACGACGGCGGTCCCCCGGAGGAGGCTTTCGACCTGCGCCACCCCAAGGTCGTCGCCAGCCTTCCTCGTCGCCGCGCGCCCTCTTCCTCCACCACCGACGTCTCCTCCCTGGTCTCCCTTCCCCTGGACCTCAACTTCATGAGCCCCTTCTCGTGGTACTCCCTCCGTAGGCTGATACAGATGCCGGCCTCGGAGGTAAAGTACCACGAGAAGAAGACAGCGAGGAAACTCCTGTCAATGCGCTGCGCGTACAAGCTGCCGGGGGACTGGCGGGTAGTGTTCCTGCAGGACACGCTGCCTAGCGTCAATGTCCCCCGGTGGTGCGTAAGCGAGAATCCGGGGTGGAAGAGGAGGTAGGTGGGGGTGCGTGGAGGAGGCGAGGCTTTTGGGATGTGGGTTTGGGGTGGGAAGGAGGGGTGTGGAGGTGACGGGAGGGTTGGTGGAGGGGTGTAGGACAGTGTAGTGTATGATTAGGGAGGCTGAAATAGGCAATGAGCAAATAGCATAAGAATCAAAGTGTGATCGTATGCTCCACGCAATCGTATCTGTTATGTTAATCATGAACCTAAAAAGCCTCAAAACAGTCAGCATTCGCGATTGGCTCCGCGGCGACGCAACCTAGATCTCTTAGGGCACTACTGCCGTGCCTCAAGAGACGGGCGTTCGGCTTCAAATCATTCCCTGCGCGCATTCAAGAGTCTACAGCTGGCTTCGTAGCTTAGGTATTCTAACCCTCATATACGCTCTTAGAAAGGCTAATCACACTTTATCTTAATCTAAAATACTGCTCCGCAAACATTATCTACCTAACTCTGCCTTCTGCCTACCAGGCTTGCCTCGTCCAACAGCCGAGCTGGTACTGAATGAAGACTCGAATAGATAGTATTAGTCCTTCTTATTCTTCTTGTCCTTCCACTTCCAATGATGACGATGATGATGCTGACACCAAGATAAATATGCTACATATGTGAAAAGAAAAAGAAAGGCGAGAAAACGCCCAGCCCAAAAGGGGGCAACTTGAATGTTGTTGTCTCTCGAAAGAGGGCAGTCTTGGGAAGGCAGCGTTGTCTGGGTTCCGGAGTCAGGCAAGGTAACTAATCGTTCGTCAGGATCTATTTTCCTTTGAAAAGAGTTCGAGGAGATTCGTAGAGTTAAGTCAACGACGCAGCAGGCAATGTTGAGCACGTCTTGACCTTGAGGAATGAACAAGTTGTGGGTTGGCAAAATTGTTGGAGTATGCGACTAAGTTGTACATGTGGGCGGACGACGACGTCTCTCTGTCCAAGCTCGGTGGTTCCTGTGACATGTGAGCCCACTACTCCACGCGGTCATCAAAACAAGTCAATCACGAAACAAACGAGCACTGAACTCTCTACGCTCACTTCTCGATATTGAAGCTGATGTCAAAGTAAGCATCGTATCACTCCAGGTAAAATAATCGCATCGGGCAAATTTCGTCTAAGCAGGTGTGTCGCATTTGTCGCATATGGTATGGTACTATCGGTCATCCAGAAACTCAAACAACACATACTGATCGTACAATATCAAGAAACTAAAAAACAAAACGCCAGAGTTTATGCAACAAATAGCAATCTAATCTACATGATTCGCTCGCTAATCGACGACACGATGAGATAGTAGGTGATCTTTTCCAAATGATTAATAAAAGAGATTCGACCGCTCGGGTATCGGGCGCGTTGAAAAATATATGTGAAGGGAGGTGAATAGATAGAATCAACAGGAACGCCAGAAAAGAACATCCAGACACAGGCCTTTTTATATATGAGAGTAGGAGACGGTACCCATCGCAGATAATGAGATGATCATCCTGACCATTTTTGGAAAAAGGAAACTCCGATGTAATACCACCTGGTACTAAAGGAAATAGTTACCAGTAACTCCGATCAGTTGTCGTAACGTCGAAATCGATCAGGCTTCCCAGGACTGGCGAGGAGGGTAGACAGTTCCGTAGCTTCTCGGCTCGTCTTCTTCAAGCAGACTCTCCATAATACTACCAACATCCGTGTTGGTGATAGTAATAGCATCTTCCTCGTCCAGCTTCTTGCGCATGCGGTATACCTGGACAGTGACATAGGTGACCAACGCAGTGCCAATCACGAATGCGCCTACGCCGAGAGACACATTGACGGGGATGGGGTTGCCTTTGAACGTTGATTTGGTCAAGGCATCAATGCCCGTCTGCGAAAGGTTGACCAGTCCGGAGAAGCAGATGATAGTGCCGTAAACGCGACCGAAGGTTGCAAAGCCAAAGACCTTGGTGGCGTAATCGGACATGGCAGAGTAGTACAGAGGGCGTAAGAAGACGAAGAGCAGGACGTTGACGTAGCCTGCCCATAATGCGGGGATTGAACCGATAATACCGATAGCGGTAATGACAATGACGAGAATGAGGAGCACGCCGGGTGTGCTAACGTTGTCGAGTAGAGCGCCGAGGAAGGGGGTGCTTATTACTCCCGCAAGAGGTAGAGCCCAATCAAAGAAGTCGTTGATCTTGGTGGCTAACTCGACAGAGTCCAGCATGTAGATGTACTGTTCTCTTATCGTTGCAATAAATATGTTCATTCGGACCATTTGCAAGACTGTAAGAAGCGTCAGAAGGATAAACCAGGGTGTCAACATCTGGTCCTTCGCCGACTTATTGTGAAGTGCGCCCCATACTCCGGATGCCTCCTGCTTGTGCTCTTGCTTCTCCTCTCGTAGCCTCCGCGTTACCTGGTCACCAAGGAGGTCATCGAGCTTGCTCAGCCGCTGACGACGACGAGCACTACGAGCTTTTCTCCGTCGCCACATCTCATCATCAGGCAGTTCGTCGTCGGAAGAATGCACGTCCTGTTGCACGTTTTCAGCTTTGTGTATCTTCATCTCCAGCTGTGGCGCGGTTTTGTAGGCCTCGCTTGGGAGAAATGTAAGCTGTGCAATGGCGATTGCAACCGGCACTGCCAAGTATGCAAGGAAGAATGTCTGTGGTTTGAATCCTCTGTCAGTGGCCTCATAGGCGAGTCTGTAGAAGAGGAAGACTGCAGCCGAGGCGTCAAAGGCTCCTGTCACAAGCGCAACAATGCTGCCACCATATTTCGGAAAGGCATTGGCAATCTGGAAAGAAGGCAGGAAGACGAATGTGCCTCCTAGAGCAAGGAAGAAATTGCCGATAGTATAGCCATCAAACTCTGCAATCGAAAAAGCAAGACTCATAAGAATGCTGCCTGCAGCGAGACATAGAGAACCCAGCAGGAAGCATATTCTCGGCCCATAGCGATCGAGTAAAGTGCCGACAGGTAGCGCAGACACATTTGCCGTAGTCGACGCCAAGGCAAACATGAAGTTAAGTCTTAAATCTTGATCAAAACAAACTTCGACGCCCGCGTCTAGCTCTTCCTTGGTGCAGAGATCACTGAAGACGCCCTCCTTGATGAGAATGGGCTTGAGCGCTGCAAAGCCGAAAACGATTCCGCTGGCGAACCAACATGCAAGCACCGTTACAATGACCTGACCTGTTATCGAAGGTGAGTGGTCGAACTTTTTGATATTACCGAGTTAGGCAAGACTTACCGATACGCTTGGCTGTTGAGACTTTATACGGTGTCAAGCCTCCATACTCTTCGCCAGCAACTGGTTCGTCAGGCTTCTTGATGGCATCGTAGCTGATTACTCGCCTGACTTGCTTGCCAGGCAACCCTAGAAACCCAGCGTGTCCCGAGATGGCGCTCTCGAGAGAAAAGCGACGTTCCGAGGCCTCCTGTCGGCTAATCTGGCGATCGACCGGCGGGAGAAACAAGTCGACTAAGGCTTCCTCGCGATCAGTGCCCTCTTGTTGCGTAACATGTTGAATGAGCGACATTCAGGCAGGCAATTGAGCTCTCACGCAGTAACTGACGCAGGGCAAAAAGGGGTCCGCGGGCACTGGGAGAAGGGGTTGTTAGGTCTGTTGGCAGCAAGTTGAAGAACCTGATAAGCGGGCAGGAGCGAAGGACGGGCTTAATTTGACGCCAGAGCAAACCCCGGCACGAGGCCCCACGGCCTGGATCGCGGGGGACCACATGTGATCTTGACATCACCAGAGCAATGGCACTTTGCGGTGTAGTCAACGTCAGGCGGATGCAAAAAGAATCAGATAGCACGTTCTCGGTCCTGCATTGCTCGCTTGTTCAAGTGCCGCAAAACCGCTCGCAAACGGTGTTGTGGTGGCCGTCTGATTGGCTGCGACCATTCAGCTATCCGGCAAAAGCAATCGCCGATCGCCTCTCCGCATTGCTTCATGCGGGTGCTCTCCAACTGGGAAGAGGAGGCTCACGCTGCAGATAAAAGCTGGTGTTGCAATTAATGTGACAAAAAGGTTGGTGTGATCAGAAAAGTACCTCACGCCATCATTGGCGCGCAAGGTAATCACACCATCCAGTTGTTGAGCATACAGCATGCTTCACGTCCGAGGAGCTCTCCACGAAAGAAGTTTCTAGAGCATTGACGCCTCACTGGGTACAGCATCAATATTATTGTGTCGACCTATTGAGTACTTTGTCTCCATCATAGCCACCAATTAGTAATGTATCAAATGGTCTAAATCACCTTGTGGCTATTGAGAGTTTACGATTATTCACTACGCTGTCTTCTGTGGTAGAGGTTCAATTAGCCCCATAAGAAATGCAAAACTCACCGTTTACGAGCTGTTTGGTATCTTCAGATTGTGTCGCGCTGATGCAATGGTTATTTTAGCAAGAGTATTGTACGGAGAAGAGCAAAATTGTTGCTGTAACTCGATTCTGTCCTTCGTCCCAAAAGTCCTACGTAGAAATCTAGCCAACGTATATTGAGGAGAAGCAAACGTTCGAGACACTCTAGGAGCAATCAAGCGCTCCCTAAAAACCCTCGCTTCAAGTTCCGCGCCCGCTCAACAGTATACGCCTCGATCTTGACACCACACAGCACGACCTGCATCCTTCTCACATCCCCATCACTTTCTACAGGCTCAACACGAACTCGCCAGTGTGCCCTCTTGATTGTCCACTCCATTTCTGCTTCTTCGTCATCGGCTCTCAAGTTAAGCGACCGATCAGGTTCAACCTTATTACCGCCCCATACCCATACCCACTCGCTCTCGACTCGTGATTGATGAGGCACCCTTCTGACTCCAATACGTCCAGACTCAGTGTCCATGCTGACTTCAGCAGGTGAACCATCAATTTCCAGAGCAGTGTCGCTATCAAGTCGTACACGAACACGTCGTTCACTTACACCCGAATTGGCAGGACTGACTGGTTGTGCTGCCACTCCGCCACCTGATTGTAGATACATGAGGCCGAGAGGTTGAGTTGCTGGAAGACCCATTTTTGATGCTATGACGGAGAAGAACGACGTTATTCGGGCGAGGGTCGAGTTGTGAAACGTCGACCGCAGGTTGACCTCCAGTGGTCCTGAAGACGGGGTCTTTGGTGCGGATAGAGGAAGATGTAACGTAGCGGATTCTGTAGAGGAGATCTCGAGTATGAGGATGTTGGTATTCGCATGATCGTCGGTGTATGGACGTGCATATGATATATAACCTGCTCTGGAAGCGCTGCTGCTGCTACTTGATAGTGAGGGAGCAGGACTCGCTGCTTTGCTGGGTGGTACTGGGCCCGGCGATACACCAATGGATTGAACACCGCTGGCTGATCCTGAGTCCGAGTCGCTCAGTAATCTGTCCGGACTGAAGGATATACCAGACTGTCGGATGTCTTCTAGTCGCAGAACAATTTCAGATTGCTGGCGCTTAAGGTTGTACGAAATCTCACAAGGTATGAGGCGCTGCTCGAGTCCTTTGAGATGAAAGTATCGCGCATCTTTGAGAAGCTGAGAGCGATGCGCGTCATTCCGGATTTCAACATTGTAACCTTGAAGTAGCTGAATCAGCTCAGCGAATGTATCACCATTCTTATTCGGCACTGATGGTGGCAAGATAGATGGTGGCCGAAGCAACGCACTGCGATCCAGCCCCGGGAACACTTCTGATGGCGTCGAGAAGAACTGCGCAAAGCCTAAAGAGAAGTAGTTTGGGCTGTCGCCTGGGGCGGAAAATAGATCGCGTGGTATCTGAAAAGGTGTCCCACCGATAGATATAAAAATGTCGTTGCTGAACAATTGTTTTGTAAGACGAGGCACTATCCAGTGTTAGCATTCGTGTTGTTTCTCATTCAGAGGGAATTGCTGACTTACACGAATAGAACTGCGCATCTGCAAATAGTTTCACAAAATGCTCACCATCTTTTGGCATAACATGGTACCCTTGGAGATGTAGCGCGATATCGCGAAAAGTATCTGGATCACGGTCGATATACAGTGTCCTCACGTCACCAGCTCGACCGCCGTGGTTGTGCAGTTGTTCGCCGAAAAAATGCGAAAAGTACGAGGGTGCTCTAATAGTCTCAGCTTTCAACTCGATGCGTCCAATCACTCGTAGGCATGCTTACCATCTGAAGAGATCGATGCTCCCGAGAGCCTGAATAGCTCTGAACCAATCTGTATGGGAAATACCTTACCCGCAGGCAGTATTTCCGGTCCTCTAGGTGACTCTACAACTCTTCTTGGCTGTGAGACATCAATGACTCTGCCCTGTGGTCCCGTGCCCTTGCTCTGCTGCTCCTTCCTTCGTGTAACCTCCGTATTCCCTTGTGACATCGATTGCGAAGGGGGTTCGGTGGGTGCAGGTGCGGCAGTGGCTGGGGTTATCGAGTGCGCAGGAGCGTCAGCCGAGGCAGCGGTAATAGGCGAGGTAATTGACGCGTCTGACGATTGTCGCGACTTGTTCTGGCGCTTCGTTGGGTTCTCTGCGGCGACGCCGGCATCCTGAGAGACTGCTGAACCAGGTTCAGAGTCGACCTTCCTCTTCATGCCAGTCTGGATGATAGGTCTCTGTTGCGCCGGGCGAGGGGGTGGCAACAGCGGGTTTTGCGCGGCAGTCTGTGTTGGATTGGCGTTGTGAGTTTGCTGTAGCTGTTGGTAGGCTGGCTCTGCTGCGACGATGGGGAGCGGTATGCTGAAGTCGTTCGTAGGCACAATCTGGCCCTGCGACTCCTGGGCAAGCTCGCCTTGCGGCTCGTATTGATTCGTGAATTCGGAGAAGTCAACAGAATTGGTCCAGTCCCAGCCCAATGGCGCCGAAGGACTGAACCCAAAGCTACCAAATTGTCCTGGAACTACGTGCTGCGGTTGCGCATGGAAACCGGAGTACTGTAGAGACTGGTTTTGGGTTTGCGCCGGTAAGTCTGACGTGGTAGGCGCCTTTGTATCGTGCTCAGCATCGTAGTGGCCATACAACTGCTGCGGATGTTGCTGCGAAGCGCCCGCTTGGTCAGAGGGTTGAAATGCGAAGTCCCGAGAGGTTGCACCGGACCGGTCTGTCATATAGGGTGGTTACAACCAAATAACTCTTGTCGCAGTCTCAGCGATTGAATGGCCAGGTACAAAGGCAACCTTGTACCGCAAAGGAGGAGAACTCGATAGGCGTTGCTGATAGAGAGCTGAGTAAGGGCTAAAGCTGGACAGCTTGCGGGGAGGTTACTCGATCCGGTATGGCGCAGTTAGTTGTCTGGAATTGAACCTTGAAATGCTCGCCACGAGTGTAGCTTCTAGTCGATAGACGTGGGGTGCGCTTCAGAGCATTGTATAGAGCAGCCCGAGTGATCTTATCCCTTTAATGTAGTTATGCCGTCCTGAAGGGGGCGACACAATCGGACAGCCCGCGTTGCTTAAATCATCGTGGAAACGGCTCGTATTCGCCGACGCGAGGTTGGTAGGCTTGGTAGGGCTGTGAGGCTGACGCTGACATGCTGGTACTCGGTGGACTTCGGAGGGGCAGGACGGTGCCAGCAGCCTCCGCAGGCGCCTCTACCGAAGCGCGAGTGTGCTGACGTGAGGATCTGGGTCGACGCGAGAGTGATGAAGTTGCGGGTTTTGCTTGCGACGAGTCGAGGTAACGTCACGGACAATCGGCGCTGCGCATCGGCCGACACGACTCTCCTGAATGATAACGACGATTATGATATTAAACTGGATGGAATGACGTTGTTTTCATTCGTACCACAGTCTCATACAAAGCCAAAATCCTTGATGCGCGTGTAACTAGAGCGCCGAGGTTCTACGAACATGCTCGAATTTATGATTACTACCAACTTCGGGATGGCCGTGGGAAACGAGTTTAAGCACGACACTTCACGAGATCATCCCTTATCTTTTGGTCGAAGTACTCTCAATTATGCGTCGAGCGATTTGCATAATCCTGGTTTGACAGATACTAAAGAAGTACTGTGTTGCGGGCGTCATAAAGGCTAATATATACAGCTTGTTCGTACCCAAACGTCCTCTAGGCGGCCGCAATTGCATCGATCATTACCTACAACTTGAGCTCGGAATACGGCACATACTTATCCCCGCTTGCTTCAGTGACCCTATCCGCCGCCCTCTTCCATGCGTCCCTGGTCTGTAGTCTCCGCATATATTCATACAACTTGGGATAACTCGTCTCACTCAATGGCGCTCGCTGCGTAGCACCTTCTAGGCAGAAGTGCAACATGATGTCTGCGCCTGTAATGTTCGGTCCGCAGAAGAACTCTCCATTGCTTGGAGAATTGATAAGATAATCTTCGAGAAAGTCGAAGTGGTTCTTCAGTTCAGGGTCGACCAGCTGACCGTTCAGTTTGCCTGCAACACCTCGTGTGATTGGCTTGATGAAGAATGGAACTGGAGCCTTTTCGATGTCTTGGGTAGACTTAGCGTAAGTAGGAACGGGTTGTGTTCAAATGATGACTTACTACCAGTAATCATCGCTATCAGCAGAAATGTCATCAGACTTCCTTCTGTGTAATCCAGGAGAAACTGCTTCAGCGTTAGTTTTCTGGCGCTTGAGTTCATCGACAAACGGCATTACGAATCGAAGAGAGGGGACAAAGAGAATCAGAAGAATCAATGGTAAGTGAATGATGCAAGGAATAGCCTCCCGGGATTACACTTGAAAGACTGCGAACATAAACTCACCCTGTACCTCTTCCACTCCTCCGTCTCCGCACACAGCTGACCCTCCTTGCCCTCAGGGAACTTCTGCGGGATCATATGTTTCCCAAAATGCTCGCATACGTAGTCGATGATTGTTGCGCTCTCAGCAAGCACAGTCTCCTTGTCAGAGCCAGCAGGAGTGATACCAAGCATTGGCGATCGCCCAAGCGGGTGGATTTCCTTCAGCTCTGGTCCTGCGCGGAAATCCTTGTTGCGCTTGAATACTTTGATCTCATACTCGAGGTTCAGCTCTTCGAGCAACCAGACCACACGCTGCGCGCGAGACTTGTCTAGCCTGTGAGACGCGTTAGTCAATTGAATGAGGGTTGAGCTGTTGAACGGTGATGCTTCTGAAGGTTTTGATTGTGACGCGACTGGGAAGCTGTATGGAAGGATGAAAGAGGTAAAGATGATTGGTTGTGTGGCTGTGGCTTACCAGTAGACTACGAGCTTTGCTCCCTGTTGATTTGATGACATGATGATGCTGAGATTGACTATAGGATGGGAATTCAACTGATCAGTGGTTGGAAGGGGAATTCGGCGTGATTGTGATGCGACTTTTAAAGAATCGTAACACCGAGGTTCTTTGACATTTATCGGCATCGTCACAAGCTCAATCGCTCAGGCCATCGGTGGTTGGCTCGCCGCTCGGAGAGATTGTTTGCTAGTGTCGGCTACCGCGATCTCCGAGACGATCCAAGATACCACCACATGGCGATGGCAGCAGCAACACTTTCCTAGATAGACTATCTGCAATAGTATATAGGTCTGGGGTAAACTGGGCATGAGTTCGGATTGCTGGATTCTAATAGAGTCTAATTGGAGCAATTATGGACGCCACGGTAGTATATTGGAGTCGCGACAGAGGCGATTTCTCAAAGTTTAGGGCCTACATTAGGTAAACACATAACATTCAAAAGGAAATGCTCTCGATGACTGATAGTATCCAATTATG
Organism: Neocucurbitaria cava; assembly: GCA_027946455.1. Lineage (NCBI taxonomy): Eukaryota > Fungi > Ascomycota > Dothideomycetes > Pleosporales > Cucurbitariaceae > Neocucurbitaria > Neocucurbitaria cava. The sequence goes on along the minus strand of JAPEUY010000005.1, from coordinate 1,524,276 downwards.
TTGCAATTGATGTCGAGTTTGTCTGGGTGCGGAGACAGTCAGTGCCAAGAACCGCCATTCCGAAGTTTGACCGACGTCTTCGCATCACAGCTCAACCTCACCACCACTGAAGCCTCCGGCGAGCCACCCAAGGAACCGCGAACCCGCCAAACAACACCTCAAATCCTTCAGAATGGCGGGCCACAATCATGTGCAAGGTACGGAACACCCCAAAGGACCCACTCATAGGACCGCAATGGCTAACGAAGAGACAGTCATCCACCAGGATCCCGCGATCATAAAATGGAACAGTACGTCTCGCACCTCGCGCCCCGCTCCCGTCGCTGCAGTATAACAAACCCTTGGGAACATTGGACGCGAAGGGCGGTGTGTTGGACATCAGAACAGGAAGCAATGGATCGGGCAAGAGCGAAGGGCTAACGAACAGCAGACATGGTCGTAAACCGCCACAAGTACTTCCGCTGGACACGACGAACAGCATGGCTCTCATTCACATACGTCATCTTGGTGCCGGCCATGCTGGGTACGGCGGGATATATGACTGAAGTGAGTCGGCTATACGATGTTGGGCGTGCGGATGAATGGGCTAACAGGTTCACAGGGCAAGTGGGAACTGCGCGGAAAGCGAAGGGGTGACACACTCTCTGAGTTTTAGATGCGAAGACTAGGTGCCGGAAGGAGAGGCGTCAAGTGAAGACAACACTGTATATATGGAAATGGTAGCAGGGTTCAACAACACCAAACGCGAGTTCACGCTTCTTTGTTCATAACAGGTGCAAAACGGATTCTCTCAAAAGTGAAGTCGCTATGTACGAAGTAGCTCATTGCTATTAAACCAAAAACACCAAAACAGCTCCTTGTCCAGAATGACACAATAACGCGACCCTATACGAGGTGTTCACCTAAATGTATCAAGGTACTCTCAGGTACTCCTAGGCTCAGTCACATAATTTTCGTACTTGAAATGTTACTATAAACGCCACAACACGACTTCTTTGTGATGGTAGCACGATGATAGAAACGAGCTCGTTCGTAAATCAAGCTATATTTTGTCGTGCGTGCCAAAGCTGAATCAGCTTGTCTATGCAACTATATATACCTACTCATGCAGCCCCAATATACCTCAAGCACCGCACATATGCACACTCATCCTCATCCTCATGCAAACCGCAGCCCTAATCCGAATCAGTCTCCATCCCCTTTGTCACAACCTTCCCCTCGGGTTGCTCCTCTTCCCACTTCTTCAACCACCCACACCTATCATCATCCGGCGCAATGTACAGAGGTCGTCTAACAGCACGCTGCCAGTATATCATGCTCCGCTGATTAATGTGAATGCCAGGGTCGTCGAAGACGCTCTTCAGCGCCGTGTAAAAGGCTTCGCACTCAGTTTGCAGGCCTAATACGCGTAGACAGCGTAGGATGCGGGTGATGCGTAGGTGGTTGTGATCGAAGCGGACGGCCCAGTTGCGGAAGGACTTGCGCCAGTGAGGAGCGCGCACAACGTGACAGCCCGCTGAGGGAGAGTCTTGGGCTTCAGAAGTGTTAGGAGGAGCAGTGGAGGTCTCGGCGGTGGTTTCGTCAGCCTTGTGCCCTGGAGTGTCTGATGTTTTGGTTGTCGTATCGGCAATCGTTGCAGCTTCTGAATCTGTACCAGGTGTCTGAGTTTCGGAAGCAGCCGGTACTCTAGTAGAATTGTGACCCTCATTCTCGCTCATCTGGTCCGTAGCCCTACCTACTTGCGCCAATGGCTCAGCTCTGGTCTCTTCCTCGGCTATGGGTCCGTCAACTCCTTCAGCGCCGCCGGTTTTCTTCGACTCTTCAACCTCATCAGCGAGTTCTTCCTCAGACTTGTTAGATACGGTAAATCCGTAAAAGCCAAGCATGCGCTCAAAGCTTCTCCGCAAGTTGTCCCTCAACTCATTCCTCGAACGGAACTCCAACATAACTTTGCGAGTAATGACCGGCGCCTCCCAATTGAACGGTGAGCCTTCAGGGAGTGGGAACAGCATTTGGATATAGTTGTGGCAGCGCTCTAGTTCGGAATCACTCCATGATAGAATCTCCTCGAGCGTACGACCCCGGGCGTCCTTGGCTTGGTCGGGAGGAGTGTCTGGATCATAGAAGCGAACGATGAGCGGAATCTGAGATTCAGGGCCAGAGGACTTGGATGGTGACATGGTCGGGAGCTTGAAACGTTTACTTGACGACTCCGAGTACGGTCGAGTGGTTAGTGATGGTGTCGTCGTTCCTGGTTGGGCGGCTTGAGCTGCCGGGTTCTTGCGCTTGAGTATTTTGAAGAAGTTGCCACGTGCTGTGCGCACTTTCTCCTGCTCTTGACGGTCGAGCGCTCTATCCATGGTCAGTATTGATCGAATTGGAAAGAGAGTGTTGTTGATTCCTCGTAGAATTGAGTGTTTGTGCCTGCGGATTCAGGTAACGCGCGCTGAAGCGGCTGAGGCCTAGGCACCGGTGGAGCTGGGCCTTACCTAGAACAAGAGATGACAGCAAAACCCCGTCGCGTGGTCGCGTTGTGTATATTCACTCTGAGCATGTGTTTCAATATTTTGGATCGAATTGCAATAACACACCAATCACAGGTAGACGGTAGAGGGAAGTCAAGATCCTGAAGATGGCGCTATACCCTTTTCGAGTGGGTGGGGGGAATTGGTAGACCCTGCGGCACTCCGTGATGGGTAAACATGCCCTGAATGCATACAAGTACATGAATTTTGATCAATCGATTATACTACAAGGAAGTAACTAGGGCGGAGACAAAGTGTTTGAGAGCCAATACAATAATCTCAACGTGGAGGCTGGTAAGGAGATGGAATTCAAAATACGAGGTCTTTGCACTGTACTTCGCGCTCATCTGAGTCCATTTCATGGCAAGCATCGATAGCCTACATACCGCTCACTGTACTCGAATCTACCGCCTACACTTCAAGTCCAACGTCCTGTTCCATATCCAATACTCAAGTCCAAAGCGGGATGACGTCACCGGCGAAACTGTTGAACCACGCGGGGTCCACCGACATCCAGACCGTTCGCAACGCCCGCGCAGAACTTATCGGTACTCGCTGTAGTTGCAGGGAAATTGATAGACAAACCTGCTTGTACTACTGGATATGCAGGGGTTACCCACGCTACCAGCGTGGCAGACGGACATAAATATCAACCATGGGGCCTGAAGAATATTCTGCTAAAGACTCCCGCGGAACTAGACGAAGCTCCGTTATAAATTACGTGGACTACCACTCCGTACAGACATACTCGCTTTTTTTTGGAAGATACACGTATACTTGAGACACGTGCCAGTCCGAGAGGATCGATACATTCATCATGGCCTCAGATGGTACTTCTTGAACAGGATTTCGTTTACAAATTGGTGACTGACAATTACCACAGAGCAGACGCCCACACCAGAGAACAACACCCTATTCCAGGGCTTCGAATGGAACATTCCTGATGACAACAAGCATTGGAAGCGACTTGCAATCGAGCTTCCCAAGCTGAAGGCTATCGGTATCGACAACATATGGCTGCCTCCAGGCTGCAAGGCTGCTAATCCCAAGGGCGTTGGATACGACATTTACGACCTGTACGACCTGGGCGAGTTTGATCAGAAGGGCTCGCGTGGCACCAAGTGGGGAACCAAAGAAGAGCTCATTGAGCTGACCAAAATCGCAAAGGAGCATGGTGTAGGCTTATATTGGGATGCCGTGCTCAACCACAAGGCAGGCGCCGATAAGACGGAGAAATGCCGCATCGTAGAAGTTGACCAGAGCGATCGCACCAAGGAGGTCTCAGAACCATATGAGATTGAGGGATGGCTAGGTTTCGACTTCCCTGGCCGCGGCGACAAGTACTCGTCTCAAAAGTATCACTGGGAGCATTTCAGTGGGACAGACTACAATCAGGCAAACGAGAAGAAGGCCATCTATAAGATCCTAGGTGACAACAAAGGCTGGTCTTCGTCCGTGGACGACGAGGGAGGAAACGCAGACTACATGATGTTTGCTGATATCGACTACTCCCACCCCGAAGTCCAAGCCGACGTAAAGAACTGGGGAGTGTGGATCACGAAAGAGCTCGGGCTGAAAGGTTTCCGTCTGGACGCCGTCCAACACTTCAGCGAGCGCTTCACAAACGAATGGATCGACAACCTGCGCGAACAATGCGGCGACGACATCTTCGTGGTTGGCGAATTCTGGAGCGGAGATGTAAAAGAGATGAGCAACTGGCTCAACGACATGCACCACAAGTTCGCCCTCTACGACTCACCACTCCTCAACCACTTCGGCCAGATCTCCACCACAACCGAAGGCGACATGCGGAAAGTCTTCGACGACACACTCGTCCAGTTGCGCCCCGTCAACGCAGTCACCGTAGTAACGAACCACGACACCCAACCCGGCCAAGTCATGGAAACAAAGATCGAAGGCTTCTTCAAACCCCTCGCTTACTCTCTTATCCTCCTGCGTAAAGAGGGCTACCCCTGCCCCTTCTACGGCGACCTCTACGGCCTCTCGGACCCGCACAAGACGCCTGCGTCCTGCGGCGGCAAGCTCGCCGACCTGATCCTCGCCCGCAAACTCTTCGCGTATGGCGAACAAGATGACTACATGGATGACCCGAATCTGATTGGCTTCGTTAGGCGCGGTACGTGGGATAAGAAGGCGGGTCTTGCGTGCGTGATGAGCAACAAGGGACCGGGACAGATCAAGATGGCGGTTGGCGAGATGCATGCTGGTGAGAAGTGGACGGATGTGCTGGGGTGGGAGGAGGGCGAGGTGGAGATTGATAGTGAGGGTTATGGACTGTTCCCGTGCCCTGGCACTAGCGTGGCTGTGTGGGTGCGCAGTGATGCTGAGGGGAGGGATAAGTTCCCGACTAATTTCGATGCGGACATTTATAGCAAGGCGTAGGTTCTTGGTAATTTCTTTATTCGGTTGGCACAAGGATTGAACCTGTGTGTAGACGTTAGGTAATGGGTTGGATTACATCTGCTTTAGACTGTCTAGACGTTTCGGCTGTATTGCCGGTTGTATTGCTTATAGAATGACAATCCAGTAGATTAGCTTTCTTGAAATCAATTTGATTCAGTGCCAACATTCACAGTATGAAAGTACGAAGATGCTTCGTCTTAGGAATGTATTATGAGAGCAATCTTTTCTCATTGCTATGTTATTGACAAGAAATTCTTATGCGTCTGCTCGAGACGGCAATAAGAGCATCTGGCATTGAATTCTCCAAAAGCCCATAAAAACACTTTTAGTCTCGTCGACGCTGTCCATTTTGATTCGCATCTCCTCACTCATCTTATGCTTCGGCTAGATACCCACGCCCTCAGTCGAGCGCCATTTTGTCCTCATCAACTACTCCTCGTTCTGATCGTCAACGTCAACTCCTTGCCCTCATTATCAACGTCCTCGTTCTCATCATTTCCTTCCTCATCTGTTTCGTCCTCCTCGGTATCTCCTTCCCCGTTCTCACCACCACCCAGAGCAGCCCCATCACGTTTCTCTGCATGCCGGCGACCACATGGCAATATCACCCCCACGGGCCAAGGATCTCTCGAACGCCATTCCTTCTGTAGAGCCCGTTTAAGGATATCTGCAAGACGCGTCAGCCAACCAACCAACGAACTAACTAACCCCTATCCCCCAGCTCCGCAACCTTACGTACCTCCACTCCTTTTTCCGTTGGCGTCCCATTCCTTTTTGCTCCGAGCCAGCTCAGGGGTCAAGTCATTGCAGAAACGTCTCGCAGCTTCTTGTAGTTCATCATTTGGGACGCCACCCAGGATATCTTGCGTGATGGCGTAGAGCTCACGGAGTGCTCGGCGAGCAACCGGGGTAAGGATTGGCGGAGGCAGCGACTGTACCTGTAGGCCTTGTCTGCGGGCCACTCGAGCTAGCGCTGACTCTCCTCCCATGCCACGGATTGCTTCTGCGACACTAGAAGCATCGAAATTGAGGTTGTTGGTCTGTTGGGTTGAGTTGGATTCCATGGTTGGGGTGGGAGATGTAGTTTTGAGTGTAAAGTGTAAAGTGGAAGGTTTGAGTAGAAGTAGAAGTAGAAGTAGAAGTAGAAGTAGAAGTAGAAGTAGAAGTAGAAGTAGAAGTAGAAGTAGAAGTAGAAGTAGAAGTAGAAGTAGAAGTAGAAGTAGAAGTAGAAAGTAGAGTCGATAGAAAAGCAAGGTAAAGATAAGAGGTCCTTGAGATCTCTCGCGCTCTCTCACTACAACGCTACAAATGCTGCCCTTTCGGACCCCACATATTCTTCCTTCTCTCACCTTTGCACAAGCTACATCGTTCATAACTCTGGCTACTGCTTTGAACTTCTAGGAATGGCTTGACCCAATACACTAATGAAATGGCCATACGCATCAATTGTACATTGAGGTCGCAAACTGTAAGCCCGTCATGGAGTTACCGCACGTAGCCATTCGTATACTAGAAAGGCTTAGACCATGGCAAGATATGACGGGGTCCAAAGACAGGATGTCGTGTGGATATATCTGGATTAAGAAGAGTCGGTCTCGCATGTCGTGTTCTGTTTTCAGGGGGTCGAGCGGTCGAAGATCAAACACCGACTGGGAAGAGGTCGATGGTGATACATCGCGACAGCGAAGTGCCTTGGATCTATGCTCACTGCACGATGGCGCCGCCAGTGGATATGAAATGTAGAGAAATATCTCTTTATCAATATTGGAAAATCATCTAAAGTAGTGTCGTGGTGTTCAGGTTCAATTCGTGCGGGAGTTAGGCCTAATGTCAGTGCATGACCACATACAAGCATCATCCTTACGTTGTTCATTCAACATGCCAGACCCTATAAGTAACCAAAACGGCCATTATAGGTGAGTGACATCACATTCAACAGTCCTTGATATACATTATGAGCTCCGTCTATTGTGCAGCTATGTTCCTACTCGGATCGTCGTACTGTTACATATATCGCGCGTCTAGCCAGCGAGAAAAAGCGGGGAGATCTAAATCAGACAGAGGGCTGCAAAATAAACGCAAACACATGAAGAATGTGTAAAGAAAAGCATGATCTCAACCCAAAAACCCATGCCCAGCCATATGCAAAAGAGACAGACTTTTTTCCCGTTGAATTACAATCATGGCTGTCCTGGTATTTCATCTCCAATCACCTCCAAATCGACACTGTCAACCAACTTATTTAGTCTTAGCGATTTCTACACCTCCTGTGGCACCTAGGGCTTTCTTAATGTCGCCGTAGATGGCGAACTGACCAGCAGTCAGAGTACCAACCATGAACAGACGAGCGCCGATACCACCGAAGGAACCGCGGAGACCGAGCTCCTTGGCGATCTTGATCAAACGGGAGGTGGTTCCCTCTCCGGGCAGACCCTTGGTCTTGTTGATCTTGGAAAGCATAGTGTCGGCGGGCTGGGAGACGATAGCGGCGGCGAAACCGGCCATGAGACCGGAGGCAAGGTTGTAGACGGTCTGCATGCCAGAGCTGGTGCTGTTCTTGTCGACGACTCCGTAGATAGCCTCGCTGACCTTCTCGTAGACGACGAACTTGGTCATGGTGTAGGGAACCCTTATCGCGATGTTAGCAACTAGAAGGTTTGCACAATGGGACGTGGATGGATTGGGACATACTGCTTGAACAGGATAGGACCGAAGCCAGAGTAGAAAGCACCGAGACCCTCCTGTCTGAAGATCTTGCCGAAACCACCAATGAGACCATTGGCGAAGGTAGGCTCAGAGACGAGACGGATACGGGTGGCCTCGAGCGGGCACAGCGCAATATCAGCGAAGAATTCAGCTGCACCAGCGGAGGCGAGGTAGACAGCAGTGCGGTTGTTGCTGGCAGTCTCATAGCCGAGCAAGTTGATGGACTGCTGCTTGAAGAACTCGTAACCGCCGAACTTGAAGGCACCCTGGAGGAAGTAACCAGCAGCGGTAGGGCCGAAACCGGTCCAGACGGCGCCAGCACCCTCGTTGGCGATGACCTTCTTGAAGCCACCGATCATACCATTGTTGTACGTGGCGGGGTCAAGTTGTATCCTGGTCTTGACGCTGTGCAGATATGTTAGCTTGGCGCTCTGGCGTCACTCGCGGCAGATAGCCACGGCGCATCGCAGGAGATGTTGCGATGCAGCCATTGGCATCCAACAGTGCCACGGAAAGTGGAGTAACGTACACATCGACGGGTGTGAGGGCGCCGTGGGTGACTGCGCAGCAGACAGCACCGGCGAAAGCGAAGCGCGAGTAGAGGGCCACACCGGTAGGGGCAGTCGGGTCGATGTGAGCTGCGACGCTGGCCTTCGCGGCGTCGAGCTTGTTCGAGCCGGTGGCGGTGGGAGGAGGCGAGGTGGCCATTTCGCTGATCTGGGAAGATGAAAGCGAAGAGTGTGGAATGGAGTGGAGAGGTGAGGTTGTGAGGTTGGAAATGGACAGACGGAGATAGGAAGCTCTGTGATGCGAGATGAGAATCTTTTGTCTTGGCGTTTCTCCGTCTCTTCCCGAAATCCGGATATCCTTGCCCTAGCAACAATTTGCTCCACTCAGCTCACGGCACTTTAGTGCGTGCTCAACGGTTTCTCGGAAATCGCTCATTGCGGCTGCTATATTATGTGTCTGCGCTTCATTCTCCCTCGACACGTTACGATGTATTGCCCTGCATGTTCCCAGAATGCCTCGGCTGCGAGCATTCAGATGACATCAATCTTGCCGCGACTCATTTACTAGAACGACAAGGACCAGTCACTCCCAGTGTCAAGACTACCGGACACCGCCTCTCTAGAATGAAGGTGTACAAATCCGAATTCCATAGTGTGGATAAGCGCCAGGATGTTTGCCACAGGAACACACCAAATGATGACTACCCCATCATCTAGATGAGAGACAGCATGACGTTAGGTGCCTTTGCCAGCACTCCAATGCTAGTCAAAGAACACTGGTTATGAATATACATCTCTCAGAAGGACCCTACATCGAACTCACAAGACTCCAAATGTCTGATCACACATCTTCACCCTCTTCAAGACTCCACTCCCCATCAACCCACCCCAGCGCCCCTCAAACTCCCTAACCTTCACCCTCGCCCTCTCCACCACACCCTCCAACACCCCTCCATCCCCTCCACTTGCCCTCTTACCCTCCCAGCAGCCCCCTCGCCTCCCCGACCCCGTACAAATCTCACTCATAATCCACGCCGCCGTACCCCCTCACTCTTCCTCTGCTCCACAATCCTGCGCTTAGTCACGGCGTCCACGTTGCTAGGGAGATCGTGGCCGGTGAGTTTGAGCGCGCGAGTGAGTGCCGTGGCGTGGATGGCGAGGAGCGAGGATATGGTTGTCGATGCCGTGGAGGTGGTGGTGAGGAGAGCGGGGAGGCAGTGGTGGAGGATGAGGTCGAGGGCGAAATCAGCTTGCGCGCAGGAGGCGTAGAGGTTTGTGCAGTTTGGTTGGACAGTCCAGGAGGGGATGCGGGAGAAGGTGGTGCGTGTGGTGAGTTTTTGGGAGGCTTGGAGGAGGGTCAGGGCTTGGAGGTCTTGAAGGCCTAGTTTCCTCAATTCGCTCCGCGCGTAGAAGATCTTTGAGTGGGTGGATTGGAGGGCTTGTTTTGCTGCTGCTTTCTCAAAGTGCTCTTTTTCTTCTTGTAAGCGTAGGTATGAGGGCTTGTCTTTTCGCTGTCTTGCTGAGTCTCTTTTCCTTTTGATTTCGCGTCTGAAGCTTTCATCCGCATAACGCTGTGCGAGTCCCTGTTCGGCGACTAGGACTTTGAATGATAGATACCTCATCTCGTCGTCTATCTTGATGTCCGGAATTTCTGGTCGAGTATTGGCCCACAGCATAACCAGACTATCGAAAGGATCTTGATTCTTGAATCTTTTGATTTCAGGCCGATAGATGTGTAACGCTTGCAAGATATGTCGCGCGGATGGCTCGAGTATTCCCTTGTGTCCTATTCTGTCGTACATCTCGGATGCCCTCCTATCTTTGATCATTTCGTGGATTTTGTTCACTGCTTTTAGTCTCTCGTGTAGAGATGCTATAAGCAATTCTCGTCCTTCGGTATTGTCATACGCATGCGTGACATGCTGATTCCAGGCAAGCAGGACCTCTACCATATCATCGTACGTTTCCTCGCGACTGGAAGGTCCAGCAGGACTATGTAAGCGCAACGGCGCCAGCAGATCTTCAAACGCCGCATCACGAGGGCCCCTTCCTTCGTGTATCCGATTGAGGATACTGGTATCCACACCGAGGCTCTTGACTTCAGTCATTACGACCACGGCTTCAGTTTCTTCATCCTGCCAACAACTCTTTTCCAGCTCCTTCGCACACTCGCTGTCCAACCACGCCCTCACGTCTCCCAAGTTAGCGTCCTCACCAGAGAATCCGGCCTTATCTCCAGCCGAAGCAGAAACAACCTCACTCTTTTGGAAGCAACAGTGGTATATCCCTTGCGTACTGTCCTCATCGTCGTCTTTATCGCACAACATCCGGAGAATGAGAGATCTACTTATCGATTCCATATTTCGAAGATGCTCGTTGATGTTTTCAGAGTTTGGTTCCTTCTCTTCCGTTTAGAGTGATAGTTGCCAGATGTGCTAGATGTCATATATGCATAAAGTAGGACCCTGGCAGTGGCAGCGTAGCCTTGGAGATGCGGGTTCAAGCAAGTAAGTTCAAGACACATCATTGAGGTGACATAGTGAATCTGGCTTGTCTGTGAATGAAAAACCTTACCGTCAATGTCTGACTGTATTCGCAACATTATTCCCTGTTCCTGCTCCTGAAGTCTGAGACTCGATGTAGATACGCTTGTCAGGCAGACCATTCACGTGCCTTAACAGAAGGGCAGACAGTAGACACGAAATCACAGTTGAGTCTCATGAATTGAATGGTTTATTAATTGTAAGGCTTCGTCGGTAAATAGCCCTTCTGATGCTGAAACTTTTTAAGACAATTCTGAAAGTTCGAAAAAGCCGAAGAACCTGGAAATCTCCTTGAATTTATCCCAGCCCTTGGGATATGATGCAATCGAATACTGTTTCTGAATCCATAAACGCCGGCGCTGTTGATGCAAAATGAACCCGCTGAGTCTCAACGACCTGCGGCAGCCGGCAGTCTCCTATCAAGCTCGGCACTTCTAGGATTGACGTCCTTGTCCGTGTTCCTCAGCCTCGCGAGAATCAATGAGAGACTCTTCTTCTCCCTGCCGTCGTCCTCCAATACATGTACGAGATCCCTAATCTGGATCTTCGCACCAATATCCGTCTCTTCGATCATAACGCCAAAACTTCTCTTCTTGCTCACGAGAGCTTTATCCAACTGCGGAACTACAGGCGTATTAGTTCCACTCCCACCATTCACAGCAGCCGCTCGAGGTGTTGCTGGGCCAGAGGCATTGCCACCGCCACCGCCTCCTCCCCCACCCCCTGTCATCCACGAGTACTTCTTCTTCTTGCCGCCGAGGGCCATGCTGGCTGTTTCGTTGGCTTTGCCGAACATTACGTCGTCGGATTGATTTTGTTTCTTTGCTGCGGCCTGAGCCTTCTTCGTCAACGGCTCCGGTAGAGGGAGAGGCACAGCGGGTGTATCTGCTGGAGTTGCAGAATTGCCTTGCAGGCGCTTTTGTCGCTTGCGAAGGCGTTCCTGTTCCCATTTCTCGTCGTCCTTCATGCGTTGTTCGAGCGCAGCGACTACACGATTAACGGTCCGGAAAGTCCGCTGAGGTGTAGGGGGGGCTTCGCTCGGTGGTGTTGGTAAACGTGCCGCATTCGGTGGTTCTGTGACCGTCAGTGTCTTGGAACAATGCATATCGACCAGTAACCTACGTTTATTCGCTGTCGTGGTGGGGCTGACAGCGCTATCCGGTGCCTCCCACGGCGTTCTCAAGATATTAACGGGCGCAACCATCTTCTGCTCAGCCTTGTCGTCTACCACAGCAATGTCGAGCAGTTGTGGTGGAATGATACCGTGAGACGTATTTTGGCGGCCCTGACTGAGCGCGAAGGAGTCTTCGACAATAGTCCGTATCCGATCCTCGGCAGCCAATGCTAATAATGAGAGGATCTCCACAAGGGAAGCATTCTGGTTCAGAAGACTGGCTGCTTCCAAGCCGACAACCTGCTCGCCATTAGCGCCGGCTTGTGAAGTGCGCGTGGCATCTCGCGGCGTCTTGTCTGGGATCTTGTCGAACAGACCGTCGACGTTGACTTGTATTCCATGTTCGTATGCACGTTTCGCGATGCGATGCCTGAGCACATTCGCTGCAAGAAATGGGTCGGTGAGAGGGTTCTGGGCGGACTCGTTCAGTATGCGGGCAGCCTGCTCATGCTTTCTGAGGAACTCGGCTTCGTGCTTTCCTGCAGTCATGGCCTGGCTCAACGGCCCGGTTCCCTGAAATGCGCCAGCGCCGGGCAGCTGACTCCAGTTGTTGAAGCTTGCATGCGGCGACGCAGAAGCCGCCGAAGCCTGCGAGTTGAAGCTCCGGTAGTCGTGCAGCAGGTTGTCCTCCTCGTCGCGCAGATTGACGCCAGATCCTGTAAGCACGTCGCTGATGTTGTTAACGTCTAGGTCCCGCGCATTCGCCTTCTCCAGCTCTGAGCTATCTCCCGTCTTGCTGTATGGCACCTTGGGCGGGGGCATGGACCCTTGGGTCGCATGCTGACCGCCCGCGAGGTTCGGGTGCTGGTAGGGCTGCGGTTGGTGGAATGGAGGAGGCTGCGTCGTGGCGGGCGACATGGGAGCGGAGTGATAGCCAGAGGCTTGTGGAGACGGAGCGTAGGGCGAGGGAGGGTATGTTGGCGCTCCGAATGGCGACTGGTATGGCGAAGGCGATGGGGGATTCGGAGACAGGCGTTGTCGCTTCGCGGGAGGGATGCCGCTGCCCATGGTCGGGGACATGGCAGTCGGCGACTGGTGGTAGGATGGCGGCGAGAAGGCGCGCTGCTGCGGGTGGTGATTGTGATTGAGATTGAGGTTCTGCGTCTGCACTGGCGGCGGCTGCTGGCCATACGGCGGGTACTGGTTGTGGTTGTGGTTGTGGTTGGGGTTGGGGTAGGCCATGGCGGGCAGCTTCTCCCCCGTGGGGACTGCTCAGGCGCGGCAAGTCTATCGGCGTGTCATCCGGTGCGGCAGGCGCTGCTCAATAAGGGGAGCCGGCGACGACGTGGGAGAGCAGGGCAGGCGCGGTGGGTCGGTTGATGGAGCGCGTTCGCTATTTGTGATGTCTCAAGGCGAAGGTCGGGTGGAGAGGAAGTAAGTTAGAATGACGGCGCACAGACTGCGGCCTTGGCAGACGCGCGAAACAAAGAGGAGCCGTGACAGCAAGAGAGAACAGCCACTTGGCTCTCACTTGACCCTCGACACATCTCGCGCATTCACCGACCTTTACAGCAGGCGCATGGCATAATTGCGACCGTGGTTTCTTTGACTAATGCGGCTAGACTAAGCAGTGTCCTTTCGCGGCGGCGACGCGTCCTGCATCAACTACATACACTTCACAATCTTACCCAGGCTACAATACCTCAGCTTGACGGCGTGCAGCCATGGCGACCAAGAGGAAGGCTGCCGCGATGGCGCCCGAGGACGACGACCCCATCGACCCCTCCGACGAGCTCATGTTTCTCTGCTTAGGAGGTGGTAATGAGGTCGGTCGATCATGTCACATCATCCAGTACAAGGGCAAGACCGTTATGGTGCGTACACCGAATAGAGAACAAGGAGCTTAGAGCGCTAACGAGGACAGCTTGATGCCGGAATGCATCCTGCGTACGAAGGCCTAGCGGCCATGCCCTTCTACGATGAGTTTGATCTCAGTACAGTAGATGTGCTATTGATATCACAGTATGTATTCGCGCACCTTGCTTCTCAGAGCCAGCGTTATGTTAGATGGAATTTGGCGCATCACTGCAGTCGGACTACGAATGCACAAGGGCATCATGCAGATCAGCATCATGTATATCAGTATCAATGGAATATCATTTGCATCTTACCCGTTCGACTTCGGTGATGTGCCTTCTTCCTGTCCCTACCACATGTATATAGAGCTTTTGAGCGCTCCAGCACATCGTAGTCGTTTCTCATGGTAAAACGATTGCTAACTTTAGGCAAGTTTCCACGTCGACCATGCCGCATCCCTACCCTACGTTCTTGCAAAGACCAACTTCAAGGGTCGGGTCTTCATGACACATCCCACAAAGGCCATCTACAAGTGGCTAATTCAAGATTCTGTTCGCGTGGGCAACATGTCGAGCAACTCGGAGACCAAGATCCAGATGTACACTGAAGCAGACCACCTCAACACCTATCCCATGATCGAGTCAATAGACTTCTATACCACCCACACCGTATCAGGTGTTCGTGTTACGCCATATCCTGCCGGCCACGTCTTAGGAGCAGCAATGTTTCTGATGGAGATTGCGGGCTTGAAGATTTTGTTCACTGGGGACTATTCAAGAGAAGACGACAGGCATTTGGTTTCCGCTTCCGTTCCACCAGGGGTCAAGATAGATGTCCTCATCACTGAGTCAACATTCGGCATATCAATGCATACGCCTCGTGTGGAGCGCGAGACGCAGCTCATGAAAGCCATCACCGACATTCTGAATCGTGGCGGTCGAGCCCTGCTTCCCGTCTTCGCATTGGGCCGCGCACAAGAGTTGCTACTCATTCTGGACGAGTACTGGAGCAAACACCCAGAGGTCCAAAAGATACCCATCTACTACAACTCTAGTCTAGCGCGGAAATGTATGCAGGTGTACCAGACATATGTGTCAGCCATGAATGATAACATCCGCCGCCTCTTCACGGAGCGCATGGCGGAAGCTGAGGCTGCAGGCGATACTGGCAGGCGCGGTGCGTGGGACTTCAAATTCGTCCGATCACTCAAGAGCCTGGAACGCTTCGACGACCTGGGTGGTTGCGTCATGCTTGCATCGCCCGGTATGATGCAGTCGGGCACATCGCGCGAGTTGCTAGAGCGATGGGCACCAGACCCAAGGAACGGCGTTATCATCACAGGTTACTCGGTTGAAGGCACCATGGCGAAGCAAATTGTTCATGAACCCGAGCAAATTCCTGCCATCATGACACGAGCAAGCAATACAGCACGGAGACCAGGCCAGCGCGAAAATGAACAAACGATGATACCACGACGGTGCACAGTACAAGAGTACAGTTTTGCCGCACACGTGGATGGAAAGGAGAACATGGAGTTTGTGCAAGAAGTTGCCGCTCCAGTTGTCGTAAGTCGCTCCTTCCTCTTTCAAAAACACAGAACGCACATACGTGAGCAATGTATTCAAGCTAATCATCCCGCTTAGATCCTCGTTCATGGTGAGAAGGGTAACATGACACGCCTTAGGTCAAAACTCCTCTCCTTCAACGCCCAAAAACCCGTCCCTACCAAGATCTACTCACCCGCAAACTGCGAAGAACTCCGCATTCCTTTCAAAACGGACAAGGTCGCGAAAGTTGTTGGCAAGCTTGCTTCTATCGCGCCACCAATGCGCCACCCGGAAGGTGAAGGCGACGAGGACATGGAAGAGAGTGGCGAGGGCGAGAAGGTGGATATGATTACAGGAGTCCTGATCCAGAACGACTTCAAAATTTCTCTCATGGCGCCTGAAGATCTGAAAGAGTATGCTGGTCTGACCACCACGACGATTCTTTGCCGTCAGCATCTTATGCTTTCAGCGGCAGGTATTGACCTGATCCGTTGGGCGCTTGAAGGCACCTTCGGGGCCATCAAGGAGTCGGCAATGACTGATGCTGCCGTGGACGGAAAGGAAGTCAACACCAACGGCAACGGTGTGCACAAGGACGATGCAGACGAGGAGGTAAGCAGGACGGAGACCAAGTTCACAGTCATGGACTGCGTGAACGTACTGATCAAGAACGGCGGAAGAGTGGAGGTGGAATGGGAGGGCAACGTGATCAACGACGGGATCGCAGATGCCGTCCTCGCCGTGCTCTTTACTGTAGAAAGCTCACCAGCAGCCGTGAGACGTAAGTTTCCTTTCTTGCCCTTTCCAATCCACATATCCTCTCTTTCGCGAAAGACCTCACAGCTAACTAACCCATCATGATTAGAATCATCGAAACAACACTCGCACACCCATCACACGGAAAAATCAGAAGCCCAATT
This sequence comes from Neocucurbitaria cava, assembly GCA_027946455.1. Lineage (NCBI taxonomy): Eukaryota > Fungi > Ascomycota > Dothideomycetes > Pleosporales > Cucurbitariaceae > Neocucurbitaria > Neocucurbitaria cava. The sequence continues at coordinate 1,508,131 of JAPEUY010000005.1, read as the reverse complement.
AACCCACCGCATCAAACAGCCCCATCCCCACCGCACGACGGACCCCTCTACCCGTCTCGCGCGCCTCTTCCTCTTCCTAGAAGCTCAATTCGGCGAGGACGCGGTCCGTCCCATCACCCTTCCCCGCAACACAACCTCCAGTACAACTGAAGTCAGCGACGATGACAGTGCCATCAGTCCCGAAGACAAACAGGAACTCAAGCGCCTGCATAACCTGGGTATACCAGTGCCGGGGATTGAAGTGAAGTTTGACAAGTGGGTTGCGAAGGTGTGGCTGGAAGATTTGGATGTCGAGTGTGCGAACAATGCGCTTAGGGCGAGGGTCAAGGCTGTTGTGGAGAGGGGTATTGAGACTGTTAGTGGGCTGTGGAGTTAATGTGATGGAGAGGGAAGAAGAGCTTGAAGAGGGAGATTGAGGCAGGAACGTGAAGTGTGAGTGTCAGATTGAGATTGTCTAAGTGGGCAGAAGGATATTAGAGACACTGTATGAGGCTCCTCTAGCCTTCTGCGTGCCTCGGTGCTCTGATCAATGTCCGTGTTCTCCACGGCCTGTAGTGAAAGCAAACGCCCATCCCCGCCTGATCAAAATCTGTGGCTGCCTGTAGTGAAAACAAACGCAGTAGGTAGTTATGTCTACAAGGCCAATAGCTTGATTTTAGTTTACATTTACTACTTTTGTATGTAAGAGTGCTGAGGATTCTTCCAAAGCATGCTTGGAGGTCGATATCGAGATTCGATTGAAGTGGAGTACAGAGATCATAGATGCTCCAAATCACGTCAAAATAATACAGCGTCGCTCGCATAAAGGATGAATCGACGAACACCTGTTCAGCATTAAATTTGGAAATATTATTAACGAAGACCCGCATGCCTCCCTGCTGCGTTTTCCACTGCCAGCCTCGATCCTTCGCGTAGCCGACAAGGCTAGCATTTCAGACGCTGCCTGCTGATTGGCCCCAGTGCAAAGATCAGATGGAACAGCCTCACGGCAAGTGGAGCGTGAGTACGAGAATAGCACAAAGAAATGAGCGAACGTCAAAGACTGGGACCGAAAGTTGAAACACGACTGAGAAAGAGAAGTGCGCTTTCGATGCTCTGCGTGGTACTGCTCAATTCCTGAAAGCCACGCGCGAGGCATTGCCTGATGCGACTGCAGCGCTGATGTGAGCGGTGTCCTGGCAGCGCCAAAGTGGGCATCGTCAGACGGCAGGATCGCCCATGAGCTGGGACCAAACGCCCGCCATGTTCCTGCAGGCCTCGTCTGTCCTCGAGGAGAGTGCTGTAAATGTGATGCTGTGGTCTGGGAGGAGTCGAACTGTGCCCGCACGTGGTGCCTCTGCCCTACAGACAGACTTGACGCAAACCGAATTCCTCCGGGACCACATCCACCGTCTTGGGCTCGCGGGATCGGCTCGCGCTGGCAGGCCGTACACAGTAATGCACCCCGGCAGGTCGTGGCTGTACGGGCGGTCCAGCGAGTGGCTGCGGCTGCTGCTGAGCGCTGTGTGTCCTGCTAGTGTGCAGTTCTGCTCAGCTTCTTGACCGGTCGGACAATGACCCGCTATTGTGTGTTTACCCCTCGTCGAGCCCTGCCCTACTGTACATACAGCACCGCCATCTAGTATCTACCGTACCAGCACAGCGTCGCCGTCCGTCAGCGCCCTGCCAGGTACGAGGAGAGGACTCTGCTCTCTTGAGGATTCGCGGGCCTGCTTCGAGCAGCATCATCCACTTCCCTGGGGACTGCGCCTCCCGTTGGCGGGGACCTCGATAGCCTTGCTCCGTTTGGACAGTGCCCAGCGCGACCGTCAGCCGCAGCAGCAGCTCTCCCAATTTACTTGACCGCACCCCACCCGAACCCTCAGCCCTCTTTTCTCGACCTCTGATGAACTCCATGAATGCCCGTTTCAAGAACCTAGTGGGCTCGAAACGCAAGAGTTCCTCGCACAACCCCTCGCCGTCTCCCCAAGGCGGCTCCACCCCCACTGGACAGCAACGACCGACGTCGCTCTCACCGCAGGCCTCCAATTCGAGCAGCTCCTCGCTCCCAATGAATCCGCAGAATCCCCTGGGCCGCCCGCCCTCGTACACGTACGCACCCCCCGGCGGGCTGGGAGCACCGCAACAGCAACACGGCCGTCCAGCGAGCCCGCTCCCGCCCATCAACACTGGCGCGCCGGGCTACCCTCCCCAACAACAGCAGCCCATGGGCTATCCGCCCCAGGGTGGCCCGCCTGGATACCCGCCACAGGGGCCACCAGGAGGGCAGTACGGCCAGGCTTATGGCGCACCACCACCAGCTCCTGTCCCTCATGGACCGCCCGCAGCGTACAACAGGCCCGGCGGCGGCATGGCAGAGGTAGGAGGTGAGGCGCGCTCCAAGGCGCAGCTCATTGTCGGTATCGATTTTGTAAGTATATGCTGTTTCAGGCGACTTTAGGGCGCAATGCTGATCTGAGACCCAGGGCACCACTTTCTCCGGCGTCGCATTCGCCTTTGCTACCAACACCGAAGCCAAGGAGGACATCATCACCGAGTGGCCTGGTGCGGGGAATCAGACGAAACAAAAGGTATGTCAGGCTGCAGCCAGCGATATGTCATGGCTAATGTGTGGGGCAGATTCCCACCGTTCTCTACTACGACCAGTACCAAAAAGTTGTTGGTTGGGGACCAGATATCGCAGATGCACTGGCCCCCACTGGCTACCCCAAGCCTGGTGTGCAGAAGGTTGAGTGGTTCAAGCTGCAGCTGATGCTTTCCGGAAACACATACATTGACCCTATCAACCTGCCCCCTCTACCACCGGGCAAGTCCGAGATCGATGTCGCAGCCGACTACCTCTTCCACCTTCGGCAGGCGATGCGAAACCAGCTCCAGAAGACACTTGGTGAGGTGTTCAACCGAGAAGAGCGCAACATCCGGTACTATCTGACTGTACCTGCTATCTGGAACGATGCTGGAAAGGCCGCAACACGTGCCGCAGCCATTCAGGCTGGCTTCCTTCGCGACGAGAACGACAACAGGTTAACACTCATTACCGAGCCAGAAGCTGCTGCTATGTTCTGCTCAAAGACTGGTCTCCTCAATCTCAAGATTCACGATGCTGTTTTGATCGTCGATTGCGGTGGTGGTACCGTCGATTTGATTGCCTACGAAGTCGAGGAGGAGCAGCCGTTCTCAGTAGCCGAGTGCACAGCAGGCTCCGGTGACTCTTGCGGTTCCACTGCTCTCAACCGCAACTTTAGCAACATTCTGCGCGCCAAGATTCGAAAGATGAAATTGCCAGACGGTTCCAAGACGGCTGGCAAAGTCTACGCTAAGTGTATCATGGACTTCGAGAACAGGATAAAGGCCGATTTCCGAAACAACGGTCAGAAATGGGCTGTTGACGTTGGTATCGAAGCTGAGTTCCCCGAGGCCGGTATCGAGGAAGGTTACATGACCTTTACCAACGAAGAGATTCTGCAGTGCTTTGAGCCTGTGGTAAATCGTATCTTGGAGCTTGTGAGGAATCAGATCATCGCCATCCAGGCACAAAACAGATCACTACAGGTAGGCGAACTTTTCCGTAAGGCAGTTCAGAACACATACTGACAATCCTAGAACGTTTTGGTTGTTGGCGGTTTCGGTGCTTCAGAGTACCTCTTCCAACAGATCAAGCTTCACGTGCCACCACAATTCCAGTCCAAGGTCGTCCGCCCTATGGACTCTGTCGCCGCCATCGTCAAGGGTGCCGTCACCGCCGGTATCACCGAGCGTATCGTCACCCACCGTGTCGCTCGTCGACATTATCTCATGGCTACCCTCCAGCCATTTAAGGAGGGTCACCATCCCGAACAGTACCGTGTCCCATCCCTAGATGGCAAGGATCGATGCAAATACACTCGCCAGATCTTCGTACAGAAGGGTCAAAGAGTCAAGATTGGCGAGCCAGTCAAAGTTTCATTCTTCCGACAAGTCGCGCCAGGTGCAACACTCATGTACGAGGACATCCTCTACGCTTGCGATGACGACGTCTGCCCAGAGTATACCAAGGATCCTCGTAAGTCCTTCCTTAGCTCCTTCGTAGTTGAAGTGCAAAAATACTAACGGGGCTGCAGGCATCAAGGAAGTCGTCACCCTCACCTCGGACCTCTCACGAAAGAACCTCGAAAAGGACTTTGAGCGCATGGATACCCCTCAGGGCACTTTCTACCGTGTATACTTTGATATCTACCTCACGCTCGATGGCTCCGAGTTCAACGCCGAGCTCGTCTGCCAAGGTGAAGTCATGGGTCGTTGCACAGCTAGGTTCAGATAAAGCAAGCAAAAGGAAACAAATATCATCTCGCAATATAAGGGCATCTCATGTAAAAAGTTCGTCATCTCGTCTACGCTGCTGCGGACATGACTCGGAAGTGAGGATAATGTAGCGCTGGATGTTGAGTATTGGGTTAGACAGGTAGTTGGCAGGAAAAAGAGTAGCAGAGTGTGAGGATGGTTGGTTCGTCGATTTTATTTTCTTTTTTTGGCTTTTCGAGTGTTGTGATCTACACCAACATACCCCTAAACGTTACCTCGAATCAAAGGCTTATTCTTCCACCCTTATCCTGTTCTTGCTTGTTGGCGAGGCACGCATACAAATAGGTATAGGTACATATATTCTCACATACAATAGACGTATCGACGCAACGTTTCTTGGTCAAGTTTATGGTCGCGATGCCACTGTTGCCTTCCACGATTTTGACTCTACCCTCGAGGAAGTCGACGCTAAGAAGCTTATTGAAGAAGAAGTCGAGGTTCGTAACTGCAGTAACTTACCATAAGCATTCTAGGTTACTAACGCTCTCGTCGCAAATGTCATACCGCAACATATGCTCTCTTCACATCAAACTTCACATCATCCTTCGCAAGGGCAACATGGCAGATGATTTGCCCCACCAGAGCTTATCTCTCTTCCTAGCATTCGCACACGATCGATGCAAGGCCGATTGGGAGAATGACAGGCTTGAGCAAGTTGTGCGCCAGATTCTGCATGACATGAACATAGTGAACAAGATACGCTATATCTAGGCAGTTCCGGCAGCGTCCGACGACGATGAGCAATGAGGCAATCGCGCCTTGATACACCATAGGAAACATAGCTCGAAGAGAACTTTTTAGATACTCCTGGAGTACTTTGCATGCATTTGGCGAGTTATACTGCAACGCATTGGGCTGGCTACAAGGACTTTGTTATCGTCATATATTGCCATCGACTTTCTGTAATACAACACTGTGGGGCTATTCAAGATCATCTGAAGCTTTGTTAGAAAACTCTGAGTCACCCCTGGGGTACATCACATACCTTTGTAGTCCCAAACTGTAGCGGTATTGTGTAGCCAGCTCAGCTACGAGAGACTGCACCCTTCAAGCCCTTCTTTTCAGATACACTCCGATATCTCCAAAGCTCGCCATATCACTATACTCCATCCACACACTTTCCTGCTTATACCTCCACAGCCCTGGGCTCGGTTCACACGTTCGATAAGGGCTAACCGAATGGTGGCCATCCCGCGCTTCGCTCCCCTTACCATCACACTCTAACCCTTCACTCGTGATACTGTTGCAAAACATTCCCGCAGGTCCTCCAAACTCATGCGTCAGCCCGAACGCGACCTGGCGCACTGGAACGTCTGGCGAAACGGTCATGACGAAAGTGTTGCCGTCGAGCGCTCTGAAGCCTTCAGGGTCCTCGAGAACTTCCATGTCGAAACGGGCTTTTACGAGGGCGATTGCGGCTTTACAGTAGTGAGGTTCTTGTGTGTAGATTTTGGGAGGCTCGCCGCCTTGCTTTTGGGCGATGACGTCGCGAATTGTGTATGCGGCAAGATGCTGGATGTAGCGGCATTTGACTGCAAGAGGATACTTCGCGTCGAAGCAACCGAGGCCGAAGCAGATGATCTTGTCTACATGCTGCATTGTTTTGCCTGCGTGTTCGTCTAGGAATGCCGTTATTCGGTGGTACATTTCAGAGTTTGTCCATTCTCCTTTCCATGCTATTGAGTTCTCCGTGAGAACTTCTACTTTGAAGCAGTCTTTTGCGTCAGCTTCGACATGCCGTGCAGATCCAAGGTCGTATGGACATAGTTGATCTCTGTTGCCACCGCCGCCACCGCCGTATGCGTATCCAAGGCTCTGAATGGATCTGTATGACCAGCATCGCTGCGTTATATAAGGTATGCCATTGTGCTCCACACGAACACCATCGCCCATGAGATACACTTTACGCTCGTTGCCATATATATCCAACAAAACAACCTGATCATCGGACACGATGTTCTCTTCTCCCTCTTGTTCGCCCCCTAAAAGGTCGCTAGTTTTCTGGCGCTTGTTTTGAATCGAAAGATGAGCAGCATACGCAACGTCGAAGAGCTCACGACGGAAGATTGGCCCATACTTGGATTCAGCCTCTAAGATGGGGCCCAATTCCACAACACTTGTATTGACGTACTCATCATCTGAAGCATCCTTGGCTGCAGCTTTGCAGGCTTCCGTAGACGCTGACATTCTGACACTGATGCCGGACGCGGTGTATGACACCTACACATTAGCGAGTTGAGTTCGTTATCTAAGGCTCTGAGAAGTTGCGCATGTGCGACTACTATTCACGGGGAGGGCGTTTAGATGCATCTGTCGTGGCCCTCAAAAAGGACATTAACATGGAGGGGCATTGGGGGCTGATATGGCACAGCAGTCTAGGCAGCCTTGTGACCATGTTGCCTTGATCCCACCGGGGTAGGACGAGACGAGTGGCATCTCCCACGACGAAGTCAACCGCCCGCAGTCGTAGCAATAGGCCGCGAGCTTCGAAATTTGAACTTTCATTAAACTTGGCGCGTATGCTCCGGCAAAGCGGCTCCAGGTACCGTCTTCGCAAGCCTGCTATTTTAGGCCTGAAACGGTTTGAAGAAGCGTTGCTTGGTCCTGAAATGTTAGCGCCTTATCGTCGCGTTTCGAGCATGTGGCGGTGCGCGGTTGTTCCTTTCCTCGATGAAAGGCCGCTCTTGCGCACACATTACGCAAAGCACGCGCGACGTTGGATTTCTTGAGGTCTCAATTGCAATGAGCTTTTTTGCTTCGCATTGAGACATTGTAATGTGTCGTGTCACGCGTGTCTGCCTCACCGGCTCCGGCAACGGAGTGGTGGAGAGTGCATCAGCGCTAAGCGTGGGCCTTGCGTGCCCAGCCACAGCCGTCACAGCATGCATCCTTCGAACCTCCACCATGGCACAGGAGCTACCCCAGCCTCCTGACAGACTAACTGCGGCGCTGCTGCTGCTGCGGCCTGGAGCGCTTGCGCTGGCTGCAGCTGCTTTCTGACTCTGAGTTCGACTTGATCTTGCTAACGTCTCTCATCTTGTTTGCTAAACATCCGCATGCAGCTACAAACCACCTTCTTGTGACCACAGTCTTTGAGTCCGGTTTCGTAATCAACAACTTACCGCAGCTCGGTATATAGGGTTTAGAGGTATCGACTGGGATTTTGGATACTTCAAGGCAGAACCTAGGGACTTGGAAACATTGTAGCGCCGTGTTGCCCATCATGGATGTAGGTTCACCATTTGCGCTGCATGCCCTCTCGCAAGCAAACATGGCTAATCCGAACTTAAGAACACCACTATGCAGCCGTATAGCGATTCCTCAACAGACCCACGGAGCTCATCACCTGCAACATCAGATTCGTCAACGACAATAAAACCGCTCCCTGCACTACCTACCCAGACTCCCAGATACAATGAAGTGGACGAAGGGTCAGATAGGGAGGAGGAAGACGACGACAATGAGGAGGACGATGAACCTTACCGCGACGAGCCAGCAACACCAACAGAATCATACCCAACTCACAACCCACCTCAATATCGCAGGCATCATCATCCGTCCTATCAACCGTACACCGACTTCCCGACTTCCCCCTCAGGAAGCGCTCTACTAAACGCCTCGGACGACGACGTCCCCCTCGCCCATCTCCTCCTACAACCTCAAACCTACCACATCTCCTCCACCTCATACTCCTCCTTTCCTCCGCACATACCATACCCACTCGAGGCACCACCATCATACTCCGTAGCAGTACGCCAATCCTACCGCGACACGCTTATCCAACATATACCGAGTGGCCAGCAGCAACGCGATCCGCGCGATCCTATACTGGTGGAGATTGATGAAGAGGCCGGCCTTGAGATGATGAGGGCGGATGATGTGAGGCATTCGGTTGAGAAGGTGGTTGCTATGTTTGTTGTGGCAAGTTTGTTGTTGGTTATTGCGGCGGTGTTGGGGTGGTTGGCGCTGGGGAGTGGGCTGTTTGGGTGATAAGGGATGGGATCGAGGTTTGGGGTGTGAGGCTGGGAAAAGAAAGAGACGGAGGGATAAGCAGGTCACTTGAACAAGGGGATTATGATACCATTGCGAGCATTGTATTTGGGTTTTTGCATACGGGAAGGCGAAGGGAGTATCCGCCTTCAAGTTCGTGCATTTGAGCGTTGGAATATGCACAGTTGAGCATCACAATCAATTTCAATATGATTTTCACGTACTTGCATGTATGCCATGCATTCTCCCTTCATTGTCCAACTTACCACTGCGCAAAAAGGGACAAATCAAGTGGGGAGGCAATTGGCAACAAAGTGAGTTCTAGATTCAGTGACTATTGCATATTTTCTGTTATGATTCAACGCCTACAACTTCGTTCTAAATGAACAGAAAACAGTCTACTTCAAGCAGAGAGCAATTCAGAAAATCTCAGAACGATTGACCAGTCCGGAACTGGTACCACTCGAGAAACGCATCAGCAGACACCAAATGCATCTCTTTCCAATTCACTTCCTCAAAATGATCCCGCAAGCTTTCTACAGTGGGCATCTCCTTCGATCCATCAACAACCCATTCGGCCTCAGTCTCTGGCTCCTCATCCAGTACGAAGCTTTCCCAACCAAACATGCGGGCGACTTGCGGTACATTCTCAGTCTTCCACTCGCAGACGCCTGCGACTGTCGTCGTTGGAACTACCTGCATGTCGGGCTCAGCTGGGGCTTGAACAGCATTTGAGAAGAGAACTTCGACACGCTGCTGTTGCACTCCAACCATTGGAAGGCTTGAAGACTGGCAACGTTCCACCGCATCTTCCAAGCAAGGGTATTCGAAAGTCTCTTCAGTATGCAGGCGTTCGTCGTCGATGTAGGAAGCTGCCACCACATCATCTGGTTGTACGTCAGGGCTATCAGCTCGATACAATCCGTCAACCGATCGATCTTGCTCTGGATGGTGTACACGGCTGGAGATTTTGCCCTTACAGTGGACTGTAGCATCGCACTCAACGAATGAATCACATCGAAGAAGTGCCGGGCTTGGTAGCTTTGGCAGCTGTGGACCGTTGTTGGACGCAAAGTAGTCATCTACGAGTCCACTAAGGACATGAGCCAAATCAACGTGTCCAGCACGCTTCTCAATGTCCACGAAGTTGTCTTGATGACGTAGTGAGGATCCTGGGTAGATCAACCTACTATCACGAAACCGACCCTTGTATGACTGCTTCGGTGTTGTCAATACATGGATGTCTCGCTCAACATGATCGCTCGTCAGAGGAAGAAGCGGCTTGACATTGGTTTGTACCTTGGACTGTCGAGCTGGTTCAAGAACCTTCTGGGTAAGAAAATCTTCAAAGAAGCTCAAAACCTTTTGGTTCACGCACAGTCGATGCTTCCACTTGTTAATCTTTGATAGCTTCGGGTTGTGTCCCTCTAGCCAGGACGTCGGGATCTCAGTCAGTGAGGTATCAAAATGCTCTTGGAAGCGGGACTGGCCAATTTGCATGTTAGGGGGCCGAGCAGCAGGCTGCGGCAATACGCGCTCGAATTGCTTTTGGGGTACAGTATCGGCGCTTGCGGTCTTTGAGGTGAATAGCTTTCGCAGTGCGGTCGCCAGTTTTGGGAATGTCATAACCATTTTGAACGTCGTGAGGTCTTAGGTTGAGTTATCTGCAGGACCAGGGGAACAAAGAATTGAAAGCGTTATATAGGGTTAGAAGTTTCGATGATTGTGGGCGAACATGGCGAAGGGCTGAGCCTGAGGCTGCTACGAGTAGCCAGCGAGTTCTGCTGTTATTGCACAATGTCGGTACTATGTCGCTTGTCCTCTCTACACAATATATGACCGATCAAGATTGACTGATATGATCGTATCAGAACGAGGGCTTTCACAATGCAAAACATAGCGCTAGGTCCAGATCACTATGCAGGCAGGTTTGAGGCTCGCTCCTAAGACATTTGACGCGTGTTGTTTTGTGTAATCCAAACATGAGCCTTGTCTTCTCTGATGTCGAGGAGCATGAATCTCGCTATTCTTGAGCTGTCAGGTTGAGTTGGAATTTATGCTTGAGGTGGGAGATGTGGTCGACATGTTCCAAAAGAGACTCTCCTCTCCGCCTCCCAGTGGCTGTGATGTTCCCGCCCGCAGAGCTGAAAGTTGAGCTCCTCCGCTGATGAGGAGGTATAGCATACTACTCCGTTGGCCGATTCTATCCTTGATGATGATGAAGTCGTAATTACGGGGAAAGTGGTGCTTGTCTATGCAGTGAAGGCGCCGCTTCTGCGGTGTGCTGCCCAATAACGCTAAATGAGATTCTATAAAACATGTGAATAGCTCCTGGAGTATTTAAAATAACCGCGATACGGTTAGATATTAACACTGTATAGTAGCATGATTTCCCATGATAGGTGTGCTTACTGGACAATAAATTTGTTATGAAACGTATGTAGATATCTCCGAGAGGTTCAAGAGTACCTCATCAATGTTGAGAAAAAAAATGATATCGTGGTGATCATCCAAATACTTGCAGGACTCTCAGCTCAGATCAAATGAACTTCACGAGGCTCCCACTGAAGACGTCTTCGGTGCAGTCTTCGATGGACCTTGGAATAGTCTGAGCACCTGGTGTCTACCACAAATAGGTAAAATCGAGTATACCGGGCAGCTAAAGAGAATTGTGTTGATACACAAAGTAAAACTTATGTTATCAGGTAATTATCGTGGTAGGAGTCGCGAACACCTTAGGTAGCAAGGAGCCTACAAGCTGCTGAAAACGAACTCCTTCGTAATTTCAGTAAGACGCATTTGCAAGTCCGCAAATTCACAATTCTTACATGAACCATATCCCATAGAGCCTCCCACGTCATTATACTTGCCCGATACACCTCCGGCCCCATTCCTCCTTCGCTGACTCGCATCCTCCCCTTAAACTCGCCCGAATCCCCCCAATGTTGCCACAATGTCACAACCAACATACCCAAAATTACCATCCCCTCACCGCCACGCAATACTGTATTAGGTATCCCAGTCTATATCGCATTACCTTGCCGCGCCGCGCCTCGCCTCCCGATAAAGTCGAAACGAAACGTGGCGAACATCAAAAAGCTTGGAAGCGAAATAAAGAGGTTAATCAATCGCTGATCAGTCGTCATCATCCTCGCCTGGACAAGCGATTGATAGACGGATGCTGGGGGGCACTAGGAGATTGGGAATCGCTTCCAGATCTTCGGGAGATCAGGCCCTTGCGGATGAAAATCATCCAAGCGAGGTAAAGTTGGAAGGGCGAAAATGGGCAAAAAGGGAAAAAGATGGGATGGGGATGCATGCCAAGAAAGGAAAAAGCGAGCGCACGGGTGGCTGTGATTGGTTGGTAGGCGATGATTTCTGCTGTTGTTGTTGGGGGATTTTCCGGATGAATACCTACCTAGTGAGGGATGATGGCGATGGGCAAAATGATGATAGAGGCGAAGACGTGTGCACAGGGAGGCGTATCCGATGGAGTGGTTGGCCCTGGTTAAAGAGGTATGAAAATAGAATGATGTTCGAGGATATTCAGTCGGAAAGAGAAATGAGCATGCATCTCACTTGCAGCACGACAGATTCTCTACACAACCTTACCACAACCAAGGCTGCCGTTACCGGTATGCGTGTTGACAATGTCGACACTGACACATTGACTGATGGTCCGATAACCCGCGCGCTGGACTTCATGCTTGCGTCGTGTATACCGAATGGCGCATACGCCTCATAGATAACGGACTTCGAACATGCAGGACAGGACATCACCTATTGGGACCACGCAGAGCTGATCAATACCTAGTCCACCGCTGCCGCTTCTCTAGATCTCCAGCCCTAACCCGCCAACGGAATCCCCTCGCCCAAAGCGGGAGAGCCTCATGACCAAAACAACAACGACAATCCAAACAACGTGGCACACATGCAGCAAGAGCAAAATAACTTCACCCCTCAGCCGCAGAGTCAAACCGTGCCATCGCCAGCAGCGACTTTTTCAGCTCAATGCCATGGAGTTCCAGCCCTACACATCTAGATCCCCCATCTCAGTCGATTAGCGTGTTTCGCTCTCCCGCGCTCTAGTTTAGCTTCCACATCACCACATCGGAAGGGTCAAGGGCCAGCCATGCCACAGCACAGCTCGTTCTAAATCTCCGTGGCGCTCAGCCAGACCCTCGCTCAACGTGCATGGCGAAGGGATGCCCTGTCGCTCCAGTCCCTTCGGCTAAAACTACTGTGTACACAGTAGTCGAACATTTTTTTTCTCCCTTGAGCAGATCCACTTTGGTGCGCTTAAGAATCGTGGAGAGCTGAATGAAGTGCGGGCGTGCCGCGTGTGAAGTGCGAAAATGGGCCCATGGAGTCCAGTCGGTCCGTCGCTTCAAGGCTTGTAGTGGATCTGTGGGCGTCGCTTGATGAATCGCTTGGGGCGTTGGACGAGGCTTGTACGGCTTCGTAGGGCGAGACAAGGCGCGCTTGGGGTAATGCAGCCTTGAGCGAGCTGTCGGAGTGCGCGAGGAGGCTGAATCAGAAGCACCTTCTACGGGCCATATTGTCTTGAATGGCGGTTAGTTTGTCTGGGTGTTGTGGTACCTGGACATACTTGGACGAGTAACTCGATGAGTGCATGTGATGTTTGAAGATGTTCGAGTTTCAAGTACTGATTCTAGACTCGCAGGAGATAGACGCGACAATTGCCTTCTGAAGTTTAGCAGCGATGAACAAACGATGGACAAACAGATCTGAGTTGCGACTTGACGTAATATAACAATGGTGATGAATATCATTAATGGTGTTAATTGTATGTATCTACAGGCTATAGGCCTGTTACAAAGGAAATGCAGAGGGGTATCTTGGTGCAGAGCATGGCCAGTTCGTGACTGTAGCCTTCCATCACCATGTCGTAGTGCCTAGGTCCAAAACGCCTGCCATGCAAGTCGCAAAAAGCGACATGTGATACGCCATGAGCGCCTCGAATGTGATATGCAGAATCTTTGAGATAGCCGCGTACAACAAATGATGTGGTGTTACGACCCGCTGGTCTAGAGCGGTATCTCGGACTCTGCGCCGTGGCGCGAGTAGCGGCATCATGACTTTTGTTTCTTACGCTGTCGAAACGTTACAAACATAGCCAATAGGAGCTAGGTGTGCGGGAGACCAGCGCACCTAGACCCTTGGCGATGTGTACAATAATTTTGACCGCTCATCGACGAAACACACTGAGGAAACTCTTGCGCTTGCCAATTGCTGGTGTATTAGGCTTGTCAGCGGGGATTGGTGGCGGTGACAAGTGTGCGTGGGAGTTTGATCTCCTGTTGAACTTTGAGAGGACAGGATCGGACTTTTTGCTGTCCATCTTCTTGTCAACCGGCGCAGAGTCGTCTGTTGCTTTCATGTTGATGGCTACTCCAGAGTCGATCGATCCATCACTAGGAACCGAAGTGGTGATGACTGTGCTTGCCTCAGGGTTAGCCTTAGAACTGTGGCGAGAGAGCTGGATGCTACTCTTTGCTTTGGAGACGGCAGACTTCCGCGAGCTCTTTGTCATAGCCCGCTTGATGTTGTTGCCGTTCTCCTCTGCGTGTTGCCGCTCCATCTGCTCAATCTCGCCGAGGATGGTCATGCCGTTCGTTGCCAAGTTCTCTTCCAGGATGGGTACGAATTTGATGATGCCACGATCTGGCGAAACGCCGATGGATTCAGCCATGAAAGTCTGGATCAAAGCGGCATTGCGCTTGTTGGTCGTAGGCTGCACCTGCACGGGTAGGGCATTGATGGTCAAGATGTAGGTTGGCTCAAAAGAACCACCGAGCAGTAAGCATGCCGAGTGGTTAACCGTTATCATGATTGAAGATTCGGGCCGTTGGTAGCGGGTCGAGAGGTGGTGTGAAAGGTCGGTGACCAGGGTGTACTCGTCTTTGATCTGCGTTTGGTTAGCACGCCGTAGAAGAGTGGAGCAGCGCCAAAGTTGAAGACGTACGATAACGTTCGTTCGCAGCTCAGCGACGATGGGCGCATCTTTTGTCACGCGCTCACGAGCAGACGAGACTGCACCGTCCTTGTACGAGAAGGAATCATCGTAGAATTGCTGACGAGAACGGGAAGTCCGTGGTCGCAGTTGGCCGATTTTATCACCGGTAGTACCTCGAGTGATGTTCCGCATTTGTCTGGCGTCGTCAAGCTCTGCATCTTGGACTGATCGGGGCGACGAGGCAAAGGACAACTGTGAAGGTGAGGGCGAGAGCTGGTCTCCGGCTGCTTCAGGCGACAGCAGGGTGGCGCCTGCCTGCTTGGGAAATACATTGCCCGAGTAGGTCGAGGTGGACGACGGCCGCGACATCTTGGTCTGCGTAGAGGTAGAGTTGTTGGCCGAGTGCGGCATGGCGGTCGAAGTTTGAAAAGGATAGCAGGAGTGGAAATACTTGAGCTGCGAGCAGTGACGACAAGGGTTGTTTGTTTGGTTGATGAGGGGAGCCGTGAATTCCAGAGGACGATCTTGGACCAAAATCGCCTAGAGATGAATAAAACCGTTCGTGTAACCTGCAGGAGCGCGGGCCTCAGAGGGGACTGCACTATCTTTGTGTAAGACGCACCGCTATCAGAGCAGAGGCGGCGGTTATCTTTTGTTGACGGACACGGGGGGCCAGTGATGGTGCTAGCCGAGTGGTGTGGGTGGTGAGGCAGCGCAGCGATACGGGGCCGGGAGGCTGCTGATGTTTAATATTGATCTGAGATGTGAGATGACGGCTTAGCAAACACTCGGCGGTGACGAGAGGGAACCAGTGGTCGGGCAGGCACGAATGCTGGTCCTTCCAAATAGCGGACCACAATATGGATATATAGCAGCCAGGACTTAGGAGCCCCAGTCTCGCCCGCAGCACACAGAGCACAACCGCTTCGGGAAGCGCGACCAGGGTGCGCATCCATCACGCGGGCCTGCCGCAGCCCAGTTGGTTTTGGGAGACATGCAGAGCATCGGACTGGGGTGTCTTGCTCGGCTGGTGCGCTAAGAATGCTCTCGCTCGCCTGCGTTGGGCGTAGCTACAGCATGCGGCTGGACGCTGCAGGCGTAGCCCAGGGCATCGTCGGCCACTCCTCGACGTCTCAGCAGCACTCGTCGCGACCGCAGCTCTGCGCGCTCAGCAGCCTTACTCAGATTTGATCGCGCTTCTGCTATCCATTGCTCATCACTTGCGCCACTAGCCACATTCCAGCTGCACCCACGCATCCATTGCACTTCCGTCTGCGGCCGCATCCAGCGATAGCGCGGCCGCAATAGGGAAGACACGAATCCCATGCCCGGTAGGCGCCCCAGGTGTACCAGACGCCTGACTCTGGTAGAGCCACGCAACATCGCGAGATGCTTGACCGCATCGCCTAAGCCTCGGGCGACCACCTGCAAATCCTTGTCCCAGAGTCCCCTGCCAGACCATGTCCGGACTCCAGCGGCACTGCATTCGGCATGGCGACCTTCACGTCTCGACTACCTATTCAATGCTGCCTGCGGACGCACGAGAAAAGTAAACCTTCAACAGAAATCTGGGTCTGCGTTACGCTGGCGGTTCTTGCCGCTGTCTACATGCTCGACGCAGAGCCGCCCTGTGTACACAGCATGATCGCGGGCGCTGTCGTGACCAGCTGCTCCGGATTCCGCAATGTTGCACGTGAGAGCGATCCGGCACTGTGCCGAGGGCTTCGTCAAAACAAGACTCATCGCCGAGCTTCCTGGCGGCAGGCGAAGCCGCAACGTTACCCAGAACGGCGCCTGATGTCTGCTTTTGGGGAGGTTGCGTAACTACTAAGTATAGGAGGTGCACCCCAATATCATTCCTTCGCTCCTTGGCTGGATATGTGGGCCATCTATCCCATGTACTGTACAGGCCGAGTAGGTAGGCATTGCTGATGCAGGTACTAGTTGGAGTCTAGTCCCGTATGCGATACCCGTTGGTTGCCTCGTTCGTGCATTGTTTTGTTCGTACCTGTTTCCTCAAGGCATAACAGCCAATGGGTCCAAAGTCTGGCCATCTCATAGCCACCCTGTTCACCTTTCGAATTTCGGAATTTGCGGTTGCTAGCTTGGATTCTGGGAGGAAAGTACTACCGGGGTGACGCATGTCAGGACTGTTTTGAACCGCACACCTGACGCCAACGCTGTGTAACGGCACACGGTACCGGCCTCGCAGAGTACAGGTGGTATGCTCAATATCCCCAAAGTCAGCTCCAGACCTCTCCTCTCCGCCTACCTCCAGTTTAACGGCTCGCTTACTCTGTCGCAAAATCCCCGTCTGCATCTGCCAGTATGATCATTGGATTCAACTGAGGTACTCGTCTCGATAGCTACAAGCACAGCCATCGTACCCTAGTCATGAACAGTGACACTGCGCAAGTTTCCGCAACGGCTGCTTTGATGGGTGCAACCGTGCGGCCCGTGTATACCATCGTAATTTAGATCGTAATTTAGCTCCGATGCAGGTGTGTGGCGTACTCTGTAGATGACCCCGTAATGCAGCGCTCATTTAGGGACTTCATTTGAAGTGCTTGGTGTGAACATGTCTCGATTGCATTGGTAAGTCTTAGGATCATGACGGTGCCATTAGGTGCCTTAGCCTTTATGCTAATAGTGACAAATATCACTGAGGACAAAGAGATGGACTGGTTGCGCTATCGACCGCCTACGTCGTTGCTCAATAACAAGTGGATATATAGACTCTTTCGAAGTGCCCTAGCAAGTGGATATTTCAATTATCAATGGATGTCTTATTTCCGTCCACTGTGTCAATTTGAGTAATGGGCTTTGCACAACGCAACAATTGGCACTACCCAAATCGCAACGCTCTGCGATGCTGATGCAGGGCAAGAACACCTGTAATGCGAATTCCTTCGCATTTTCCGTGGTGTCATATTGAAACAATTACTCATTGGAGACTGTTCCATCCAAAACTAAACTCCATCATGAAGTGAAGTTGAGCGCCTAATTATCGTTGCCTGTTTGGGTAATTCGCAGATCACGTGAAAGCGCGTCGAGGAATTGTGGTTCAATCAACATGACATCGCACTTCCCACTCAACGACTGACCCCACAACCAACACAAAGACAGATCACAATGCCGCCAAAGAACGGGACAGCAAATGCCTCACGTCGAAAAGGTCCACAATTCAATCCTCCGCGACCAGTCAAGGCACCGCCGCAAACTTCGACAGCACAACGCGCTCCTGCAACAGCGTCGCGTACAGCAGGCGCCGCAAAGAAAGCAAATGCCCCTGCTAGACAGCCAGCGGCCACAATCATATCTTCATCTGAGGACGAGCGAGAAGAAGAAGAGCAGTATGAGGACGACAGCGATGACCTAATGGAAGACGCGACCACACGCGACCACGGAAGGCCTGCTACCAGCTCTGCGCCCGTTGCGCCCCCAATACCCGCACCATTACTCGCTCGGCTGCTCTACGAGAACTTTGAGGATTCTAATACACAGATACAAAAAGGTGCTATGAATTTGGTGGGGAAGTATATGGAGATCTTTGTCCGGGAGGCATTCGCCCGAGCACAGCATGAGCGAGAGAATGCCGTCAAGCGAGGAGGCATATCAGATGGGTTTTTACAGGTCGAGGACCTGGAAAAGCTTGCGCCACAGCTGGTTCTGGATTTCTGAACCAAGGACGGTATACCGGTTTGATGAGAAGCCAGGGAAAGACTTGGAGGCTAGCTACATTTGTCAGAGTATGTGTTGAGATGCGACTGGGGCTTCCTCTACGACCGAGGACACGGCGGGCAGGGTGCGGTATGTGGAAAACGGTCGAACTTGAACGACCCACTGCAGAGCTATGAGAGCATCCCACTTGCCACGGATTCAGTTAATGCCGGGCCATTGTTCATACATGGCTTCTATTTTTGAGCATTGGAAGATGCTGCTCTAAGGCGCAGCTCAGCTACATAGAGTACTGTATCAGTAAGCTGGGTCACAGGCGGCGGCCCTGCCATCCGAAGCTGCGAAGCAATGAATCGAAACATGAGTACGCAACAAGAAGGCATCCAAGTCTGGCGGAAGGTAGTCATTTCCGGCCGACGAGGTCGAGACCTAATGAAGGACACATGTCTCTTGACGCGTTTGAAACGAATCGTGGTGCTCGCCAGCGTCCAACCAGCATGTTAGGTAGGATTGTTGGCACGGCATGAACAACCAATTCTCTGCGTGCAGCTTTTCAATCTCGCGAACGAAGTTTCCGTGTGCCTGCCCTGGCCGGTTTGGTGGTTGCCGAAGCCAGCTGCGGAAGGCACAGCCTGAAGCGTGCCTCAAACACAGACGGAACAAGCAGCGCTTCGCAACCTCGACACCCAAAATAACCCTTGCAACAACACCTGAGTTATCCATTTTGCAGCGCAACTAGACAATAGTGACTCACTAATTCCTTCACAAACCTAGAATACCATCTGCTCACCCTCTGCTACTTTTTGAATGTAGTTTCATTAACTTTTGTGAGGCGTAGAGCCGCAGGAATCGATACTCGACGGTGCGCGTCTTGAGCCTCATGTCCCGGGATCTCTCAACCGAGCAAGAGGCTGAAGCACGACCAGCCTCCAAAACGTCGCACATTACAGCCCGTGTATCGGAATAGTAACTAACCGCCACGCACACTTCGGGCCCAAACGCGACCACGCAGCTATTTTTCATGCCTTAAGATGGCCTATAGCCACCCCTCAGGCTCTCTTTTCCATTCCCATCTCACGTCTCTGTTGCTGTTGCATTTCTTCCGCATCTTTCTTTCACTTTTCATACCTCACAGTCATTCACTTCTAATACCTGGCTAGTCCAGCAAAGCCTTCTAGAGCGCGAGTCGCCTATATCCACTCTCTTGACGAGATCATCACATACATAATTCATCAGGAGCTTTTTGAAAGACACACAGCAGTCAACATGTACTTCTCGAGATCAGTCATTGTCTCTGCCCTTATGGGCTTCGCGGCAGCGCAGTCTTCGCAAATGGTTGCAGCATCGGAGTCGCTCCTCGCCTCGGCCACAAGTTCATCCTCGGGTAGCCTGTCGACAGGATCATCAAGCACAAGTGGCACGGTCAACACGCACATCGTCCAAGTCGGTGGGGCCAATGGATCGTTGGCTTTCTTCCCAAGTAATGTTGTGGCGGCAGCAGGAGACCTTGTGCAGTTTCAATTCCACCCAAAGGTGCGTCTATCCGCCATGCTCCCTTCGAGTAAAGCCCAGCGGACTAATATCGCTTGAAATAGAACCACTCCGTTGTTCAGTCCACCTTCGACCAACCCTGCGTCCCCATCCAAAACGTAATGGCGAACAAGACCGACGCTTTCTTCTCAGGCTACATGCCCACCAATGCTTCCGTTGGTGCAACATCGAACGTTCTCACCTACACGATTCACGTCAAGGATGCGAAGCCAATATGGTTCTACTGCTCTCAGGCAAAGCATTGCCAGGCCGGTATGGTCGGTGCTATCAATGCGTATGTGTTTCCTGCTACGGCTTTGCCCGTGCCGATCTTGTAATGTATGCTAACAAACTTGAAGTCCTACAACCGGAAACAAAACCATGGAAGCATTCACTGCGCTCGCTGCCTCAGCAGCCGAGAACTTGAGCCCCGGACAAGCACCTGGATCGGGCTCCAGCAGCAGCAGCTCGGCCTCACCTTCAAGTGGTACTGGTTCTGGTTCTGGTACCTCAGGCACTTCAGGAAGTACTACTAGCGTCGGTCCAGCACAGGCGACTTCCAACGTTGCTTCTGGGCTTGGCTCACAGTCATTCTTCGGCCTTGGTGCAGCAGTTGTCGCTGCTTTGGCTATGCTGTAGACCGAGAGACGGCGTTCTCTTTTGTTTTGAGTGAGGGTCGGTGACAAGGGGATGCGGGATATGTTCGCTGTGATACCATTCTTCTGGTGACTGAGCTGGTTTGAGCGAAGAGCTTTTTGTTCTGGGTGCGTTTCTTTATATATGGATACCGTTCTGAGGACGGCACGGCTGATCAGTAGCCTCATAGAAAATAATGTAACTGTGCACACTATGCTTTTTTTCCTGAGAATTGCTGCGTCATGACTATGCTATACGTCTTAAAAAATGTTCATGAAGATTGTAAAATGACTGATTTCCATGTTGCAATTTGCAAAGCATGTGCTTACGTGACAGATGCCATGCACCCCACGTCCCCGCCTTATGTTGCTTCTTCCTCCCGACTTCACGTGTAAGCTCCCGACGAACCAGAACAGAATGCAGCACACCACAAGCAAATCGTCCCACCACCTGCGTACAGCTACGCGTAGTTAACAAGCTAGTGCAGCACGGGATGACCTGCGTCCCATTCAACTTCCGATGGACCGTCTCTAGTCTCGTCCCCGACTTTGAAGGTCGTCATTAACCATGTTCATCGAATATGTCCCTGCAATCTCCATCAAGCTTTTGGCAAGATAATAGAGCGCAAGACAATGAAAAAGATGTTTGTGTGAGGGCTTTGCGGGAGCGGTTTCGTGGATGCGATGTTGAGGAGTTCAAGGAACAAGGTCATTG
Organism: Neocucurbitaria cava; assembly: GCA_027946455.1. Lineage (NCBI taxonomy): Eukaryota > Fungi > Ascomycota > Dothideomycetes > Pleosporales > Cucurbitariaceae > Neocucurbitaria > Neocucurbitaria cava. Next base: position 1,487,265 of record JAPEUY010000005.1, on the reverse strand, counting down.
CAGCTTCACATTCGTTGTTAATCGACGAGGCCTAGCAGCCGCTTCCAGCATTGAAGATTATTTCACAGACAGCGCAGCCTTCGACTTCAGAAATCAAGAGTTCTTCCTGGTTCAACTTCGGCCCAGACGATACGCCCTTGATCTTGCCATCACGCAAAGTGCGAAGGGAGTGTATCCCGCTCTGGCTCCCTATATTCAATGTCTGGACTTGGCCTTTCCGAAGCACATATGTGTGTACTCAATGGAAAGACTGTGTGGAACGCCGTTCAGTCGGCCTCAGCCTCATTGCCGTACACTCGACCCAAGTGCAAGAAGAAAACAAGAGAGGCTTGTATCGTCCTTTGCAGATTTCATAGCGCAAGGCTGGCGAGCTGACTCCGAAGCGCCATCACCGGGCAGGAGCGTGAGAGCTGATTCGCCCATGGACGACAAGACCGCCATGTTATCGAAATGCCCAGGCAAAGTCGGAGCCAGTATCATTTCCAGACTAGAGAAACTCGCCGCAGAGCTGCCAGAATGGTGTCTAAGAGAAAGAGCGAAGCAAAGACTAGATCAGGTTCGAGATATTAGTGACTACCCGGTCACGTTGAATCATGGCGACCTCATACCGTCTAACATCCTTATCGACGAAGGGTCGTGGGAGATCACAGGCGTTGTTGACTGGGCAGAAGCCGAGTACCTACCTTTTGGGATGTGTCTGTATGGACTCGAGCATCTTCTGGGCTACCTTGCCCCGGTCTCACAACCTTACATGCTAGACGCTGGCGATCCTTCTACATCGAGTAATACGCCTGAGTTTGTTTACTACGATAATGCTCCGCAACTCCGGGACTTATTCTGGGCGCGCTTAATAGACGTTGTACCGATATTGAGGGGCATGAGAGAAGAAGTTCAAGTGTTTCGGGATGTGGGTGTGTTCCTGTGGTATGGAATTGCTTGGGATGATGGTGCCATCAACCGCGTGGTGAATGAGGTGGATGATATGGAAACGTTGGCTTGTCTTCGGGCGTTTTTGGCTGCACCGTCTTCGTGAGTACTATGAAGCAGATATTGTAATGATGTGTAGGACGGTAATACTTGTTGCACTTGATATGGTCGTTTCTCGATGCGCAATCAATCCATATACTTAGCTTAGGGCCGATACACAATTCGAGGTCTTATACCTCGTTACATAGAAGCGCGGCGGTCCAGTCGTGTGCTTGTTGATCGCGCTTGGGCTGCGCCTTCTTGTTTGACCTAACTGCCACGCGCCTTCCACTTACTATTGCTCCTTCCACATATACACAGGCAACACCCGTATGTTTGTAATGGAGTCATAACTTTCAAGCTACTTTCTACTCATATCTTGAATCTCTGTCTTGCTTCTTTTCACTTCTCAGTCGCCACGTCCTGTACCTGTGATTGAGGTCTTTCACTATAAGGTACGCGACCAATTGCAGCTTTCTGCCGGTCTCAGGACAGGTCAACAGACTTACGTGAAAGTTTCAGTGATTTTGTAGGTTCACACGGCGGTGAAAGGACTGAAGTTTTCACAGCAATCAGGATGGTCTCCACTCGTCGAAGCACTGCAAACGACGCGTCCACTAACGGGATGTCTAAGCCAAACACTTCAAACAGAGCCGACGACACAATCCATGTTCTCGTCCCAAGCAAGACACCTAGCACTCCAACCGCACTAAAGCTTGCCAGCACCGCTCCTAAACTTGCGCGTCCAGGCTCCATCAGTGAGCATGACCTCAGCCTAACCTCCACGCCCGTTCATGACAGTTCAGACAAAGTCACCATGAGCACACCAACTCAGGAAAACAAGCTTCCAAGCAAAAATAACAACGAGAGCTCCTCTATCCTACAGACACTAGCCTTGAGGCCCGCAAGTGTTTCGGGCGGAGCGCTCAACCCCATCGTCGTTACGGACTCACCACCACGTTTCCGAAGGCCTCAGGCCCCGAAGAAGAAACAGAAGCGTCAGACAGAACCTCACAGATTCATGGACAACGGCTACAGAAACCTGTACAGTCACCGCCCCTTGCGCCCTGCGCTTGCGGCCACACATGCGAATAGAAGCACCTTCACTGGCCACAAAAGCCATGACATATACCGCATGATGAGCGCAAAGATGGCAGCAGTGCCCAGGCGGGACGAGGATAGAACAGCTACTTACAGAGCTTTCAGAGATTTCGACGTGCGTCACCCCATTTTGGCTCAACACCTCGTCCGGTATCCTGTCGTGCAGTACCAGCAGCCGGGTCCATACATTCAGTACTCCAACCAAGGGGCTCCAGCGGCAGCTGTGCATCGCCCAGTGCCTGCCCAGAATGAAGCGACACTGCGGAAGAAAGCAGTTCAATATGTGCGGGAGTACTCAAGGCCTTCTCCGCGTAAGCGTCGCCTGTCTGATGCAGACCCCGACGAAACCAGCACGTCTGAGTTTGAAGAAACGCAAACAAGTATCTCCTCCCACTCGTCCCCGGTCAAATCGACAACACGTCGTCCAAAACTCGTACCACCGTCGTTGTTGTCATTATCATCATCGCCTCTCACGTCTACGGCCTCGGGATCCAAGCTCACAATATCCCAAGACAGATCCAAGTTCACGACCACCACCGCTGATAGCGACCCCAACTTCGACATCAATCAACTTACGGAACACACCTCCCTCATTACCTCCCTCTTTCAAGCCTACCCTCACTCCACAGACCAGAGGGGCCTACGCGAAGACATCGCGATGCTAGTCTCTGTGCAGAATCAGCGCATGAGAGCATGGATGAAGAGCGAGAAGCAGCTTGCTCGGAAGCGCAAGCAGAGCGAGGCAGACAGCGGCGCAATCACTACCACTGCTACCAGTGGTGTCTTCAGCAGCCACCTCCACGTCGACGGCACTGTCGATGAGCCGTCAGTAGCATCGGATGAGGATCTAGCAGTTGTGATGGAGGAGGCTCTGCAGCGCCACCGCCGCCTTGAGCATGAACAAGAGAAGAGGAAGGAACGAGACGAGGAGATGCGCCAGCTTTTCTCTTCTACGGCGGAGATGTGGCAGGGTGGCTCGTCGGGCGAGACCCTGGCGGATGTGTATGCGAACGAGTCTGATGCGTCGTCGGTGGTGGGCAGCTCTGATTCTATGATTACTTGTGAGGATGGCGGGGCGTGGAGTCCTGCTGCTAGGAAGGGTCGTGGATTCGGTTTCGGTTTCAGCTTCGAGGGTGTGGGGTATGATGGTGGTGTGGAGTGAAGCGGCAAGACAAGAGGAGGGCTTTGTATCATGGGGTTGGAGAAGGATTACGGGCTGAGTGAGGCAGAAGGACAGTGGCTGTCTACGGAGTATGTAGTACAATACTCGCCGAGAACCAGGTCATTGTATACGTACAGGCCTATAACAAAAGTTTTGCAGAAGGACGCCAGTTGGCACCTTAAAAATTTTGTTCATATCTTGTCGTCACAACACCGCAAATCGGGTAACAAAACGAACTTCTTCATCTGGGTATCATTTGTCTACACAATAACAGCTTGCACTTTGGCAAAAATCTAATGACCCTTATTTCCCCTCTTCCCACCCCTCTTCTTCCTATCAATATGGCCCTGCAGCGTCCTCTTGACATCTGTCAAACTCCTCTTATTCTTACTCTTGGCCTTGCCCAGCGTCATCATAAAGTTCTTCTTCCTCGCCTTTTCTTTATTCGTCGTACTCTTGCCCTCCGCCTCCTTCTTCTCCTTCCGCTTGGCCGTAGTGCTCTGATGATTTGTCTCGCGGTCTGCTTTCGCCATGGCGATTTTCTCCTCCTTGGTGTTCTTCTTACCGATCGAGGCTGCAAGCTCGATGGTTTCGGCGGTAATGGCTTCGTCGGCGTGGCGGGCGGCGAGGAGCTGGGCGCGTTTGGAAGATTGGAGCGAGGAGGTTATTGTTGTGGTTTGGCGGAGGGCTTGGAGTTGTTTGAGGTCGGCGGGCGTGAGGATGGTGGTTGTGAGGAGTTTGGTAATGGATTTTGCTGCTTCGGGTTCGACGCTCTTTGAGTTTTCTTTCTCGTCGCTTGCGGTTGTGGGGGCGGGGGTTGCGCTGGAGAGTTTGGCCTTTTTGGCGGGTGGTTGTTTGGACTTGGCTTTTTCGTCTTCGCTGTCGCTGATCTCGATGTCTTCGCCGTCTGATTCGACGTTAATCCAGCCGCCGGAGTCGTCGCTGTCCTCGTCGGACTCGACGTCCCATTTCTTCCAGTCTTCTGCTTCGTCCTCTTCGATGTCAACGTCTACGTCGGGGTCTAGGCCTGCGGCTTCCATCTTCTTCCTACGTTCCTCTTCCTTCCATTTCTCTAGAAGCTCGATACCTTCGATCTCACCAACTGCTTCTTCACCATATCGCCGCTCTTTGATAGTGCCAGCACGAATGCCCATTGCAGCGTCTTTGCCGCGATCGCGCTTGTGCAAGAGCTCGGCGCCGACTTCTCGGTAGAGGGAGAGTAGGCCTTTGGCGGCCATCATTGTGCCTTTGTCTTTGGATTTGCGGTACTGGTGAGCGTTAGCTTTAGATCACTGCCATCTTAACGAACCTTACCTGGACCAAGTCTTGCAGCAAGGTGTCAGTCATTGCTAACGGCTGTCGCGCACAAATCTCCCTGATGGCGTTCAGTCCTGCTGCTGCGACTTCGGAAGCTGCTGCCTCGGAAACAAATTCGTTGGCAATCTTTTGAACAAGTGGCTCGAGAACATCCGGGGGAACATAGTTGTGCGTCGCTTGTGCAAGACAGGCTAGGTAGCTTGTTACAGATGCCTGCCTTGGAGTGAGGTGCTTGAGGAAATACGAGTAAAGCGACAGAACCGTAAGCTTGTGAAGTCCAACAAGACGCGACACGAGTTGAAGGACGAGCAATCTCGACTCCAGCGCGAGCTTCGACTTTGAGTTCTGGACGTGCTTTGAGAACAACGTCTCCGCAAAACCTTGAGGGTCGTGCAGAAGGTGCAGCGCAGAGAAGTTGAGCGGATGCGGGGCGTTCTTCTTCTTCTCCTTCTTTTTCAAGCTAACCGCAGCCTTTCTGAGATCTCGCTCCTTCTTCTTAGACTTCTTGTTGATGCCAACCTGATGCCGCAATTTTGCCATGTCGACATCGTTGTCATCGTCACTGCTCTCCTCGGCCGCGTCCTCTCGCTCCTTATCGCCACCAAGGAAGAACCGCACGCCACCCGTTATGACCTTTTCGTTATCGCTCAGAGCTGCCAAGCGCATGACCTCGACCGCGCGGGCGTCTGTCCAGACCTGGCGCTTCCAGAGCTCTCGTGTGATCTTGACTGCCCAAATGCCCTTGGGCGACTCCTTGTCTGACTCGAGTAGGTTGTACAGCACCGTCTGGATCGTCCGGTTCAGCTTGTGGTTGGTTGTTTTGGCGTTCGCGGCCCTCAGGTCGGAGAGGATCTTGGTAAAGAGCAGCTGGCGAAGCGACTTGCTCGGCGTGGTGATTAAGATGGGGAAGAGGGTGTTCAGCAGCGTCGTGGAATCAATGACATCCTTGTTCTTCAGCAGCACCAGACTGCCCACGATCTTGTCCCGCAACTCGTACTCGAGCACTTCATGATGCTTGAGCAGAATCTGCGTCAGGTCTTCCGGAAAGCGGGAGGTCAGGTCGGGATAGCAGTCGGCGACATGGGAGACGAATTCAATCAGGTCCCGCAAGGCGACGATGCCCGTGTCTGTGGTGCCCGGGCTTTGGAGGAACAGGTCGCGCAGCGTCTCGTACTGCTGGTACTGGTTGCTGAAGTCGTCGCGGTAGCTCTGGGGGTCGCGCTTGATCTTGTAACGCAGGGCCGCATGGTCCGCCTCGATCTTCTCGAGGGCGCCGACTTTGCGCTTCATTTCTGGCCTGATATCCGGGCAGGATGCCTATGGTACCTGCTATTGCTGTTGTGAGCGGCGCTGTTCCCTCGTCGACTTTTCGAACTTTTAGGCGGGGCTGCGCGCTGATTGGCTGCGCGGCGCCATGTTTTGCCGGCCGCGACGGAGCTCCAAATCTTTCTGTTTCTCTACAGAGCTCGCAGCGCAGCCTCTCCACGCCCCGCGCGCCCACCACCCGACAACCACACGCGTCCCACACTCGCATTGGCACACGCCAAAGGCAGCCCGCGCATCTCTTTGAGCGCCTCACCTTGTCGCCGCTGTGCGTAGCTCCTGGGCCCGCGCCCGCCGTCGCCCACCATGACGAGCTTCTCACGCATGTCGCTGTATGCCTTGACGGTCAAACCGCCCTCGGCTGCCCAGGATGCTATCCTTGGCGACTTCATCGGCGGCAAAAGCAGCAGGAGGCAGCAGATCCTCACTTGCAACGGCTCCCGCCTGTCGCTCCTCCGCATCATAGAGAAGCCCTTCTCCTTCACGGAGATCCACTCGCAGGATGTCTTCGCGGTTGTGCGTCGCATCGCCAAGTTCAGGATTGCGGGCGGCACCAAGGGTATGTCCCTGCCTTCTCTGCGCGCTACAAGCCAATTTAGTGATTTTCCAAAGCACACGACACCTGCGGCTCGAAGCTGCTTGAGCCTGCCGTTCGCTGGACTGGACTGTAATTCTGTTTGAGAGCCTCTGCTGACTCCGTAGACTTCATCGTCATATCCACCGACTCTGGACGCATGGTCACATTCGAGTTCCTCGCCGAGGAGCGCACCTTCAAGATTGTGCACTTCGAGACGTACGGCAAGTCTGGAATCCGACGAGTAGTCCCCGGCGAGTATCTGGCCACAGACCCCAAAGGCCGCGCTATCATGGTAGCATCGGCGGAGAAGAATAAGCTGGTCTACATCCTCACACGAAGCGGTCAGACGGACATCCACATCTCTTCGCCACTCGAGGCACACAAGCCACAGACGTTGGTCTTCTGCCTTATTGGGCTCGACGTAGGCTACGCAAACCCCCTGTTTGCGACACTCGAGGTGGACTATTCCAACTCGGAATTGGATTCAAGTGCAGAGGCGTATGACGAGCTGCAGAAAGAGATCGTCTATTACGAGCTGGATCTCGGCCTCAACCACGTCGTGCGAAAATGGTCAGAGCCCGTCGACCGCACTGCCAACATCCTTTTCCGCGTACCTGGCGGCCCCACACATCCGAGTGGCGTTCTAGTCTGTGGAGAGGACACCATCACGTACCGCCGCATACACAACCCCAAATCGGGCGTGCATCGAGTTGCGATTCCACGCCGCGAGGGGGCCACGGAAGATCCCAATCGGAAGCGCATCATCGTCTGTGGTGCTCTGTACACTAAGACAAAGGGCGACTTCTTCTACCTTTTGCAGACGGATGACGGCGACCTTTTCAAGCTTACCGTAGAGGCGATAGAGACGCCGACGGAGACGGGGACGGAGATGAAGGTTGTGAAGATCATGATCCAGTACTACGACACCATCCCAGTCGCGTCGAGCATATGTATCCTTCCGGCGGGTTTCGTGTATGTTGCATGCGAATCTGGGGATCGGATACTGTACGTGCTGGAGTCGTTGGCTGAGGACAGTGACGAGGATCTGTTCTCGAGCGATCAGTTTCCGGTCGATCCCACCGCGGCCTTCGATCCCCCTTTCTTTAAGCCTCGACCCTTGACCAATCTGAATCTAGAGCACGGGATAGCGTTGCCTGGGCTGAACCCAATAATGGGTATGGAAGTTTGCGACGCTGCATTGGAGGATGCGCCGCAGATTTACACCATCAATGGCACCGGTGGTCGAAGCTCTTTCCGCACCACAAGGAACGCCTTAGAGGTTCTGGACCTCATCGAATCGCAATTGCCGCAACATGCTACCAATGTCTGGACGACCAAGTTGACCATTGATGATGAGACTGATTCACTCATTGTCCTCGGTATGCACAGCACAACACTTATTCTGAAGATTGGCGAAGAGGTCGAGGAAGCTTTCGAAACCGGTATCCTAAGAGACACAAATACACTCGGAGTACAACAGTTCGGCCAAGATAGCGTTCTTCAGATCCACCCGAAGGGCATCCGTCGTATCCAGGCTATTCAATTTCCGAATGGTGATCAATATGCAACGAACTTTGGCACCGATGATTGGCAGCCTCCTGCGCATCGAACGATTGTGGCTTGCGCGACCAACAACCGACAAGCAGCGATTGCGCTGAGTTCAGGTCAGATTCTGTACTTCGAGTGCGATTCGGATGGCACAATGGCCATGGCTGAGCAAGAAATTGTCTTGGACAGTACCATCACCTGCCTCGCGATTCCCGATGTGCCCGAGGGTAGTGTGCGGGCTTTCTTCTTAGCTGTGGGCTGTGTCGACCAGAGCGTGAGAATATTCAACCTCACTCCCGACACCGAGGGCATCATGCTGAGGGACGTTTCCGTTCAAGGTCTTACGTCACCGCCTAGCGACCTTACCATCAACTACATGACGGACAAATCGCCGCGCGGGTATAGCCAGTTCCTACACATTGGTCTGCGAAGTGGTGTGTACATCCGATCAGTGCTGGACGAAATGACTGGCGATATCGGAGATACTCGGAGGCGTTTCCTTGGTCCTGAACCAATCAAGTTCGCGAAGGTGATCGTTGCGGGTGAGCCTGCCATCGTCGCGATGACATCTAGGCCATGGCTCGCCTATACGCATCCACGTACAGGTGTACTACAGCTAACACCGCTGAACTACATCCCTATCAAGTCCGCGTGGAACTTTGAAGGCTCAGAATTCAAAGGAATCATCTGTGTGAGCGCTAATGAATTACGGTAAGCAAGCCCTTCGATTTCTTCTCCCGATTGCATGATGATACATCGTACTCCTTAAACACGCTGAGGGTCCAAACAAATATTCCAATTGTTCCTGCTGAACGCAATCACATCTACTCTTTACCCAACACATAGACTCCCCACCGCAAAGGCTGACCTGTCAGAATCTTTACGTTCAACGACCTTACGGACAATACGACTTACGAGCACATACCATTGAAGTACACCCCAAAGAAGATGGTAGGGTGGAAAGAGCAGGGTGTCTTCTATGTCATCGAAAGCGAAGCCGATACTCTCAATGCCAACGTGAGACAAGATCTGATCCAGCAATCCCGTGAACGAAAGCAGATCGAGCAATCTGATATCAAGAAAGAAGAAGCTTCTGATGTCAAGGAAGAAGACGGTACCAGCAGCTCTATGGAGATGATCCAACACACCAATGGCGAGTCGCTGAACGGCACACATGAAAGCGAAGAGTTCCCTGCGATTGACTTTGGTTATCCTCGAAAAAAGGGCAAATGGGCGTCCTGCATTCAGGTTGTGGACCCAGTTCGCGAGAAGGCCGTCATACACACCATAGAGCTCAACACGAACCAAGCACTTGTCAGCGCTGCCTTGGTCTTCTTCGAGAGCCAAGGGGATGAGGCCTTCCTCGCTGTCGGCACCGCAACAGACATGAGCTTCAGACCCTACAGGTTTTCCAATGCCTCAATACAGGTGTACAAGATCTCTCCGGATGGACGGGAGCTCGAGTTGTTCCACGAAACCGAGGTTAGCCATCCTCCTACAGCAATGCTTGGGTTCAAGGGAAAACTTATCGCTGGTCTTGGTCGAAATCTTTGCCTCTACGACTGCGGTATGCGCTCCGTTTTGCGTAAAGCCCAGGCCCCGGATTGCGTCACGACGCGCATTACAAGCATCAAGACCCAGGGAAGCCGCCTTGTCGTTGCTGATTCGGAGCAATCGGTCACATATTTCGTGCATAAGGATCAGGTTCACCCTAATCGCCTCATTCCTTTCGTCGACGACACTATTGCTCGGTGGACGACTGCCACAGAGATGCTGGACTACGACACAACAGTTGGTGGTGACAAGTTCGGTAATATCTGGCTGGTCCGATGTCCGCAGAAGGTCTCCGATTCATCCGATGAATCACCCGATGGCGCCGAGCTGCTTGTCGACAGGAGCTATCTCGGCGGTACAGCCAACCGGCTCGACTTGGTCGCCAATTACTACACGAACGATATCCCCATGGCAATACAAAAGACTAACCTCCTAGCTGGTGGCGATCGCATCATCTTTTGGGCTGGTCTTCAAGGTACACTCGGCGCGCTTATCCCCTTCACTTCTCGTCGCCAGCACAAGATGTTCCAATCGCTGGAGCTTCAATTACGAACCGAAGACAAGCCGCTCTCTGGACGAGAACATCTGGCGTTCCGCAGCACTTTCAATCCGGTCAAGGGCGTAATCGATGGCGATCTTATTGAGCGTTATCTCGTTCTCCCACAAAACATGCGAGAGAGCCTTGCAGCCAACATAACGGGTGGCGGAGAGTGGACGCCGGTCATGGTCGATGAGGCCATCTGGAACATGAGGGGTCTTTACGTCTTCTAGACTCGTCTTCCACCAAATGTGGTTTTGGATTACTTTTCTACCAAAGATACAACCTTTTTCGGGCCACACTACTAGCATGAACAAATGGAGGAATGTGCAGCACAGATGTATAATGGAAGTTGAGAGAAGCGACAGGATAGCGGGAGTTGAAAACAAGGAGTGTCGTCCAACGCAAAGTATTCATTACTTTTGCTCTTGGAGGAGATGTGGTCTTGCATCTTGCTTGAGAAAGCTTGATCGATATTTGACCTATCCCGACACTTCCTATGGAATGCAGCAGAGCGAAACGTTCGCTACTGGTCTGCCCTTTTTGATACCATAGTCCATCATGATGATGAAATGGACTTCATGATACCCCACATTATTTGTCTTGCTTGCTATTCTGCTTGCTTCGTGAGGAGACAAGCATGTGATGACTTTATGCTAGCCCCAACGTGAAAATTTTCGAAAAGTATATTGCATTGCGCAAAGAAGGCAGAGGAGCTGTGACAGACGTTTTGAGATATCGTAAATGGTTGAGGAGTGAGTGCAAAGATCTAATCACAGACTAAGTTCCAGGAGAGCGAAGTAGTAAGAAGTAAGATGCTAGTTAAATATCATGCAGAAACGCAAATGCTCCATAGTCGATTAAAGCTCCCACATCTTGGCCTCCCGGTGTTATCTATCTAAGCTCGTTTCATTTCTAAAATCTTTGCGCACTATAAGCATGCATAACCCATAAAACCACCCATCTGATCATCATCTATTTGCGAGGCTGATGACATCACTCTGAGTGACTCAATACCCAGCAGGTTCCGGCTTCTCCGGGAACGCAGGCTCATCCAACCGACTCGTGCAAGCGGCTTTCCAGTTCCTCGGCGTATACTTGTCTACAATGGTTTTGAACGCTTCCTGTTATCACTTTGTTAGCTCTATTACTCCCAACTCTCCCTCTCCCTCTCCCTCTCTCCTCCCTTCCTAAAAGCACAGAACAATTGGAGCGGACTTTCAGATTAAACGTACCAAAGTACAAAACGTCGTGTCACCCTCTAAATGCTTGCCCTCCACTTTACACCCAGGAACCTGCATGATCTTATCATTATATCGAATGCGGACATAGTAGCCCTGCAGTTCATCCCGTTGGGCCTGTGAGAGCTCTGTAATCGGTCTGCGAGCAATGCCTTCCGGGGTGGCGGGAGCTTCGTCCTTGGACGTTTTCACGCTGCCGAAGAGGGAAGACCACCAGCTCTGGCTTTTGGATCCTACTTCTTGCTGCAAGGTTGGCGTGGTGGTGGAGGTCTTTGGTACACGTAGCGCACCAGCATCAGCACCACCAGCACCGGCCCCGCCGCGTTTACTGCGGAACAGTTCAAACGCGATATGGCTCGTAAACGGTGGCCATTTCTCGCCGTCAAAAGCACCGAGAGATGTGAGTACACCTGCGAGCGTGGTATCGTGGCACCCAGACAGCGCGAATTTGATGTCCGTTTCGCCGCCACGCCCCTTTCCGAGTTTCCCGTCGACGCCACCGATTTCCACGAGGCCGTCGTTGCCGTTGTGTTCGACGCTGCCGGCCATGCGAGACGTCACGTCGCCCATTAGGCCTCCGATGCCCAGCATGCGGTACTCTGCAGACTCGGTGTAGCCCTTGAACCATTCTTCGACAGCAACTTTGTCGATGATAGCGCGGGCCTTGGGGTCGTAGAATTCCTTTGGGAGCTTTGTCTCTGGGCCGTGGGCGTCGGTGGCGTTTACTGTGTCCATGATGCCTGAGAGTCGCGGGTGCGAGTCTACGGCTACTTTGGCTTCCCCGGGCATCCACTTTGAGAATAGTTTGGAGAGATATTCCATGTCTTCTGTCGTGTTCCAGTGTTCGGCAGTGCGCTGGGCAAAGGCTCTGCTCAGTTTTGCGAAGCGCCTACAGCTCGCATCATTGGGATACAGCGTCTCATCTGCCGGTGTCCTGGTAAGGATCGTTGGGGGTGGAAAATCTGCGGTGCGAGCAGAAGGTGGATAGAAGCCGGAGAATGCTTGTTGAAGAGATTCTAGAGCGCGCGGCATGGGTGTCGCGCGCAGGTAGATCATGTCGCTGCTTGAAATGAGCTTAGGCATGAATCCTAGTTGGTCAACGTATAGATGGCGAAGCCGTTGGCCCAGGGCAAGCGTAGTTTCACGGCCTTTGTCGGTCAATTCGCCTGGTTGACATACTGCATCGAATTCTCCACGGGGCCCGGCTGCGATGACGGGGCCATCGTTCATTCCGAAGGTCTCTATTCGGCGTCGGTATTTGAGTTGATCCCATTGTGAGAAGTCCTTGGTGTTTAGGATCACACTCCTGAGTTGGCGGGCGGCATTGCAGTAAGGCCAATCTTCAGTTGGGTTAGAATGGGCTTTTTTAATCGTCTAGAAATGCCGTACATGGCTGTAGTCCAGTCTAGAGATATGGTCAGTATATTAAACTTGGCATTTAAATATCTTTTCATACATTCTGGAAGCGTGGTGATACTGGCGTTCGTTCGCCTACATTCTCTGGTTAAACCTGCCCTGTTCGATTCCAAAACATATGACTAACCGTGGCGTAGAAGCTACAGGCTCATTGTCAGCCTAGTGTCACATAAAGGTATATATAGTGTTAGTCGTACAATCTGTACAAGCTGCAGCTCAAGCTCTTTAGGATAAAGCTTGTCGAGCTCTTCCTGCGAATAGAATTGCCGCGGTATCAGCGTAGTCATGGCGTCCAATAGTCTCAACAAATGAGTGAACACAGGAGAAAAGTCGTCGAAATTTTCAAAGAGCGGTAGTTGATGCCCATATAACGACCAGTAGTGTTCAGAGCGGTCAATGAAACGTCGGATTTCCGTCACGTGTTACGTCATTGGTTCCTCGCCAGCTCGCGTCTCATTGGATGGCGCGATTCATGTACAGTTCGCAAGACTCCGACTCAGATTCGCGACGACAGTCCATCTTGTGGGAGTGCGTGTACGTCGTCGCATTGAGTATTTGTAAAAGAGCAGTTCTTGCAGTGGTACTATTATGATACAATTAAAGTGCACTTGAGGTTATTCCTTTGCCTGTGTAAGTGCCAGTGTTGTTCCTGTAAAATTCGTGCAACTTAGTAGCTTAACATCCTTCAAGCTCTCAACACTCCTCCTCACCGCCGGCCATTGAGCGTTATGCTAGGCTCATATGTTTGTCGCCAATGCAGGGCGCGACTCTCAAGACGCGCTGTGCCCATCCGAACCCCTCGATGGCAATCGCGAGCCACTTTCCTATCATTGAGGAACCCGAAACCGCAAGACGACGCCGAGCCTACGAAGACCACCGAGCAGTCTCCTATCCAAAGCCAGCCGGAAGCCGCAACGGACGAATATAGACATGGGCCAAGGATACAGCATATGTCCGGGGGTGGTCCGCAACGGGAACGACGCGCTGGTCGATATTCGAGACTCGTAGACGACAGTACCGAGAGCGAGACGCAAACGCTGCCAACATACCTGGAAAATACAGAAAATGGTAATATTGAGAATGTACAGGATAAACTACCACTGGAGGCTGGCGACAGTCCTGCGCAATCCATCGACGCAGCATTGAACAGTGGCAGGGTTGGCCATGCCTGGAGCTTGTTCGAGAAGAACTATACGTCCAGAGACTGCGAAGCGCTGACAGACCCCGCTCTCGGTGATCTTCCATTACTGAACAACGGCAAGGTCTTTATGCACCTCTTGAACTCAGTCAATGCAGCTTTCTGCAAAGGCCAGACGAATGTAGCCGCTACGCCGACTCTCGCGCTTTTCAAATATGAGCAGCTAGGAGTGGCACGCCCAGAATACTGGGCTAGACAAACACTATCGTATCTGACATATCAAGCTATACAAGCCGTTAATGCTACGCCCAAAAAACCTCAACGAGATCTACCTTCGCTACTCTCTGAACTTCTTTCTGTATGGCAGTTGTTCTTCCAGTGCCTGGGCCGGAATACCGGTCCGCTGGAGACGGTCAGTACCGAGTGGCAATTGCCATCCAGCGATGCTCTTCCCGAAATGTATGAGAGCAAGGGTTTCAGCATGCGCCTGCAGGAGTATCACCCGAGATATATTGGCAACCCTACGCTTGGCTTCTGTGCAGTCTATCTGTACACAATTTCGGATGCTCTGAACTCGATTGATTCTCTACGACAACAAGCCGCGCCTTTTCTTCAATTCCTGCATCGCCTTCTGGCGGGGTCCTATGTAAATCCTGTTTTCAAACATACAGAGCAATCAAAAGTGTTCCATGGATTGCCTGTAGAGGTTCAAAAGCAGATCAGAAAAGAGATAGATGGCGCTCCGCTAAAAGCTATGGCCATGATTGGATCGAAGGGAGAGACTCTAGGGCCAGAGGATACGGGCGATGCAGCAGCAAATCTAGAAGCGTTCAATCTCAAAAGGATAGCACGAGCCGTAGAATCGTTGGCTTCAGCTCCGATGCTGGACAATCTGTGGAAAGGGGTCGAGGAAGCATATACACCACAAGGCCAGAAGGCCGCCATTCCACCTCGCATCTACAACGCCTTCCTTTCTGGTTTCATGGTACTTTCCCAGCCCCAGCGTTCTGTCGACGTTTGGAACCACATGATCGCACATGGCATTAAGCCCGATCTTCTGAGCTGGGTCGCACTCCTCAACGGTTGTGCAAAGGCCAAAGACCTCAATGGCTTCAACGCAATGTGGACGCGCATGCTCAACACTGGAGTAGAACCAGACAACTACGCCTGGACAACTCGAGTCAATGGGTTGATCGCTTTGCGTCAAGTAAATCAAGGTCTTGTGGCGCTCGACGACATGGGCAAGAGGTGGCTTTCAGCTGAAAATGTCATCAATAACCCACAAACTCATGGCAAGAACCGCAAGGGCCCAGGAAACCTGCCAAAATCCTCCAAAGCAGTCAACAAGTGCCCTAAGCCATCCATCGAAGTCGTCAATGGTGCCATCTCCGCTCTCGTGCAGATACGCCCCGGTTCCATGAGGGACGACAAGCGTATAGAATTTGTCCAAAAGATCCTTCTCTGGGCCAGGAACTTCGACATCAAACCCAACGCCATCACCTACAACAGCCTAATTCAACTCTACCTCCGCGCAGGCGACCAAGGCACAGCCTTCAAAATCCTGCAGCAAATGGAAAACGACGGCATCGAAGGCGACATCGCAACGCACACCATGATCATCACGGCGGCCTTCCAAAACCACTCCTTCGACACGCTCTCCCCCGCCGCGCAAACAGACCGCATCATCTCGCTGTTCTCGGACCTCGAAGCCGGCGGCATGAAACTAAACGACTACGTCTACTCAACCGCCATCGACCGCCTGCTCAAGCAATACGGCAACCACGACGCCGTCCGCGCCCTCATCGACCACATGTCCGCGCGCAACCTCGTGCCCAGCGCCCACGCCTACACCAGCCTCATCACCTACTACTTCCAGCAATCCCCGCCCGCCATCCCCGCAGTCGACAGCCTCGTCCTGCAGATGTTCACGAGCCACCGCATGCCCAGCGATCGCATCATGTTCGACCGCGTACTCGAGGGGTATGCGCAGCACAACGAGGTCGGCAAGATGATGAGCGTGCTCACCAAGATGTCGAAGCATGGGAAATTGCCTGGCTGGGGCGCGCTCACGGCGGTTGTGAAGGCGCTGGTAATGGATGGAGATGTCGAGCGCGCGAGAGCCGTGGTTAGGGATGTTGAGCGGGGAGGGCGTTGCGCTGGGGGTGTGCAGGGGGTGGGGCTGGGGAGAGGGCGTTTTTCGCGGCGGTGAGGAGTTTTGGGGTTGGGGCGGAGGAGGAGAAGATGGGGAGTTGATGGGGCAGATCAGGGAGCAGGAAAGTGTGCAAGTTGAGGGGAGGGGATGGAGGAGGGGAGCATGGTTATGGGAGGGCAAGAGGATGTGCATAGGTTCTTGGTTGATGAGCCTGAGGTACAGCGTCAAGGGGCGCAGAGGTCATGATTGGCAGTGTATGATCGTCTGGTGTTGCGATATGTTTTCTATACTGTATATCACATAGTATAGTAGATACAAAGCTGCCGTTAGCACTACAACATGGATGCGGCAACCCTTTTCCACCTCCACCAAACGCACAAACTCGCATAGCTTGTCTGTATCGCAACCTACGTGCTAGGTATCCAAGATGCCAAACCCATCAAAACATCAAAACGTCAAAACATCCATCTGCCGTTCCTACAACCCGAGTCTCGATCCGACGCGTGGCTTCAGCTCGCGATGGTGCGACAAGCATTGATCTTTGCCAACTCACCGTCCGTCAAAGTCGAGCAGAAAAGACAGTTTCTTTGGTTCACTTGCGCGTGTCATCATGCCACAGCGTCTCAACATTCCTGACAGATACTGACTGTAGCGCGCGTTTGCTGGCTGTGCAGCTGGTTGTGCAAACGAGTGGCTCTCAATCCACGCATCTAGGAGTAGTAGTAAAGTTTGACTGATTGACGCGTGGTCGTACGTGTTGTACGACCAACAGGTCGGGTTATGATCTGGGTCTGGCAGGTACCGAGATGCCTAGCGTAGAAAAATGTAGATCTAAGTTTAGCTTTTACCTTTTTCTCCTGCAAGAGATTTGTTTGGTGTGTATTGAGTTGAAAAGTAAGTGTTTCCGGCATTTGTGCATTCACGCTAATTTAGTTGCTGGGAATAAGCAGGCCCCTCTTAGCGTTTGGCATTGTTCTGGACTCTTGCTTCGCTGCGGATGGTCGGGGGAGGTCGGCGGATTGTGGTACTTCCCGTTCACTGCGTCATAGTCAAGATAGTTTCATAGACGGTTCTGTGGAGGAAGGGGAAAGGAAGTTTATGCGTGTCTGCATGCAGTAAGGGGTGGTTCGGCGTGAGATCCGTTTTGCGCAGATGTGCTGATGTGGAGCAAGGAGGTCGAGACCGCGTTGCAAATGTTCTTCGCGATTATCTTTGCGATGGATTGTTGAGATAAAGGAGGGATCTCGGTGCCGAGGTTGATGCTGGAATGTGGTGGTGTGGAAGATGTCTTAACCGCTCGAGCAGGCCACTGTGTCAAAGCAGTAAGGAGAAGTGAACGGGCGGAGGCTCAGCTTCATGCCTTGGCTTCGAGGGCGCAGATGCGAATTTGAATAGGAGTGCAGTGCACAATGATTGTGGATGAGAGCTCTACTTCGGAGTATCAGTGTCCAAGAAGGTGTACAACAAGACCGAAGGACGCTGGCCAAGAGCATGCTGTGTCGGAGTCGCAAGACGGCCAATACTCCGGTCTTACAATCATCCAAGGCGTAGACAGAGTAAGATTAGGCGAGCGTAAGCCCGAGAAAGCCATAGTGATACTGTATACGGTAAGATGTTCGTAAGTCATGAGGCTTTTCTCTCTGGGAACTGCAGTCAATATGTGAAGGCCCGAATTGACTTCCAGTTATGACAATTCGCAGGTCCTGCGAAGCTGAAATGCATGAAGCACATGTGGCGAAGTACCTATGTGTTCTGATGAGGCTGAAGGTGTGCAGTATCTCGCGGGCATCGTTCCGATCTCATGAGTGGCTAGACGACGCAAATCGTGTGGATACTCTCCTGAAAATCCTCCAGGAATGTCAATAGCGCAGAAGCATTGGAGCATGTCCTGAGCTTTTGTTGGTCGGCACGATGGTAACTTCCGCACCGAGAGCGCGCGCTGTGACAGGCCTTCATGTCCCACAACTGGAGACGAACGGGTGTTTCATAACACTCTGGGTCTGGGACTGGAAGCCAACGGCGTTGGTGTCAATGTGTCGCTTCCAGACGCTGAGGCCTGCTTGTAGGAAAGTGTAGCAGAGCCAGGCGCTGAAGAGACTTTCGCTAGTACCTACTGTAAACGAGGTTACTGTCATGACTGCATGAGAAGTGAGAAGCTGAAGGTTGCGCAGGTGTGCAGCTGCGGCAACACGATGGAAAGTCTTCGCGAGCAATGGAATAGGTATACGGGCATACGACAGGCGAGCGGACGAATTGCAGCAAGCGTCGCAACTTGGTCCCAAAGAGCGTGAAATTCAGGTGCACAGCCTCAAGCCGTGTGGATGGTGGGCAACGGTGGTTCGCCCGTCAAGCGTCGGGGTCGGCGGTTTCCTCCCGTCAAGCTGCATCAAGTGCGTAATGCCAGGTGCCAGACGAGCACGACGGGCTGCCAGGCCTCGGCCAGCCTTGGGCCTGCCGACACTGACGTTTGGAATGTGCAGAGCAGTGCTCTGCTACGGAGTATTCCGTATAGTAGGTAACTTACTGCTGCGATGTAGCGCCGTAGCGGTCGGTCGTGAAGAAGACTGAGCATGGATCAAGGCAAACGAGTACTCGCCGTGCGGAGTATTGCGCGCATAACAGGCCATTCTGAAGGGGCAGCTCCAGTGCTCAAGTCATGCCAGAAAGAGGACTACGGCCGGAGTGCTGGTGGGCGAGGCATGGATCGACGTGCAGGTGGGTTTGGCCGACCGGGTTGGGCTGGCCTGCTATTTTGGTCAGGCCCGTCGAGAGTCGAGAGGGAGACTCCGCCTCATTTGAAACGCCTCCCCGACAGCCGGCCCAGCAGCACCAAAGACTATCCACCAGCGCCCTCAGATCATCGTTCTTCCTCTCGCTTTCGACACACACAACCCCAACGCCTCTCTTTGACACTTATCATCGCCATATTACCGCGACAAAAGTCTGATTCCCGCGACAGCAACGACAGCAGGTGAGGAGACGTCGCTCAGCCACCTTTGCCGGCAAACCGGGATCGAAAACGAGCTGACGACGCTTTTCAGCAGCCTAACCGCTCTTGTCACGCAACCGCTCCCACAACACCACTCCCCCAAGTCGTCGACCTGTCTGCCTGAGGATCCTCAATACCACTCCCAGCGCTCCCCAGCAGGCCCAAGGAACCACCATGGCTACCGCAGTGCAGTCTGCGATGACAATGGCCCACTTCAACCCTCACCAGAACCAATGCATCGACCCTGAGCAGGAGTTCTTCGACTTCGGCGCCCTGCCCTCGCCCACGCCCGCGACCCTGAAGCGCGAGTCGAGCGCAACCTCGACCATCACGAGCCCGACCAGCACCGCCATAGACGAGGACCTCCAGACGCCCGCAAAGCCCAGCCACGAGTATGATCGCTTCAAGCAGCAGACTGGCCTCCCCTCAGGTTCCATTGCTGGTCTCAGCGCCGGCTACAACTCGGGCTTCCCCATGTTCTCATCTACTGGCTTGGATGAGATCGCTCTGATGCACGGCGGCTCCATGGACGGTGGCTGGAACACGGGCATGCACATGGACGCGGGCATGAACATGGGCATGGACTACCAGCAGTCGAGCTACATGTTCAACGACGCCTCGCAAGACGACTTCGTCGACCCCAGCGCCATCTCGCAAGAGGAGGTGCCAAACGTCAGGGTGTGGCCCGGCATGCATCAGCAACAGGCCGCTCTGGCCAAGGCCCAGGCCCAGCAGCAGCGACAGGCCCAGCAGCAGCTTGCCCAGCAGAAGCAGCAACAGGCAATGCAAGCGCAACAGCAACAACAACAGCACAACCGTCTGCAGTCTACTAGCCAGGCTAACAGGAAGACCTCAAGTCCCTTGAGCGACGCCCGCACCGAAGAAACCATCGCTCGCGTTGTTGCGCAGATCCGCGCTGACAGCCAGAACGCCTCATCGTCCATGCAGGACGGCAACCAGGGTCTCCTTCCCCACATCATCCGCGCAAAGAAGGACGAGGACGACATGGATGAGGACGAAAGGCTCCTTGCTTCCGAAGAGGGAAAGAAGCTCAGCTCAAAGGAGCGCCGTCAGCTCCGCAACAAGGTGTCCGCACGCGCATTTCGCTCCAGGAGAAAGGGTCAGTACTATCAATCATCATGAAAATCGGACTAAGCTAACATGAAACAGAGTACATCGGCCAGCTTGAAGGTGAAGTCGCCATGAAGGTCAACGAAGCCAACGAGCTCCGCAACCAGAACCGCCTCCTCATGGAGGAGAATGCCCGCTCGCGCGCCTTCATCGAGCGCCTGCTCCGCCACCAAGCCTTTGGTCCCTTCCTTGAGGAGCTCTCTCGCGACGAGGCTCTTCAGCCCAAGGCTCCCATGCCAGCAACCTCTACCCCGGCCGTGGCAGCTCCTGCACCAGCATCATTCCAAAACCAGCAGTTTTCTGGCATGTCAGAGTCTGAGAACCTCCACGTTGGCATGACCATGGTTCCCGAGACCCAGATTGACTTCTCCATGCTCAACTTGAACAACAATGGCAACAACTGGGGCTCTAACAACGGCTTCAACTTCCAGCAACCCCGCGTCTTCGCTGTCCTCGAGGTTCCCGAAGGCCCAGCCAACCCCCCTCGACACCGAGGCCATGTCTGGCAAGGGCTACAGCGCTATCTTCAACGCCGAGGATGACTCGCCCGTTGACGAGGTCAAGCCTGACTTCCCTGTCATCGAGCATCCCGTTCAGTCTGAGAAGTGCGCCACTGTTGTCGAGGAAGAGGTTGAGGAGGACTCCGAGTATGATCTCTACAACTCATCGCCTGCCCGTGCACCCTCCACTGCAACTGTCTCTGCCCCCCCTCGAGAACCACGAGCCCCTTTTCACCAACCCCGAGAAGGCTCTCGCACATTTCTCTTTGACCATCTCGGACGAGGCACTGGAGACACGATTGGCTGAGCGTCTTGAGAGGAGAATCGCAGCTATGGAGCCCGTCCTCCAGAGGTTAGCCGCCCTGACGTCGATGCTTGACTCATGACCAGCATCTTCACCGACAACCTCTTTTTAAAAACATTCACTTCTCAACACGAAACCTCTTCTCATCATGGAAGGCATTTGAGTGGAGCAGTTTATTCTAGATTGTGTTCTTCTATATGACTGTACGATTTCCTTTGTTAGATTATACCTAGGTTGGCCATCAATGTGGCCTTGAAAGCTGGGCCGACCGGGCGGGCGTTCAACAGCCTTTTCTTTTGTCGAGGAACCTGGGCAAGCTGTGGCTACAGCAGGCAGGGACTGGTGTCGGCGTTGGTTGGGTCAGTCTTTTCTGCTGCTGCTGGGAGCGTTTTTTGTCTCTCATTCTCTTTGTGTATATTGAACGGTGTCAGGGCCGTGAGTTGACATGGTGGTGTATGTAGATGAACTGAGTATACTAGTAGATGTACACACCGTCTTCTTCTTCTCTGAGCTGATCTGTGATGTGATGTGATATGATCGTCATGGCAGCTGAGTGAGCTTGCCTGCCCTCTTGCGACTTCACTTAATTAACTCTGCACAGTACCACGCACCTCCCATGCACCCCGCAAAATCTTTCCTTCCCCGGTCTCTCCCTTGTCCCCCTCCCCTCACTTACTCCTCTCTTTTACCCAAGCGACTCCGCACATGCATATTGAATTTACCCTTAATACCAACCATTCCTGCATGTACCCTCTAAAGCCCACCAAGCAAAGCAAAATAGAACCTTCCATCCTTCCTTCCATCATCCTTGTTTTTCCAGACCTTCCACTACTAGATTGCAGCCGGCAAAAGAATCTTCCATGGGTAGATGGATGCATCGGGTACTATACACAGCTCCCGGAACCGGAAATAATAGCGCGTAGAGTGTTATAGGGACGGGTATCCCTGGGGTATAGAAGGTGGTTTTATGGGGTTTTGCACGTGGGACCGTCCGGGGAGCGGTACGTAGTGTAGGGAGTTGGTGTGAAGGAGTTTGGTTGGGTTGGGTTGGTATGTGGTGTGGTGTGGTGTGGTGGTTAGCGGGTTGGGTAGGAGATTTGGCATCTTGGATCTTGCATGTGCGTCTGCGTCTCGGAGACTTGTGAGTGTGTAATGTGGCTGTGGCTTGATGAGACTTTTTGGTTAGCGAATGGACGATACGAGGAGATGGATTCTTCAGAGGGATTGGGAGCTGATGGTGGGTTGTGACGAGGCAGAGTGTGGTTGTTAGTTACGTAGGCTTCAAAAGTTACTCAGCAGTAGTACGTGACATGATAATAGCGATAATAATAGTAGTAGTAACTTATTTATTCCAATGGTTTGAAACATTCATATCTACAAAAGAAAGAAAGAAAGAAAGAAAGAAAAAAGAAATACCATAATAGCCAAGGTCTCAAGTCCAAAGCCCGATTAAGGCATGGCAAGCAAAACCCCAAGGCTCCTCTCAAAATATATAAACTCCTATACTCCGTGATGCAATGACTATCATCCCATGCAATGCAAACTGTCTTCATCCCCTCTCTCTCCCCCTCTTTCAGCTAACTAGTATAGCTGACGTTTTCCCGTCGTCCACGGTCAAACAAGACAATCTCTAACTGTGCTGGCCCTGGAACTCCGCTAATGATGTTGCGCCTCCGCTCAGTGCATAGCGTGCCCTGGCGTGCTGGTCTTGCCATCGTGTTCGTGCGCCGTCAACTGCGGCTCCTTCTTTTGCGGCTACGACGGTGGTGTATGTCAAGCCGAAGGCTGGGATATTGTTAGTAATTGTTTTGGGTTGCATTGTGAGTATAGTGGTGGTGACTTACCCATGAAGCCGAGGAAGGCGGGGAGGTATGACTTTGCTGCGACTGGCATTTTGATGTGTTGTTGGTGATGTGTTTGGTTGATTGGATGGATTTGCGAGGTCAAGTGTGTGTAGCAGGTGGTTGATTTGATCGATATGCGACCTTAATGTGTGTGGTAGTTGATTGATTGGTAGATTGATATTTGGCTTTGGTAATATTGCACTGAAGGGCTGACTGTTTGGTTGATGGTGTGACTGGATAGCTATTAATTCGCAGAAATGCACCCAGCTTATATTCACGTAGTACACTCTATTCCTCGAAAACTCTCTGCGGCCCCCGCCGACAAAGCCATGTGCTCTGCGCACGCAGGTTGCGTGATCCCGCCCTCCTGAGCGTAAGGCTGAGGGATCCGCGACGAGAACATCAGGAACCTGGGCAACGGAGTCGTGAGACACGAACGTTAATCTTGCAATGCTATTGGTCGGATTAGTGGAAATGGATGCTGGATCGAACGATACGTGGGCCTGGACAGTTCGGGGTGGCGAGAGACTTGGTGCCTTCGGGCTGTGCCGGCAATTTTCGTGGGGTGACACGCTGCGCGAGCTGGAGAGAGTCGTACGATAATACCCTGACAGGCCGGAATTGTCTGAGGGGGATTGCGAACACCCAATCCGCTCCGTCGTGAGCAGAAATGGATTTGCAAGGCTCGAAAGATGATAACACATGTCAGTGATTCTTGACAGGTTTGACGGAAGACAGACCTGATAGGCTTTTGCCGTCTGTATGTGGTTAGCGCCTTGCACGTTCGACTTCCTACCTACGACGACTTTTGCGACTTCCATCCCAGACGACATGGAACTCGACACTCATTATGAGATCAAGATGTCTCGGTCATATCACTGACAATCCTCGGGCCATATATTAACCATGCCGTGTGCGATGTATTTTGCCCTGTCGATGAACACTTCGAGCGATCATGTACTTCGCACACGACAGGTGTCGGCTCTCAGGCATGGCTTCAATAATCAAGCACGGTGTAGGTCTATAGCTCTTGAAAAGCGTCAACCATATAGGCAAGGACGTCTGAGTCGTAACTATGTTTTGCGCTCAGGAACGAGTGAGCAGCACGCACCTCCCAGGAAGCCGTAGCAGTTCAGATGGCAGCGACGACTATCACGAAAACGATAACAGCAACTGCCATCGACAGGAGTCGAGGTATACTCTTTCCAGTTCGATGTTTGTCTTCTTTCTCTCACCACAGCATTGTTTGGTTCAGCACACGGCAAGTATTTCAGATTCCCAGCATTCCAATTATCCGCTTCTGCATCCTTCACCCAAAGATGCATTCTATCAAGTTCCTCCTCTTAGTGGCTCCACAGCTCGTCAAGTCTCGATTCTTACCCACGACATCTCTCGAAATCACACAAGTCCCGAACCCCAACCCCGAGCCGAGCATTTTCCCAGCGACAACCACGGACGATGCATCCTAGCCTGCTGCAACCGTTCCCACCCCGCTGCCAGACGTTGACCCTTCCAATACACCAAGCCCTCAAGGAAACAACCCCGGATGCCATCGTCGACCCATGAGCCATGGCCTGAACGTCTTCCCCGACGACGCGCGCCACTTCCGCAACTCCGCAGACCTAAGGAACATTTCACTGCAAGCCCCCACGCCCACGAACTGGGACCGCACCTTCGCCGCCAAGACGGGCTCCAGCCAGGGCACCACGTTCCTGGGCTGGACCGAACTCGAACGATACGAGCCGTCCAACTGCGCTGCACAGTGTTCTCGAATCGGCGGCTGCCAGGCAATCAACATCTACTTTGAGCGGACGCCGAAATTCTTTCTGGGCCAAGAGTGTCAGCATGCCCCGTCTATGAGCGTCATCAAGTGTGTCTTCTGGGGCGAGAAGCTGTATGCTGAGAATGTTACGAATTACGGGCACACGGAGTGGGAATTTGACATTGCGATGGCAGGAAGCAACGGATACAACATCGAACATCCAGACAAGGTATCGGGTGCGAGTGCATAGGTGACTGGCACACTTCCGATGCTGGGGGGATTCGGGCTGGCGGTACATGTCATGGTGCTGCTGGGGACATTTGTCTGGGCTTTCTTTTGAGGGGTGTTGGGATGTGAAGCTGGGTTGTATTGGTATGGGATAGAAAAGTGGGGTTTGTTTTCGAAGAATGCTTCATCAAATTGTTTCTGTAGCAAGTGTCGTTAGTACTTCGTGATTGATTTTACAGTTGGTTCTTCGTATCCATCTTGTACATACCACACGCATTGATACGCAGCATGCTCCCGAAGACCGACCAAATCCAAACGTCTCCAGAGACTTAATAACTCACCAATATCTTCATTACTATGTCAAGTTACATATAAACATTCACACCTCCCGATCACATCCTTCATTACAACACCTCCAAATCAGCATGACTAACAAACCACGTCCCATTCCCGGTATCAAGCGTAATATTATTCTGCACCGTCTTCCCAAACTTCAAGCTCCCGCTCTCCACCACGCCACCCGCAACAGGTCTCTGCAGCCTATTCGCCCCACTCTTAACCGTGAAGTTCGCAAGCGGAATCTCCCACGCATTCCGCGTGACAACCGTCGGCATACCGAAGAAATTAGCCTGCACTTCGTCGTGCGTGAAGTGCAGTTCGAAGTAACCGCGGTAATACAGGTCCTGCCACTGCAGCTCCGTGTTGGCAGACTGGATGATGGAGGAGTAGTTGTTTGCGGTGGCGAGGGAGATGTTTGCGCCGTAGGGACAGGGCGAAGTCACGGCTGAGCCGGCGAATTCGACGCCGATGCTGCCTGCACCCGTAGATGGGTCGTAGTCCTTTGCGTCGAGCCAGACGAGGTCGCTGACCCAGGAGGCGTGCGAGTCGCCGGCGAGGAAGATGTTGTTGTTGATGTTATTACTGTAGAGGTGGTTAAGCGTGCGGTTCCGGTTCGCCTGGTAGCCATCCCATGCGTCGTAGTTCAAGGGGTTTTCGGAGCCGTAGGCCGCGGATTGGTTTAGGCGCGAGAAGACGATTTGAGAGCCCACGATGCGCCAGGTTGCTCCTCGTTGGGCGGACTCGGAGAGGCTGTTGTAGAACCAGTGCTCCTGGCGAGAACCCATGAGCGAGCGTCCGGCATCGTTGGAGATGTCGTGGATGTAATCGGTGTTCCAGTAAAGGTCGGTTATAGAACGATCGTATTGGCGGGTATCGAGCATCACTAGGTCGACCAGCTTGCCGATGGAGAAGGAGCGCCAAATGCGCAGGTTGTCATCCATGTCTACTTGCCTGATAGGCATCCATTCGAAATAAGCCCTCACTGCGTTTAGCTTGCGCTGGTCGACACTGACGCCGCCATCCCTCAAGAAAGAGTCTTCAGTATTGTTGAGTTCGGAGGAGCCATCACGATACGTGTTGTCGGCAACTTCATGGTCGTCCCAGACAGGAATCCAAGGGAACTGCTGATGGCTGGCGACGAGATCCAGGTCGGTTCGATATGTTGCGATCCTCGTGCGGTAGTCGTAGAGGGAAAAGATCTCCTTATCGGGTTGTGGGATGCGGCCAAGACTGTTTCCCCAACCGTATTCTCCATTTTGATACTCGTAGATGTAGTCACCAAGATGAATGACGTAGTCTACAGAGTCCTGTGAAGTCAAATTAGCATATGGACAAGCGTTACTCTTGTATGTCAGCCTACCTTTCGAACTGGGTTGCCGTATGCATTGAAAAAACCGAAGGGATAGTTGGCACAGCTGTATACAGCAAGGCTAACTTTGGTGATATCATCGTCGGCATTAGGTGTCGTCTTCGTGCGTCCTAGAGGGCTCTTGTTGTTCGAACCACAAACGTTGAATTGGTAGTAGTACGTGCTATACGCTTGTAGGTTTTTGGCTTCGACCTATCAATAATTCAGCTTAGCCTCCAACACAGTGATCTCTCTCAGTTTCCGTACCTTTACAGTGAAGTCCACATCGGAGCTCGTGTACACTGTGCCAGAGTCCACCACCTTGGTGAGGTTCTTGTCGGAAGCGACCTTGTATTCCACACAAATCGGCGATTTTGACACTTTGACATATTTCTCGTTGTCGTGGTCATATAGCGGCACAAATCCAGTGACTGTAAGATTTGACTGCGAGTTCTCGCTCTGGGGAGCAACGCGAGTCCATAGGATCACGGACGTGGGATATGGATCACCGGATGCGACGCCGTGGGTGAAGTTCAGCGAAGTGGCAGGGTAACCACTAGCGGGGTCATTTCTCTTGACTACTTTGTGAATCGAGATACCGAGCGCAGGGTGGTGTTCGGATGGCGACCGGTAGTTGAGGTTCTTTGACCAGCTAGCGCTGGCAATTGATGCCAACGAAAGCAGCGAGAGCACTTGAAGCTTCATGATGACAATTGGCTTCCAATTAAGAGGACCTAAAAACAACTTGACCTACAGCTTGACAGCTTCCGAGCTCATCGGCCTTTTGTATCCCTACACCATTGAGCCATTTCCGAGCTCCATGGAGCTATGTGAGCTTAAGCCCTGTCGGTTCCCCGTATCGTCTGCGTCATTCCTGCAGGCACAAGCGGGACAGTTATTGAGATTCCAATCATATGCCCAGTCCCGAGCATGCTGCGATGAGTGCAGCCTCGAAGCGGGATGGTGGTAGTAGCTAGAGGCAGTAGAACATCACAAACCGGAAAAGATGTGAGCCCATCGGAGAGCTCGTCATTCTCAGCAAGGTTTACAGTACCTCTCATTTGCTGTTATCAACGACCAGGCGTTAGCTACAGCTTGGCTGTAGGATGAAGTTCGCAGGGGTAGAGCCATGTGCGTGCTTCAACGGCTATCATTGGAGGTTGACGTCGGATGGGTGCAAGCGTACAGGGTAGGAAAAGCTTGACAATGCTTCGCCTGTCGACTTGTATTGATCTGGTAGGTGACAAGACAGATTAGGAGCAATACAAAGCGTTGTCTACCGAGGCATAAGTAGAGATGGAAAGCCATTGTTGAGTTTATGTTCTTCTGGTCGTGCTTCGGGCCTAGCAGTGGTTCACAACGCGGCCATGCGCGGCGCAAACTTCCCCCGCACTGCACGGCAAGAATACCTATGCGAAGCTGGGCCCGATATTGACGGCGCGTCAACAACACGAGATCTAGTCCCGTCGTGGCTCATGTCGCGACGACTAATTCAGGCATTGCAGAAGGAGTCGCGTACCACGTTGGTCGCGTGGGAAGCTGCATTTGGTGTTGATGTAAGATGAGGCTGATAAGTACGCGTCAGGGGGAGCAGCCACTATTAAGCGTTCTCTCGCGCGTAAGAGAAAGTCGGCACTCTAAGTCGAGTCTTTAAAGCCATAAAACAGCAGCAACAAGTAGAAGAAAGTAGTAACAAAGGTTCCTGTATTTATCTAGCACCTCTAATAAGAGGAGGAAGACTTACTAATTTTTATTCATAGCCTTCTTTAAGGAGTTGTGTTGATGTTTTGTGCTGCGAACCTGCCGGCTTAAATCCGGGGATTTCTTACGTACGAGAGGCGTTGTACACTTTGTTGCCTGAAATAGTGTCAACCACAATAAAGCTCACACAATCTTTCCAGAATCCTTCTCGCGTAAAGAATAAGATTAAATCAAAAGAGGACGCTGTGGCGACAACGAGAATTACCTTCAAATTTTAGAGTGCAGATTTCATCGGAACAACATCACCATCATGGCCCCCAAAATCGCAATCATCGGCGCAGGACCAGGAGGCTGCATGCTGGCCCGTCTCCTCCACATCACCAACCCCGATATTCCCGTGATAATATTCGAGGCCGAAGCTTCAGTAAATTACCGTTCCCAAGGCGGCACTCTAGACCTCCGCTCAGACACAGGCCTCGCAGCCATAAAAAGAGCAGGACTATGGGACGAGTTCCAAAAGCACGCGCGCTACGACGGCGAAAGCCTGCTCGTAACCGATAAGGACCTCGTCACGTGGATGAAGAGAAGCCCACGCAAGAACGCGAATGACCGGGAAAAGCCATTGCAGGAAGCCCCAGAGATAGATCGCAAGGACCTTCGGAAAATGCTCATGGAGAGCGTACCTGCAGGCACAGTACGCTGGGGATATAAGCTCTTGAGAGTAGAAGACACAACATCATCTGGCTTACAACTGCACTTCACCAACGGAGAAGTCCTAGGCGGTTTCGATCTCATCGTAGGATGCGACGGGGCATTCAGCAAGACCCGCACACTCCTAAGCTCTGAGAAACCCTTCTACGTCGGCCTAGCAGGCTGGGCCCTCACCATCCCCGATCCAATACACACCGCACCCGAAGTATACAAGATGGTGAATCGCGGCAGCGTCTTTGCATACAGCGACGGCAAGAGTCTGAATATCCAGCAGCTGGCGGATGAAAGTATACATCTCTCATACTACGGGCCGTACCCTGAGGATTACACGCAGACATGTGGTTTCGACGCGCAGGATTTGAGTGTCGTGAAGAGCAAAATGAAGGACGCGCTGCACGATTGGTCGCCGAAGCTCACTGATGCGGTAGACAAAGCACAGGGCGGAGTCACGTGGCGCAACTTGTATCAGCTTCCCGTGGGGTTGACATGGTGGCATAAACCCGGTATCACGTTACTCGGCGACGCAGCGCATCTGATGACGCCGTTTGCTGGCATTGGCGTCAACACGGCGTTCTACGATGCTGTTCTCCTCGCTGATGCCATCACATCTCACGCGGAATCTGAGGCCGCCACCACGAAAGAGGAGGCACAGGATGATGGACTCGATGCCAGGATTGTGCAGTATGAGAGGAAAATGTTTGAGCATGCGCATGAGGGCCAGGCGAGAACGGAAGGTGCGATGAAGGATATGTTGCTTACGCCGGGAGCACCACGCACATCGATTGAGTCATGGGTTTGTAGACATGCAAAGGCTGAGACGCCTGCTTGGTCGCATCCGTTTATTATAGCGATTGTGTATGTTGGGTTCTGGGTGTACAAATGTTTTGTATAGTATAGCAATTCGGACTATTTATTCTACACCACTCCAACTGCTGCCTTCCAGAAGTGAGTGAGTGAGAGTATAACACCTTCATATCTCCATTTCCCCACCCCTCAACGAGCTTGACATTTCATCCATGATGAACTAGCTTTGAGTCAAGCTATAAGCAGAGGTAGTAAGCTTAGCATTAGTCCCACTGAACGGCTCCGTGCCAGCGCCAGCGCTCTGCAAGATCTGGCTCGTCGGCACACCCTGCTTGCTAGTCAAGTAGCTTAGAAACTCGACCAGATCACCCTTGAAGCTCTTGACCTCGCTCGCAGCGACGAAGCTGAACACATTCATATTGCCGTTCTTGCCGTTATACAGCTTCCAGCTTGTGCCAGCCAGCGTGACAGTCGCAATCGGGCTGCCAGTAGAGGAGATGGGGCCAGCGCCGCCGAGCGCCGCGAGCCAGATCATGACCTCGTACTCTGCACTTCCAGTGGCAGAAGATGAGGTGAAGAGATCGTATGCTACGTTTGCGACGATGGATGAGCCGCTGTAGGACCACGTCCATGTCGAGGGGAGCGACTTGATGGAAGATAGTGCCTTTTGGGTGATCTTGGTCACGACGTTGGCGTAGGACTTGACATGGCCAGCTCTATCGATGAAAGGTTAGCGGGATAATGGAGGAGATGACGGTGAAGCGGAGAGATAGGTACGCACCCGCCAGCCCAAGTCCAGCTTGTGTGCCACTTGAGAGTGGTGCCACTGAGTCCATCGACACCTGTGCATTGGGAGCCGGACGTTGCATCGGCTTGGCCCCAGAGGTTATTGTAGACGGTGTATGTGCCTGTCACGGTGCTGTCCCATTGACCACAATAATCCGCGCGTTTCTGGATCGTTGCCGTAGGCGCCGCTAGGGCAAGCGATGCCGTGCTGGCAAAAAGGAGTGTAGAGAGCTTCATGGTGAATGGGCTCGACAAGAAGAGAAAGTTAGATGAAGGGAAGAAATGAACCGTGTCTTGTGTAATGTGAAAGTCGTGCAGGCCTGATCTGCTTTAAATACATCTGGGGAGAACATTTCAAGGCGAAAGGTTGTCGTGTTCTCGGAGTAATTGAGATGAGTGTCCACCTCCATTGTCTCAAAGCGTTGTACACATTAGTGCAGCTATCCCGGACTAGATTTCATCATCGCCTCTCTAGGGTTACTGGAGGATGATCGAAGCCTCGGAAATTCGAATGGTAGTCATGCAGAACTGTGTGTAGCTGACTCGCATTGGTGGCTTTAGAAACTACTACTTATAGCCGGCGGCTTAACTCTAACTTTGGACCTATTCGTAGCTGTTAGGTGCGATGTTCTTCTGGGAAATATTAAATACGAAGTTGTTCCTAGTTTGTTTCGAGAATCCGGTGTCACACATCTTACCCGTGAGCCAGGGTTCCCCACATTTCATTCCCGGGTTTCTGAAACATTTCGCCGATAGTTGATTGCTAGGCCAATATAATACCGGCAAGACCTGGGCGGACGAGTCCTAAATTCTCCGGTCTTCACGAGCGGGGTCCACATCGTGTTGTTAGTAGGATCGTTCGAAACACTCATCGACCGTGCCTGTTTCGAGATATTCAATCTCTTCTGGCTCACACAAGGACCGCAAAGTAGGCTAGCGCAATGAGCAGTTGTCGCTTGTAATTGTGTGGTTGAATGGAAACTTACTGTGCGCATATCACCTTTTCTCTCGACTTTCCAGGGTTTTCCTGAGCCCTGATCGGTCTCGATTTGAGTATAGAAGGCCTCCGCCGCTTGTGATGGTTTCCAGACAGCAGCAAGCCTCCTGACAACTTTCTTCAATGCTCGTCCGCCATGGATGGAGATCGGCTCGTTCAACCATGGCTGCACTTTCTCCCACTTGTTGTCCGGCAAATCCCACCTGCTGCCATCCGCTGCGGACATGAGCACGTCGACGTTAAGCTCTTGGATGGCTGGAAGGCGCTCTAGGACCTTGCCAATGGCAACAGAGGCGGTGTTTGGCCGTGTTGTACCAGACTTCGACAGGCTGGGAGTCTCCGGTTTGTCAACCCCACGTAGTGGTTGAGGTAGCCCACCGGCCCACCAGTCAAATCCGGGCCAGATGACGAGTCTGACCTTTCGCGCCTTGTCCATGAGAGGTAGAAGCCCAAGAAATCGAGGCGACAGCTCATCGCGAATGGGAATCGAATAGCCCATTAGGCCGCGCTGCGCTCGTTGTACTTCGATGGTAATTCGCAGACTTCCATCATCAGAAGCTCGCTCCGCCTCTTCGCTATCCTCGGTCCCTAGTCTTGCGGATAGGGTGATACTGCTCATGGGCTTCTTTCCTACACTTGAAGCTACGACAGGCCGGAAGAAATTGAGAAGATGAGCATGGTGCTCCAAACATTCAAGTCGTAGCTGGTTGCATGTTGCGAGAATGTTTGCAGGAAGGCGTGAGGGTAGATAAATTCGAGTATCAACGTAAGTCTTCTCAGCCACTCTTGTCTGGTGCATGTTTTGGGTATCTTGAGTACTGCTGGACGTATACACGTACTCTGGCAAGGCAAGGTAACCAAAGATTTCCTCTCGTAGTTCTCGTGGAAGCGCTAGAAAAGGCGGCGGGGCAAGAGAAGTAGCCATGTTGATAGGAACAGCGTAAGGAAGCAGCGGGCAGCCGATGCTGGGTAATGGTTGATTTTATTATGCTTTCAGGCGACCCGTGGTGGGGCTCTTTCGAGACGAATGCTGCTGTCTTTCGTGCTGGAGATCAGCAATGACCCAGTTACTTGGATGCAATGGCCGCTAGCTGGCTGTAGGAGGTGTTCCCTTGGCGTCGCGTTGTGAGATGGAACGTTTCATGTTATGTACAAGAGTATGGTATGGTGTTGTTGACACCACGTGGGGCTGCGCCAAGCTTCCAAATGAGTGGATACCGGTACCTACTCGCACATGCATTTTCGAAGTACATATC
Source organism: Neocucurbitaria cava (assembly GCA_027946455.1). Classification (NCBI taxonomy): domain Eukaryota; kingdom Fungi; phylum Ascomycota; class Dothideomycetes; order Pleosporales; family Cucurbitariaceae; genus Neocucurbitaria; species Neocucurbitaria cava. The sequence goes on along the minus strand of JAPEUY010000005.1, from coordinate 1,454,532 downwards.
TGAATTTTGAGACACGAGCCAAAGAGACATCGCAAACCCGTCGTCATGTCGAAACGTACCCAGAGTAAGGTTTCTTGACAAACCAGCTAGCTGGAATGCTAACGCTTTCTCAAGAGGTCGGCATTACCGGTAAATACGGAACGCGGTACGGTTCCGCGCTTCGCAAGCAAATAAAGCGTATGGAGATCTCGCAGCACGCGCGCTACGCCTGGTGATTATTACAACAATTCAGCTACTGAATAAAAGCTGATACGACGAAGCTCTTTCTGCGGCAAAAATACGGTGCGCCGCAACGCGGTTGGCATCTGGAAGTGCAAAGGGAAGGGTTGCCAGAAGACTGTCGCGGGTGGCGCATATACCCTGACAACACCTGCCGCCGTCGCCGTAAGGTCGACTGTTCGCCGGCTGAGGGAGATTGTTGAGGTTTGAGCCGAGGCGGGTATGAATCTGGAGAGAAAGCGAAGCCGTGCCGAGGACTGCTTGCCAATGGCAATCTAGATGGAATAGATAACCTGAATACGCACGCCGAGATGCGCGTTCATGAGTACGGGGAAGAAAACGAAGCCAAACAACCGCAGAAGAGTTGAATGGTATATATGGAAATCTGGAGGACGGATGCGGTCTGCACGTGCGGATCAAAGAACAACATGAAGTCTTCAATCTGTACATGTCTGTTGGTGTGTATCATAGCAATCAAAAGCAATACCCACTCACACAGTATATGAGTAGGTAGTCCAACAATGTTTTGAGCTATAGGTATGCGATTTGGCAGCGGGAGCTTTGCTATTAGCTACTTTACCGAGGCTTGATTAGGTAGTCGCAATGCAGGGGTGGTATAAGCCGCGTCGAATGATTCGCGTCGTGCATGCAAGCTTGCAGCTCATGGCGAGCGAGCTTAAAGGCGAAGATGTGCCATTTCAGATGCTGCAGATTTCTTGTTCCTATTGATATCTCTTGTACGTAGCCCGTAGCCACGGAGTAGCCTGCTTCATGAGTTTTGGTTACTACAAGGCAAGATTCGTCTACGGCGCCCGGCTTAGCGAGATCTGGGGTCGTGGTCCGCCGAGCGGGATGACATCGAGTGTGCATGGGCGGGGCATGCCATCTTGAGCCTCAACGAAACTCTCTGACACTGGTCGCGCAAATGTACCAGCGCGTCAGTCCAGCTTCAATGTCCGAGCAAGAACCTGATTGATCTCGAAGAGATGGCGGGCAATGGCAGTGCCCCAAATTCTGCAGAGCGTGCCTCAAATCGAAGTGGTCCACCACGCTCGTTCCCAGATGGATCTGCAGAATACACTGCAAACGACAGCGAGCTCCCAGCAAACGCTGTGGGAACGGTACGTCCAAGATACAGACACAGGGCCCGCTTGGCGCTGTACAGTAGGAGCTCAACACCCGCACCTTCCCTGAACGAACAGATATTTACAACCACGCACGCGTTGCGAGGTTTACCTACACGTACATCACCAGCTTATCAACCACCCATTTTCATGATCACAGGCTTATTTTATTTAGCTCTCACCGTCTCCTCTCCGTCGCAGCAGTCGCTCGCGTCTCCAAGCTTCTCTCACCGATTTAGACATCGTGCGGACTGCACCTCGTCCATACCCAGCGTCACAGGCTGCAGCCTCCACCTCCACCCTAACCTCTACATACGATACCGTAAACCCCACGGCCGACTCCAGTTCACATACGACTCGATTCAGAAGGAGCTGTATCGCTCGTGGCCGGCGACGAGGCGGCAGAGATCCAGCCGTCGACCATTACTCGCAAGGCAGCATATTACGCAGACGTGGTAGTCTGGGCAGCGGCGATATACCCCGCGAGGCGTCATATGAAGAGGATCTTGCCAACGCGCTAGAGGACGAGCTGCTGGAAAACGAAGCTTTGCAGGCATCCACTGAGCAGGACCCATTATCGCCCTCGCGTGTAGCACCTTGGACATCCACTACCGCAGGAGCCCACAAGGAAACATCCACTTCACGACATTCGTTGTCCAACTCAGATAACGTTTACGACGACTGGGACGACCACGCGTTCGATATTGATGCTCGACTCGCTCGTATCATTAGGCACACTGGCGGCCTTCATTCTTCAGTAGACGATACGGCAATTGGCTCTTCATCTCTTCAGTCCCTTCGCCTTATGATAATGGCCAGTACGAAGCGTTCTCGCGATAAATATGAGCGTGCACATGCAAAAGACATTGCGACGAAACTTGACGAAATCGGTGCGGTAGCTATAGTACTGTTTGAAAGTACTACCCCAAACCCTAAAGCGAATGACATCTGGCCAGAATTCCGTAGGCAAACGAAGCTTCCAGCCCGCTATCTCTTGCTCGATAGGAACAAAGAACCACCAATGAGCTTATCTATGAGCCGACGGTCGCGGAAGCAAAGCAGGAACGCTGCGGAATTGCAGCCAGACCTTGATCGAGAGAATAAGCGCCATGAACTCGTAACGGCTGGTCGACCTCATTGGAATTTACCAGTCGAGCTTGTTGAGCTGATAGCTTCCTTCCTCAATAGAGATGATATTAAGTCTCTGCGGTTGGTGAGCCGCGAGCTAAATTTTCACGTCTCACAGGTCATCTTCAAGACCGTCGTAGTTCCTTTCAATACAGAGATCTATGGTATGCTTGGTCAAGAGCCAAAGCCAGACTTCAAGGGGAAGAAGCGAGCGAGGATCGAGAGAGTGGGATACTTGTGGAAGAATGCAAATGGTGACGAAGTCTACAATGGTCACGGGCTGGACGTTTTTCGAGGATTCGGCAAACACATTCTGAGATACGGCATGAGCTTCGAAGTCAATGAGGAATCACTGGCAACACCACCAGCGAAGTCACTCACTGAGAAGAAGACCAGCTTTTGGGGTGATTACGATTGGCCTTTTGAGGAATATAGGAGATTCGACACTGTTGCCGGCCTTGAGACCGCCGCCGATGAAACGCCTCGAATGAAGATCGCATTCTCAGAGTTATCAAAAGTTAGAGAGCTTGCGTTGTCAGTCGACAGCGGCCTTGGTTGGCTCAACGGTCCCGATCGCTCCATTCGTGCGCGAATCCTGCAGAGACCTCCACAGGTTTTTGGTACATTGAAGGCGATTCCTGATCGCCGAGCGCAAGCTCAGCAAGAGCTTTGGCGTGTTATCAAAGAATGTCATGAGCTCCACGACAAGGACATTCGATTGGCAACGCTATACAAAATGGACGGGCGGAACGGGCAGCGATTTCTCTCGGAGCTCAAGGAAGCTGACATGGCGGCTGAAGAACAACCAAATATGCCATACTTGGACCCACGACTCATACATGAGGCAACGCCGCATGACTTTGGAGGTTTGCCAATACCCGCCTCTTTCGATGACCCAACGGTCCTCGATGATTTTGTGTTGAGGCCGCCATCAGATGCTAATGCCACAGGTGTATTGTTCTCGTCGAATAAAAAGCCCCCAGATGCTGGAGAGGTTATGAGCTCTATCATACCCGCCAACCTCACCAAGGCGCAGAAGGAGTGGCTTCTAGAAACAGAGTGGGCCCAGAGGGCATTCATGTCCTCGTACATGCTCTCCATCATCGACAATCCCGTCACCTTTAAGCTTGTGCATACTCTTACTATCGCTCAACTCTCCGCTCGTTATCTACCCATGCTACATCGCGCAGACTTTTGGACCGCACTTCCAAACCTTACAAACGTTACTTTGCTGGTCATCCCTGAATGGCGGACTGTACACAAAGATGACGCCGGCTTTGTTGATACACCGAAGACCAGTCCGTCCCACGCCATTCCGCCGTTCTATAACCTGCTTCAAAGCCATGTCGCCTGTCGTCCGAGTATCCGAAACTTAACAGTTGGGTGGGTGACGGGCGGAGAGCACGCAGAAGGTCTACATGCGAGAAACAAATTGCTACTTCCCGCTCCTTTGATGGGCTTAGGTGCATCGGAGATGCTCACGGAGAACGACGTCAACGGATTGAGAGCAAATCTGCTTCACTTTGTTCACGTAAAACGACTCACCTTGAAGAATTGCTGGATCACACCGCCTGCATTGGTGCAATTTGTCAACATCCACGATCATATTTTCAAGCACTTGGTGTTCGACTCGGTCTCCCTCACCGCTATTCTGCGACCAAACGCCAACGTGAACCAGGCGGCCCAACCAGCAGCTGGCCTCAATCCGCCTATCGCCGGACTGTTTGGACCTGGTTTTATTAATCTATTGCATCATCACGGCGGTGCTCAGGCTGGTGTTCCTACTGCCCAACTCCCACCTGGTCAACAAGTTCTCCAGATATATATGCAAGCGCTCCATATACAGCTGCAGCAGTTACAAGCGAACGCTGTAGGCACTCAACAGCACAATCTAGTCATAGCTCTCCAGAACCAGCTGCAACAAGTCCAGCCGCTTCAAAACCAGAACCCTCAACAACCTCATGTTCATGCTCCAGGTCAACCGCATGTCATCAACCAGAACTTCCTTGGGAATCTAGTCGCCCAAGTCAATCAACTTCAGCAATTGATAATCGCCGTTCAGGCTCCACTTGGGCCTGCAAATATTCAACCTCTAGCAGACCCTCAATCTATCCTGAAAGCGCCGCCTCGCGAAGGCTCCTGGATGAACATCATTGATATCATTTCCCCCGGCACCAACCTTTCTGACTTTGGATCTAAGCATTCTCAAGCTGAATCGCAGCGGAGCACATCAATTCAGTCCATTGAGTTCATCTCTTGTGGCTATGCTAGGCTTCCACATGCACCGTTCGACCAGACCGCCATTGGCCCTTACCACGGTATTCCGCCTAATTTTCGCAAAGAGGCTTTTACGAAACGATATAGCGCACTTTGCCCTGCTATGCTAAGTGCAAGTTCGGCTCACTTGGGCGAGATTGTGCAGGAGTTCGATGTTTCAGAGTTTGCTGCGCTCGCCGCGGGCTGGGATATGAAGTTTGGTTGGGATGACGAGGAAGAGGCGAGAGCTGTTGAGTTTGATGGATTGCGTCCTGGAGGCACCGGCCGCTTCAGTGGCAAAGTCCAGGCATCAGATCGTATGGACCAGGATTCTTCTGCTGCAAGTTAGTGGAGTGTCTTTGTACCTTGTGAACGATCTGTTACTAATCTTAGTGAAAGAGTGCGAGAGTCTCATCGTCGGGATGGGGAAGCTCAGCTTATGAGACAGTTCTATCCATGAAGGGCTCTGTTAATTGGGTGTGCGTTTCTGGGCAGCGTCGAGGCTTTGCTTCACGATGGTGGGGGCGATTCACAGCGGTTCCCCTTTTATTGGCACGAGAACATTGTTCCGCCAGCGGCAATCATGGTTCCCAACCACCAACTGTCAGTTGCTTACATTGGCATTCGTAATGTTTAATGGATGGCGGAGCAGGTGGTAATTCAACGGGTTCCCTTTTACTTGCAGAAAGCGGATTGCTTCAACTTTGATGCGGGATTTGATGACGAAAAGCACCCAATTTCACCCACAGATAAGATTAATTGATGGTACAACTACTTTTTGTGTGATGCCACCGACGTATGTTCAAGGAACTGGCTTATATGCCAAGCATCTGGTGGTCCAGATACGAGGTTCCAAATGCAGATACCTGGTGCGCATCGCTGCAAGCCAGCCTTGCCAAGTCATGTACATACAGACTGGGATGTACAGCACCAAAGGAGTGCGCCTTACAGTTTGGTGAAAGTGCTGCGGAAGAGCGCAGCACGTTGGTGCTCGAGGGTCTTGGCGCACGTGAATGTGGTGATGTCATTACATGTTCAAAAGTTTTGAAGGGATTACTAACTACTGAGCTGGCTGCGCCCGTCACTGACCCAGTACTGTTGTACGTGCACCTTCAAACCCCAAAGCTGCGGTAGTAGTGCCTTGGCCATTTTATTCCTTTGTCGCTTACACAGCCACGCTCAAAAAGACTACTCTGTCCCAATGCGGAGGTCTTGGTGAAGACTAATCCCGTTCAGGAAATGGCGAGTGGCTACGGATACTTTGATATCCGTACTAGGCTTTCTAGGCGATACCTTGGGAGCGATCATAGCTTGGAATAACTCAAGTTTACCCTTCGCGGCATGGGAAATGCCAATACCAAGACGAGGGGTTGAGACTTTTTGGCAGCCATTCCATCGCTACCACTGGACGACTACAACAAATGTCTGGAGGGAATCCCTTCCGCTAGCTTGACTTCGTAAGCCAGATCAACTCAGATCAGACCCCGCCTCTTCCCGCCTAGGCAGTCTAACTTCAGGTCGAACTTCCAAGTCGCTAGCTGGTCTGTTGGTCGTCTGGCACACAGTCTTTATTCTTTGCTATGTTGAGCATCAAGCCAAATCGATATGGTGGACTTGGCTACACAAGCCCGAGATATCCCAACCCAAGCCACCAAAATGCTGGTCCAAGAGGCTACCAGCGATCTATCTCTACATCTTGCGGGACAACGATGTCATCGCACGGAGGCTCAAAGTGAACAGACGGGAACTGAGCTAGAAAGAGGAGATCCGTGTATGTATAAAGAGGCCGTAGATATCCAACTAATATGCATTCTTCATCAGCAGCCTGTTTTCCTGTCCCTTCGTCACCAACAACGACAATCCTCATATTCAATACCACATTCAAACCTCCTTTTTCTCAATGCATCTCACAACCCCCACCATTCTCGCTCTTTTGAGCGCAACCCTCGCTATTGCCGCCCCAACCGCAGACAAGGGCCACGGCGACAAGTACCAAAAGGACTGCAAGAAGGACTGGGACAACAAGTGGAAGAACGACGACTGGAAGAAGAACGAGAAGCTCTTCTACTTCGACGCCGAGTACGTTGTCAAAGCTACACCCGACGAAGTCATCTCAACCGCCGGTGCCCCAACCCCCGGTCAACCCGGCGCAAAGGGTATCTTCAAGTATGGCATCAACATCGCGGAGAACACCATCTGCTACAACATCACACTAAGCGGTGTTACTGGTGGCTACCAATCGCCTGCCGTTACCGCTACCCACATCCACGAGGCTGTCAAGGGCAAGGCTGGACCTCCCCGCCTGGTAAGCTAGCTTCGTTGTAACTATATTGCTTTGAGGGGTTGTGCTAATATGCTGCTGAAGGCTTTTCCCAACCCTACCGGACCTGATGAGCGACGTACTTCATATGGTTGTTTGAAGGGACCGTTCTTTGTTGGCACCAACAATACGCAGGGAGCTGACAATGCTGCTGGCTTCCATGTCAAGCAGATTGTTGCGAACCCTAGCGGGTTCTTCACCGATACTCATACTACTCAGTTTACTCAGGGAGCTGTGCGTGGTCAGCTTGCTTAGGAGAATTGGTTCTTGCTGGGCGTGTAGTCTGGGAGGATGAAAGAATACATGTAATGTCTAACATCATAGTCGGGTTTAGCTTTAGTGGAACTAGTGTTAATGGAAGTAGTGTAAATAATTCGGATGAATGAAATACCTTCGCAAGCAGAAAAATGGTCTCATTTTGCTGTTGCGCTTATGGGAGCAAAGAGTGGCTGTCAGGTTTAGGGGTAATTCCAGGTAAACCATTCATACTGTGTCACGTGCCCTGCACATCAAATTGTATCATGACCGCGAAGCACAACCACCACTGAACATCGCTTAATATTAAAGACTCAAGGACCATGAAGATACCCACTAATTGTCAGGATCTTATGATTATGTTGTCATCTGAGCCTGATTTCGTATGACGTCGCCTTGATGTCAAATAGTGACGCGATCATTATACATCGAAAAATACTTATAAGATCTGCTTGGATAAAGCACACGACATCAGTACGAACTCCCGAAAGCTCCGAAAACAGACTACAGAACCTTCACACAAATCGTTCTTCAGCGCAATATACAAAATGACCAGCCGGAATCCAGATGCTGTTGTCAACCAGGGCGTCGAGTTCCATGCAAGGGCCCCTCCGAGTGAGCCGCTTACGAGCAAAGGTGTAAGTTTACTTTCCTCCAATCTTACCACTCAGTCGCATCACTTTAACACCCATCAGCACCAACCCGGCAAACTTGTCGGAAACGAAAAAGTCCCTACCTTCGAAGCCGAAGTCCTCCCCGCCGGATCTGCTCCTTCAAAAGACACCTACCAACCCAACCCTGAACTCAACAACCAGAAGCTATACCAGGACGCATCCTCGACCCTCACAGGTGCTGATTCAGGCTCCGTACACACTGGTCTCGGACATCCTGGCCAGGGCCAAACATCACAGGAGCTGCATAAGGACAATAGGAAGGGTCACGGTCTAGCAGGTCTGGCTGAGAGTGTCCCGGACAAAGGTGGTATTAGCCAGGGCGTCGAGAGCTTGAAAGATCTCCCGAAACATGCAGCACAGAGGAATTTGGATGATGTGCCGACTGGGCAGAGGGGAAATGTTGGAGGGCCACCTGCGGAGGACAGGGAGCCAGTTCAGGCGGATCAGGTGTAGGGATCTTGCTGGATTGGGAAAGTGTTTAGCGACTCTATTGCAGATATGCGATGTACTTTATCCCATTGTGTATGCAAATAGTGGGAAAGTGGATAGCGATCATGTTGTCACGGATACCAACTAAAGGATAGTCTATGGATCTAGTTCTAGGCGTCCTCGCCTACCGGTAGCTCCGTCGCACTAGCTCGTACATTTAAACAGACAATTCGTTGAGTTTGCATACGTAACCGTACTTGTTTGTTATCAGAGTGTGAGATAATAGAAGACTCGAACCGCAGAATATAAGCTAAGATCAATCAAGTAAGACTAGCAGTGCTCCATGGTTGAAGCTAGAAGTTGTCTAGAAGTCGGCCCTCCGCTTGGCAGTGGGACGACTCGCGTGATCATCATATCACTTCTCCTCTCCGACCCAACTGACTGCAACCTAAAAGCCGCACAACGACAAGGTCTTCTCCGCAAGACAGATAATCCACCATGGCTTCCTCCCCCCTCTCTATCTTCCCAGACATCCTATCGTTTACCGAAAACCTGGTGGACTTGTGATTCGCCGAGCATCGCATGCTCGGCATTCCTGGGCGCCGTCATTTCTCTGAAGAAAAGCGTCTTGACCTTCCTAATCGCGCAAAGAGCTTGAAGATGGTCAGGTACAAGTTCGAGGTTATCGGAGGAAACGGTAGCTATAAAGGATGACATGGATTCCTTGCCCTCAATTGGAGACTTCGAGAAGCCACTCTGAAAGATGCAGCCCTACACTTCGCTCATCGCAGCCGCCGCGGTCTTCGCTGGCGGTGTTTCCGCTGTGAATTTCACCAGCGACGTCTTGAACGGTGTTCCCGTCATTCATGACCTCAACCTCGCTGATGTGCCTCCGCAGACGGTTTCGAGGTACTATTTGAGGGCCGGAGAGATCAATGGCGGACATCCAGTTCATATCCCCGTCATGGTGGCGCGAGGAACACCGGAAAGTTTGGAGATGGGAAAGAAGCTGTCGCTTTCTGCAGCGATCCATGGCGATGAGCTGAATCCTGTGCGCGTTGTTCAGCGCGTTTTTGAGCAGTTGGAGGACCAAGTCGCGACTCTCAATGGCACAGGTTTGTGATAACCCATTCAATAGCCTTGACTACGCTGATGCAAATTTTAGTCATTGGCATACCTACTGTAAACCCGATGGGAATTTATTTGAACCAGCGAAACTACTTCACTGCGGCCAACAGTGGCTTCCTCACAAACGTGAACCGCGTTTTCCCCGGTACCGCAGCTACTGATGGAGGGAGTGGGCCGCAACTACTAGCCTACAACATCTGGAACTACGTTTGGGCCAACACATCTCAAGTAGACGTCGCAATTGATCTACGTAAGCATCCATGTCTTACTGCCATGATATGACTGCTAACATTTCATAGATACGCCGAGTTCAGGTGGCGAGACTTCGTTGTGGTGCTATGCCGACTGGCGCCTACCCTACGTCGAGCGTCTCTCTAAGCTTCTCCAGCCGGACACGTTGAAGGTAGACCCCGGCGAGCCGGGCAGTATTGAGACTGCCTTCGTCGACGTGGGTCTCCCCGCCATCACAGTCGAGATGGGCCAAGCAAAGCTGTGGAATTACACTATGATCGAGCGCACAGTGGACTTTGTGAACCGCGTGCTAGTCGATCTCAGCATAGTGCCATCAAACTCGACTGTTGAGCCAGACCTCAGCAACACCTACATCGCCAATACCTTCCACGAAACGACATCCCAGTACGGTGGATTCGTTGAGCGTCTGGTCGGTGTCGACGAGTCGGTCAGCAAAGGCCAGCCTATTGCGAATGTACGAAACCCGTTCGGTGATATTCTAGAGACCTTGTACGCGCCAGCGGACGGTCGCATCTGGCAGAGTCCGCGCGATCCTAGCATTGAACCTGGTGGCAGTGTGGGAGCGATCGCTTACAATAGCACGGATCCAGAGTGTGCGGATGGATGTAACTTGTCTGGGCCTTTGGGGAGGTGATGGAGGGGTGTAGTTGAAAGAATGCCGTAACGTAATAATACATGGACATCCATCCCTACGATCACGAGAGTGATAGGCTTGATCTACGATACGTGAGACTGGGTACTAAAGATTCCTATTCCTTTAACCATAACGACCGACGCGAAGCTTCTCTTCCGCTACGTTGTTTCGTAATGAGCTGAATCGATTTACATTTGATTTTGTTGAGCTTTGCACTAAGTGTGGTACCGATCTCGCGCTAGAGTGAAACGCAGACCCGTCCAGTGAAACAAAGCGGCATTGTCCTGTTCCGGGATGAAATAACGTGGTTACTCGGTTTGTTTGATTTTTGCGATCGTCTCCAAAAGAGTTCGAGCCCTTCACTGAATGCAGCCAGTAGACCGCACAATATCTCGTGGTCGCAATCGTCTGAACAGTGTGTAAGAGGTGTCAATGGATCAATCCACAATTTCCATGCCGGATAACGTGCTCAAACTTTGCACACCGTTGGTGGAAGATCCGAAGTCACGAGATGTACCTTCTGCGACATAGCGACTATAGGACTAGTCTGTTCCTGGCGTAAGTCATACATGAAAACTATCTGTACGGTGGTTGATATGTATCTTTGTAATTCCAGGGTCTGGATCTGGGTTCGATAGCTTCACTCTCCATCATGGCTCATATTGTTCAACGAGTTGGATGTTGATGGCTGCACTACGCGTATGCTGACACAAAACCAACCTAAAGCTATTTTCCTCAACTCAGCTATGGGGATCTCTCCAACTGACAAGCAAAGACACCATAGAGAGAGGCTTATTATATACCGGGCGTCTTGATGAGTGCGCCGACATCTCCTGGCTTCCCTCACAAGGCGTTTCGTGTCGGACCACGTCTGAACCGAGGGCTCATCGAAACACTTCGGGATCTCTTTTCAAACACTTCTTAACAACCTAGAGAACATTGAACAGGCACGTTTAGGCTGCGGCTGATCGTTTTCCATGTTCCCTTTTGGTCTTCCCCGCACAAATTGTGACACCACTCCTGTCGCGATCGAGACACCACATCTAGGAAGCCCTCATGAAAGCACAGCTAAGCATAGCTAAGCTTCGTGGACTGGAATAAGCTTTCCATCTTGGTCTAGCTTATAAACAATGTACCAATAATAATGCGTTCCACCTATTTTCAGCTCAGCGTTTCTCCTTGTCAGGGACCAGCATCCTGCGCTAGCTACACTCAGCCTCACGAGACGGGAAGCCGGGCGGTGCTGATGCTCACCGCAACATAGCCCACGCACTGCTCAAAGTCTCGGCAACTGGTCCAGCCGCTGACTTGTGGGGCATCGTGGGGGTTTGTGGTTGGTTGTACATTTTTGGACCTGCTTGGTGATCGTGATGGCGCTGCGCGGATGTCAGACTGGGCACCCCACTTGTGAAAGGGAACAGGTACATCCGCTTGCAGTAGTACCTGCCTGACAATAGGACCTTACATTCAGAACATAGAATGTCTGGTATATAGTATAGTTCAGGCGCATACAGTTCTAGACCACCCACACTCATCCAAGTACATATCTACTTCCAAGTAAATTTAATCCACAACGTCCAGCAAACTCACAATGCGATCCGCACTACTATACTCGACAGCTCTCGTAGCTAGCATCACCTCAGCAGTACCCACTGGCAAGCGGGATTTCTCTCCAGACAATGTCTACTTTCCTCTCCCCAACGGCTTTCCCAACCCCAATGCTGGCCAAGTCCTCGAGATCCAAAAGCAAGCTCATGGCACTCTTCCTAATGGCCCACCACCACCAACACTTAGCCCAGAGGGCATCACCAACTTGAAACTAATCGCACTCAACGAGCTGTTCGAGGTCGCTTTTTTCACGGAATTGGTGTATAACTTGACGAACAAAGTCCAAGGATATGATCTCGGTTACGGTCACGACTATGTGCTCGATGCCTTGAGCGCAATCGTTGCACAAGAGGAACTGCATGCTCTGAACGCCAATGGCGCGCTCAGTCATTTCAACCAAGAACCCATTCAGCCCTGCAAATACTCCTTCCCGGTCACCGACTTCCAATCCGCCATTGCCCTCGCAGGAACGTTCACCGACCTTGTGCTCGGCACACTACAAGACGTCAACCAGCTCTTCGCTCAGGGTGGAGACGCAGGACTTGTTCGCGCCGTATCATCCGTGATTGGCAATGAAGCTGAACAGGAGGGATTCTTCCGCCTCGTCCAGAAGAAGAGGCCATCATCACAACCTTTCCTTACGACTGCGACCCGCGACTTCGCTTTCACAGCGATCCAGTCGTTCACGATTCCAGGCTCTTGCCCTAACATCAACACGATCCCCCTCAAGACGTTCAAGCCTCTCACCGTCGAGACGACAAACATCGCCGCACAAACACAGGCCCTAAAGTTCTCTTTCGCCAAAGCAGACGCTGGGTTGTATCAAGTTGATCAGCTGAAGCTCGTTTATATCAATGGCCAGAACTTGCCCATCGTTGAGCCTTTGATCAGTGTAAACACTGCTGGTGACAAAGTTGTGTTTGAAGCTGAGTTTCCGTACGATGAGTACTTGATGAATGGATTGACGATTGCCGCGGTAACGACGGCTGCGGACTCATTCGCTGATGCGGATGCTGTTGCAAAGGCAACCATCTTTGGACCGGGAATCATCGAGATTGATTGAGTGGATCCAGTCCATTCGAGGTGTAAATAGTGTTTCTCAAGAACGACGGCGTTGGTGGGTTTGACTTGATACTGGCTCTGTATATACCCTTCTTTGAATAGTGTTTTATTTAGTATAATATTTCTTTCATCGACACCCTTACTTTGTGACGAATGATTGATAGCGATAATTGTCTTACTCTTTATTGACCCGTGATGTTGTAATTCACCCTAGCGACGTCCGGCCGCCTCATGCTCGATAGGAAGTCCTTGATTGCACTTGGCAGCAGCGGATCACTCCATGTTTTCAAGATCATAGCCAAATATTCTTGGTCCACTGCTGGATTGTTCTTGAAATGGTACATTGCATTACCTAGTGGGAATGATATGGCCGTTGCACCTGTAATTCCATAGTGTTCTTGAAAGAAATACTTGGCCGATCGCGCAATCAGACGAGCAAAATAACGTGGATGTGGTCGATCGGGGTGTGTGAGGGCGCTATCGGTAGAAAATTGGATTCCGTAAGCTTTGTCGAGGGACGAATAAAGGAGGAGGGCCGTCACCCAGTAACGGACTGTGAGACATGCGGTGTCGAGATCTTGGAAGTGTATGGGCGTCGTGTCCATCACCGTGGGCGTGTAGATCGCGTTCGGGTTGGCTGTCAGCCAGGCTAGGAGCTTAACATGTAGCGTCCAACACCTCGCGATGGTGTAGACGCGCAGTCCTTCTTTTCGTTTGTCAGTTGCTGACATACAACCAAGTTTGTCTATAGCTTCCAGGAGCGCCGGAACACCGCACAATATGTCCAGCAAAGTGTCGTTTGGCGTCTTTGCTCGACCTTTCCAAGGTAGAGTCTTCCAACGGTCTTCATCGAGAACCGTGGCTTGTCTTCTCCGAACCGCGGCTATAAGAGTTCTGAACCTTGCATTAGCGAAAAGATTGTGTGCCTCCTCACTCTGCGAGTACGAATTCGGCCCACGGCCCACGATTAATGCCACTTCGCCCTCCGCATGGCTAAGCCAGCTTTTGGCCTGAGTGCTTGAATTTGCTTCCGCGCCGAATAAGATCTCAAAGAGCGCCATGACCCGCGGTATGGCAAAGACGGCCTCACTTTTAGCCCTCGTGGGGTTGCGTAATGCTACTGCTGTCTCAGTGAGTGCTTTACCGTATAACGATCTTCCCTGCTTCACGAGGTCCTCGTTGTTCGTAGTTTTCCCGAGTGCTGTTGTGCTTATCGCTAATACTGCCATTTGAAGTGCTTGGTCTCGAATGCTAAGAATGGGCAGCATGTTGATGAAGTCTTTGCCCTCAGTGTTAGTGCTGCGGAAATCGCCTCCGGGGAGGTATATGTGGAGAAAAGCCTCCAGGCTCCGCTCGCTGTAGGCAGATCTGTTGAGCCCTGCTGGTAGGATGATAGAACTTGGGCGCAGCTGACTTGGCATGCCACTGCCCATTCGAGATACTGCTCTGACCGGCGTTATCCGCAAGTCCCCAGATGGGAAAGGTGGAGCGGGTGTTCCCGTAGGAGCCGATGTGATCGCAAGTTGAATTCCTCGGGATGTTAAAGTGGAAGTTCCTCGGTTATTGGACCCGACGCCATGGTAGATGAAAACACGGTCTGAGTCGTAACCTCCACATGGGATGCCCCGATTCTGGCACTGTCCGCACTCTGGCTGTTCGAGATCACACTGTTCCATATTAGTACAATCACCATGTCCATATGCACGTCGGTTTCAAAATGCACATATACTTACACCCTTCTTTCTTTTCCGGCACGTCACACATCCCTTAGAACGTCCTGGTACTCCTACCATGTTGCATGCACGCACGTACGTTGATCGAGGCGAAGGTAATCGCAGCGCAAAATACTCCCTTTATGGAAGCGGATCGTAGTCCACATAACGGTAGCGTAACGGCTGCCGCCGCGTATTATACGATGTCAGTGGAGATGTGGTCGAAGTCATTGGTGCGTGTAATCGATGATGTAGATGGTGTAAGCGTCCCACGTGTAACAGGATTAAGGCCACCAATGTTGCTAACTACTTTAAGAGGATTCTGCGACGAATCTAGCCAATGGCATGGCGTCTCCACTTTCAACACTGTGAGTCCAGAATGGGCGGTTTAGAGGTTTGCTACAGTAGAGCAATCGCCGTTGCGATCGAGCTGATGGCATCTTGATCTTGCATGCCAAGGGCGGGAATGGCTGTGAATCGTGCGTTAATGATTTGCGATGTACAGAGCGAAGGTAACACAAAAACAAGCGTTGTTGCTATTGGTGCGCATTTCGCAAAACGATCTATCGTGTGATCAGGTAGATGTTGATGCTGATCTTTCGAAAGCCATATACATAAGGGATGAGGGCATGTTCGAATATGTAAAAACAAACTGAGATCGACTTTCGCACATCAACTTCGCTTCAACCTATGTCATTGAGATCGTATCGCTTTGCAGTAGAAATTTGTACTTTGCATCTCGACGAGCATCAACTATACCTCCTCGCCATTTGAGGGCCGAAGCCAAAATCAGCTCCGCCATGGTCGCTACAACACGCCCACCGCGCAATGCTTTTGATACCTTTATGAAGAAGATCTACAGTCCCCTCGGGTTCAGCAAAGCATACAACTTTGTACTCTGGTCCATCTTCGCTGGTGCACTGCTTGGATGTACGTCTCCACATTTACAGCCTAGTCCGTAAAGCAGAGATGGACTAACAGCACGTTACTTAGTTGTTCTCGCACGGGTCATGTACCTCAACTTCTCCACACACTTCTGTCCCAAAAGCGGCCCAAGCCACAGCGGCAACAGCGCTGCACCCGGAGAATGCTACTACTACCTCAACTTCTCCCGCTACAAGATCGGTATACTTCTTCACCTTGCAGGCGTTTTCCCTGCCGCCCTCCTCGCTGTGCTGCAATTCACGCCCTTCATCCGGCATCGTTGGATCATCATCCACCGCATCTCGGGATACTTCGCCATCCTGCTCTACACTGTCAGCCTAGTTGGTGCCCTTATGATTGCACGAAACACTTTCGGTGGGGGTTTGGATATGCAAGCATGGGTGGGCTTTGTTGGTATTGGTGTGCTTGTCTGCTTTGTGATCTCTTATATAAATATCAAGAGATTGCAGATTGAGCAACATCGTGCATGGATGCTAAGGGGATGGTTCTACGTACGTCTCCACTTGAAGAAGATATTCTTTCTACGTTGAGACCACTTACTAACATGTCTCGTAGGCTGGATCAATCATAACCAGTCGATTCATCATGATCATTGCAACCATGATCATCGCGAACCAAGGCTACTACGCCGTCTGGCCGTGCGCGAAGATCGAAGCAACGCTCCCAACCCCACACCTCCTTCTCGTTCGTTACCCCGGGTGTGCAGCTTATGCCAATGGTACAAGTCCAAATCAAGTCGCAGCCGTAGCAGCCACATTCGGTGAAGGCGATGCAACCAACTCTGGCGCGGCACTGAACGTCAACTTCGGCATGGCGTTATGGCTTGCGTTTGCAATTCACGCACTAGGCGTTGAGGTCTATTTGCATCTTACACCTAAGGAGGCGCAGAGACTCAGGCAAGTCAGCTACCAGCGGCAGCTCGAAGCTGGGATGAGAAAACCTGGTTCGGCTGGGTTGACTGTTGATAGACTGGGGGATGCTGAAGACTGGGTTCCGGAAGCGCCGAGGAACGAAAGTGTCGACACAGTGGGTAGTGGATCCTCAAAAACCAAGAGATGCGAGGAGACAAAGTGACAGGATGAGTTTTCTCAATTACATGTATTGCTACTAGCGCATTGCAAGGCGTCTGGTTTGATATCTTAGACCGGTCTTACATCTACCTCAACGATGAAAGCATTATGAAAGCGTATGTTTGTCTTATTGGAAAATCCGAATCACGAATAGCAGCTGCAAGATGAGCATCTCATGACAAGAACGGAAAAATACGAAGCAATGTCTGAATTCTGAAACCTAGCCATGTATGACGCTGCTGAGACCAAACCATCAATCGTGAGGGACTCGTGAACTCGTAGTCGCGGATACCCTCTCTACCATGGCAGTTGTAAAGGCGTTGGAAGCTTGTCCTTAAACCCAAGGACAGGCTCAGCCGTACCGATGTCGCTGTTTGGCGAGTTAGATCAATCGAGACCAGGATGTGGAAAGAACTCACGCAGGTCCTCTAGGCGCCCAATACTGTCCCGTCTTGTTGATATCAAATGTCTCAATCCATTCAATGAGGCTCTTGGCTGCCACATCTGGCGTAACCGCTCCTCCCTCATCCCAAAACTTATCAAAGCCCACACCACGAGTCATCTCCGTTCGCATGAAGCCTGGGTGGACAGAGGCAACTGCAACACTCCGCTCTTTCAGATCCAAGCTCAAGAGTTTTGCAGACATATTCAGCGCTGCCTTGCTGGCATGGTGGCCATAGTTGCCGCCGCCTTCTTGCTGGTGTCTAAGCGTTATGCTGCCGCTTTCCGACGAGACGAAGATGATCTTGGACTTCGAATCGAGAAGCTTGTTGTCCTTGTTTGCAAGCGCTGTGACGAGAATTGTGGGACCGATCACGCAGGTGCGATACATGCGTTCTTGTGCGGAGAACGATGGTTCTTCAAGAGATTCGGTTGCGAAGTACCCTGCTGTTATGATGACGACGTCGAGGTGTGATAAGTT
This sequence comes from Neocucurbitaria cava, assembly GCA_027946455.1. Lineage (NCBI taxonomy): Eukaryota > Fungi > Ascomycota > Dothideomycetes > Pleosporales > Cucurbitariaceae > Neocucurbitaria > Neocucurbitaria cava. The sequence continues at coordinate 1,436,794 of JAPEUY010000005.1, read as the reverse complement.
TTTTGACTCGAGAAACTTAATGAGTTTGCTCCCGGCATCCGGATGCTCGAGGTCGATGCTAGGAACGTACGTAATGTTCTTCGCTATAATTATATAAATCAGTTGCGATATCATCTCATGCGGATCAGATATTGGATGAGACACGGAAGTGCATTAGCCCTAAACCTGAGGCCACTTACTATCCGCAGGAGGTTCCGAGGCTCTAGCAGTTGCAAGTACGTGGTTGTTTGAATTCGCTGCGTATGTCTGTACGATGCTCGCCCCAAGGCCACGCGTTGCTCCCACGACGAGTATGGTCGACATGCTGATATGTCTCACGGTGTTTGAATGAATTTCGGGGGTGTGAGATAATTGAGCAAGTCAAGGAGTTACAACAAGTGTTCAAGGTTATCATGAGGATGACGTCAAGTGTTGATATTGTGTGGTATCAAGGTTAGATTTCGTGACTATCGATAAGGAATCAGGAAACGCGTCGCGTGAGAAGAGATTCGAAGACACTTCAATATCTTTACGGAGATCAGACGATTGTCTCGAAATGCTCAGATTTGAGCAACTCTCTGATGAATACCTTACTCGACTTCAAGGAGCGTTCTTCTTTGCCATTATTGCTGCGCCTCGAGGCTCGCAACCCCTAGGAAGAAGCTCGCGTCAGGCGAAGATTTGCCACCTATGAACTCTTACATCTATGATGTTCTACCACCGATTCCAGCAACCTCAAATTTGTATTGTACCATCTTTTAGTCGATGCCCGTTCAAGTAAGCGGCGGAGAAATGTATTCACCCAGATCTTCAAGCATGCGGGGAAAAAGTGGGGCCATCATATCGATCCGCGCTCGGTCGCTCGGTCTTGCAGCAGACGGAAGATTTTGAATCGCGAACATGATGGCACCTGTGTTTTCTAGGGGAAAATTATGCAACTAACAATAGTTGCTGCGCATAGTCTCTCCGAAATCATGAGTGGTTTTCAATACGATGGCGCGGGCATATAGTCTAAAAGCTTGCGTATACGCTCAGAGCAGTAACACGTTGCGCCACCTGCATCGGCCTCTGCGATACTAAGTTCTCTCTTTAAGCATGAAGCTCTCTAGCGCTTTAGCTGTGCTCTCCTCTGTCCGATATGCACAAGCAGTTCTCGATGCCGACAGTTTAGCGAAGCAGTACTTCGGCAATGATTCCCCTTGGTATCGCGATCGCATACCATTCTTCGAATCTAGCGACAAGGACATCACGGACGTATACTACGTATGTGTTCCAATACAAAAAGAGCTGTTGAAGCATCACTAAATTCAAGTCTCTACCATTAGTACCGCTGGAAGATCTTCAGATCTCATCAACGCGACCTAGGCGCCAATGGATTCATCTCTACAGAGTTCCTCGACGATGTGGGCTGGCAAACTAACCCCTGGGCATCTCTGAACGATGCAACAGGCTTTCATCTTCTTGAGGGTCGTTGGTGTCGCGACCGTCGGTTCAAAGAGGACTATGCAACCTTCATGTTTAGTTCAAACAGCAATACACGACAGTTCTCGGAGAGCATGAGTGCTTCAGTGTGGCAGGGCTATCTAGTCGACGGTGTGGCTGGAGATGCAACTTCGAGGCTCGCCGCCATGCAGGCTGTCTTCAATGCATGGGTGGATGCTTACGACTCGTCGAAAGGTCTGTACTATGTTGAGCCACTTCGCGATGCGACAGAGTACACTATATCCAGTATCGATGCTACGAACGGTGTGGATGGATTCACTGGTGGCAACTCTTTTCGACCGAGTATCAACAGCTATCAGTACGCGAACGCTAAAGCTATCGCTAATCTTGCTGCACTAAAAGGCGGCATGAGCGGAACTGTAGACTCGTTTACATCCAAAGCCACAGCGATCAAAACTCTGGTACAGAAAGATCTCTGGAACTCGACCTTTGAGCATTTCATCGACCGCTTCCAAGTCAACAACGCTTACGTCAAATATTGGGATTTCATTCGAGGGCGTGAGCTTGTTGGTTATGTTCCTTGGACGCATGACTTGCCAGATGATACAACTGCATACGCCCACGCTTGGGAGCACATTCTTAATAGCAGCCAACTTGCAGGCCCACATGGATTGCGCACCGTAGAGCCGAGCTATCAGTACTACATGCGCCAGTATCGCTACGAAGGCACAAACCCCGAATGCCAGTGGAGTGAGTATTGAAAGATGAAACACAACTGAATCATGCACTGACTTCCTTGTCAATCTTTAGACGGACCTGTGTGGCCCTTCCAGACAACTCAAGTTCTCACTGGGCTTGCGAATTTCCTTGATCACTACTCGAAAGGTGCTGCCGTTGGTGTGATTACGCCTAAGGACTATATACAACTCCTCAAGCAGTATTCACTTCTACATTATGACCCAAAAGAAGGCGGCATTCTGGATCTCCAAGAAGATTACTATCCGGATTCTGGGGCACCCATCGTCGGCCTCAAACGATCACATCACTACTTCCACTCAGGCTTCGTTGATCTTGTTCTCACCGGCCTAGTGGGTATACGGCCAACTGCGGAGGATGTGCTCGAAGTCAACCCCATCACAGACGCTTCGACAATTTCCTATTTCCGCGCTGACCGCGTGATATACCACGGCCACGAAATCGCAGTACAATGGGATGCGACTGGTTCTCGGTATGGCACCAAGGGTCTACAAGTCGAAGTTGACGGCAAGGTCGTAGCGTCCTCCCCAACCCTCGCTCGTCTGAAAGTTTCGTTGAACCGCGCCGCTCCGAAAGCCATCACTCGTCGGATTGCAAAGTCCGTCCAGCTCAACAGCACTACCGCATACCCGCATGGCAGCGTATCAGTCGCCAACGCCGACGCCGTATCCATCTATGGTTCCATCGACGGTCGTATCTGGTTCTTCCCCGAGACTGACATCGCGAACGGCTGGAGCACGCCCGTCGGCGACGGCTCAGAACTTTGGTTCCAGATCGATTTTGGTTCTCAAGTTACGACGAGTAGTGCTGAGCTTGCTTTCTTTGCCGATACGCAGCAGAACTTTGACGTTCCGCTGAAGTATCGAGTGCAAGCTCTCAGTGGAACCACTTGGGCTGATGTCACGGAGGCAAAGTATGCTGCGTCGGTGGCTAACGGAATTACCAATGTGGATTGGAAAGGGGTTAAGAGTAACAAGTTGAGGCTTGTTTTCACACCAAAGGCTGGGGTGAAGGTGAGGCTTGTTGAGTTCAAAGTCTATTAGTTGCGCGTTTTTACTCTCGTCACTGTACAGCAACAAAGAGGTTCTCCTCCTCCGATTGTACGCTACTTCCTCACTGCACCTATCTCACACAAATTGCAAAACATATCGCGAAAGTCTATGCAACCCTATCAAACCAGACCAAATACCCCTCCATCTCCTCCACAAATTCCACCCCCAAAGCCTCCACCTTCCCACCCTCTCCAATCCGAAACTCAGCACCCACCTTCCTCGTCTTACCTGCCCAAAGATCCTCCACCTCAACCACAAACCTCTTCCCCTGCAAATGCGTAAACGTAAGAAGTAGCGGAAAACTCCGATCATGACCATCAGCGATCAGCTTCCCTTCCCACTCCTCAAGAACAAGACCCTTATACCCAGCATTAAAATACCTCCCCACCAACGTCTCAACCGGTAGTCCACCCGCGCCTTCCTTCTCCCCGCCCTCAGTGACACGAAACCTCTCCTCATCCTCTTCCCTCCTCTCCGCCCTCTCCTCCTCTTTCTCACGTTCAGCCCACTCCCTCCAAAACGCCACCCAGTCAACATCTGCCTTCTCCAGTCCGGATGGCGAAGTAGACGCACCGCGCACAACCCCATCCATCAACCCATGAAAAAGCACCTGCTCAGCATAAAACGCCCCCTCGCTATTCCCCAGCATAACAACACCCCACTGGAACTCCGGCATCCAACGCACCAGAGCCTTGAACCCACTTACATCCCCATCGTGCCCGATGACCGTATGGCCCTGGTATGATTCAACGATGCAGCCGAGCGCGTACAGAGAGTGAGAGTAATACGGAATCGTCCAGTCTTCTCTCGAAGGAATGATAGTTCGTGGTGTCACCAGCTCTTTCTGCGCGGTTGATGACAATGGTGCAGAGCCCGTGAGGAGTGCGCGAATGAATTTCGCGTAGGAGGACGTGGTGCTGAATATACTGCCTGCGCCCTGGCCTTCTGGCGATGGGTACGATCCAATGCGTATGTAGCTTTCTTTCTCCGCGTCCCAGCGGTGTCCGGTTGCTAGGTGCTCTTTTGCAGCGGAGGGGATGTTGGGGTGGTCGTGGTATGTGTGCTGCATGCCTAGTGGGTCCCAGATCTTGCTGCGCAGGAAGTCCGCGTACGATATGCCGCTTATGGTTTCGACGAGGTGCGTGGCTACTGTATACATTATGTTGCTGTACTGGTAGGTTGTGCGGAGGGGTTTGTTCAAGGGTAGATTGCGGAGGTTGCGCGTGATGGATCGGGCGTTGTCTGCGTGCTTTGTGCGGACGCTCAGATATGAGTTATCGTGGCCTGGTAGGCCGGTGCGATGGCTTAGGATGTCTTCGATTGTGACGTTTTTGGTGTATTCTGGATCGGAAAGGACGAAGTCTTCTGATAGGAGCTTGGAGACGGGTGTTGTCCATTGTACATCGGGGTATGCTTCGTCGTCGACGAGACATGCGACGGCTGCTGCTGTGGTTGCCTTGGATGTGCTAGCTAGGTCGAAGAGGGTGTCTTCAGTACATTTGTCGCCTTCAAGGTTGGCTTGGCCGAAGCTCTGGGAGGGTGATTAGCAACGTCTTGATGTTCATGGGACCTTATTACTTTCGCAAACATTTCATCTCCTTGCACAACAGCGATTGAGAGGCCTGGTACTTTCCATTCTTCCATTAGTCTCGCGACCAGCTGCTCAAACTCTATCGTTTTGTGCGCCATATTGAAGTGCAAATATGAGGATGGATATTTTCCAAATTCAGAACTTTCGTGAATTACTGATAACGTTTCAAAAGTCCAGTGAATTTCACATGTATTGTGGACCTCACACCTTACCTAGGTCGAGCACGAGGTTTGTGCTGGTTTTACCGAATCAGCCGTAACGTATACGAGGTGTAGTCGAAAGGGCTGAACCCCGCACAATTAGGTCTAGCACTGTATGCATGTAAGAGCAACTAATTGACGCACGGAAACAGCGGCTTCATAGCAAAACGACTGAACTTTTTGTGCCATAACTGTGTCACTGCTCAGTAGGACGTCGTTCCAAATCCAGAATGCTCGACACTCTTCGATAGGCACTACGTGTACAGATAGTGCGCAATAAAGGATCTCTAGCTACATGATTGTTTCCATAGTGTCTCCTTTTTTTATGTCTACTTATTACGAAGTGGTTCTCTAGGGTGACGGACGGTTTTTGCAAGAAATAATGTTGGTTAGATTCAATGTCCGGCTTTCGACCGCGGATCATAAATATAGAAAAAAGGTTGGAAAGGAAATGAGAAATATCTCTTCTGGAATATTGTCAATCTCACAAACGAAGTGATACACTGGATCTACACCATACCAAGTCGCCCCGGTCAAATATGAAAGCCCTCATCGAACGTAAAGGTCTAAAAGGGATGCCTCGTCCGCGCGCATGTTGGCCTCCTCTGCCTCCTGTGAGGCCAACGCATCATCCTACCGTCGGGTAGCAAACTCGATATCGCTCTTACGCCTCGGCTTGATGTTCGGGTCGTACCACGCAATGCAAACGACAAGTGTAAGCATCATAGGAAGGAAGTCGTAGACGTAAAGCGGCCACTCGTGAGAAAGTAGGTACCCACCCTATTATCACACGTCAGCGATCAATCTCGACTCATGACCTTTCTGCAGAAACGATTTTCTTACCTTACCCAACGCATACTCAATAACACGGCACAAATTACGAACCGTGATGCACCCACTCGAAGCATACAAAAACCAAATATACCTAGCCCACGGCAGCTCCGCCGCCGCAGCCGTAGGCCTAGCAAGAAGCCTACGATGCCAAACAGCCGCGACCGCGACGAAGAAGCCGAAGATGAGAATCTGCAGGATCAAGCCCCCAAGGATGATGTTCTCGCCCATTTTGAACCCAGCGTCGTCCTTCGCCTTGATCAGCATGCCCGCACCTCCGCCCTGGACGCAAAAGCACAAGAGGTCACCCCCAACGAAGATCTTCGTGGTCCAAGAAGCACGCACGATAGCGTACTCGGCGGAATCGGTGCGTTGGATGATACGGCTGAGGATCATGTAGATGGAAGCAGCGAATAGGATGGGAGCGAGGAGGATGAGCGTCGACTGGATTATGTACGGTGTCGTGCTTTCCGTGTCACTGTGGGCTGCAGCACGGCCAGAGTAGCCGATGGCTTCGAACTTTTATCACACTCGTCATCAGTCTAAGCCTCTTGGTTGGTGTTGCTGAGAGAAGTAAACCTACCAGCGCGCCTATGACGAACGGGATGCAAAACCATGTTCGGTTCTTGACAAGGCGGAATATGTGGATTCCAGACAGGCTGAAGAATACGATGGCGCCGATGACGCCCCCTGCGATTGACGGCGTATAAGGCCATAGAACGTATTTGGATGGTGCTGAAGCGTCCGACATTGTAGCTGCGATCGATGGTCAATTAGTCCGATGTGTGGCTGTTCTTTGATTATATTATGGGCCTTCTGCTTGGCGAAGGTGTTCGCAACTTGCTACGGTAGCGATTGTGGTCGTGGGTGGTAAGTGTTGGATGTGGAAGTTGAATGCTGGATAAAATGAATGGGAGACGACCTTATGTATAGCCTGCCATGAAAACTTGTGAGGCACAAACGATACCGCGTATAATAGTCGTATTTCCATTTCCACAATGCGAATCTCCAGGAATCCCATAACTTTTGTTGAATAGTCTGGACCATGTTGCCTGACTAGCGCGTCGGTTCTCCAATACGACTATACGCGTATATAAATACGAAACGCGAGGCCTCCGCAAATGTTCCCACCACTCTCAAGACGGGCCAATGAGACTTCACCGAACGTTGCTCAAACCTTCAGGGCTACGTATCGTATGTTGACGTGACTCTCCTATTAATTCATATATACTCTTGTGCGTACAATAGCTTCCCCACAGAGGTCGTATTTCGTAAGCTGCGTGTCGACTGCTCGCGTCCGAACAGGATGCGGTTATGTCTTCCAGGTTGCTCGAACGTCTTCTGCGTAGATAAAGCGGGAACCCTGCGCATTATGCTCAGACTCTGCATCCATTCACATCATAAGGCGTGATTCTACCAGGCTATTAGAATCGTATCTCACCGCTGTTACCGTGTAAGTCAGTCGACGGCATGTCAGCCTGAGCTATCTTTACTTACGAGGTCAACTTCCTTCAGCTGCGGTACGTCTCGCAAGCATATCTGAATATGGTATAGCTCCGATGATATAGGCAGCAATGCGGGCTCATAACCTGTATCGCTATGTGTGATATCTCCTTCGGAATTTGCTGATGGATGTTTGCTGATGTTTGCCGAGATGGTAGCAAACAAACCAACAAAAAGGCTCAACGTTTGCCTCGGTGATGTGCAGCTTTCCGCGCCTCGGTTTGCTTAGGCTGGAGTGGAAATAACAGAACGATTGCGTATTTGCTCCTTCGGCCAGTCCAACCAGGCATTCCACTCCTTGGGCACAAGGGCGTCCGCAATCTTGAGGATCTGCTCTGCAACCCCTTCCAAGAACCAGTAGTGCTCGCTTCTCCGCAGCATGACCGCGTAATGCGCAAACACGATCAATGATCCCGGCTGCTTCTCAGACAGAAGCTCAACGTAGCGATCCGTGACAAAATGTATCCAGATCTTTAGCAGACCATCCGAAGCCGGCGAGGGAGATCGCGCTGCTCTCGCGAATATCAACTCGAGGAGGTGGATAGCTTGCCCATATGCATCAACGATGTCAGGAGGATAAACATGATGGACAACCTCCGAGAATTTGCGCAACTGTACAAGCTCGGTGTGAGCAGGGGGCTCTGCCTTGAGCCAGTCGATGTCTTTCACGTCGTCTGGGATCAGCTTGCCCAGCTCGGAGGTCCTCATTGCCTCGTAGACGCCACTGACCATCGGACGGACTCTTCGGGTGAGAATGAGATTGGAAAGGACACTGTTGAAAGAGTGTTCTAAACCGCCGTCGGCGGCGATGGCATTGGCGCAGGTATACGGGAATAGACTTCCCGCAAACATGAGTACCGCTCGGAAATTGGAGTCATCAATGTCACGTACAGTAGCCTGGAAGGTACTTATAGCCTCGTCATGATGTCGTTCGGCCTGAAGTAGAAAATCCTGGTTGCCAGCGCGTGAGTGCCCTCCTATGTGGTTCACATGCAAAGCAGTGAGAGCAAGAAGAATGTGAAGAAGGTAAGGGTACTCGAAAGCCGTATGTACAAGACTGGTTGAGAAAATGGCTTCTCCATCAAGGTTCACGGCGAGAGTCTTTGCCGTAACAGTTGTGTAGTGGCTGCAGGTGGAGTCAGAAGTTATGTGGGATGCTTGGACGCTGCGGGAGCGCCAGATAAGATCTCAAGGGGACTCGAAGTCCCTTCTGAGTACCGATGACACTAGACTTACTGGAGTAGACGTAGTTGTGGAATGTTTAGTGTTATATCAGGCGCGGCATTTGTGCTGCCATTAGGTACTCCTTGACGGGCAATTGTGACTTCAGTTGAGGAAGCTGGTGTGAAAGCTGCAACAGGCGAGCCGTTTGAGGTCTCTCGACTTGCTGAAGGTCGATACTCGCATTTAGTGTCTTGCTTGACGCAGTTGGCGCAGTTTGGCTTCTGTTCATCGCACTGATAGCATTGTCAACTAGGAACGAACGCAGCCGTGACTGCCCAAAAGGGCACGCGTACCTTTACATGACGCGCTTTACAGGGTAAGCAACCATTTCTAGACTTCCTGTGCGGTTTGCGAGTTTTAACTCTGTCCATTTCGTCGCGTTGCCTTCTTGCTAGTCATAGTCTGGTTTTTCAATATTCTAGAGCGCGAGTGGGTGGTTTGGTCGAGTTTGTAACTGCGATGCAGGACCAAGATCGAACCACAATCCGCGCTAGCGCTTGGCCTGTGCTCTATTGCACCGCAGTCGGTCCAGCCCTAGCCACACTAACTCACAAAGAACGCAATATTGTAGGGATAGACCGACGGAGGACATAACACTACATTGGGGCAAGCTCATACACTGATGAGAGTGGATGTTTGCTGTAGATGTTTGCTGATGTTTGTTGAGAGGGTAGCAAAGCAATAGCCCCGCTCAAACCAAGCAGACGTACATGAGGGAGGGATACAAGAACGCAGTATAGAGTGATACAAATACATCATCTCTTCGAGATGATTCAGCCATTTTCGTTGAGCTCTCTTGGTAGTGGGTGTGAATAATCGTGCATGGAATTCAATCAAAACACGAATTTACCATGCTTGACACGTAAATCGTCTATGGAGGCATACAGATAGATCCCACTATCAGTCATGTATAGCTCACAACGCCATGATGCTCATTCCTGTGATATTCGATGCCTTAAGCTAAGCGTCAAGTCTTCCAGGTCCCAACCCGCCAGCCCACCAACCTGATTCAGCCCATAGCCTATTCTCCGCATTCGCAACCTCAACCGCCTTTGCTAGTTTCCGTCTATCTAGGTGCAAATCCGCGTGTCCATTTGTCAGTTCGCCAGGAGTACTTCTCCCAGTCTTCGGTTTGCATGGGCTGGTGGCGGAGCCATCGAATTTGGCCCTTCTTCGATCGAATGTAGTGTCGGACACTGGCGACGCAGATCTGGGACTTAAAGCGGTAGGCGAGTGCGTGTCCTCAGAGGGGTATATTGTAGAGATTTCGCCCAAAATTCGTCCAGCAGCGAATACGCAACCACCCACTGCGTGGCGGATAAGGGAGTCTCCCGTCAGGCTGCCGGTTATGAAGACGTTCTTGGCTACCTCGAGAGAGGACTCAGCTTTCGCGCGGAGAGTGCGACCTGAGATCAAATATGGGGACGATCCATTCGTCGTGATCGGCTCGGTTGTGCTTGTAATCTCGTTCTGAAGATCACTGGAGAGGAACTTTAGTGTCCCACGTCTTCCAACAACGTATGCTAAGCCGCCGACATCGCGTGTAATTTCTTCACCGGATATGAGCCGGATGGTAACTGTCGCTGAACTACTATTGTCAGGGCTAGAGACATTCATGACTTCGGCATTTGGTAGACCTTCGTAAAGATCCCAATTACGCTTCTCGAAAAAGGGGTTCGATTTACGCCGCAATAATGGAGATTTGATCGGTCGGCTCTTTGCAGATGCAATTGCCGCGAGTTTCATCTGACGATATACGGTTGCATATTCCGGATATGCTGTGTGATGACAGCCTCGCAATGGAGACGGTCTCCTCTCCGGGGCCCATTGGAAGATGTGTATGATCCTGCGGGTCGGAGGCGCAGATATGATGACATCCGCGGCTGAGAATCCAGACCCGATGACGAGTAATGGCTCTTGTATCGAGTCGAGTTGCGCGACAGGTGCCAATAATGGTGGCGGCGGAATGTTGATGGTGAAGATGCCCGAGGCGAGGACGAGATGCCTACACCGTATTCCTAGACTCCCAACCACGAACCCTCCCCCAGCGCGATACACATCCTCGACTTTCAATCCCGTATGGATAGCATCCACGATCCCCACCGCCTCTGGATATGCCCTGAGATAGTCCGCAAATTCCGTCCTCGAAGGCCGCACAAAGTCGGGTTCGTCCTGCTTCCCACCCCTCGCCAGGTGGTCTGCGTAGGAGTACCCCGGAAGACTCAACTGCTCTGCATAGCTCAAAGTCCCAATATCCGCGCTAGCAGACACTGGGTTGTCAGCCCACTGTCCGCCCACCTGCTCAGTGTCTCCAATCGCAACATGGGAGACTGCCCTCTCAGGCTCGTAGCGCCATTCCACGCATGATTTGGGATTCAGCTCTGTGTCCGCATTTGGTCGAATAAGGGTATCGAGGAGCGTGTTGACTGGGAGCGCTTGCGTCGAGTACCGCAGCGACGACAGGAAATGCGCATAGAGATCCGGCGTTAGGTGCAGTAGATTCGGGTTCTTCTCGAGTTTCGCATCAAGGATGGTGTCTTGGTGTCCGCCGATGTAATAGGGAATGTGCCCGTGCAAGATGTACGACAGGATGAGGGCGGAGGGGCCATTGCCTGGCAATTAATAAGCTACCATTGAGGCATCTGAACGACTGCGAGTCGCGAAGCAGTTGAGCCTACCTATGATCACCGTGTCGACGCATTCCGGGAGCGAACGAGCCATGGACTGTGACTGCAGTGTGCCATGGGTACAAAGATCAAACCGAGAGCTCAACACGCGGGCGAGAGGGAGCGTAAATAGTGTAATACTCCAACATGACGGCTGCACTGTATAAATCTTCGGCGCTAGATGCGGTCCTTGTTCCGCCTCAGTGGGGTGCTCGGGTCTCGCCTTCCCTTTCTTGACGAGGCTATCCGGCTCGTCGGTGGATTAGTCGGCCACGCCCTATTAATTACTCGGGCGTATTCACTGTAAACGCGCAGCGCGCCATATGCAGGTGGATGCACAGCGACACGTGAGGAGTACGAGCTGCCTAGGAGCTGCTTATGAATACGTGGGGTAGAATGAGGTCACAGCCTTGCGGCACGTCTGAACACTGCGGGGCAGACGTGTACAGTTATAGCTATCTTGAATTCTGGTTGCTATGAAAGCCGACTATGGTATCTTTCCGGTCCAAATTCGCATAGGTTATCAAGTCGTCCAAATGTACACAAAGGCAAGGGTTGAAGAGTATAGGAAGAAGCACCCTTCACCTCCAGGGACTGTCCGTCCAATCCGACAGTGCGGACCGTTCTGCAAAACGTCCCCACATCACGCAATCCGTGTTTGGTCCGCTTGTGCAACCACAATGATGAACATGCCCGTCCACGAATGGTCGCTTTAATACCTGTACGTGACTGTATTACGATCCGCAATTGGCGAGACATCATGGCCCTGCTGCTGCTGCTGCTGAGGCACATTCAGCTCGGGCGTTCTTGGTCGTTGGCTATCAGGATATTGACGCCTATGCTCGTCCTCCTCAGCGATCGATTGCTGCGCTCCATGCATGGTGAGATTGTTGGCAGAACTATCTTGTCGTCCCAAGTACGAAGGCGTCGACTGATAGCCTGGATGGTACGAGTCAGGCGAACCCCCATAGCCATTCGACCTGGGATCCTGAGATGGAGGCGGACCAGGCGGAGGAGTGTAGCTTGAGGTGTAGTGGTCAGCAAATGGATCCTCCTCCTGTGCGTTCGGTCGTTGTCGCGTCGGGCCCGCCTGGAGGGCGGGTGGAAGGGGAAGCTCATCGTTCTTGTAGCTGATGGGGTTTGAAGGCAGCGGTTGGCTTGGCTCAGTCGTCGCGACATTGAGAGGCGGCATAGACGGGGCAACGTCGCGCGGCGGAAGATTTGGCTGTTCGTATGACTGTGGAGGGATGACTGCTGGGAGGTTGTTGCTCTGCGGTACTGGAGGCGATGGCGACGCTCCGATGAGGCGGCGGGCCTGGAGCACTGCGCGCTGGTGCTTGGATGCGGCGAGCGAGAGCTGCTCGTTCGTTTCGATGAGCGTGAGCATCGTATCATCGTCTGGGGCGGGATTGTCGCATGCAATATAGCCTTGAACGCTGCGCTGGGCTGCCGTGCAGCGTTCTGCAAACTCCTTGACTAAATCGTTGCCTAAAAGCTCATTTGGAGGCGTGGACTGAACAAGCTGTAGGAGGAGCTTCGCAGACGTTCGCGCCTCTTCGATGCGGCCTGCTAACTCGGCGGGTGGTGGTAGGGTCCTCGACGACGACCTGCTGTTCCCCGAGCTAAAGCCACCTTGTACCTGTTGTCCCGACCAGGCTGGCGCATTGAGTTTGCGCGGGCCAAACTGCTTCGCTGCATTCGCCATGAGTCCCTTCTCCTTCCTCCACATGGTGAAGAGAGTGTTCAAGTTGGTATCATAGGCCTTCTCCCGCTCCATTGCGTCCAGTGACTCTCTCACGATTTGCGATACACTCGGGTCCTGGCCATTGCGTAGCAGGTGCTTGACCGTATCGGCGAATTGCTTGTCGAGATTCTTGGTAAAGGACTGGCCAGGATTATCGGCCAATATCCTGATGAGCATGACGGCATTGTACTGGACATGGGGGCGGTTGTAATTCTCCTTGGAGAGGAATTTGCGGATTTGTTGTGCGGCTGCCGCTGCAGCAGTGGGACTTGCGACGGCGGACTCGACGATAGTAGGGAGATGGAGCACTTCTTCACCCTAGTGACGGTAAGCGCGGTTCAGTATGCACTTTCAAAGGAGAGACACATACCGAGTTTGCGGCGCCAGATTCGCAGAAAAGCCTCTGTTCCCACTGGTTAGCCCTGTTGTTCGAGTCCAAGAAACAGCGATATGGTGCGACCTACCACTCCCCTTGCGGCATTGGCTTCAGGCGTATCTGCATTCGGGTCCGTGTTGACATTTTGGGCTTGCCACGCTGTCAGTTTGAATGCGCAAACACGTGTGATACTGCGACTCACACGATCGCTTGCGCATCAAGCTGCCCAAGTTCAGGCGCTTCTTAAGCTCCATGTCTACGATAGCCTCACGGGGCGCCTCTGAGCTGTCGGACGGTCGGATGGGCAAGCGGAAGCGGAAGCGGAAGCTGCAGCGTTACTTATCGAATGCTCCAGAGTGTGGTGAAGTTGGTAACGTCCTGAGGCCCTGTTGCGCGCGCGGTGTAGGCGCGACTGTTTACAATTTCGTGCTTGCGAGTCGAGGCCTCCAATGCTCTTTCAGTAACACGGACTCGCGGACACAAGGCTGCGCCTCATCCGCCAAGAACTGTACAGACATCACGGGCGCAGGCCAACGTAAACCGCCGCGTACAACGTGTGGCAACCCGCTCAGCATTGTGCAGCACTGGGTTTCTTGTCTCGCTGTCCAAGAGAATATACGCGTCTTGTAACGCGGATGCTAGCGCCAAGAACAGTGTCCATTTTCTACCAGCACTGAGGGTCGGTAGCTGACGTCTAGGTAGGTAGTCGGCCACTCTCCGGTCTGCCACCTTCTAAAGAAGCGCCGGCTCCACTTCTACGTTAGCCATGGATAGTTCCGTGGACGGATGCAGCTTCGTTAATCACCATCGTTGTCTTTGTTGTGTACCTAGCACATGCCAAGGTCGCTCGTGTAATAAGTTGGTGTCCATGTGATTTTGTAAGCTTTGTCCCTTCGTTGACGGGCGGTACCCAACATAACATAGCAGACGTCCCCGAACAAGGACGAGCGGCATCGTGACCACTTGTAAGATTGAGCTATAGTGGTGCAAGTTACAAGTGAGTCGCTCTCCTACATTAGGAAATGCCGGTGTAAGACTACTATCTAAGAACAAGACTATCTGGTTGTATTGTGGAGAGTGAGAGTCGTCAGCCCAGTTCAAAATCTACATCAAGTTTATCCTCGACCAATCCAGCCAACGTCAGACAAGTCCCTACTGGCTAATAATACAACCCTTATTTTCCTACTGTCGCTGATCGAAGGACAAGCAGCGATCTCGCGTCTCGGCAAGCGGTGATCATCCCCGCATATTCGCCAGCCAGCCACGCTCGCCTCCTGCAATCCTTGTCAGACGTCATCTGCATGCATGCGCACTTGCCCTTCGTGACCGCAAGAATAGCCACGCATTAGTTCAGGTCGACAGCCAGTGACTATATGAGTGCCAATATGACCCTCAGCCTGCTCACGTCCCGTGCAAAACACTTCCCTTCTGACTTCCGCCCTCCCTAGGCATCCATACCCTCGTACAACGTGCAGCAGTATTCATAATGGCGCCTGAATCAGCCAGCGCAATGGCTGGCCGCTCAAGGCAGTATTTCCAAGAGACCGAAGAAGACCGCATAACCAGATCCTATGCAGATTTTTCGGACTTCGAAGCTGATATGCCTAAACTCGCAAACCGGTTCCAGTTCTCGTTGAAGGATAACATCACTTCGTACCTTGGACGCAACAACCCGTTCTATCAGTACGTCAACCCGAAGACCGACTACGTATGGCTACTCGACAATACGGCGTTTCAGAATCGCATAGGAAGGTGGAATGCTGAATTTGTTGCTGCCTACTTTGTGAAGAACAGCGGTAAGGACTTGTCGGAAGTCGTGGCCTGGGTTAGTGAGAAGATTGGGTTGGCGGACGACGAAGAAGCCAAAGCGACCATCGCGAAGAGACTCCAGCCTCTCCTCGATTCGATTCTCCCAGCACACGCTGTCCAGATCGAACTCCAAGGCATGAATGTGAGGCTCGGGCCGGGTGGGCGTGATGGTATCAGCTCGGATGAGCTAGCTATTCCTGGCACCGAATATAAGGATGGCGAAGTCATCACCTCCAAACCTATCAACGCGGATGCGACGCCCTTCAAGATTACATTTGCTAAACCCAAAGGATGGGCTGTTCTGAGCGACATCGACGACACCATCAAGAAGACACTGACCTCCTCGCCTATTGGTATCTTGACGACTACCTTCGCTGAAGAGCCAGAGCCCATCAAAGGCATGCCAGAACTGTATAAGCACATCCAACAGAAGCTCGACAACCCTCCATTCTGGTACCTCTCTGCCTCACCCTACAACTTATACCCCTTCCTCCGCGAGTTCCGAGAAACGTACTACCCGTCCGGTACCATGATTCTTCGTGATTCTTCGTGGATGAACCTCGCCGGTTTCCTCGCCAATCTCACTCAAGGTACAGAAGCGTACAAAGTCGACCGACTCGAGAAAGTCGAAAGGTGGTTCCCCAAGCGCAAATTCATCGTCATCGGTGACTCCACTCAATCAGATCCTGAAGCATACGGCGAAGCGTATCGCAGACATCCTAAGTGGATTGGCGCCATATACATCCGCAAGGTGACGGGCGTAGCCGAAATGGACGAGAGCAAGAAGAACGATCCTGAGCGCTTTGAAAAGGCGTTCAAAGGCGTGCCGAGGGATATCTGGTATGTGTTTGAGGATCCGCAGGAGCTTTATGCGAAGGTAGATGCTTTGCCGCCGATCGACTGAGATGCGAGCGGCTCGAAGATACCTTCTAGCGATGACGCACATTGAGCATACAAATTTCATGGTTCTGAGTATGGTTCTCGTTTGGCGTTTCTGTTGCATGATACCATACATCTATACTTGGGTAATTTTCATTCTGGGTTAGATACTTAGCGCGTTATGTACTATCATTAATACTCTCACTGCTCTTGTATTATTCAAATATTAACATGACGTCTTCGAATTATCTCCCGTGACAAGGTTTTTGTACATCGTCGCATCTTACTAGACAATCGAGCCTAGTGCAGAGCGTTATGTGACAACGCTCTCTTTGCACTTTGAACTAAATCTATTAAAATAGGGCGGTATGAAGACGCATGTCAATGTTAGTATCTCATGCCAAAAAAAAAGACATGTATGCAACGCGACATTCGCGTGCGTACTCCTCCTACTACCTTTTGCTCACTGCGTGCATGCACAACTAACTCAACATGAACAAGAAAAATCCCTTTGACCAAAAAACTCTGCAAAAAGAAGCACCTGACTCGCTGTAGCTTAGGGTTTGAATTACTACAGGAGACCAAGCGGCGTGTGAAAACCTTCTGCTTTAACTTTGTATGCAGGGTTTTCTCCGCTCATCCTCCTCCGGGAGGGTATAAAGCTCAGAAGAGACCAATCGACGAATCGAACCCATGGCCCTCGGACATACTTGGGTTCCGCTACAATGGATGTAGCCACTTACCTAGAACCCAGAGTCCTTTGCTTTTTTATTTTTTGATGAACTAGTTGTGCTTTTAGAGATATATATAGGCGATAATTAAGTGAGTTGTTTGTAGGGGATGGGAATGGGGGATATGAAGGCGCGGCTGGGGTATTGCAAGGTGGGGCGCGTAGTGTGAGGCGTCAGTGAAGGGTTTGTTTGTATTGAAATTGTGGGGACTCTAGGTAGCACTTTGCGCTCTCTCACTGGCGCGCTATCTCTGTTTTGTTGCTCTTGTATTCTTCATATGTCAAGCTACAGTGGGCAGACTCTGCATTCAGGTTCTATGTACATCGTCGCATCTCACAAGGCAGTCATGGCTTAGGGCCTCAATTGAGAACAATCTACTCACATGCTAACCTATGAAGAGACTTTGCAAAGGCTGGTACACCTTTGGTCAGTTCCATTCCCCATCACTGTCTTGTATTGGCAGAGCAGCATCAGAACATGTGAAGCGTCGGCCGGGAATAGTACTTGAATGTTTGCGTTTGCGCATGTCTATTGACGCTCAACAAAGGTATTGTTATAGCCACTGACTTCGATGCAGGCGGACGAGCACTTTCGACAATCACACTTACTGTGTTGTGGATCTACCAACGGCGCAAGAGCTTGTATTGCCTACACTTTCCACTATACTCCACTAAACTTCTACAGCTACGCAGCTGGCTCAACTCTCAGATCCCATAAACCCATCACTCTACCTCAACATGGCGAACCACGATGGTCCCGACGCACGACCCATGTACGTCCTTCTCGTCCTCGCCGTCGCTCTATGCGCCTTCTTCTTCTGGGTAGGCACGGTATGCGTGCGCCTGTGGTTCTACAAAGGTGCTCTTGGGCCGGAGCCCGAGAAGTTTATCATTCTGCGGAAGGACCTCAAACAGCGATTTCGCAACTCGATGCCCGATGGTGACTGCGAAGATCTACAACAGAATCCTGGTAGCGATTCCAGTACCTCCCACGACAGACGTGTCACAGTGTTCCCGCACGTCGCTTCTCCTGCTCTTGTTTCTCCAGACACTGCGCAAAGTACAGCGCTTGATTCGCGGCGCTTCTCCACTCTGCCTACGATCAACATTAAAGAAGTCGAGGATCTGAACAAATTCGAAGACCCGAATATCCGGCAGTTTGTCGCGGAAGAGGTGCGCATCTCGAGACTCCCGGCTTTCGTCCAAGACGACTGCGGCGACGGGTCGGACTTTCCTGAAATACCTGTGGCGCTGGAACCTATTGAAGAGCATGTCGGCAACACACTAAACTCTTCGCCACTACAAAGGACGGAGGTGTATCTGCGCCTAGGCTTGAAGAAGGTAGATCGTAGTGAGTGGCTGACGGTCGACAACACGTACATTGAATACCATGAGGCGCGAAAAGCACTTCTCAGAACGAGGGAGGTGGAATGCATTCAAGTCAAGCACGAAGGCGAGACGGCGTGCGAAGAACTGCTGCACGAGGTTGTAGAATTTCTGACGAACACGTACCCGAACCACTTCAGCGTTCGCACGAAAGATAGGAGGAAGCATATCCGCAACGAACTTACCCAGGAGGAATACTCGCTTGTGCGGCCATACGACCATCATCCCCTAGATGTGTGCGCTCGCCTCGCGATGGAGGACTTCCAGGTCCTCATCAGGGGGGACTTTACAATGCAATGGTACCTGTACGTTCATCTCCTCAATCCGTCTCACGAAGCAGTGACGTTAGAGCTAACAATGCTATACCAGACAAGCGAGCGCCACCCTCTTCCCAGCAGGCTGGAACATGCGCGCCCACATCGGCAAACCGCTCGACAGCATCCTCAGCAATAGAAATGAGCCCATGCCCCTCTGGGAAGGTAACATCCCCTTCATACCAGCTTTTACCCTCGCGACGCTAACACTCTTCTCCCAACAGATCTCCCACCCATCCTCACCCTCCCCGACCTCTCCCCCTACAGCTTCGCCCCCTACCTCCTCTCCCGCACCTCAACATTCATCCAAACCCGCCCCGACGCACGCCCTCTCCCTCCCTCCTCTTCACCCTCCGCCCCGCCGACTTCTTCTCCGGCAACATATTCAATCTCTCTCCCAAAGACCTGCTCGTGCGTCGCGAAACGCAGACATTCCGTCGACTGCCAAAGTGTGGGGCCGTTGTGTTTAGTACGCGGACGCGGGTGAGGAGGTTGGTAGAGTTGGGGAGGGCGGAGAGGAGGGAGTTGTTGAGGGAGGTGGACGCGTGGGGGATGAGGAGGCGAGATTTAAGGGTAGGGATTTGTGGATTACGGCTGTTGAGGGGTGGTGTTTGGGACGGCCTGTGTTTAGGGATGATGTCACGGTGTTTAGTCGGGCGTCGTAGATTTGCGGTTTGTGAATGGCAGTGGGCTGAGACTTTGAGAAAAGACAGTGCGAAGTTGACGTTCGGTGAAGAACACAACTGCCATTGATAGCTGGTGATTCAAATCTTGAAAACTATACATTTTTCCATCCTGCTCGCATTGGCACTTCCTAAGGCGCTGTGAGGGAGTTCCATTTACACCCACGACCACCTATCTTCTGCCCCAAACAAACTAATCCGAATCCGAAATTCGATGTGCATAAATCTCCTTAGTATAAGGCGGCGGCGAACCCTCGACATCCTTCCTCGCCCTCGCCCTCCTCCTCTCCCCCACAACAGCCGCAGCAACCCAAAGCATCCACATAATCCCCGCAACAACCCCGTACGCAACAATCTGCCCCTTACTAGGCGCAAATCCCGTGAAAGCAGGTGCATCCCTCGCAAGCAGCAGTCCCAACCCCCCATTAATCATACCCAGCGTGATCACTACCCTGCCCAACCAAAGATGACCATACGACCACACAGTCCGCCTATTATACTTCTTGAACTTCAAATGATGCACGAAGCCGAGAATGGGCTGGAAAAACAGCAGCACGAAGACGACGATGCCGATGATGGGGTGGTAGCTATGTAGCAAGTTGGCGACGGGGATGCTGTTCACCATCCACACGCCGATGCCGAAGGCAGCGATGTAGACGAGGTAGGCGAAGAGTTGGAAGAGCCCGTGGATCAGCCACATGCCGCGGAAGGAACCTAGGCGGACGAGGATGGCGCCGAGGGGGAAGAAGAGGATGAAGGCGAGGGCCGCGAGCACGCCGTGGGCTACTATGATCTTTTTGCGGCTGTTGATGAAGGATTGGGAGGGGCTGCCAAAGTAATCGTTGTCATCGTCGTCGTCTCCGCCGGGACCATAGTTTCCTCCTGAACCTGGACCGTAGCGGCCACCGGGTCCGTATTGCGCAGATACTGCAGTTGCTGCTACTACTATTATTGTAAGCTGAAGTCCGTAAGGCCATGCTCAAAAGTCATTACCGAGACTGAGCAATATCGCTCTTGTGCTAGAAGTCATCGTGAGTCTCGGTCCAATACTCAGTCGTCAAGGTAAAGTTTCTCAGTGTCAGAATTCAAACGAAGGCCACCACAGAAGGGATCAGGATCAGGGAGCACAGATTACTTATTTCCAACCTCCTCCACATCCCGCCAATCCCCCCAATGCAAGCCAAGTAGCACCAACACCGTAACACGCTCAGCACATCCTTTGGCGCACCCAATGTGACGCAAGTGACGCTCATCATACCAAGAGACATTGGAGATTACGCGTTACCGCAGACAATCCAAGCGATCGGAGTGGTTGGACTGAGCGGGCTAGTCTAGAGTAAGCCCGGCATACTCATGGTGGAGAGCCGATGTATGTGAGATGTCGGCGAAACGAGAGTGTCAAGCACCGACATCACTGGGGATCCTACCGGTATACCTAGCATGCCTGAGGCTGTACCTACACGAAGGAACCACTGTGACGTACGTACCAAGAGATGTTGGTACGAGCGCTAGGTATCTAGAGCGGGATGTGTAGTCATCTCGAGGTTGTCATCACATGCCAAGCACGTGATCACGCGATAGCGTGGCGGTAGCCTTGCGGTATGTAGGCTTCCGGACAGCACGCGTCCAACGCTCCGATGTCGTCTCAGGTGCCTGCACTGACATGTACATCAATGTAGCAGGCTTCCACTAGGCGACAGAGGTACCCCTTCTCCCAATACGAGATCAAGTGTCGGTACCATGAAACACGGGCAACGTGACGGCTGGTCGTGTGGCTCAGTCGGTGACTAGCTTCAAAGCGCCTCTCCTGTCTGTCATGTGGGGGTGTCCCTTGTAACGATTGCATCCCAAGACCGTCGAGCGTGAACATGTAGAAGATGTCTGCGCCTAGGAATGCGCCCTTAACGCTGCCGCGTGCCCGTCGTAAATACCCCTCACTGTCCTAGACGAACTGTGACTGCTTGTGCACCGCCACATCTTTTCTTTCGCATCTGCAAGTCATCTGGAAGCGCCATACGCAAAAAAGCTCGCAAAACGGACGAAATCACAGCTTCGCCACACACGCAAAACAGACCACGAGCCCTTCCCCTCCTCTAAGCGGCCTGTCCATGAGTCGAAGCCAGAAAAAGAGGTGAAGAATTTGACAAATTGATGAGTTGTGCAAAAAAGTGTTCATGATGATGTTCATGACTCCTTGCACCGCCGATACTCGGGTGTGTCGCATGACCAATCACGCGCCGGCACGGATCAACTGCGGATCCCTATTCGCTGTCATTCAGTCATTGCGGCTCTCTGAGTCACTCTGTGGTAACCTAGCCCTTCTGACTGGGGTTGTGTGCAGCGCGCATGATGTGAGATGGCGCAACCGTCACCTTTTTGCAATGGAGTATTAAAGTCACGGTAGAGTCTCCTGATTCTGCGGCTCGACAGTTTTCGAGATCACTGAGTCTTCGCTTTGGGGCGCAGGCGACTTTTCGTCACCCCGGTTCCTGTTGTTGTTCGTTTTCTTCTTCTTGCCCATATTTAGTTGTCACTCCACTCTTCTCTGAATCAAACATCAACTCAACACAAACAATATCCAATATGGGCAAGCGTCACAACAGGAAGCGGACGAGAAGTCGCCCCCGCCATCGCGACGGCAGCAGCAACATTCAATCCAAAAACCATACTCGAAGCCTCTCGGTCGACACAACATGTTCCTATTCCACAGCCAATTCTTCTTCTTCAACATCTTCTTTTCAGCCTATGCCCTATCCTCCTGCGACCAACAGCATGCCTACAGCGGACCACTGGCACCAAACGTACTTTGCATGGCAGAACCGACTCGAGGAGGAGGAGCGGGAGGAGCGGGACAGGGAAGTGGAGATGCAGCGGCTTCGAATCTTTGGTGGTGAACCAGGTGACGAAGTAAGCCTTCTTGAGCCAATGATGAAGGTCGTCACGGATCTTTTTGACGGTTTCACCGACTATCAAGATCCGTGAACTGTACCTCGCGAGCACTTCACTGCCATCTCCACTCCACCTCACTTCTCAAGTCAATCCAACTCTCCTCTCTACTGCACTGCACATACCATCCCCTCGATATGAAGCAAGCACCTAGCAAGGAAGCCTAGCTTATGAAATTCATTTGCAGACTGGTTGACTCGAACAAACCCTTCTTGCGTGTTCTACCACCAACACATATCAACTCTACTTCGTCTGAAGCATGATGACGCAAAGCTTGACAACAACTACAACTTCAACAAC
This sequence comes from Neocucurbitaria cava, assembly GCA_027946455.1. Classification (NCBI taxonomy): domain Eukaryota; kingdom Fungi; phylum Ascomycota; class Dothideomycetes; order Pleosporales; family Cucurbitariaceae; genus Neocucurbitaria; species Neocucurbitaria cava. Next base: position 1,414,382 of record JAPEUY010000005.1, on the reverse strand, counting down.
AACATCCAACAACAAACGATGAACTCTGATAGCCAGCCGGAGGCGTGGGACACCATCTGAGCACGGACTCGTAGCAGGTTCGACGATACGCTCAATTGCGGCTCGGCGGGGTCGAATTGCCAGCATCGTCTGATCGGTCCAATTTTTGCTCAGCCCTAGGACTCCGGTAAACACTTATGGACGGTGGGAAAAAAGGGGATAGAGGAGTATGTGTGTGTGTGTGTGTGAGAGAGAGAGAGAGAGAGAGAGAGAGAGGTCCGCTTGATGCGCGCTGGGTTGCTTGTGTTCGCTTGAGTCCTTCAGTTGACTCGTGAGTGCGGGTGCCTGGTTTGAGCGTCGCCGCCTGTTATGGACGGTGGATGGTTGGATGGATGGAAGACATGCGTATTGGTGGAGGAGTCATCGTGTTGGATATCGGCTTTACTATCTATCTGCTCTTTACCTTCGACGGGCGGTTTTTCTAACTGCATTTTCCGGGAGGGCGAATGGAAGCTGACATGTCAAATTATTCTCACGTAGTTAACCACATTTCACCCTATGTCCACACGTACTTCGACTTCTCACATCTATGCTGTGATAACGTGTTTGCTTGTTAGCTCCGACGTGTCTTGGGATGCGTTCGTCGTGGTGACAGTCTTCTGTTCTCCAATAACCTAATACATCACATGTTGACAATAATCACACTACGGCGCAATACATCCATGACTATCGACTCTGGCACGAATATAAACCTTCTCGTGCCATTAGAGGAAAGAGGTAGAGCTATGATGTAAGAGGCTGGGCTGACGGACACAAGTGTGGGACGAAGAGGAGTAAGCCGAAGGGGGAGGGACGGGACGACGGGCCTTGTACCAAAAATACGTCGGCGAGAAGGTATCTCGACGCAGAGAGCGGTATTAATACTCCACGGCTGCATTGGTGACGACAGAAGAGGATAAGCAAAACGTCCCAGAGATGCGAAACATAGGTCTCATGAAGACGTCCGAGATTGAGTTGAGTCGGAAAAGCGGTGCATGTGCGAAAATGAAGTGCAAGTCTGATATGTACAGCTGAGCGAGTGGTTCAGATGTGGTAGCAGCCAAATCGGCGCGCAGGAATTCCGGTACAATAGGCGATCGCATCATAGGGAAGTAGGACAAACTCTCCTTTCTTAAGAGCTTTCATACCACAGCTCTAGATGCTAAGTTGTTCCGCAGTGCCCGCATCTATGACGCTGAATGCGAATAGGAAGGAGAGGTCGATAGGCTGGGCCCACGCACGACTGGTCAACCCATTCCGCAGGTCGCGTACCCAGTTTACAATCATGCCAAGTAGCAGCTGAGCCAAATCATGGTGATAGACGGGAATAGCTGGAGACTGGCCTGCAAGAATGCATGTGCTATATTATAGTGTGCAGCATGCATGCCGTGAAGAACAAGAAGTTGTACGACGTGTGATTTGAAATTGGACCCAGTACGACATGGTGGCTGCCACGCTGACGCTCCACGCCCATACCTCAGGCACTGTAGTCCTGTTTTCGGGAAATCAGCTCGTGTTGCATGCCAGTTTGTGGTGGGTGCTAAATGCCATGCCAGGGGTGGCATGTGTGAAACCGTCATGAACCTATGATAGGGAAAGATCAATGTATGCCGTGCTCGTCTGCGAGATCCAAAGCTGATCATGAGGGCATCTGAGGTAGAACAGGTTCTTTGCTTGAAGCAACCGGCGTTTCTTGCTATGCTCATGCGCACCGCACCGTATAGAACCGACGGAAAGGTTTCGTGCGACGATACAGCGTTGCGCCCACAAGAAGGTGACTGATGTGACAGGTCTCGAAGTGCAGGGTCCCACCATCCTTGCATGGCCCAGTCAGAAAGAAATTAGGCTGATAACGTTATCATGTTCTGTATATTTGGAATAGCATTGAGACGACTGGACGAGGCGACGAATTTTGCTTCGATGGTAGCCGTCGGGGCATGGAGGACAAAATAGAGAATATCAGCATCATGCAGTTAGAACTTGCAAGGACCTGATGCGATTCTGCCCTTGCATCGCGCGAGGTGCGGTGGTGCGCAATATTGTCTGCTAGCCCGAGAGGTTCGCGCATGCCACAATACTAGACACGTTCTAGGTTGCGCATGCCTCCACTATCGCGTAGTTGTTTCCAGCCCATAGACCCGAGATACATACCTAGCGAAAGCCACATCGCGGCAGATCATGGATGACAGGCATTGGGAGGGTGGTTTGGCGGCGGCTATCAGTTGGTGCAAAGATGCAAGTTGCTCCCAGGACGGGGGAGACGAGCCGGTCGTCTCCCCCGAGCAGGAACGCGGATGCGAGCCCATTGGTGGAGGCTAGCCTGCCGCGTCAACTCCGCTTGCGGTGGCTTGGACACGCGAACCGCGTCTTCAGCTTAGCAACTGGATCTGAAAATAGAAACTTGGAAATGCGACATAGTCCGAAGCCAGCTGAGATCCTGCTCAGGCGTGAGGAAAGGCGGGGGTCGCATCTGCCCGACCGTGCGCGACAGTGACCACGGCGTAATCTGCAAAAGCATGATAGATACGAGACACAGGCGCCAGTTCGGAAGCCAGATGTAAGACTGTATAGACCAGCGCGGGTCGTATTGGTCCCCGGGAATATTGGAGATGCTGCACCCATACCACGATCTGTATGATCGCCGTCCCTTTTCAGCAGCCGGCATAACACCAAACGATGCGCTGCAATGTGATAAGATGTGATGAATCAGATGGCGCTCATTAGCGATCTTCGGCACTGCGCCGGCCCATGTAGATCCAGTGTCCAGCTTCCGTGGCTGTGGCTCTGAACTTACTTGTTTCTGACACTGGCGAAGTCTGGCAGCATCCTTGGCTCGCAAAGGCACAATAATTGAACGCCGCGCAGTTGCCGCACATGATCGAGTTCTCTGGCTCCGATTGGGGCGTCCAATGAGGTAACTGCCCTACCGGCATTGTTGGTCTGTCAATATGTGAGGCGGTGATGGCGCAAGTGAGCATGGTATTGTGAGGCGACAAGACTTGGAAGTGGAGTCGACCCCTGCCAGGTAAGGAAGGGGCGATGACACCGTGACACAACTACACAGCATGCTGCGCAAACACCTTTGTCATCGGCGTCGTTGTCGTCGCTCCAGCTATACCAGATGCGGGGAAGCATTATAATGAAGCGGTAAGACTTCTTCCATGTTACTTAGTTGGTCCTATGCTACACTTGCTGCCCAACCATCATGCCCGATCATTACTACAACGCGTGATGCGAAGCATTGCCCAAGAACCCGACGGACCATGACAGTCTTCGCTCGTGCCTTCAGAACCCAGGTTCGAATGGAGAGGTACATGTTGCCGCCCAACTTGAACGCCTGCAAGCTGCTGTAAGTCGGCAGTTCCGGCTGTGTTGATGTGTTGTCCACCGTCACCGGCAACTGGCTCTGAGGACGGACATACCGGTGACTCTTAGCAAACATCCATGCTCAAGCCTTACAACAAGGTTCATCCAAATCGTCTCTTTTCCTTCATTATCGTAAACTCCATGGAGACTAACCAACGCCTGCGTCGGTCCGTTCGTCCTAGCATTACCGATCTCGACCGCAAAAGCAATACATGAATCCACTCTTCAGGCCCACCTTGTTGCTCTTGCCCCTTGCCCATATCCTGACACGCACTTATCCTCTACTTGTCGACCGTGCTGATACCAATTGCTATGATATCGTAATACGATGCCTCCTGGTCTCAATCAATGCGTACATGTTCCGACGTACAGAGGAAGCCGAAAGTTGACCGCAGAAAAATCTGCAAAAGCTCTCGTAAACGAGAAAGTAGACAGATAGATGACTGACAACAGATGCGAGTACGTTTGACGCAAGGAAAAACACAGATTGCCGCCCCGAGACCAAATCGAATGCCCGTCGCTGTCTATGGGTTTTGAAATAGGAAAGGCAAAATCAATAAACGCTGCAGAATCACTAGATGTACAGAAGAAAGCAAGGAGTATTACTCGCGAGTGTGGTGCGAACCCGCGTGGAAAAATACCTCGGTAGGCTGGGAGTGTTGTGTGCATATACGGACTCGGTGTAGAGCAAGCCTCTTTCGCGGACGAGGTCAATGCGCAGCCACGACGGCGCCATGGCAAGCCACTAGGTGATCCCCGTCATTGAAAGGGGACTTGATCATCGCCTGCGTGCTGTTGCGGTGGGACGCTGTGCGGACGAGCCGGACCCCGCTTCTTCGAGGAGGTCGAGACACGAAGTCAACACTGCTTGACATGTTAGAAAATTGTTCCCAAGGTTGAATGAGGTGTGGTCACTGACTCGCTACTATTTCCTCTTCCCACACACCCATCTGATAGTCCACTAAGCCATGCTTCTCCATATTATCGCAGTTCTTAACAAGTTGGGTGCCCAATCTCTCGAGGAATTCGTAGTCGATGAGTGTCTTCGGCGGTTGTGGCCCCTGGCCTGTGTTAACCACTTCCTGTGTCATAGCCTTCTGCTTTTGCAGGGTTGCAAGCCAGCAAGTGTTGAACTCTTCCCATAGTTTCAGGCGTTGTGTGTAGTGGGCCTCGTCGTCGCGTACTAGGCCTGTAGTCAATTCAGCTGCTCGTTCCACGTTGTGTGTACGAGGCGACTCACCTAGAGTCTCAGCCCAGCTCAGCAGCCAGTCAGACATTTTAGACAGCTGAACACCGGCCTCGCTAAGCCGACCGTCCCGCACGTGCTCGAAGGTCTTCTTAAGCTCTGTTTGATATTGGTTGTAGAATTCATCGTAATCGTTGCCACTACTCTGCTGCTCGCTATAAGCACCCTGGGCATAGCCGCCTTGAGTTGGGGCCTGGCGTGGATCTGTCATTCCGGCGGTGGTGTAGGCGGGAGCAAGCGCTTCTCGTCCGACCGGGGCTTGAGGCGCTGTATATCCCAGCGGGGGATACTGTGAAGGGACGTTCTGCGTAGCAATGGCCGCGGCGGGCGCGCTCGTGGGCCCGCTCTCATAGTATTGCGGTTGTGCAACCCCAAAGCCGGTGCTGAGGACTTGTATAGCGGAGTCCCTGTTTTGCTGGTACTGTTCCACAGGCTCATACTGAGACGACCCTGCTGCTGGGCCTTGCGCCCCGGGCACACTGTACATGACACTCTGCCCGTACTGCGGGTACTGCTGTGACGGGCGCTGCGGCTGCTGCTGTGGCTCGCTGCCGTAGTCCTGCGCGCCATAGGACACGCCCGAGGGCTGGATGGACGAGTTGAACTGCGGGCCTTCTCCGTAAGCGTAACCGTAGCTGTGGGCGCTGGCGCGACTTCCTGAAGAGGGGCCAGAGGTGGGTGGGGCAGGTGCAGTCAAGGGCGGTTGCCTGAAGCGATCGGGAGCGCTTACCACGGGATATGAGGCCTGTGGTGGAAGGAGCGTGCCTTGCTGGCTCGCGTAACCTGAGGGGGTCTGCCGCGGCCGACGGTCATTGTCCATTCCACCCAGCCGGCCTTTGACCTGCAGACTGAAGGGCGGTTCGAGTGCCCGATACCCTAAGGGCGACACTGGTGGCGTCGCGTAGTTGGCCAGCTTGTAGGCTGATGGGGAGATAGTAGCAGAGGGCGCAACGTTTCGATTTCGACTGACGCGTGCAAGGAAGTGAAATGGAGGTCGGCAGCAAGAGCAGTACAAATTTGGGGTCCGCGACAGAAATAGTCAACAGGAATGGGCGAAAACGTGGCCGAAATGTGGTAGGCGAATGACGTCTAAGCTGAGGAATGAAATACTCGAAGCTGGTCCAGATGGATTGAATATAAACACGGCCTGGGCGCGTCGACTGCTCCGCCAATTGAGCCTGACGCTGCAGGAAACGAAGCTGCTGCAGAAGCCTCACTGACGCGCACGATCTCCCCAGGGTATCCTCGCTATGCTGCGACGAGGATGTTGGCTGTCGTGTGTAAGAAAACCCGGAACGGCCTCTCCCGATGCGGAAATGTTGGAGAAAATGCTCGGATCAGCTAGACACGTAGCCACCAACTGACAGAGGCTGAATGGCAAACGCAAGCGTGGAGAACCCTGTGGCGATGGGCGCTGGTGATGAGGCGACACTTGCGCGTGAGTTGTTTGAAGGGTAGTCCTTGTAACCAAATCAGTTTTCCACCGAGCCGGGCGTCGAAGGAGAGCAGACTAAGAGATCGTCTCAAACAGGTCGATGCCTACGTTCCGGTAGCTTAACGGCCCAAACACACACTGGCGTTGTTCACGAAATAGGGTCTTGGTGCGCACAGGGCGCAGCGGAAGTATGTAAGTTATGCAGGAGTGAAGTCAAGCGTTTGGTCCAAGACCAGACCGAGAGTGCGACAGAGTCTCAATTTGTAAGTCCACGCACTGGGCCCACAAGGAAAAGAAATAGACTAGAGGGCCTGTATGTAGGAACGAGAGGAATAGTGCCCGTGCGAGCGTTCACGGGACAGGCGTCACAACAAGTGGTAGGGCTCGAATCGGTGGGCGTCCCGAAGACGTCCTAGGGCGAGAATTGGTGGGGGGATGGGCGGAAGTGCTGGGGTAGCTGTAAGGTGACGGGAGAGGGCACAGGCGGGAAGTGAGGGTGCAGAAGAGCCACATTGGGAGGCATCAGGCAGTGTGGGAAGCAAAAAGGAACTCGCCAACGCGCCACGCCGGCGAACACTCTGTAAATACCTGGGCCGGGGTGTTCAAGCTAGAGAGAGCTGCAGGCCGTGCTGGGTACCTGAGGAGTGGATGTGGCTGCACGCCGGCTGGCGACGACTGACGAGTGAGAGGCCCGCTACGATGTCTGGATGACAGCGTGCCTTGCGAAGTCTCCGATTTCCGATATGGTCAAGGCGGGGCTAAAGATACCCTGTCTGGCCGCCATGGTTACAGATCGCCCTGGTGGATCTGCAGGCGGCTGGGCAGCCATCCTGCAGGGCATCATCGCATCTGCTGTGGTCGTCCGCCGGGACGTATCCGTAAAAACCAGCACCACTATGTACCAGCACGCGGTGCCTCAACGACAACAAGACGGCTCTCTCCCTCACCTCGGTGACGAAAACTTGGTCGCTTCTGCCCCGCACGGCTCCACAGCGGCCAAATATCGCCCTGTCGCGGGCCCAAGGAACGTCTCCTGCTCACAGCTGAGCTTGGCGGGCAGTGACAACGCGCCAACAGTGCACCTCTCCTGTCCGCCAGTGCGCTCCCAGGGCCGAAGTCACAAAGGGGCCATGTGCTCGTGGAACGAATACGGTCGGTAGCCACCAACAGCAGGCTCCCGAGCTCGTCGCGGACATGTTTCATGCAGCCAGTGTTCGGTTGTTGGAGCGTGGCTGATTCGTTTCTCTGCTGCCAAATCATCAAACAACTGTCGGACAGACGAAGCATCATCATAGTGGCGGAGGTGGGCGGGCGCAGCAAGGGCTGACAACGTCCTGTGTAGTCGACGACCTGGTGTTAGAGTTTAGGGGGCAATTTCGGCATCGAAACTGGATCAGGACTCTCATCTCTGATGCGGGATCCCGCGTAGGTGGCAGGGGTTCGCGCGCGTGGGCGATCGCCTTCGCGAGGCTCGCTCCACTCCATAGGGCAGCCTCACTCGTCGATCCCACGAATGGAGACGCCGTTGGCCTTAGAAGTTGAGGCGAGCCTTACTCGACACGCGACTCTCCGAGGCCTTCTTCAAGTTGCAACTCCTCTCATTTCTTCAAGTGCGGAGGCATGGCTAGCGATAACTCGGAGCGTCATGCCGACACTGCTCACTGGCTCCTGCCCTACGAGCTACTGTCATCCTTTCTTCACACCCATGCCTGTATCCATGTTCGCCTGCAAGGTCTAATTTAGGTGTCAGAACGCCTCTGAAAGACACTAACAAGTTCAAGTGGAACGATTTTGAATCTCACGGGCCACGTCTCGCCTTGCAGCTTGCCTTATTGGCAATGAATAGAGACTCACGTGGCTGCGCCAGGACCAAAGTCAAAGTGCAACCTTCTGGAAGGTTTACTAGACGGACACAGCATGGCCTTTGGAGACCAGGGCATCGCCAAATGAAACCAGCATCCTTCGGCCTGCCCGCTTTGGTGCCGTCACAGGCGAGCGGGTGCGTCATTTCGATCCAAACGGCGATCGTTAACCGGCCCTAGCTCCCGTACCAACCCCCATCGTCGCGCTTCATAAGATGAGAAAGGGATACGTCGAACACGTCGAACGCACTTCGAGAAGGTTTCATTTCGTTCGACGCCCATCATGACTGGCACTACCGCAGCCACAATGACGAGTAACTGCGCCATTTGACCGCTTTGCCGATCCCCCAGTGCCGCGCCAACGGACTTCTAAAAATGGTCGCATTGCGAGGCCTTCAGGGCTTATACCACCGAAGACGATCACAGCAGTCATGTTTCACCATTCTGTAGAGATGCAGCATTGGGTTTAGCATTGTATTCAACCGCTGAGGCTTCAAGTGCCGTTACCAGCTGCCGCCATGAGGATGCGCATTGAAGCCAGACGTTTGTGAATGCGACCGTAATGCAGAGCTGCGATTAAAAAACGCGATTGGCTTGCTGACTAGGACGACCGAATTGGAGGCGGACCGACACCTCCTCCTGTGTGACACTCTGCAACACCGAGCATCCCACGTGCAACTTCTCTCGATTTCTCCCAATGGTGGTGACCGCTTATGGACTCCAAATCCATCAGATAAATTGCACACACCATCTCACGATGGATAGGCATACACTTCGGCACATCGACACAGGGATTAAAGCGAGACCGAACCCTAGCGCACCGGTTCAACTCAAAATCGACCTCAACAGCACGGCTAAAAGGAAGTCAACGCGAACGTTTATTGATAAAACATATCTTCAGAAACTGCACTCCGATCGTCCTTTACTCCGCCGGATCATTCCTCAAAGGCTGTAGCACCGCGTCACTGCAGGCAGACCATCGTCCAAACTTGCCAAATTCGGAGAACGGCCGTTGTGACTGCCGCAATGCCTGCAGCATCCTCCTGCAGCCCTGTCAAACATGATACTAGACCGAAGCCGAGGCATTGAAGAAGAGTGGAGGACGGATTAACAGAGTTTCAAAGTGTTTCACAAGTCTAAACTCAATTCGATCCTCCTTATCGACACTACCACATCCGCGACACACGCTTAGGAGCTTGTTTCGACCAGCTGGTCTAGCTTGAAGGTCTTTGTAATCGATTTAGCGTTTCAAATGATGCAACACACGAAATGCTGGTTACAAATGAACTCACGTGTTCAGCGTGGATCTACCCAGCGCACCTACAGCGAGCTGAGTCCCATTTCAAAAGTATATGCAGAGGAACAATGTCTCTTGACAGCTTTCCCTGCTAGCAATGCTCTTCGATTCGACTACGCTAACATGCAGAGTGACTGGCAATATACAAGTACAATATACACAGGTGGTCGATCTTTAACGCTTGACCCAGGTGGGCATCTTTCGCGCCTTTACATGGCCCGCCTTCTTCCTCTCGACCTTTCTCGGGTCGCGAGTCACACAACCAGCTGTGAAGCGTTAGCGCTCAAGTTCTGATCATGCTTGTAGAGGATGTATGAGGGCTTCCAGGGCTTGTTTAAAGCACGGGTAAAGCATAGACGTTAGGTGTGTCAAAAGTTCAAACCCTCGTGCCCAGGTTACAAACAAAGAGTAGAAGGTGAAAGTGCTCCTATGAACGGAGAAAGGGTACTGGAGTGTAAAGAAAAATGGGCTCACCTCGTCGTATCGCAGGTTTCAACGCTGGCTCATGCACCAGCAATGACTTTGCTACTGCCAACGTCATGGCCTCGGCTTGGCCCGTCAGGCCGCCGCCTTGCACAAGAGCGAATACGTTGTACTTGTCGAGTCGCTGGGTAGCCTTCAGGGCCCAGACAGCGCTCTCTCGGTGATGCAGCCTCCCGAAGAACTGCGAGAGAGACTTGCCATTGACAAGCACCTCGCCCTCGCCCTCTACTAACCAAGCGACGGCAGACGATGTCTTTCTTCGTCCAACGCCCTTGGCTCGCCCAAGCTCGTCTATCACACCAGGCTTCGGCTTGACATCGCCGGGCTGGTTGGCTTTCTTGTACCGTAACATAGCCTGCGTAACCTCCTCGGGCATCAGCGATGGGTGAATGCAGTTCAGCCTCCGTAGTATATGCAGCATCTTGTGGTAGCGCTGCGTCTTGACGGGCTCGTTGGTCATGATGCGGTACTGGTCAATGGTCTTCCATGCGACCTTGGGTGCTTCTGCGGGCGGTATGACAGGTAGCGTAGCAACCTTGCGAAGGAGCGCCGAGAGCGAGAGGAAGTCGTCCGTGAAGGTGGGCTTCGCGCTGAAATACGACGGTGACGCTGGCACGACGCGCAGTGTCCGCAGCGACGTCTTGCTGCTTTTCTTTGCTGCATCTTCACCGGCATCGAAATCAATCGGCGGTGCGGCCGTGAACTTCTCCTGTGTCTCTCCATCTGTAATTTCGGCGCGCCGTACTGTCGTTGTCGTGATGCATCGTCGTGACGAAGGATGGAAGCTCCTCTGAGCGCGCTGAATCGTTCGTTCACATTGGGATCGTGGTCGACTCCCCAGGGCATCGACCGCCCTCCACAGACTCCGTGAGAGCTCTCTGCTCGCCATTGCACTGCCAATGAAATGGGAGCGCGTTGGAATGGCGATGTGAATTCACTACCGTGGTGGACCATGGGCCCTGGCTGCTGCTCCAGAAAAAGCTTGCCAAGCCGGCGAAACTAAATTGCGCAGACACAGATTCTTCGACGAGGCAACACCCCCCACTTGGACCCAAACAGCCTTTTTTCTCTCCAACAACTCCCGCTTCCCTACTGATTGTGCTGCTCACCCACGGTTAACATCGCAATCATGTCTTTCGGAAAGCTCTACAGCTACTCGGTATGCCAGACGCTGCAATTTCTACCACAACGTTTGAGTAGGGGGGCTAACAGCACGCCATTAGGGTAACCCGCGTACCACATCTCTCCTGGCTGTCGCAAAGGAGAATGGTCTCGACATCGAGTTCGTCGACACTGAGCCCGCCAAGGGTGTGTCGACTGAGTACTTGAAGCTCAACAAGCTCGGCAAGGTCCCCACCTTCGAGGGCGCTGACGGCTTTGTGCTCTCCGAGTGCATCGCCATCGCCGTCTACTGTACGTACTCCTCCATGAACTCCTTCGTTGCGTGTAACATGATGTGGAATGTTTATCATTCAGTTATCCCTGTCTGAAAACTATTGTTGAGAACTATATACTCTGATTTGCGTTTGCGGCACTCTTCTGTTCAAACTGTTCCAGTGGTGACTCAGAACTGACACCCCGCAGTGGCCTCACAGAACGAGAAGACTTCCCTCCTTGGAAAGACCAAGCAGGACTACGCCACCATTCTTCGATGGATGTCCTTCGCCAACACTGAGGTCCTCACCCCCCTCGGTGGCTGGTTCCGCCCCATCGTCGGCCGCGACCCCTACAACAAGAAGAATGTCGAGGAGTCACAGAAGGCTGCTCTCAAGGCCGTCCACGTACTTGAGGAGCACCTCCTCACCCACACTTACCTCGTTGGCGAGCGCCTAACGCTTGCCGACCTGTTCGCTACTAGCATCATTGCCCGTGGCTTCCAGTACTTCTTCGACAAGCAGTGGCGCGATGCGAACCCCAACGTCACCCGTTGGTACGAGACCGTCTACAACCAGTCCAGCTACTCCGCTGTTGCTGGCAAGCTCGAGTTCATCACTGAGGCGTTGAAGAACGTCGCACCCAAGAAGGAAGGTGGTGAGAAGAAGAAGGAGCAGCCCAAGGCTGCTCCCAAGCCCAAAGCCGCGGAGCCTGAGGAGGACGAGCCTGCGCCGGCCCCCAAGCCAAAGCACCCGCTCGAGTCCCTTCCCCGCGCCACATTCGTTCTCGATGACTGGAAGCGGAAATACTCCAACGAGGAGACCCGCGAGGTTGCCCTTCCCTGGTTCTGGGAGAACGTCAACTTCGAGGAGTACTCTCTCTACAAGGTCGACTACAAGTACAATGATGAGCTGACTCTCACCTTCATGACCGCCAACCTGATTGGTACGTACACTCAGTGATGATAGTCAAGATTATCGCTAATCTGTATAGGTGGCTTCTTCGCTCGTCTCGAGGGCAGCCGCAAGTACCTTTTCGGTGCTACCTCCGTATACGGCCAGGCCAACGACTCCATCATCAAGGGTGTCTTCCTCGTCCGCGGCCAGGAGGCCCTCCCCGCTTTCGATGTTGCCCCCGACTACGAGAGCTACGAGTTCACCAAGCTCGACCCCAAGAACCCTGAGGACCAGGAGTTCGTCAATGACCAGTGGTCATGGGACAAGCCCATCACCGTCGACGGCAAGGCCTACGAGTGGGCCGACGGTAAGGTGTTCAAGTAAGCGCTTTCTCAGCATAGGGGAGGTGTTTTTTCTTCGATAACGACGCGGATGACTTACGACCTGGCATGGGCATGGGTATGAGGCATGAGCGACGACGGTCTAGGGATTGTGGATGGGTTTTAGCCAGCTCTTGGTAGGGCAGAGATACTGCACTGGCCCGCATATAGAGGTCAAAAATGCTGCACAAGATGTTCATGACGCTAAAATTAAGACTTGTATGAATGTGACTTGGAAGAAGATACTAGTGCAGATGGCTGACTACGTTATTACCTGCTGTTAAGGGTATGAAGGGGAGTTACGCATCTCAATGATCTTGGCTTTGGCCCAATGACATGCTCGCTATAGTGGTTATGTCACCCTCAGCGTGCTGCACAATATACGGCTGTTGGCATGTGACTCATCTTACTCGTGTATAGCCGTTGCTGTATGCAGTAGGTGCTGCATTCGGCTGGTGGCCCCCGATCTGGGCTGGAGGTCAAACCCCTGCATGTCTTAGGCTCGAACCAGTGACATGACTGGAACATGTCCGTGCCATCCTACGATGACAGCCGGGAGGTTTTTTTTTCCGCCGATCCAAGTTGGCGCCTGGTGGATGCGGTGACATTCGTTTGGCATGTGTCGATACTTATGTTCGGGCCTTCTCGAGAAGAGACGTGATTGGACGTCTGTATGGTGCATGGCGGTAGGTAGGCTAGAGGGTCAGGTGGTGGTGGAGGGATAGGTATTGAAGTAGATAGTAGTTAAACGTACTATGTTGGTCAGTTTTCTTGTGTGGTGATATGGGTAGATTAGGTAGTTATGTTTGTTTGGTACTCAGAGTTGGATGAATCTGGAGGGCATCTTGACAACCTATTGATCGAGACGTTAGGAGAGTATATGTAGACAGATTCAAGCAAGCCACAGTACTTCTTGTCATCTCCATGTATGGTCAACTGAACACTTTATACACCTCTTGAACAGCTTGGTGCTGGTACTAGGAACATATGGGTATTCACGTAGAATATCTTGTGCTATACATACACGCACATGCCCACGCCGCAAATGATGTTATGGGACATTGATTTCCATATGATTAGAGAGTTAAGGTAAGTATCACATCAGAAGTACACTTTTGGCCTATGATGTACCATGCAATGGCCCTAAAGGTCCAGCATGATGGCACGATTCTACCTGTGCTCTCTTCGTCCTAGTAGACGTGTTTTACGACATGATGTATTCTTTCCTGCCTATCTATGCTGCGGAGTCACCGTACTAACTGCGACAGGATACCGACCCTGTGCTTCAGTGGGCTTATGAGTGAGGCACGGGTAACGCTTACTTACCAAAAGACTACCCGAATGCCCTTCGAGTCCACCGTGACGGGCAGGCTAGACGCTTTGACACTGCATGTGGTACTGAGCCCCTGATGGCTAAAGCCTGGCATTTACTGTTCAAAGGGAAAATAGCACAAGAGGCAGCGGCGTTCTTGGAATCTGTGCTAGATGGTGTTTGCGTGATTCTCATCACGTCGCCATACTCGACTAAGATTTCGAGAAGTGAAGAACAATCACGATCTACAAAACTGGAGATAGAGACCTGAAGGGTGAGCAGCTTGATGCTTTACCATGTTTCGTGCTCGACGCTGTTCTGGGTATCATTGAACCCTGGCTGCCGGGTGGAGACGAAGAGCAATCATGGGGTAATGAGTATAGGGTCTGTAACTATGACAATGCATTGGGACTGCTTGGGACATATGCACCGTTCGACAATGTACAATGCTCCCGCATGAAGTAGCCATCTTTTCTGCTAGGACTATCTGCAGAGAACTGAACTTGCTTCATCTTCCGACCTCAGGATTAGGAATACACCTATAACACTTGTGCTAAGAGCCTCTGATTGGCTGAACGCAACCCCAGATCTGGGCTCAAAGTTAGCGGGGCCATGGCCTCGGTGGCTTGGAATGTCTCCGCGCTGATTGGCCCTGTGCGGCAGGCTGAACAAGGAAGGAACAGCCTGAGCCGCCAAAAAACGCTGGCAGCTTGGGAGAAAGGAACAGTGCATGTGGGCCGGCTTGTCTTTCAACCTCGAGTCCTCGAGTCCAGAAAAATAACACACGCCTACACTCACCCTTCCGCTGCAGACATTCTTACCCTCTGGCCATTGCGCGCGTTGACCTGGCTCGTGCGTCTTTCAACGGTGTTTTGAGGCGCAACTCGGAGATCCACTACTGGACGCAAGGTCGATCCGAGCAAGCTGTTGGTCACTCACCGGCTGGCTTTCTGTCGTGCGAGTTGACATCCGCCTGCTCTGAGGCCTGACCGAAGCATCTGTCTGGTGCACTCGGGCCCGGGTTCAAAAAAGTACGCGCATCGTTGCACAGGGCTGGACATTCGGCCTCCTGCCTCAGTCAGCCTGTTGGTGGAGCGAGCGTTCCGTTCGCGCTGTGGGACCAACAACGCACTACACTAGGACTGTGCGCGACTGCGACTGGGAGTTGCGATAGCTGAGTTGATTGCCCAATCGGTGGCCAGTACTTGTTTGCGTCTCTGGATGAGAAGGAATTAGTCGGTTGTTAATAATCCACCGTTTCCCTGTCTACCGGTATCTGGATTAAAAAGCACGCGACACTGGACACCGCTTTTGTTCGAGCAGGTATTCTGCAACATTGCTAAAAAAATTGTCGCTGGATTTTCAGTAACATATATCGGCTTCTGACTAAGGAGGAGGCGGCTGAGGCCGAGAACTTTGTTCGTGGGAAAGATCAGGAGCGCGGAAAGAGATAGGCCAGAGAGCTGAGACGACTAAGCAAGAGCACGAGCAGCGGAAGAAGCACTGAGAGGGGAGGCGGAAACACTGCGGGAATGAAAGACGGCGAGGGAAGAGAAGTTCGGAGGTCATCCGGACACTCGAATGAGCCTGCTATACAGGTGATATGCTTGGTAAGTCGCTCTAATGTTCTTTTGCGTCTGTCATGGAATGAGTGAGTAGATGAGTATTGGTTTTCTTAACCATAAGAAGAACATCGACGTGACCGAGTATGTCGTTTGACACTCTGCTAATACCGACAGGGCTCTGGAGGTGGACCAAGTGAAGACAACGTCACAGGATTCCTAGTGCGGTCTACAGCTACGAAATGGTCCAAGAACTCTGTCATCGCCGTAGATGCGGGATCCCATCTCGCGGCAATAACCCGCATACTGGAAGAGCACTTTCCACTCGTCTCCAACCTAGATCCCTCAATACCAGCTTCACAGAACGTTGATGGTAGTGGGGTGAGCAGAGAAATTGACACACCATCGCCAGGTACTGCACCGCTGTCTGACGATGAATCTGGCGCTGAGACACCGATTTCGGAGAGAGAGGTGCCGGTAACTATCACGACGCTCCAAAATGGAGCTTTTGCTGGATTGCCGTTCCCGCATGCAAGTGCTAGAGCAAACGCTTTACATGTAGTCAGGGAACACATCTCGACATATCTCATCACACACCCGCATCTGGATCACGTATCAGGCTTTGTTATCAACACAGCAGCCTTCCATAACACATCACGACCGAAGCGTCTAGCGGCCTTACCATTCACAGTCAACGCAATCAAGACGCATATCTTCAATAACGTCATTTGGCCGAATTTGACTGACGAGGATGGAGGCGTAGGCCTGGTGACATTCCAACGACTTGCGGAAGGTGGCAACATTGCTCTAGGCGAAGGAAGCGGGAGAGGCTTCATCGAGGTCTGCGATGGTCTTGGTGTGAAAGGATTCAAGGTTAGCCATGGCCATTGTATGCGCGGACCTGGCCACGTACATCGTGGCTCCAACGCAAACCTCCCGGAAACACCGGGCATCCAGCACATGGCTGCAGCTCAACATCAACCAGATGGGCGCGAAGGTCGTTCATTAAGCTTTTCTCTCCCCACACAAAGTGCACCTGGCACTCCAGGATACAGCCTTCCAGATGCAGGGCGAAGAGCCAGTGGTGGTGCAGTTGGACCCCAAGACCACTGCGTGATTGACTCCACGGCATACTTTATTCGCGCCGACTCTACATTGACTACTCCGAAAAGAGAAGTCCTCATCTTCGGCGACGTCGAACCAGATTCTTTATCTTTGTCTCCTCGCACATCGCAGATTTGGGCCGAAGCAGCACCCAAGATCGCCGCCGGCATCTTGAAAGGCATCTTTATCGAAGTGAGCTACACAAACGCACAAGGCGATGCCGTCCTCTTCGGCCACCTAGCACCACGGCATCTCCTCACCGAACTTCAGAACCTCGGCGAAAAAGTCAAAGAATCAAAACGAGAGCACGAAAGAGAGAAGGAAGAGATCCGAAAAGGAAGGAAACGAAAGCGTGCAAGCAACAGCGTACATCTAGACGCGCCAACATCCGCGGATCATCGCAAAGCCAAATCAATGCATCTTGCAATCGGCAAGGGCATCGATACGCCTCTGTCGGTAACAAATAGCAACACCGACGATGAAATGATGACCGACTATGGGCCCTCCCGAGACCTAACTGGCACTCACACACCTAATCCGCACAACCCACATGCATCCCATCCATCCGCACCCGCCGCTCTCAACCTCTCCACCGTATCCGCCGAACACAACCGCGCACTACTCAATGCTGCATTTGACTCCCCGCTCAAGGGCGTCAAAGTCGTCGTGATACATGTCAAAGACACTTTTGCGGATGGGCCGCTTGTAGGTGATCAGATTTTGAGGGAGTTGCAACAAGGGGAAGAAGAGCTTCAGGAGCAGGGACGTGGACTCGGGTGTGTGTTTGAGGTTAGTAAGAGTGGGGGAAGTTACTGGTTCTGAGATGAGCAAGCCACTCTACTTGGGGTGATAGGGAATGGCAGGTAAAGGACGACGGATGGCCGTAGAGAAAAGCCACCTTTTCCGGTTTGCCCTTTTGCTTTTGCTTTTGCTTTTGCTTTTGCCTTTGGCTAGAGAGCGGACGGCGTTGGTGGATATTTCAGGCTTCGGCCTTAGTTTTGCGGATTGTAAATTTAAATTGCTTTGTCTTTGTGCTCTTACGATTATGCGTGGCGTTGGACTG
Organism: Neocucurbitaria cava; assembly: GCA_027946455.1. Lineage (NCBI taxonomy): Eukaryota > Fungi > Ascomycota > Dothideomycetes > Pleosporales > Cucurbitariaceae > Neocucurbitaria > Neocucurbitaria cava. The sequence continues at coordinate 1,396,984 of JAPEUY010000005.1, read as the reverse complement.
TAGATGGTTAATTGGGCCCTGTTGTATGACCAATGTTGCATCTCCTCTGAACCTGTCCTGAGCAATACCTCCACAAAACTATCAAGCTCTGAACTTGCCGGTAAGGCGTCAGTCACATCCCCATGGTTTCTCCTCTTCGCTTGCGCCTCTTTCCTCTTCCTATTTCATCTTGTATCTCCAATATGCCTGTATCTCTTGCGTCGAGACACGCTCAGCGCATATAGTAAACATCCTGTTTCAACAAAGTGGCGCTTTGCATTGGACGGCCCTGTTTGACAACTCATCACTTCTTGTGCTTTGGCAAGCACTGCTTCTCACTCTCATGGACCCGGCCCATCAACCTCATGCACCTGAACGAACCACGAATGGCGACCGCTACCAATAAGCCTAGCCGCCACCTGTGGCATATTCTTTGCACCGACAGATCGCTCTTCATCAACCAACGCGCCCGAAATACCATAATTCGCCTTATTCTTCAGACAAGCACCCCACGCCAGACTCTTCTCGGCAAACAACCCAATACAGAACGCCGTATGCGGACCTCGATGTATGGCAAGAAACACCACTTCCCGTTCTTCTTTCATCATCATTACAACCTCTTCTTGACAGGCCGCAGGATGCGGTATATCCAGCCGTACAGGCTCCTCACCACCAGCACCCAGACTCCTCCGCCTTCGCTCAGGCACAACAGCAGCTTTGACACCGTGCGTCTCTACAGCTAGCGAAAGAATCTTGATCCGCCCCGTCGGACTCAGATACTCGCTTCCATCCAAAAACCCCTCTCGAGAAAACGTATACGCGCCGTGTTTGAACGCGCCTAACGTCACGGAATCGATGGTTGAATATACGCCGAGAAAGGTGCTGGGGTGCGTGTTGTACGGGTACGGTTCGTACTCTAGTAGAAAGAGAAACGTCGCCCTCGAGTGAGGTTCAGGAGCTGTTAAAGAGCGCTTTTGAAGCTTGTTACGCGGGCGTTCGTGGAGATCCTGGACTGTGGGTGGTTTGTGCAGTTTTCCGTAGACTTGGTTCTTGGGTGGTGTGGGTTCGCTAGATGATCTCTTGCGTCGATGCCCTTGGACTCTTTCTTCGTACTTTACTTTTGCGTAGCTGCAGATTCCGCTGAGCTCGCTGTATGGATTGCGTCCCATTGCACAAGCACCACAGTGCCTAGTTCAGTCGCTCTAGCCAACCAACTTGCCTACTACTTATCTCCACACGAAGCGAGTGACGTGATGAGGAAGGACAAGGAACGAGAGAGTTAGCGACAGTGAGTTGGGGAAGTATGGTTTCTACAGCCTTGTTAGGATGAATTGAGGGCCCCACGGCTCAATGTTTCACGATACGAGCTGTGTAGATATGTACATGGTGCTGCGTTGGGGTTCAAGATATTATTGGTAGGTGGTAGGCCTGCGTCATCCATCTGCATGGCTCAGCCACGTCGCTAACCGCTTACAGATGTGTTTATACAAGCTTCGTAACAACTTGCGTCCGCGGTCATGATGACAGTTAGCGTAGAGCTGCAGCTATCGATGTTTTAAGTTTCATGTTTTCTTGCTCTGCGTCAAGCTAATGCATCCTGGTGGAGATTGGCCAAGAGTCCCGGTCGTGCAGACGACTACGGAACTCCGGCACCACCATAGTTAGCTTTTCTTTCAGATCATGAATAAATGAATGTCATGGACTAGCTCTCAAACTTCGTCAGAGTCCATATATCTTAACATGCTTTTGGAACTGATCAGGGACATCGAGCATTGTGTAGATCAAACTCGGCTAGCTAGCCAACGTTTTGCGTACTATCTTGGATTTAGTCTAGGTTTGGCTCATACACAGTCCGAAGGTGGAGCGTGCAGCGATGGATCCTCTGAACTCATCTCTCCATCCACCAATTTCAGCTTTATGGACCAGCATAGATGAACAAGTTCACTAGTAAGCCTCTCACTTCCACGCCGCTTTCACGTACTCCTCAAAATCTGCCCATAGTTGCTCTGGCCTCTCTAGCGCTGCAAAATGCCCTCCTTTGTCATGGGACTTGAAGAAGACCATTTTCCCCGTCTTCTCGGCCCAGGCCTTGGGAACAGGCGCAAGCTCATATGGGAAGTACGAATATCCGATTGGCTTGTCTACATACAGAAGCTCTTTTGCCTCGCGGTACGTATAGATCGATGTCGGGTAGCAGCCAGTAAGCCAGTACAGCGTTATGTCGGAGAGAATAGTGTCAAGCGAGGGTGTGGTTGAAGGGTCAGCCCAGGCCAGGAATTTCTCCCCAATCCATGCAAGTTGCGCGACTGGTGAACTGGCTAGAACGAGGCCAATAGTTGAGGGCTTTGTGCCATGCTCTTGGGCATAGGCGTGGCCGACGGACATGAACTGGTTTAAACGATCTAGGCCTTTTTTTTCTGCTTCCGATATCTCATCGTCGGGGCTGGATTTGGTAGCGATATCTTTGATGAACATGAAGTTGACATGCATGCCTTTGCATTCGGCGTATGTCGCTGCGATCACCCGGGACACTAGGCTGCCGATATCACCACCTTGGACGAGATACCCCGTTGATCCAAATCCAAGCGAGAGAAGGAGTTTATGCATAATACGCGATGTATCTGCAACCTTCCAGTCCCTGTTCAGCGGAGGATCCGATGAGAGCGTGAAGCCGGGAAGAGAAGGAACGATGATATGGTACGGCAACGTTTCCGGCGTATACTTCTTCGAGAGAATACCCATAAGTGGCAGGAACTCTAGGAAAGAACCTGGCCATCCGTGAAAGAAAGCGACGGGGATAGCAGATGGGTTGGAGGAAAACAATGCGACGAAGTGCACATCGAATACCCCGCCATCATCATCAGTGATCTTTGTCTTGAAGTTTAGGAACGAATTGATATGTGCTTCCTCTTTGCGCCTGAGTGTGCGTTAGATATTTTCATAGTTCACAAAGTCCGTAGAGGATCATACCAATCATATTCCTGTTCCCAATACTTTTTCGTGTCTGCCACCCACTTCCGACTCACTCCGAGCCGTCCATGGCTTCCATCATCCTGCAGATTCTCATATGTCTCCTTTGCGACCGGGCTCAGCCTTAGCAACGTCTGGAGCTCCTGTAATTTACTTTCATCGATCTTCAATTCGAATGGCGTTGGCTGCTGCTGCGCGCCTTTAGGCACGGTGCTGAAGTTTGACGACGTCATAGCGTATGCTGAACGTGAAGAGTAGTCAATGTGGTACTCAGACTCGATACTGGTGCTGGTTTGATGCTTGCTACTCGCAAGGACAGTTTATATCTTATTGAGGTCGCGATGGAGGCCGTATAATAGCTTACAAATGGTTCTGGGAGACGCGACGTAACTGGTAGCGTTCACGCGTGTAATATGGGGCTAGTCCGACACGAGATGACTCTTATACCCATTTGGGCAGATGATCGGCGCTTCGATGTCATTGCACGGTTTAACAACTTCAACGACTGTAGTCACGAAGGTGAAGCATTACAAATGCAACATTAATCTACTCATGATAGACGCTCATATTCGCGCGTATGATTACCTGCGCCTTCGATAACAAAGTAACAAAGACGCACAGCTCGCTCACAGCGCGCACCATCTCGTCAGACAGTGGTGAGGTCGTGTTAGTAGCTGAGCCTACTTTCCCGCTTGACTATCTCTTGTAGCATCACAGTTTTGCTGTTAGCTCGATGTTTGTCTGATTTGATGGTCCCCAAAGCATAGCTATGCCTATACGGAACAGCTACGTCAAGACTTTTCAACTCCACCCTAAAGCGGGAAAGCCCATCAGCTATCAACGGATTCAGGTCAACCTTCCGGATGCAGACAACATGCATATACACACCAGCAACTCGAAAGAAAGCATAATGTGCATTGACATTGAGGGTGCAACCAATTGAGTTTAGCTCAGCCGTGTCCGACAACTGTGAAGAACTTCCTAAAGTAACCGGTCTCGTCTTCCGCATATTAGAGCATTAAGTAACAGATAATTGTATCTAGCATAACGAGTAGCTATCGTCTTGCCATGTTTCATTCTACACCGCCTACTTAACGAACGTCCTCAAAGGCATCAGATAAGTACCCCGGTCCTTACAAATAATGTAGCGGACCTTCTTAAAGCGACCAGAATCCTGGTTCACGGATTCGATGCCGAGTCAGATAGATCCGCGACGTGCATTGCGGCAAGAGGCGAGTCTAGCGCCAGCAGCGCCTACAGCACAAGCGAGCGCCTTCAACTTCCACGCATAAACAATTGTGCCGGGAACCGATTCGGAGACTGTTCCTTGCGGAGGGGCTAAGATGTGAAGCTGGTAGACTGTGTTGACAAGCTCAAAGAAGGTAAGAATGGCATTTGCATTGAAGACCTGACCAATTCAAGCCCATGCCCAAGGACATGACGGGTCCGGTACGTAAATGGCTCATATGAGCATGGTTCGGACTGCTATCAGTACCGTTCGCGAACGTGTTCATAGATACTGGAACAGTGTGGGGGTAGTCGTATGTCAGCCTCGTCAAACGAAAGCCACACGTCGCGACACCAAGTGTATCAGGCGGAAACTCGGACCGAACTACCAGCACTGGTTGTGGTGCATGAATATGGCCTGGCAAGAATTACCAGTGACGCTGTTCTAACTTCCATGTCATTAGCTGTGGCTTAATAGGGCTGAAAAGCTGAGGATGCGATTCCGTGAGATGGTCGGGGATAGCAAATGGTGAAAAACCAAAGGATGCAAGAGAGCCCGTGGCAGATTGACCAGAAGAAATTATTTCGATAACATTTCAGGGTATCCAATTCCATTCTCATGCCATATAAACAACCACAAGTTAAAACACAACGCTTGCTTGCTGAACGAAAGAAGTGCGAATATGCAAAAGAATCCAGAATTACCACCCGTACTAGTCTTAACAGACGAGGCTGAAGACGAGCTTTAATCTGATGCATCTAAAGGAGTGTATGCACAAGACTAGCCGATGGCATTGGCCAGCCGACCGTTCGGCTGACCTTGGCGAAAGCAGATTTCGGCGAGTACAGTAGTACTCGTGAGGCTTTTGGCGGAGAAGATAGTGATGATAGACGGAGCTGTCGTCGTCGTGGAAAGAGTCGTAGGTGTATACCTAAAGCTATGGTGACGCTGATTTCCCACCAAGCTCGGCATCGACATAGCGCGGCCATGTGTTGGTGAAGACAAGGTATTTGATACTTTCGAATGCAGCATCAAACACTTCTTCCGTAAAATAGCTAGGCACCATGCTCCTTGTGCTCGTCGCTGAAGATGCGGTCTGGTTTGAGACAATACTTGCAGGCCGACTGAGTGTATCTTCCCATGGGCATACAACATTTTCTCTCGCAACTGGTGATCTGATATCGTCTGGTGTCCGACTGCGAGGCATGTATGGATCGAACTCAACGCCCGAGAATAGGGCCTGGAGGGTCTTGAATATCTTGTATTCGATGTTGATAGGCGTCTCGGCAGTGAAGGGATTGACGAGCGTGAAGTAAATCAGTGATGCTTCGTTGAACATTTGACGTCGCTGACAAGTAGTCACGACCTTCAGAGACGACCACTTCTTCTTGAAGTTTCGCACTTCGCGTAGGAAGATGGTATTTTCGGCTGTGAATTCTCGTGATGCTGCCCATGCAATCAGTGGCTCGATGCTGTGTTCGATGCTGAACTCCAGAGCTTGCATTGATGCCTTGGATTTCAGCTCCTTGTTGAAGACCACTGCGGATGACTTCGACGATACCGACGATTGGGTTGAGGTGAGGGATTCGGTTTCTGATGTTAACATGGTTTGTTGGTGGGGTTGCGACTTGAGGGCGTCGCGTAGAGGAATGAGAATCAGCACTTGCTGGCAGACAACCAAGGACGGAATAAACCTGTATTTCCCGAATTAGCCAATGCTCCGTCTAAAAGCAGACTTTTCTCAACATAGTGAGATAATCGTCGTCAGCATCAAGCTCTTTGATAACCAACAATGTGGCCAAGAGCTTCCTGGCTGCCAAATAGACCGATGTAGAACGAGCTGAGCACTCACCATCCAGCAGGCGTGAAGTAATCATTGATGCGGAAGATCTCGGGTAGATCCGCATAGGTGAATGCTATCCATAATGGTGTACCGGGTAGGCTAAAGTTGCATCAGCATACGCAACAATTCGGCTTCCATCGAGGTGATCATACCCTGCGATAATCGCCAGCCTGGTTTGCCAGGCCCAGGAATGAACATCCTTAACGTGTCGAATCCTCCAAAGTATCCAAGGGCCAACCAGGATTGTCCAGAATATCTGTATCAAGATCGAGGGAATCCTGCAAATCGATCAGCAAGACTCAGGTGTGTTCTTGAGGTGACGTACCATTCAAACCCTCTACGGCATGTGTAATAATTCGAAGGCTTCCCAAAGAAGCCGAACTCCGCGTGGAAGCGGTGTGAGCCAAAGAAAAGTATGACGGAGGGTATTACCTGTTGTAATTAGCAAGAACTCTACAGAAGATTGCTGGTTGCTACGTACAGTTACTACCCAACCGATAAGGGTAGCAAGGTAGACTTTTCTCGCTGCATCAAGGCCTCGCCACGCATCATAGAGGCCTCGAGGTGTGTACGAGACCCGCTTCTTGCGCGCGCCTTCGAGAAAATTGCGTGTCAGGCGACGCTGGCTCTCGTACACTGTCAACACTTTCGCGTTGCACGCTGCGACATGTTAGTAAATGGGCAAAGGAAGTTGAATTCACGACTTACACTGAAAGAAGGCCATTCCAGAAGGAAGAAAGACGGACATGATCCAGAACTCTGCCGTGCATGGAAAAAGGCCATTCCAAGGATAGACTAAAAGGACAAGGACGAGATAGATGTGTAGCATCGACACTGCTGCGAAGACAACCTTGATGTTCCTTATACGGACACAAAAAGCTGAACGGTGTCGATATAGAAAACAAAGCTCGGCGGCTAATATGATTGTATAGACGATGGCCAAAATGACATAGATAATACCCAGGGCATCAGTGTTGGGCTTGGTGCCATCGAGTTTCCGAGGATTCAGAGTGGGCGCCATCCTGACCATAGTGTGCGAGATGCTCAATCTGTTTGACGGACTTGACTAACAGACGAGGAGGTAGATGAGGTCTGGGTGTCAGGCACCGTCACTTGCTTAATAGAACGAATGTGTGGGGACGTGTGGCGGAAGGAATGGAAGGCAACAGGTACCGAGAGAGTGGGACAAGTCATGTAAAGGGCACATAAGCGAAAGCAGCGGCGCACAATTGCGAGGGGGGCAACGTAAGAGGTTGGCCAAGGAAGATGGAAACTTGCCTTACACATGGGCTGGGGCTCAGGTAAATGGAAGCAGACGGGGAACAAGTTTAGCAGCACCTCTGGGGCCTAAGCGGCAAGGGAGGGGTAGATAGCAGACGGTCGGATGCTGCCGAGCCAACGCTACAGTGTGTTCCTGGTGTAACGGGAAGGGAGGGCATCATGTCCAGGGAGAAACGCGTGAGTTGAACGCCATGGCGGAGAGGGTGTCACAAAGACAGCCATGGGAACACAGGCTGCTACCTTGCCATACTGCATAGGAGCACGGTTATGCTGCAGGATGGAGGGGCTTCATAGTGGCTGCCCCCCAAACCCGGCGGCCAGTTTGCGGTCAATCGACTTGTGAACATGAAAGAGGATGTTGGGATGAGGCCCAAAGAAGATGGGAGTCAGGCGTGTGCAAGCCAAGCTGTGGCTCGTGCCGAATCGTCGCTTCCGAGATCAGACGGATCGAGTTTCGGAGTTTTCGGCATCCAGGAACAACCTCTCTACCACCACGACACGCCAAAATGGCTCCCGCGCTTGGATGCATGGCTGGCGCTACACATACTGAGAAAGCGTCAGCGCAGCCTCTTTTTGCCATATTTTCTGGCCGAGAGGCGTCGCCTTAGCGGCCGACTCATGCAGGTACCGATTCTGAGCTTTGCTCGTCTGCATTGCGTATCTGAGCGCGTTCAGCTCCTGCAAGTACGGCTGGCATATTGATGCAGCGTGGGTTCAGCGTATACTGGAGGATCCATGGGATTTCCTCGTTTCAGTTTCGAGCACGTCCGCTATCCGTTGGCCGGAGGTAATCTCGCGTTCATGCAGCTCGTTCACCCCCTCACACTCGCAATCAATCGCTGCTGTCGAGGAACGTCGCCTCATGTCCAGCCTTGCTCATCGAGCGCACCTGTCACTCTCCAAAAGGTTTCATGTCATGTCTTCTAGAAGTTCTGTGGCATGCCTTCGCTCCTGTCGACGATGCGTAAACGTGTATGTCAGACCTTGTGCATTGAGTACAGTGCCCTCATTGGGATCCTTACGCATGTCCTAGACATTGGACACGACTGCGCAAAGCCATCCGGCCTCATAAGGACGGGGAATCTGATCGAAACAGGGCAGCTGATGATGGGGTAGCCATGCTGTGAGACACTCCGCTCAATGTGGCTGTATCATGACGGCAGGGTGCTCGACGCCTTCCCATCGTGTCATGTCGCGTTACTTTGAAAGAGCTGTGTCATTACGATGGAGGCTGCATGCTTCCCCAGCATGCCGTGTACGCAGCCACGGATGCTTCCGATACTCTTCCGAGCGACCTTTTCATGGTCTCCATCTCTCCTGTTCAACATGTGCGTGCTCAATAAACTTGTGACTACTAATTTGCTGTCGGCACTATAAAATTGTTGTCTCAGAATTCGCTCTTCGCTCATCGGGATTAAGAGGTGGACTGCTGTCGTGCCGAGGAGGTTCCGCGCCAATTGCGGTAGATGAGGGCCACGAACGAGGAAGATTGTCGAGGGCTTGCGAACGGTGTAACACTGCGGTCCAATGAGGAAACAACCCCACCACCACCGATACTGTTGAGAACAAGATCCCCACTCGACCTGTACGTACCCGCCAGCCCGGGTTTTCAACCGTTGGGGTGTGACTGGATCCACGGGCATATTACGGTTACTCCAGCAGAGGACGTTCTTACTACCTGGCCTGTGAGCGTACTACGAACTCATGTTATAGCGAACATCACGACACAAAAGGAGATCAATCAAGGCAGTGATGCCAGTTCTTCGATATATTGACCGTCCGATGTCTATCCGATTCCAAGTGCATCGTACGATTGGGGATCGAGCATGGTGATTACCATCGAACAACATCGTGGAAAGAAAACCTGAATATGCAACGCCACTGCATTGCAGATCGGAACCATGATCCACCCGCTCAAGTTTGTGGTAAGTCATGCTCCTGTCAGGTAGGTTTCCAACCATGGTGTCACGCGCATCGTAACACGACTTGAACAGAACAAAGAGAGCTTCATAAAGCACTCGACACACAAGCCAAATGCAGGCATAATTCTTCGGCGCACGAGGCTGTTTGACATTGCTACCTTGCAGATCTTTGCTATGGGGCCAGCTGCCTTACTACGGCGCGCTTCGAAACACATATCGAGTGGATATCGAATGAAGAACTTGGCCAATAAGCGGACAAAATTAATCTGTTTTTGGCATTATTATTCATGACATTATTACCTACCCCACATATTTCTATTTCCAATTTTCGAGGATGGGCCTGGTCGAAGAAGCCTCGACCCAATATACCTCCTTATGCTTCTACCATTCATTCAATACAATCCCGAACACAGCCAATAGAAATGGCTGGAATCGATAATAGAAGGTCCAAAGTCGCACTCCCTGATCTAAACTATATCCCGTAATGCTCCTCTGTCCACATACCCGTATCGTACATCTCCACTTCGCCTCACCTCCAACACGAACTTTGTCAACTCACAGAATAAAACAACCTCCATTACTTTTCCTCTTCTTCTTTTGCTTCTTCTTCAATTTTTTCATCGCCTGCTGCCACTCCATGGGATCAGGTAATTGATCTCTCCTTGGTACTGATTCACATTGATCGCAACATTGATGGCGACACTGAATACACGGGGGCTTGAAAACAAATGCACAATCATGTTTGTTGTGTGCACGGCATTCGGCCTTGCAGCACCTCCAGACCATGATTTTGACTCGAACTGCTAGGTTTGTGATAGCAAGTTTGCCGATGGGATAGTGTGCAGAATGGCGTAGGGACTAGGGATAGTATCTTGCTGCTGAAGGTGTCGTCGTGTCGTGAAATCTGTACAGCTGCTGAGTTGATGGCGGCACTTACGGGTAGGGAATAATACGAAAATCAAGAAGAAGAGCCCATGTTCTATATATATACGTATGCCACCGTCCGTTCACATATACATACATCTGTCTCTAAACTGCTAAAACTAGCAAACCACGATTTCCATGGCAAGCAAGTGTCCGTACGCACTTCACAGGATCTCACTTCACAGCAGAACAATTATCTAGCATACATGGTCCCACCAGCGCCTTCCGCAATCAAACGCAAAAACCCCATCATCACACTCCTGCCTCCGTGCCGTAGCAATCACAAAACAACACAACTCCCGTTTCTCTCCGTCCTCTTCTTCTTCTTCCTCTTCCTCGTCTCCTTTGTCTGCAGCAAAGGACCATATTGACTACATCGGCACTTCCCACAGTAATTGTCTTTCTTATATGCTGACTCCCAATCTCCGGGAATCTTTGTACTGCAGGTGCAGCATTTCCAAGCCATGACCTTGATATGGATAGAGAGGAGGCAAGGTTCGTAATATAGGTGTAAAGGGTCTGTTGACTGGCTGGTAGGGTGGGAGTATGTATGATGTGTGCAGGTAATGTGGGTGGAATGTTAAAGGTGATAAGTGGTTTATTTGTATGGATGGCGAGATGTGTAGTGGGAGTTATGTTGACTCATTATGCTAACGGTACAGTACAGTCACGCAAGTAGGAAGTATTCGAGTGAGGAGTCAGTGAAGCGATCTAAGTAGTCATATTCCGCGGCAGTACTTCACAGTCAAACATTGAACCGACATGGAAACCTGTAATTTTCAAACATCCTTTTCCATAATGCTGCTCAAACGCTATAATGACCATTGACGTCGTCAAACACTACAGATGAATATATGTTGTTATGCTTTGCTTGTCCAACGCCCCAAGATGCAGTGCAAATATGCCATGCCCATGAACGTTACGCCCATCTCCCAGGGTATCTTGATCGACCTTTTTTCCCTTGTGCCATGCATGCTCCGAACACCTCTTCCCATGCCCAATCAAATGCACCCAGAAAGCAAGAAAAAGGAAACCCCATATTACGCAGGAAAATAGTTTCCTTTCACGAACGGCGAAAACTACACGCCGCTCCATCCCATGTCCCCACCGCCCTGTTGACCCGGCTGTCCCATCCGCTGCGCCTGCTGTTGCGCCTGTCGCATCATCATCATCTGCTGCACCTGCTGCTGATTCATTTGTCCCATGTTCATTCCCTGCATACCCTGAGCACCTTGAACACCGCCCATACCTTGCATGCCCTGCATTTGGGCCATGTTCATACCCTGCATGTTGCCCATATTGCCCATGTTGACACCGTTCATGTTGCCCATGTTCATGCCCTGCATGTTATTCATCATGCCTGGGGGTATCTGTCCGCCTTGCTGCAGGGCCTGCTGTCGCATTGCCATCATCTGCTGTTGACGGGCTTGATTGGCGCGCTGTTGTTGGAGCATCTGCTGGTATTGTTGCATTTGCATTGGGTTTTGACCGTTCTGCATGCCGTTCATCTGGCCTGGCATCTGACCGGCGTTCATTTGCTGCTGCAGCATTTGCTGTTGCTGTGCTTGTTGTGCTTGTTGCTCGCGAGTCTTGATGGCTAATTCGAGCTGCTGCATTTGCTGGATGTACTGAGCGGGAACGTTTTGACCTCCGTACGTTTGCAGGAGGTTTGCTTTGCGCTGATTGTAATGCTGTCGCATCTGTTGAATGGTCATATTAGCCATGTTCATGCCTTGTGGTTGCATACCGCCTTGCGGTATACCCCCTTGAGGTGACATGTTTTGCATGGCTTGTTGCGCTTGCTGATGTTGTTGTTGTCCCTGCTGTGTTAACTGGCGAAGATATTGTTGTGCTAGTTGCTGGCGATAGGCTTGGGCATTCTGGCCTTGAGGGACTCCTTGTTGTTGGATGTGCATGGTGGCCTTCTGGATCGCAAGTTGTTGGAGCTGCCCATTACCTGGAGACATGCTTTGTTGCATCTGCTGCTGCATCCGAAGTTGTTGCATTCGTTGCTGGGTTTGCAGTTGCTGCATTGCCTCAGGAGTCATGTTTTGACCAGGTTGAGGTGTCTGGACCATCATTGGAGTTTGCCCTTGCATTGCCATAGACGGGCTGCTTTGGCTCATACGGCTTGGAGTAGGTGTCATGTTGCGGTTTGGCATGACCGAGTTCATGACAGGAGTGCCCTGGACCATCTGTGGTGTACCTGTCCTACTCACGTTTTGCTGTTGGCTCACAGTACGCGCCATTGGATGGTGGGAGACAGTCGATGGAGGACGGGCAGGGCTGGCAATGGCGTGGTTCGAAGCGGTCGCAACCATCGGAGTACCTCCCATGGGATGAGAAGCTTGGCCACTGACGTGCGGGGAAGCTGTGGCAGCGGTCATAGGGGTCTGTTGGCGAACAACGGGAGAGAACTGAGGTTGGGTCGCTGATTGGGGCGTCTGTGCCATCTGTGCCGCCGCCGCCGCGTTTGACATCTGCTGCGCATGGGTAGCGGCTCGCAAAGCTTCATTCTGCTGAGTTTGATTCTGTTGTAACTGCGCCTGTTGCGCTTGCTGGCGCATAAGTTGTTGTTGTTGCTGTTGTCTCTCTAGGAGCTCGGCTTGCTGTCTATTGGTTTCCATGTCTCGCCTCTTCTGGGCCTCTGCCTCAACCTGCGCCTGTCTCTTAGCCTGTGCGATTCGGGCGTCTTCCTCCTTCTTGCGTCGCTCTGCTTCCTCGTGATTGGCCTTAATAGTCGCGAGCGTCTTGAAGCGGGAGAAGGTCTGCGAGTTTGCGGCCGCACGCACTGCCCCTTCATCATTTCCAGAAGCTGTTGCAGCCATAGTCGCCTGTTGTTCGTCGCCGGCAAGCATAAAGCGCTGTAGGGTGGCAGCATCAGCTTCATCGGCAGCCAGTTCAGCCGTGGTCCTCTTCCGAGCCTTTCGGGCAGGTGCAGGGTTCTGGTTGTTCGGGTGCGTCAAAGCCTCCATGAGCGCCAGAGACTCCCCAAAACTCTTCGTTGGCTCCAAATACAACTTCGGGCAGGTGGCATTATACAGTTCGGCCTCAAATTCGTGCACGTTGCTGTCGTCTAATACCATCTTTTGGCGCTTAGGGCTGGGGCCCGTCGGGAAAGTTGGCGTAGGAGGTACGCCAGTCATGGGAGTAGGTGGCATGCCAGCGGCTCGCCCAGCAGCTTGCATCCTCTTGAGGGTCGCCATGTCCGGCATCGGCGTCGTGGTTAGCAATTGTATATCCGTCAAGTGGGACTGCGGAGTCGGAAAGAGTACCACGGTGGTAACCTTGGCCCTGGCTGGCTGTTTTTGCAATGCACCATTCTGGCCGGGAGCGGGCATGTTCTCCTTGTCCTCCTTATTGCCTACGTCTTTGCTCTGTGCGTCAACAGGGGCCGGCTTCGCAGTGGGCTTGCTGGAGGGAAACGGCGCGAATGGAGAAGGCGTGATGAAGTTGTTGTAGTTGTGGATAGAGAAGGCGCTCGTGCCCCCATCGCCAGTACTGTTGGTGTCGTCCTTTGGCTTGACGCCGCTCGAGCGGTAATCGTGGACCTCAACAATAAGGCAGTTGTCGTACCAGGGGGTGTCGATGGCGTACAGGTCCTCGGTCATGTTGTGGGGAACAACCTTGTCGCGAATAGCTTGCAGGAGCTCCCGCATAGGCGAAGCATACGACAGCGTCTCTTGAGAGTCATTTATGCGAAAATGCTTAGGGTGTAGGTGGACGCGGAGAGATGGCGGCTTCCCCTTGTGCTTAGCCAGGATGTCCTCTTGTTTGTAGACTGTGGGATGTGTTAGCTGATGCGTTGGATTTGGTGCTGTTGGCGGCCGCATACCATAGCGCCTAGTCTCCTGCTTCACGCCCTCGTCCTCCATGTTGGCTGGTCGAGTCACGGTGCGCGCGACTCCAGGCCGTTGAGACTCGCGGCGCAGACGGAGCGCCTGCGGAGGGCGAGCGGTCGCGACTGGGCCCGACATTTTGATGTTGCTGTAGCTTGTGAACTATGCGGTGGGGCGGCGGTGGGACGAGGTTGCCGACTGGGGAACCAGAACCGGCAGCGGTGAGGGCCGGCGCGCAGTAGCGCACGAAGCCCGTTCGGGTATACGACAAAGCAAGTGGTGATGAAGCCTCGGAAGATGGCTGGTGTCTTATTGGAGATGTTGCAGACGCGCGAGGAACGGGACAGGGCGTGAAGTTTGCTGATCATCCAACGTGGTGCCGCTACCTTGAGACGCCTTGGGCGCTTGGCATGGACCCTGGATTGTCGCGTGTCACGTGAGAGGCCTCGCCAATGACATCAATTGCACTTGAGCCTCAAATGAGGAATGTCGTCTCGAAGAAGTTGTACAGAGAGATCAAAGAGGGACAAGTCACATACACAGACACACACAATCACTAGCCATAGGGAAACGCAAAGATGACAAAAGAAAATCGTTATTTATTCAAATGTGAAACTACCATGTGTACGTCAGAATACCTTCCGAAAACGCCATGTTCCTAGCTGGAATACCGCCTCAAATCCATTGGACCGCTCTTACTCGATGTCTACCTTGCGAACCTCGACATAACCAGAGTCGAGTTTCGGCACGTCCACCCTCAGAACGCCATCCTCCAACTTTGCGGTGATGCTATCAGCATCGACGCTTGCTGGGTTGGCGCGCGTTCCAAGTCTAATCTTCCTCTCGAAGGGCCCGACTTTCCTCTCATTCATTGCCAGTGTCTTGAGGAACTCTTCGTCACCAGGGCGGTAGACAACTCCCGCAATAGAGAGCTCGCTCTTCTCCGCATCCCAGTTTACGCCCACATCCTCTTTCTTCGCGCCAGGGAGCGAGATGTGGACCACAAACGCATTCTCCGTGTCGAAGATGTCGGCATCGGGGGTATAGTCTTCGTTGTCGTTGTCGTTGTCCTTCTTGTTGCTGGGCTGGTTCTCAGTGAACTGCTCCCAGAAGTGAGCAGCTAGGGCAGAGGGATCGAACGAGTTTCCTCCGAAACCGAAGGGACCGCCGCGACCCCATGAACCCCATCGTCCATGACCGCCATGATGGCGTCCATGGTGATGGCCTGGGCCGAAGTGACCAGGGCCGCCGTGGGGAGGGCCATGACGAGGTCCAAAGCCTCCTCGCCCACCAGGCCCACCGAAGCCACCTCGTCCGCCAGGTCCGCCGAAACCACCAGGTCCACCATGGCCGCATCGGCCTCGTCGACCACCGCAGCGTCCATGACGACCGCGACCGTGGAAACGGCCCTCATTGTCGGAGCCCGAATTGCCAGAGGGCCCTTCGCCGTTGTCGTTCTCGTTCTTCTCAGGATCCTCCTCGCCGGTCCTCTCTTGATTGTTCTCGCCGGCTTCTTCGTCATGGTGATGTGGGCGACGGCCATGAGGAGGGCCACGATGGGGCATGCCCCTTGGGCCGCCGAAGAATGGACCCCATCCCCAAGGACCGAAGTTTGCGGGAGGGCCGTGATGTTCCTCTTCGTGCTCGTGCTCTTGTTCGTTCTCGTCGTCGTGATTGTGACGGGAGGTGGCTTGTGGGCCTTGCTGCTCCAGACTGGCGATGAAGTCCCAGAAAGGAGCCGATTGGTTCATGTATGTGACTGAAGGCATTGTGATGTTGTAGATTGATAAAAGATGATGGTGGAGTTGATGATGCAGGTGAGAAACGTCACATCCTACCTTTTCGAGCAACTTATACACAATACAATTCCAGGCATCTAGGTAGCACGTGCAGGCGTACGTATGTGCCACCCCTCTTTGCCTTCTCGCCACGCAGCCATGCCAGGTTCAAAACACGCCATCGGTATAGCAAGCCCAATAGCGCGCCAGTGCACCGGAGTCTACGAAGCGTGCAGAAGACGCTCGAAGAGTCATAAACGATAAGGCTTCATGCGGGCCTCCAAAGTGTGTCTAGACAGGCTACAGGCAGGCAGATGGTGGTTGCGCGTCCTCTTACTTGGGATGAAAAGGGTATAGCAGTCGGAAAGATCGGTGCTTGTAAACCTCCGTGTGGCTGGTGGTGTGGCAACAGCAGCATAATTGCTGAAACATTCTGGTCTAGATGTGCACTCGCACATAAAAAAGATGTCCGGCGGATTTGTCTATTGTCCGAGTGGCAGTCGAAGCGACCGAGGACGTCCCGATGGTGAGTGTTTTGGGCGCTTGCAAAGAGCACATCGCACGGCGCACATTGCTGAACTAGGTTAAGGAACAAATGAAGTGACTTAGCTTGGGAGAGGAAGGCTGCCTGCATGCTAGCAGTCAAGCAGTCAACATCGGATCTTTGAATGCCAAAACACATGGAGCGAAAGCATACAAGTTCGAGATGTGCAAAGCCCAGGGAGTGCTGGTGGCGAGATGCAAGGCGAGCGCCATGTGGGGAAGGGGTAGCTTCCAGTTGCAGCTGCCATTCCCACCAAAAACAGCTTCCCATGACGCCATAACTGGGGAGTACAAACATTTTGCCCCGCCAGACGTCTTCTGATGCCAGCATCACCAATTCTTCAGCCCAACTTCCCCAAATTACTGCAACGATCAACCCAACTCAATTGCAAGATACGAAACCAATATGTCAGCCAGCATCCCAACATCGACCTTCGTCAGCGAGTCGGCCGTCATCGAGGCGCCCTTCTCTGATGTTTGGCATCTGATCAAGCTCCAGGACTTCAGCAAGTTCTGGTCCAAGCTCGACAAGAGTGAGTGGGTCAAGGGCGCCTCGGACGAGACCGATGTTGTCAAGTGGACCTTCAAGGACAAGACTGTTCTCGAGGTGAAGCAGGAGGAGCATTCGGTGAATTGGCATCCGCCCTATTGCAAGATAATCATGTACTAACGCGCGGCATGCAGTCCATCGACCACTTCATCACATATAGCGTCATCTCGTCTCAGCCCGAGCTTTCGTATTCGTCCGTCGTATCAACCATTCGCGCCTACCCCGTCACTTCAGGCAAGCATGAGGGACAGACGTTCGTGACGTGGACGGGCAATTTCTCCAACGATGCCGATGCGAGTAAGTTTTACACTTTTGAAACATTAAACACCTTCTAACTGTTCCGAGGCGTGATCCAGGATGCCAAGTTCAAGCGCCGCGAGGCTCTCGCCGACCTCGCTCAGGCCGCTTCCAAGAAATAGGTTTCAAGCAGCAAGCGCAGGAACAGTGTAGCGGATTTGGACTTCACCTTCTGGCGTGACTATGTGGTCATGCCACCGCTGCTTCACCGTAATAGGACCATAATTGTCATGGCAAGCAGAAAACATGCATAAAAAGTTACACGAGCAAGACCACGACCTATTCAGTCATGGCTATAATCAAACAAAATGATACCACATTTCCTCCGCATGATACCGTGTATGCTGTGAATAGTGTTTGAACATCTGTCCCTCTACACTATCAATGCAAAAAGTAATCTTCCCCAAAAACAATTAACCTACCTAGATACTTATTTGGTATCTAGTAACGTACCCCACGGGTATGTTGCTCACACGGGTATGTTTCTCACGAATGCCAAGACCCCATCAAAACATACTCTCCACAACAGTATAAACGCGATGCCTCAACAACACAACGTGCAACAGAAATCAAACGAAAATCAGATACAGCTTGCGATCCAGGCTAAAAAACAAGACGCGACACTCTCCCAGCGACACGTCGCACGGATCTATAACGTCTCTCAAAGAACCCTCAGTAATCGACTCCGTGGAATATCTTCACGGCGTGATTGGAAGCCTAAATCAATGAAGCTCCTTAAGACAGAGGAGGACGTGATTGTCCAACATATACTGGACCTAGATCTTCGAGGATTTCCCCCCCGGCTTGCTGCCGTCAAAGATATGGCTGATTCCTTACTCGCTGAACGCCACCGTGATCCAGTTGGCCAGAACTGGGCTGCAACCTTTGTTAAGCGTACGCCAGAGCTCAAAGTCAAGTTCAATCGAAAGTACGACTACAAGAGAGCCCTCTGTGAAGATCCTAGGCTTGTACGAGACTGGTTCCGGCTTGTGGAGAACATGAAGGCCAAGCACGGCATCCTGGATGAAGACACCTACAACTTTGACGAGACTGGCTTCATGATGGGCCAGATATCAACAGGAGCTGTAGTCACCAGCTCGGAGCGTCGAGGACGGCCGAAGACGGTGCAGCAGGGTAATCGAGAGTGGACCACGGTCATCCAGGGTATCAACGCGATGGGGTGGGCAATCCCGCCCTTCATCCTCTTTCAAGGCAAGAACCACCTCTCTGCCTGGTACAAGGAAGACGCCCTACCACGCGATTGGGTTATTGGGGTCTCTGAGAACGGCTGGACAACAAATGAGCTCGGCTTAGAGTGGTTGAAGCACTTTGATACGCATACAAAAAAACGTACTGTTGGCACAGTACGTTTGCTGATAATCGACGGCCACGAGAGCCACGACTCGCTCCTGTTCCAGCAGTACTGCAAGGATAACAAGATTATCACACTCTGTATGCCTCCACACTCGTCGCACCTGTTGCAGCCACTAGATGTGGGCTGTTTTTCCCTCTCTGAAGAAGGCGTATGGGCGCCAAGCCGAGATCCTGATGCGCAACCACATCAACCACATCACTAAAACAGAGTTCTTACCGTGCTTTATACCTACTTTTAATGCTGCCATTACAGAGAGCAATATCCTAGGTGGCTTCAGAGGCGCTGGCTTGGTCCCATTCGACCCAGAAGCTGTGATATCGAAGATGGATGTACGGTTAAAGACACCACCGTTGACTACCGTGGAGGACGGTCCTTGGGAGTCAAAAACACCAAGTAATACCCTGGAATTTGGGTCGCAATCGACGCTGGTGAAGACAAGGATTCAAACCCACTTAGATAGCTCTCCTACCTCTATGGTTGAGGCGTTTGAGAAGGTCTCAAAGGGTGCGGCAATAATTGCCCATAAGCTTGTGTTGGCACAACAGGAGATCACACAGCTTCGAGCAGCCAACGAGGCAGCCACACGTCGAAAATCGCACAAAAGGAAGCGGCTACAGAAGGAAGGGACCCTTACGGTAGAGGACGGTGCTCGACTGTCGGCTCTAAAGGAGTTTGGTGCTCGTAGTAATGGGGAGAAGTCAAAGAAGAGGGCGCGCACTGAAGGAGATCCACCTCAACGACGCTGCGGGCAGTGTGGTGGGACAGGGCACAATGCGCGCACCTGTAAAAGCGACCAGAATGATGAAGAAAATACTGTAGAATAATTTGTACTCTTAGGTTTTATAAGTCTTCACGAAGTTTCACTGGTTTTCGTGGTGTTTTTGGAGTGAAGATATCAGCGCTGGTGAAGACGGTAATCGTACTGTTGCCCACAGTACGATCCACACAACAGGTAAAACCTAGTGAAGACTAGTGAAGATTGTAGTGAAGATATCCCGTGAAGATATCCGTGAAGATCTTCACGGGTCTTCACTAAGTTTCACTGGTTTTCGTGGTGTTTTCATAGGTGACGATATGGCCACGCTGGTAGAGGTAAGAAACGTACTGTTGCCCACCGTACGAACTGTATAACCAGTGAAACTTTATGCAACTTCGTGAAGATTTAGTGAAGATACTTCTTTGTAATTTGTACTCTTAGGTTTAGTAGTTTTCGTGATATTTCACGAGTTTTCACGTGTTGTACTGTGGGTAACAGTATGTTTTGATGGGGTCTTGGCATTCGTGAGAAACATACCCGTGTGAGCAACATACCCGTGGGGTACGTTACCCAGTTATTCTATTTGTTTGCTGTTTGCTTAAGAATTGACCTACTTAGGTATTGCAGCACCTAGTACTCAGTCATTCTTTTTCTTTTTTTCTCGGCTTCTATAGGTATCTTACGGGCGGGTACTCCGGAGGTCATCAGGTGTTTCAAAGTCTTCGTGAGAAGACGAGGTTTTGTCACCTCTGCCATCGCGTTTCTGCGGACCCAGTTGATGAATTGATAAGTAATTCGAGAATATATGTAGACGATACCGTGGTAGTAGTAGTGGTGGTGGGCTGCGGTGGACGCGAGTGCTCTCTCAATGTACACCAATTCACCTTCACCTTAGCCCCCGCTTTTTACCTTTCATTTCCGCGCAGCAACCCAGTACAAACACGCACCCGGTGCCTTAAACCCCACCTACGACTGCAAATTCTTCTCACTTCCACCGAGACCGACCGACAGTCAACTTCAACCTCAACCCGACATTACGAACGAAGACGACTACCGCAACAAGCTCCAAGCGCGTATCCTTCAGGACCAGTTGAAGCTCCTCAAAAACGCAGAGACCATCGGCCAGGTCGACGGAAAAGTGCATCGCAGCATGTTCTCCTCAATTCCAACGACACCGACAGACAGTCTCAGTGGCCTCGACATGAGCCCCGCCAACATGGCAGACGAGAATACGAACACGGACGACTTGCACAACAACCTCCAAGAGCGTATCCGTCGGGAGGCATTGAATCTCGAAGAGACCATCCACCAGAACGAAGAGACCATCCGCAAGTTCAACGAGAAAGTGCATCGCAGCATGCGAGATCTTAAGGTTGCTCAGTTGTATGGCAAAGTGACTGAGTTGCGTCTCAAGATCAGCGAGGTGGTAGGAGGAAATGCAGGCCCCATGAAATCGGACGTTGAGGAACTGTTTGATAATACGATCTCGTCTCTTGACCGCATGCTGGGTCAGTTCGAAAGGTTTGAGGCGTGCATGTGAGGAGAAGAATGGCATCTAGTATTGAGAGATCAGCTCAGGGCTTACATGGAGGACGGCGAGTGAGTGAGCTCGTAAGCGGTGAAGATTGCTCAGGGTTGAATGGGCTGAGATGTGGTCGACAAGCTGCACTCGTATAAGGGCTGAGGAGGAAGAGCTGCGCGCAAGCTCTGGTGGATAGAACCAGATAATCACTACAATCTACCCGCATTCCCGTCTAACAATCACTCCGTAAATGCTTTGAATCCCTAATCAGCCTACTGTAAGTATAAGAAGCAGTCACAACTTACTACGGAGAAGTTCGTATCGTCTAGGTACTGATGGCTCCTTCCCCAAAATTACAATCGGGTTCGCCATCAACAGTCCAAGTGCTTTGTATTCTCACATCTAATTATCAGAGTGCCCATCGATAGCAAAAGACATACTGTAGATCCACTTAACGCGTTTGTATTACGGCGAGACAAACATGTATTTACTCCAAGCCTAACGGCTACATACCATCCAAAGTAAGTATCTATCAACATACCCACAAACCTACCCCCCACATATCCACCATCACGCTCACCCATCACACCCTCTTCTTCCAAGCTACTATTCCAAAGCCACCCTCAACCACTCCCAGCTCCACCAACACTAACAACCTCAGCACACATCTCCGCAAGCGCATAAACCGTACAACTCGGCATAGCCCCAATCGGCTCGGGAAAAACACTCGCATCACACACTCTCACACCCTCCACCCCTTTGACCCTAAACTCGCCATCCAACACACTGCCCAACGCACACGTCCCCATTGGATGCGCAACCGTCGCCACGGCCGCCCTCAGCCTCGCGTCAATCTCCTCGTCGCTACTCCCCGTACTCAAACCACTGAGGCGTTTCGCATCGGGATTTGCATCTACGGGCGCGACCTCCCCCTCGATCTCGTCGGCGAATGGTGCCGTGGAAGTTAAAGCGAGGTTGGCGCGCACGGCGCGGCGCATGATGTAGCGGTCCGTATGTGTGCTGAGGAAGCGCGGGTTGATGATTGGAGGGGCGGAGGGGTCGCGGGACGAAAGGGTTACGGTGCCCCGGGATGAGGGGAGCATGTTCAGGGCTCCGAGGCTGATGTGTGTGCCGGCGGTGGCGGAGATGGACGGGTAGAGGGCTGGGGAGGGGAACAGCGGGAGGTAGAATGGGATTGTCATGATGTGGTTGCGTTTGGGGAAGAGTAAGGCATCGTCGTCATTGGGGGAGTTGTCGAGTTTGAGGTAGGGGGTCAGGTCGGCGGCTGGGATGTTCGCGAAGAGCGAAAAGTCGACGGGGAGGCCTTGGCTGTATTCTGGTCGGAGAGTGCCCGTGAAGGGGAAAGAGAGGCCTTTGGAGGGGTCTTTGAGTTTGAAGTATTGCGTGAAGATTGCGTGGTCGAAGAGGTTCTGGCCTACGGCTGGAGCATCCACGACGACAGGCGAGATGCCGTGTTTTGATAGTTCGTCCTTGGGGCCGATACCAGAAAGCATAAGGAGTTGAGGCGTTTTCTGTGTTCCGCAGGAGACGATTACTTCCTTGCTTGCATGCATCTTTTGCCCGGAGGTCAGTTCGATGCCAGTTGCTCGCCTAGCCGCATCGAAGATTATCCGCGCAACGGGTGAATCGCAGAATACTTCAACGCCGCTGAGATCGTACACCTTCGCACTGTGCTGGCGCGTTGCAGTCGAGTCCGACGTCGCGCGAAAGCACTGCACAAAGTCCTGCAATCCCGCTTGATATCCCTTCGCCCCTGCATCAGGATCATATCGATGGCCCAGTTTCTCCGCACTCTCCCGCAAGGCCTCTCGTAGCGGATACTTCCTTCCTCCAGTCGTATGAATCGGTCCATCAAACCCATACCACTCCCCATCCGCAGCCCCATCAAAATGCGTCTCCACCCTCTTAAAATACTTGACCATCCTTTCAAACCTAAACCTCTCATTCCCCGCTCTTTTCGCCAGAACCTCATGGTCCGCAGCCGAAGCACGCATCCAGTTTCCCACATTCGCGCCGCTGGACCCAGATAGAAACCTCCCACCGGGATTCGGAATTGTGCGACCATCGAGGTGCTCCTGGGGAGTTGTGGAGTAGTCGACAACTAGGCCTTCCTGGAGGAGCTTGAGAAATGCGACGGGGTCTGAGACATCGTTGACTTTTGGGTGGTCGACGGCGTTGGGGCCGGCTTCTACGAGGGCGATTTTGCAGGTGGGCAGGTATTGGGAGAGGCGTGCAGCTATTACTACGCCTGCTGTGCCTCCGCCGACGATGATGTAGTCGAAGGAAGAGTCCATTGGGGGGGAAAGTGCGATTCTGATGAATCCGGGGATGGTTGTTCAGGGGTGGTAGAAGGTCGCGGGCACGAGAACGCGATGGCGGGCGACATGACATCACAGCTTTATGGGCGTGTTCGTTAGCTCCATTGTATTAGTTTCGAGAGAGATACTAGCAAGGGATTCCGTATTAGGCGAAA
Organism: Neocucurbitaria cava; assembly: GCA_027946455.1. Classification (NCBI taxonomy): domain Eukaryota; kingdom Fungi; phylum Ascomycota; class Dothideomycetes; order Pleosporales; family Cucurbitariaceae; genus Neocucurbitaria; species Neocucurbitaria cava. The sequence goes on along the minus strand of JAPEUY010000005.1, from coordinate 1,373,682 downwards.
GGTGAGTACTGCATATGTTATACGATATGGGGCGCTATGCCCCGAAGTAAGCTGACCTAAGCCGCTCTGCCCCTCCACTAGGCTCTTAATGGTGCTGTTCAATGTCAATCAAATTCAAGTGTTTGTGGAGTTCCGCTCATGTAATCTTATCTTTCATTTGATCTCTGTATGGTGGCATGTAAGGTACGAATGTTGCTCGCGTCGATATAATGCTCACGATGTAAGATTGGTTTAAGATACTTACTAGCGTGGTGGCGATTACGGCACATGTCTACATGGGCTGCAGCTTCCAAAACTCAGCGGCGATAAGGAAGTAATCTCCGGCGTCATCGTGATATACCAAGAATGTAGAGTGTGTCAACTTGGTAAGTATTCGAAGTGACAATCTGCGCTGCTATTCGCTGACTGGAAAGCAGGGCGAGGACTGTTGCGGGCCTCATCGCCCTATAAGCGCGTCGAGAAACTGTCACATACGCCATTATCCACGAATTACTTTCGCATCAGCGAGTCTTTGCAATCCTGAGTAGCCCTCATGGGCGCACCAATTATTTGATTTACTAACGCCGGTACATGCAATGCTACAACGCACTAGCTCAGTCCTGAGCAGCACTCGAGAATTCTCCCTGATAATACTGAGTTATCTGTTAGCTCAACTGACACATGATAGACTGGGGCACGGTGCCGGACTTTGAGGAAGGCAACACTTACCTCGGACACGTTCTTGGCCAGTTTAGTGTCTCTTAAGCGTGATGATCTTGCGTTTGGTATCTTCCAGTTGTTGACCCCCCACCACCATCGCCGTATCCTTGCGCCCACACTCTGTCCGCTGAACTTGGCTGAGCGGTTCCAGTGCCGCCAGCCGTTGAGGACAAGCGTCCAGAGCACGCCCTGGGCGAAGCACATGATGACCTGTACCAATCAGCTAATATGCCACCTTGAGGTTCAGCATGTATATTCATACCTGATCGCGCAATGTTATCCAAAGCACGCCCTGCCACCCTTGTGCTTGCTCGATGCTCTTCAAGTAGCTCTGTTCGAACCGCAGATCTGGCAGTGGGGGCATCGTGTTCCGCCGGGGTACCGGGTTGAGTACGCTGATAGGGATCTCATCTTCAGCGACGTCTGAACTGGCGTCCGGATCGGGGTGTTCATCGAGGGTGACTGGTTGCTTCGCGGATGCGGCGGTAGAAGGGTTCAGGTCGTGTCGCGGTGACGGATGGCGGTTTATAGACGCCCCCTGCAGCGTCGAAGCGATCTCGGCGGGGATGTTGGAGTCCATGATGCCTCAATTGGTATTATCTCGAATCATCAATATGAGGATTGGCAGCTCTAGGGATGCGGCAACACGGCGGTCGTGGATGTCTGGGTCCCGGCCTTGGCAACTGACGTCGAAGCAGCGCCAATCGTGCCTGTCCAATTAGCGTGAATGGACCCTGCGCGGCGGGACTGGAACTGGAGACTGGCGACCTCGAAGTTGACCTGCCCCACGACAGCTGCGACCCTCGACTGCCTCGCCACAAGCACCCAATTCCTTACCCGCCAAATCACCTGCCAAGATGGGTAACCAACAGTCGGGGCTCCTCGACAACATAGCCTCCGGCTCGAATTGTATGTCCCGGTGTGCTGGGAAGCGACCGCTCGTGTGAGCGTCTGCGGGGCTGAAACGTCGATGCTAACGAGTGCAGTCAACCGCGAGGAGGTCGACCGTCTGCGAAAGCGGTTTATGAAGCTTGACAAGGTCCGCTACTTTTGCACACTATCTGTCCCCCAGACTGCGCGGCTAATAGGAGCTCCTCAGGACAACTCTGGCACCATCGAGCGCGACGAATTTCTTGCCCTGCCCCAAATCTCCTCGAACCCGCTCGCAACACGCATGATCGCCATCTTCGACGAGGACGGCGGCGGCGACGTCGACTTCCAAGAGTTTGTCTCGGGACTGTCTGCTTTCAGCAGTAGGGGCAACAAGGAGGAGAAGCTGCGGTTTGCGTTCCGTGTCTACGACATCGATCGCGATGGCTATATCAGCAACGGCGAGCTCTTCATCGTGCTGAAGATGATGGTCGGGAGCAACTTGAAGGACCAGCAGTTGCAGCAGGTATGTGTGGCATGCGACGACATGTGCGCCAAACATGGTTACTGATGAGGTGAATTCGTAGATTGTCGACAAGACGATCATGGAGGCGGATTTGGATCGCGACGGCAAGATCAGCTTCGAGGAGTTTCAAAAGATGGTTGAGAACACGGATATTTCGATGAGCATGACACTGGACCAGTTCTAAGCGGATTTTTCCTTATCACGAACGAACGAGACGGCACGCAGGAAGGAAGTGCCCTTTCGGCAAGGCGTTTGAGGTGTTTAAAGGCCTACGGAAATATGCTTTAGGGTACACGATATGTGAAAATACAGGCTTGGACTATTTTCAACGGACTCGAGGATCACTGGGGACTAATGAGTATAACAGCTTTCTCATTACTGATGACAATTCTAGGCCACTGTTAATCGAATCCGTCTACCAAGCTCCAATCTTCTTATGCAAATTACGGTCTTTCTATCACCGAAAAACAATTCATTACCTATCCATTACGGACATGTGAACACTCCAGTTATCTCGATACCAGAGGATCCAACCTCTTCGTTCCTCGATGCATTAAACGGCCCTGAGGCTCCCCGCCAAACCCTACCCCTTTTCCCTCCGTGCTTTCCAAGCCTTGGGCTCTTTCTTCGCCTTAACAGGCTTCACCTTCCTCCTTGGCTGCACAACTCTGGTCTTTCTTGATACTTTAATCGGTGTCACCGTCTTCGTCCCTCCTCCTCCTACCTTCAACACCCCATCCTTCACCTCTTCTTCATCTGGAGGTGTCACGGCCCTCGCAGGCGTCACGCTCCTCGAACTCGTCTTAACTACATCTTTTTTCGAAGCAGGGTGAGGTTTCCACTTCGTAGCCCACTTCGTACCCGCAGTACTTGGCCCCAATCCCCACGATGACGGCTCCTGCCCTTTGACTTCTTCAGCATCTCCAACTTTTGGTAATTTCTTAGTTACAGTCTTCTTATTTCCCCATATCGTCGGTACACTAGCAGGTCCTAGTCCCCATGCTAATGGCTCCTGCCCGTTTATCTCTTTCGCTTCTACTGGCGTGGTAGGTTTGGCAGCTTTGGCTTTAGATGATAATGGCAGATTTGGACATAAGCCCCATGAAGGCGGCTCCTTGCCACTTAGTCCGTTTGCCGATGTGGGTACTGTTGGGATCTTGGGTTCTTTCTTTGCTTCCAGTGTTGTTGGCTTTGTCCCTAGGAGAGATATCGTGGGTTTGAATGGTTTCGCTTTCGCTGGCGTGCGGCGTTTGGCTGCTTTGAGGTCGGACTTGACTGTTTTTGAGAAGGTGTTTATCGCTTCTTCACCATCCTTTACTGGAGCTGTTGATCTCGATGCATCATCATCATCTTCGTTGGTTGGCTTCAGTGCAGTCTCATCTGCGCTGAGAACTTCGTCTTCTTTCGTTGGTTCAGCGGCTTTCAATGTGAACGCTACCTTGAGCGGCTCTCTTCCTGTCGCTGTCTTCGAGGCTTTTAGAGGCCGCGCGTTTTTGAAAGATATTGCTCGTCGCCATGGTTTGGATGGTTTGGATGAGGGGAGGGCGTCTAGCGCGTTCGCCATGTACAACTGGTCCGAGGTCTGTGGTGGTGGTGGTTGGGTGAAACTGTTTGCTGAGTTGGGTTGACTTACTGCACCTGAGGTTGGACTATTGATAGCCTGGCTTGGGGCTTCACCATTCTCGCCAATACGTGGTTCTTGTTCCCCTGCATATCGAAGACCTCCGTCTCTTACATGAGGGTTTCGTCTGTCCCCTAGACTCGAACCTGTTGCTCCCGATGGCGCACCGAGTTGCCTTGTCGGTAGGCTTCCTCCTGGATAAGGTTTGTAGTGTCCTCCGAATGAAGCCCCTGTTCCCGCATAGTGAGCAGGTTCTTCTGCCGTTGGTGCAGCACCTCTCATTGCTGGACTATTTCCTTTTGCATACGGATCAGATCCTATACCGTATGTAGTAGCTCCACCTACGTAGGGATCCCGCACACTCATGTATAGGTCTTCTCTTCTCGAGTACGGAGACGGACATGCGGCCGCGGGTGGTTGTATCAATGGTGTCCCTGCTCGTGGTGGTGCCCACGTTCGTGCTCCTCCTAAGGGTGCATTATTTCGTACCGTCGCTGGTGCACCTCCTGTGTACGAGTCGCTTGCCACCATCAATGGATCTCGACCACTACTCGCTGCTCTTCCCCCCGTTGTGTACGGGTCCGGTACTACCATGTGCGGATTTCCATAGCCTCCTCCTATCTCCGGACCACCCATTACCGATGACGGTCCTTGGGATGACGGCGGATAGCTACCTGGTGGTGCTCCATATCCACCAGCAGGCTCTGTGTATCCAGCATCTGAAGCTCCATAAAGACTGTCTCCACCTCCACCTCGCAATCCCCCGTCATAGCCACCACCACTGGAGCCACCATACCCGCCTCCCATACCACTACCCGGCATCCCACAAATCAAATACCCCACAACACTCACGTGAATCGCAGCAGCAATCCAAAGCAACACACCCAACCACATCCCACTCTTAATCTGCACATTCCCTCCAATCACCCCTTCAGCGCCTTCCAGCGCCTTCGCAGACGCCATACACGCCAGCGCACTAGCAAGACCCAACGCCGCACTGATACCCAGCAGTGCTTTAGCAGCCTTCTTGTTCCTGCCCCCTCTTTCCCTGACAGTGAAGTAGTATATCATACCGAATAAAAAGAGCGGGGATGCCAGCGCAGGAAGGGGGTACAGTGAGCGCTTTTGGAGCGAGATGCAGGCGAGCAGGAGGGGTGGCAGTGGGAGGAAGGGCGAGGTGTCTGGGACGGTCTCGCGGGAGAAACAGGTCATTTTGTCATTGGCGAAGGTGGTGCATAGACTGAAATATCCGACGCGGATTTCTGTTAAGGCTGAGGCGGTTGGGAGGGAGATGCCGCCGTGGGAGACTGAGATCCAGTATAGGTTTGCTATTCCGGCGCTTTTGCCTATGCATCCTAGGAGCACGAAAACTAGCGTGTATTAGCAGGAGTGGTTTTGAGGGAGAGATGGGATGGGCGGGAGGGGAGACGTACGGTATAAGGATAGGGATATGAGTGTTAGTGCACATACTGCGGTTACTTTGCGCAAGATGTAGTCTCCTGCGAAGAGTTAGTTGATGGTGCGGTAAGGTAGGGATATGAATGGGGTGCGCACTGAAGAATGCCATTGTGCGGAATAGACACTGAGATGTAAGTACGTATGTCTCGTAAGAATGACTTTGTAGCTTGGGACTTGTACTATGACCAAAGTCTATCTGGGGACGATTAGTTGTTCGGTTGATTATATACTGAGAGAGCAAGCAGAGAGATGTTGTAGATATTTATGGCATGCCATGGTGATTATATTGTTGTAGTGACAGGGAAACGTCAATATTTGAAAGTACGCGTGAAGAGCAGACCAAACTACACCGAGTCATTGACGTGATTGCCGCTTCTTGAATGTATAGGAGAAACAGGTCTTCTGCAACTATGTGAATGAAAGAGGGTGCACATCCTCTCGAATATTGGGTTCAACGTCTCTGTGATATTCCATTACGAGATACTGATCGGTTGCATCTCTACGCGGCCCTCTGCTATCGCGGTCGCACCCTCACCATTCATCAGACCCTCGACGAAGCAGCTACCAATGAACTCATAATGCTTTCCATTTGGTCGCAACACGATCGGCATGTCGCATGTGGAGACGATTGCAATGATGTCACCTAGCTCGGTGTATTGTGGCACAGTTCCTAGCAAACCGCCTCGGGTTGTCGCTAAGCGGTTCCCAGTAAGACCAGCTTGCAAGTCTATCGATATGTAGGGCTCTGACCAGATTGGTTCCGTGGACGTGAAGTACTCTCTCAATGGCTTTCCACCAATATCAAAGTCAGCATTCTCATGTAGTGAGTGCTTGAAAAAAACTGGTAGAGCACCCAATGAATAGTATGACGACCATTCACTGTTCTTCTCTGAGAACTCGTAAGCTAAGATGTCACCGGGGATAAAATCTTCTTCGATTTCTGACGGTTCCAACCATGGAATGTCCAACACCGAGGGTTCGTCCGATAACTTATACTTGCTGTCCTGCAGAATTACTCGAGCAAGTGTTAATGTCCAGTCAACATCTTGGGAGCTAGAGGGCGTCCGCGAGGCACTCTTTGATTGGGATTCTGATGTGGCTTTGAAAGACGTATCGAATGCCAGTTGCGGATCATCGGTTTCTACGGATCCTAGAGAAGACAGCTGCAATGGTCAATCGAGCCCCTACGACGAGAAAGAAGAGAAATCTCAGCCCATCAACCGTCGCAATGTCGAACAGATGACGCGCGGAGGCCCGTGCGCTACCCCGGGTTTCCACTATTTTAGCTAATCTATTAACTAGCCTAAAGTACCTTATTACCGTATATTCCTGCCCTCTTCGTTTTTAGCTAGCAGAGGGCGGGCCTTTTGGGAGGTGATGCGCTTCATACATGTGGCCCTCTAGCCAATCTACAGGTTTCTACAAAGCTTCGTTTAACAGCTTAAAGAGATTACGTGGAGGGATACGCCTCTGTTTACATCTTTATGCAGTAGCTTAAAAAGGTACCTAGAGGGACACAGCTCTATTCACAGCTTTGTGCAACAGCTTAAAGAGATACGTACACGGATAAAGTAACTAAGATCATATCCCAAAACGCCCGCCCCCTAGTAGCTAAAAACGAAGAGGGAAGGATAATACAGTATATTTTACAAGAATATAGAGGATAGTAGTAGGAAGGTATAGTAGATATAATAAGCTTTGTAAGGGTAATTCATAACGGATTAGGATATCCTATTATACTTTAGTAAAAAAGAGATTAAACTATAGTAACATTCAGAGATAGGGTAGGAGGATCTGAGGTGACCTGAAAGTATGCTAAGGTATTTAGTTAGTGCGTATATATTATATATGCATTTCGTAGATTATGTATTAACCTAATAACCAATTCTTCTACATAAGACTATAGGCGAGGAAATATTTATTTAAAGAAGTTGCATATTATCTACAGTTTACGCCTAGATATATACAAGCTTATAGTTATAATATACTAGGTATCTTCCGCTTCAGAATATCTACTACTTAAAAAGCCTTATATTACGCGCTATATATTATAAAACTAGTAGTATATAAACCTACCATCTTCTATCCCCTCTACTATCTGCTAAACCTAGAACCTCTTTCTATTCTATTTCATTTTGCCTATTTACCCTGACCTTAATCCTTATATCCTACTAGGCGACGTTTATTAGTACGCTACTCTATTATCTTCTGTAGAGCACGTTATATATCTAGTTTAAGTTAGAGTATATTTATGTAGGAGCCGTAGTTGAAGTAGAAGTTCTTACTATCCACTAACTCCTACGCGTTAGTTATCTATTACAACTTAGCAACTTAGACGCAGTTAATTCTATCTATATTACGAAGACTTTAATTATTCTAGATAGTAACCTTAGAGATAGAGGACTATATTAATCTATTTCTTATAGGCTTTCGTTAGAGGATATTACTAATAAGGATTAGATAGTAGGCTAGGTAAGGCCAGTCCTCTAGAATCTACGTAATTATAGTTTATTAGAAGCTAAGTATAAACCTCGCCTATAGTGTAGTGAGAGTATACAATACGTTATTAAACTCGAACTTATATACTTCTAAGGCTTAAGCCACTACCTTAAAGGTAAGTCCTAGGTATTACTATTATAGAGAGTGTATATTTATTAAAGTAGAGTGGTCTTATTAAAGTTAAGATTCTAGGCCTTTATTATCTTAAGTATAGTTCGAGTCTTAAGGTAGGGGTATTAAGTGGTAAGAGCGATAAAATCGCGTTTAGAGTTAGGGTTAAGTAAGTTATCTACTATAATGGGTTCACGGCGTAATAATAGCTCGTCATTATTACTATTATTAAAGATTGTAGGCGGAAGTATTATTCTATAAGTATAGGTATATAGAGTAAGAATTATCGCGAGTGTAGTTATATTACAAGTATAAGTATATTATAAGTGTAGTATATCAAGTAAGAAGTAAGGACGTAGGTAATAGTTATATAATAATAGGAAAGTGGGGCGTACCTATGCTAGCTAGCGCAGGGTAAACGCTACGCGGTAGCCGCTATAGTCTAACTATACTACACACTAACTACTTTCTACTATTATAACTGCATAATAATCTTAAGATTATCTAAATATAGTTTATATATATAATACTCTTATATACTATTATTACGTACAGTCTATAGATATAATCTTTATAGACCTATCTTTATAGGCATGTCTTTACGAGCCTATCTTTACGAGCCTGTCTTTATGAGCCTATCTTTATGAGCCTGTCTTTATGGGCCTATCTTCATGAGTCTGTCTTTACGAGCCTATCTTTATAAGCCTATCTTCACGGGCATGTCTTCACGAGCCTATCTTCACGAGTCTATCTTCACGAGCCTGTCTTTATAAGCCTGTCTTTATGGGCATATCTTTACGAGCCTATCTTTATGAGCCTATCTTCATAAGCCTATCTTTATGAGTCTATCTTCACAAGCCTATCTTTATAAGCCTATCTTCACGAGCTTATCTCTATAGGGTATTCTTTATAGGGTATATCTTTATAAGCCTATCTTTACGAGCTTGTCTTTACGAGCCTATCTTTACGAGCTTGTCTTCATAAGCCTATCTTCATAAGCCTATCTTTATAAGCTTGTCTTTATAAGCTTATCTTTATAAGCTTATCTTTATAGGGTATTATTTACAGGGTAGTCTTTATAGGATAGTCTTTATAGGGTAGTCTTTATAGGGTAGTCTTTATAGGGTAGTCTTTATAGGGTATTCTTTATAAGATAATCTTTATAGGTTAGTATTTATAAGGTGGTTATAGTAGATTCTATTTAAGGGTAGGTAGCAAAGATAAGATTTAGAGGGTAGAAGTAAAGATTAGGTATAGGAGTAGGTAGTAAAGATAGGGGAGGGGTTTATAAATATTCTATATTAGGATAAGGTAGCGAATATTATACTTATACTGATTAATATCTTCACTAGGGGCCTTTATAAAGAATTCTGTCCTAGCTAGATATATATATACCCTACTATAGTAGGTAATACGCCACGCCTTTACTTACTACTACGCTTTAATACTTACTACTATAGATATATTTCACTTTTACTTATTACTATTAGGTAGTAAGAGTAGCGTAGTAGCTAAGCTAAGGCTTTATATTTCTTATAACTTACTTATCCTATATACTCTCTCTATCGCCTATTTTCGAACTACTTACTACACTAACCTTTTATTTATACCTCCGCCTTATACTACTATAGTAGCGTCGTATTATACTATACTACGCAATCTTTATAGCCTCTACTAATATCTTAAACTATATATATCTCTTCTATAGATTCGCGCTTATACTTATATTATACGCTTCGTTATAGACTGTAAATATACCCTCACTTAATCGCTCCGTCACCTAGGACGCCTACAATATCTAAGATCCTAGCTAACCTCGAAGGAGAGGCCTACCTAGATATATACCATAAAGCGGATATGTAGTTTAATAGTAAGCTTACGCGTTATTACTAAGACGGCGAAGACTAGCCTACGAATATACCCTTCCTAGACTCTAGCGCTCTATAAAAAGTAGGGGTGAGGTAGTTATAGCCCTAGCTTATCTTAGTAGGATATATAGGAGTAGATGAGTACAAGACGCTAAAAAAGGATGTTAATTAACTAGTAAAGGATATTTAGGGTTTATAGGAATAGCTCTTTAAAGATAGGGAAGAGGGGCGCGAAGTTAATACCTAAGCCTTCCTAGAAGTTATTATAGACTATATATTCCCTCTCTAGAGCTCCGCCTACTAAGAAAATAAGTTCCTTAAGTACTTAATTATAGCCTTCTTTCGCTATTACTATTAGTATCTAAAGAGTGAATAGAAGAAACGAAATAAGAAACTTAGCTAAACTCCCTCTATTAGTCTACTATAAACTAGGAAGCATAAAGTTAGTAATAAGAATAAGTAGAAAAAAAGCCTTAGCGGAAGGGCTAGAGGTATTAGAAGCGCTATTAGTAGGTAAGATAAACTCGCTAATATAGGAATAAGTAAACCCTAAGGAGAAGTTAAGGAAGAAGGACGCTAGGGAGGAGGTGTAAGGGAACGATCACAATAGCAGTTTGATGCTGGTTGAACTCGTTAATTGCGAGAAAATACGTACAAGGAGCTGGAGTATCTACGCGTACGCGGAAGATACCCGAGCCCAGGTGGCCCGTACGCGCGCTAGGCCCGTACACGTGACCACCAGATCTGATCGGAGCCGATTGGATCCACAACGCTAGGAACGCCGCGGAGGATCCATAACACTATCCCCCCCTTCAAAAAAGCAGCTCCTGCGCTTTTCGATACTTAATATACATATACGTAATTCTAAATTGCGACTTCCAAATTACTCCTTTAGTAACCTAGGAGGTCCCAACACCATTAATCACCCACTCCAGTTAGCGCTGTCAGGTTAACTTCCTAAGATTATACTGCAGAGCAACACAAGTTGACGTAGTTGTGTTAGTAAGTACTTCACTATCTATTATACCGTTAGCGTAGCAGCTGGAGTGATCCGTATTATAGGTTAGTCGTCTGTCCACATGTTTCCGTTTTCCCCTAATCTATCCACAAAACCACTAACCTCTCCTTATAGAGATGCGGCTGCGACAATCCAATAGGTATGGGAACCTTAGGGTGGCGTTTATAGTAACGCGCAAGTAGAGATCCGCAACCTATAAGGTTGGTATAATCCTCCCATATGGGCTTGTTATATCTAGTCCACCGCACTAAGTACTTCATTATACTGTGCGTGCCTATAGCTAGGTTAAGTTTTCGTTTGTCCGTTTTCGTATCCAGGATCTCGTCTACCTCCTATGTCTGTTCTCTGTCGTCATCAACATCGACTGGTCCTTGGGGCTCCTATCATTACCTAGGTAAAGGATAACTATCGACAGGGTGTAGCAACTATGGGTGGAACACAGGATAGATTTTACGCAAATCCTTATGATCGGTGAAGTCGAGCTTATATGCTTTCCCTTTAAAGCTTTCAAGCACCTTAAAAGGACCTAAATTCTTTAGTGCAAGTCCTTTACTATACTGTTTAGTTCGAATATTGCGTACGTCAAGCATAACCAAGTCCCTGACCTTATATTCTGGAGTAGGTAGTTGATAACGGTTAGCTTACTCTTCAGATTTAGCTTGAGCCTATATAAGGTTCTATTGGAGAAATTCCTTAACGTCCTCTATTCGTTAGATAAGTGCGTCTGCAGCCTTAATATCTCGTGCTGCCTTCCACCCTACGATAGGCGTCTTGTAAGATACTAGTTTAGTGCCGTCCCTAGGATAATAACCCTTTGTGGTATAGAATAGCGTGACACCTATACTAGCGGAGATCGTATTATTAGCCTGGAATTCAGCGTAGGGTAACATCTCTGCCCAATTGCTTTAGTTATATAATATAAATGCGCGTAAGTATTGCTTCAGCGCGGCATTGGCGATCTCCGTCTATCTATCTATTTCTAGATGGAACGACGTGGATAGTTTAGGCTTTATACCGATACGAGCACATAAACGTTTCCAAAAGTGTGAAGTGAACTGCGCTCCTCGATCCGAAATAATCTTATCCAGGTAACCCTCCTCTCTCTAGATGTATTCAATGAATGCCTAGGCTACGGCGTCTACGTCTAAGGACTGGAGGGGAATAAACTTCTTCTTCTTAGATAGACGATCTACGTTGACCATAATAGCGTAATAAGTGCGACCATACCACGTAGATGCAGGTAAGGGTGTTATAAAATTGACTGAAATACTGTTCCAATATCCATTGGGGATAGGGAGCGGGTTAAGTAAACTATATTTCCCTTCTTTGTGAGGTTTGGATCGTTAACACGTCAAACAGTTACGAACATACTAAGCGACAGTTGACGTGGAATGTGGCCAAAAATAGTGTCGCGACAGCTTTTTGTATATAGCCTAACGGCCTCCATGGCCTCCTGTACGGGTGTCATGATACACAGATACGATTTGAGCTCGAAGCGTTTCATTGTTAGGTACAAATATGCGGTCGCGAACGTACACTATTCCATCGTTATACTGGCAGTTAGCTAGATCCAGCTTAACTCCCTCTCTAATTAGCTTATATAGCAACTGCGGTTTATTCTCCTTTTTGCAGTTGATGAGTTATTACAGCACGTCATCCGTCTTTATTAACTCTTGTACTTAACTTAGTAATTCTTCAGTATCCAGAAGGTCCCTTTTAGCTTTAGGCTCCCGATCTTCCTGACTGTCCCCATTATCAGGCTCCTAGTTAGGTAGATCGTCCCTATCGCTTTCCGGCTCCCCTTCTAGGGCTGTTGTCAACAATTCTATGGAATCGCCACAACACGTCTCTTCGCTGAGGGAGTATATAAGTTCACATAGATCGTTAACATTAACTTCCAACGTATCGGTGATAATATGGGCCAAATAGATGGCATAACGGCAACCTCCATCCAGATTTAAAGTGATGGTGGCTACCTCCAGGTCTTCGCTGAGCGGTTTCTCGAACATGTGGTCCTTAAGTAATTGCTGCTGTTGCTGTTGAATGTGGTCGTCTGAGACATCATCCGGAACGTCACCCGGGCGACGTGTGAGGCTGTTAGGTTTGGTGCCCAATTTCCCTGGTCGGTACTTGATAATGAAGTTGAACTTAGACAAGAACTCTGCCCAACAGGCTTGTTGATGATTTAATTGCTTTGTCGTCATGAACCATTATAAGGTTCGATGATCCGAGAAAACCTCTACTGGATTTTCCGTTCTAGCTAACTCCGGTTTCCACTCTTTAAAGGCCTTAATAATAGCTAGTAACTCCTTATCGTAGATAGGGTAGTTTAATTCAGCGTCCTTTATCTTTATAGAGAAGTACGCAACTGGTCTTAGCAGGTCTTCTCCATTATTGTCCTTGTGCTATTGTGATAGTATTCCAGATACTACCTAGTCCGAAGTGTTACATTTGATAATTGCCTTGAGGTTGGGATTAAAGTGGGTGAGGACGGTGTTACTAGTAAAGGCTGCTTTGAGTCGTTCGAAGGTAGACCGAGCTTTGTTATGGAAGTTGAGCCGCTGGCCTGGTGGCGTCTCTTTGATGAGTTCGATGAGCGGTCTTATGATATGGGAGAATCGGTAAATGAAGCGATGGTAGAAGTTAGCGAACCCAATGAACGCTTGTATATCCTTTACTGTTCGTAAGTCTTTCCAGTTATGTATGGCTTGAACCTTGGTGGGATCTATCTGTAGACCCTTACATGATAAGATTATGCCTAGGTACTTAACTCGGGTAACGTGGAAGTCGCTTTTGCGGATATCCAAATAGAGTCCTGTATCTTTTAAGTGTCGTAACACCTTGCGGCAGTATTGCACATAATCCTCCTCAGTCTCGCTATAAACTAGGACATCGTCGATATAGGCGGAACAATATTCATCCAACAGATCACGTAGCGTGTTATTAATGAAGGCTTGGAAGGTACTAGGTGCGTTGCAGAGCCCAAAAGGCATTACCACATACTCATATAGGCCAAATCTTATAAGAAAGGCAGTCTTCTCTTGGTCTCCTTCTTTAATCCGTATACGATTGAAGGTGGCGATAACGTCGAATTTAGAGAAGATTCGTACTTTATTCAGTCGGGCAAGTGTGTCTCGAATCTTAGGAGGCGCATTGCGGTTCTTGATCGTGAGAGCGTTTAGCTGTCTATAGTCGATACAAATACGGAGTCCTCTACCAGGCTTCTTCATAATTAGCACTAGTGTGGCGTAAGGTAAGCTGCTACGGCGGATGAAGCCTTTATGCAACTCGTCGTCTATGTATGCCTTTAGCGCTCTTATTTCTTCTTGGGATGCTCTATACGCCCTCTGGTGTGGCGGAACGGCACCGTTAACAAGCTAGATCTTATGGTCTACTCCAGGCTTGTTCTCCAGTAAAGTCTCAGCTTCTTTAGGGTCCCATAGGTCGATTATATCATAATATTGCGATGGCACGAGTCGATATAGCTCTTCCTTCCTTATCTTTGGTAGCGAACGTTTCTCATAGAACTTCCGAAAATCTTCTTGTGTAAGAGCGGCACAGTCTGCAGCGAATAGGCTCATAAACGCTGCTTGTTCCTCTGTATGATCCTCTTCATCCTTTTCTGCCTTCTCGAAGGCAGACTAATGTTCGGGATATATCTATACTAGGTTCCGTTCGTCGCGACGACCGAAGGTGAGTGCCGCTTAGGCGGAGATAAAGTATATGTTATCCTTTAAGGTGGGTATGATTGTCTCGATATCGGACTTGCCGTTGCGTTTGCAAGTGACTCGTACGGGTAGTCCACGCAATAGACAACTGCTCTTGCAGTGACTACTACAGAAGGTGATGGTTCGATTAGCGTAGCTCTTGACAACATCGTGGGTTTCCAACCATGGTTAACTGACAATCACGTCATAACCTACTAAGTCGGTCACCCACATCCAATCTTCACTAATATGATCGCCAATCCACATCTTTACACGAGCCATAGTGTCCATCTGTCCGACGACTTTGCTATTTGCGAGGCGTAAGTGTACGGGGCTCCTTTACGGTCACTGTGTCGAGCTTATGGATCCTCACATAGCTTCGGCTAACTACTTGTCCAGAGCATCCATCGTCTGGTAACGTGTTGGCCCTAGCTGATCCCGTGCGGGTGGCTACTTGGCTGAAAAACTTCATTTGTGGCGAATGAGGTGGGCGAGCTGGCGGTCCGGGACCTGTTAGTCCTACCTCAGGTAGGCCTGCTTCATTTACTAAAGCAAGGTCTACTAGGTCCTAAGAATAAGATAACTGGTATGCTTTATTCAGTGAGGCCGCCGATATGTAGATGGCTGGCTCATTTGTCGCCGCGATCTCAAGCTAGTAAATACGTTCATTTACGGCTGCGAGGTTTTGCGCGAGATCGGGTCCTTGGTGGCGACTGTTATCAAGGACTACTCTTTTAACGTGCCGTCATCTTCATCAGCGGCAAAGAGCTCTTCAAACACACTAAAAGGTTTCTTAATCTCCTTTCGGTAAGGAGTCCTTGTTGGTGGATCTATGTCCAGGCACGAAGTATTTGACGTATACCTTCTTCTTGATAATGCGATCGAACTGGTCCTTCGGGCGCCAACTGCCCATAGGGTCTTCTTTGTCGCGTCCGCTGGATTTAGTATCCTTACTATCCTTCTTGTCGCTCCTACGATTGTCCTTCTTGTTATCGCGGGTGTGCGATCCGCCCTAAGCGGCGGCGGAATGGTATTCGACTGTACGGAGACGGCTTATGAATTCTGCCTAAGTCTCATTATCCTTAGCATTCTGAACGGCTGGTGTCTTGAACCTTGAGTTCAAATTTCCTAGAGCATAGAATATTTTGGAGTTCTCGTTAAGGCGTGCCTCGATGGCGGTAATATTGAAGCGTGAGAACCATTATCCTATCGCTTCGCTATCCTTCTGCTTCAGTTTACCTTAAGCGAGCTTGTCTAATGCCGTCTTCTGTTTGTCCAGAACGCCAAAATTTGCAGTGAGGTTATCATATAGCTGTTGTCGATGGGTATATTGATTATCTGACTGTGGGAGAGCGCGCAATTTGATAGTATTATAGGCTGCGCTCTAGCAGTATCCTCTCAAGTACTCTACCTTAACCTATTCATTTGGGAAATTCTTGTATGACTAGGATAGCTTAGTCTCTGCTGAAGCGATCCATTGTTCTAGATCTTCATCCTCCTTACCAGAGTATGGACGGATGTTGGGATAACGTAGGTCGTGGTCCTCGCCTGACCGTTCATATGCAGAACGATTAGTGACTTCGGTAACAGGAGTCTCCTTCCGTCGATGATCTCCACGCGGAGGAGAGGGGGATCGACGGCGATGGTTGCGGTCATCGTGGCGGTCGTTATCATCTAATGAAGACGAATCGGATGGGTCGAAGTCGTCGCGTTCACGTGCGTGGCAGCGAATTGGTTTCTCTATAGCTTTCTGCATATTGGTAATAATGGATTCCGATTCTTTCAACTTCTGCAGAGCTTCATTACGCTTGGTGCGAAGGCGAGGGATGAGAGCTCGAGCCTTATTCAGATTCTTATCTTTGAGAGCTAACTCCGCTACTCGTGATGTAAGTTTCTCCTACAGATCCTCTCGCAGCTTCTCCCATTCATCCTACAAGTTGGCGATCCTTCGCTCCATATTGGCTTTAGCATGCAGGGCAGAAGTGTTTGATTTCTCCGCCTAATCTAACATAATCGCGGTATTTGCGACATCTTGTGCTGTAGATTCGCGTAGGTTAGTATACTTACTCAGTACGCTGTACTAGGCTTCAGGGTTATCATGCACCGCTTTTGCATATTCATGCTCATTGCTAACTTGTGCTATGATATTGTGTTCATCCAAACCGCCGTCTTCACGGGCGTGATAGAGTACGACGTACTCTACTATAGCGCCATCTTCCTCTTCATATCGATAAACTAGTTCTAAGTCTGCTATAGCATACTTAAATCGAGTAGAGGAGATGCGCCGGGCGGAGGAGAATATATAACTGCTTACGGCGTAGTCGCGCAGTTTGGGGTAATGCACGTCGCCTTCCGCGGCATTGGGCTCTGGTATCTGAATAGTAACCCGCCGCTTTTCTCCCAGGCCTTTCTTACTAGGTGGCGGCATATAGATAGTACTCTTATCGTCATCCTCTTCATAGTCGGAGTCTGCAAACTCGTTTCCCGGAAAGCTACCTAGGGCCTAACTCTGCTCCTATGTAGTTTGTTAGGACTCTCTGATCGTATAAGACGTGGCCTAGGAAGCAGCTATACTAGCACGTGTCGTGACGCCTACGCGTCCCGTACCACCACTAGTAGGATCGAATGGCTCCTGTAGTTTAGGCATGGTGTGTGTTGTTAGATTGGTTCTATTATTAGATAATCGGCGCTCCTTAGTGGTGACGCGAGATCAGGTTAGTGCTTTGTCGGAATTGGTTCCGCACCACACGCGCTGGTGTTACCGTGCGCGCAATATCGTAGATTGCCTCTTATACGCACTTTGAGATCCTCGCTGGGATCGTTGAACAGTGTGGTACGTATTTTGTGTAAGGGAACGATCACAATAGCAGTTTGATGCTGGTTGAACTCGTTAATTGCGAGAAAATACGTATAAGGAGCTGGAGTATCTACGCGTGCGCGGAAGATACCCGAGCCTAGGTGGCCCGTGCGCGCGCTAGGCCCGTGCACGTGACCACTGGATCCGATCGGAGCTGATTGGATCCACAACGCTAGGAACGCCGCGGAGGATCCATAATAGGAGGTACTACTACTAGAGGATAAGGTAGAACTACAGAAACCGAAACGTATAATAGTGCAAGGAAGGAGTAATAAAATCCCGTATAGGCTAATAAGCATTATTACTTTAAGATCGCGAGACTAGATAGGTTACGGCCTGCTACTAGATAGAGAACGCTATATAACGAGACTTATACAGTCGCTACTTAACCATAAACTAGATAAGGATACTAGTTACTATATTATCAAATAGTTACGTACTAGAGATATGCATTGGAACCTAGACTTAGAGGAGCTTATCCTATTAGCTCCTAGTAAATACTACGGGATAACTATAGAGGATACAGATATTATTACTACAGCTCTAAACGAAGAACACAGGTATAACTAGACTAATCTTAAAATAAAGATTATCCCTAAGCGAGGGTTTCTAATCTATATAGGTTTTATTAATAATAATATTAATATTATTAATAGTAATATTAAGTCTGACTAGGCTGGAGCAGAACCTAAGGCTACTTCGACTAATATTAAAAACGCCTTCACTAAGAATAAGACGCTCCTTACTAAGTTCACTAAAGAAGAATAGTATTAAGCTTAATAGTTCCTGCTTCTTAAGAAAGTCCTAGTTATAGTGCTATAAAAAGAGAAAATTAAGTAGATTGCAAAACTGCTCTAGCTGCACTAATATATATATATACTATAAGGTATAGAGATAAACTAGTAATCTATAGTTAGCTTCTTAGCTAACGAATAAGGTCTAGGGAAGATAATAGAAGTAGTTAGCCTTATATAGATATCTTATATACTAGTATATATAGTGAGGAGTATATAAGAGTAGAGGGCTAATAGGTCTAGTTAAGAGTATCTCCTAAAGGGTGCACCGTCTAGATTACTTTATCTATCTTAGTACTACTAGCCCTTCTAGTGTATATATAGCCCTAAGTCTCTAGTAAAGGTATAGGCAGTAGATTCTAGGCTATACTTAGTTATATATTTAGTTACCACAACGATACTAAACTAGGCGCAGACTATTAACGAGTTCTATAACCCTAACGCTCCATTTACGTTGAAATCAATTATATATCACTTAGGAGCATATAATCTAACTAGTATCACGAGGATATTCCTACTACAGGCTAGGGTAAAAGTTTGTAGTATTAAAGAGGTGGCGTATAAACAGGATAGCAAATTTCTATAGAAGGGATCATAAATAGAATATGTATACATCACTACCCTACAGAGCGCTAATTCGCAACTCTTAAGACCTCTTAGTAATACTTAATAAAATAATAACTAGCGCGGTACAAACTTCTAGAACGTTACTATTAACGAGTTTCACCAAATTACTAGTAGAACTACTAGCTTTTTCGGGAATTTATTGCGTCGTTACATAGGACACGAGAAAGATCTTAACTCGTATTTAAATAAAGCCTATAATAGGTATCTGCGACCTACTAAGTTTATATTTACAAGCAGCATACCTTAGAAGGAGCTTAAAGATCTATATCCTACCTAGAAGATCCTCTAAAACCAAATTCGATACAATAAGAAGTTTAAGTTACGCCGCAGTCTTTTGAATATTTCAATCGAGATAGAGGCGATACATAAGGGTGTATTAGGATATAACGTGCTTAAGCAAAACTCTGCTCTAGCGAAGTTGCAAGACTTACTAGATAAGAGTAAGGTAGCAGCCTGCATAAAGTAGTTCGTGTAGACTATTATACTATTTATAGTATAATAGATACAGAGTACTAGGTTACTAGAGCTTAAACTACATAAAGTACCTCTCGTAGAGCTTCCTCAGCTTATAACCTAAAAATCGATTATAGCTACTTAAAGGCTTAGCTTAAGATATGCAATAACTATTTTAATAGTCTATACATATCTATTAGTATAAGTACCCTTGAATTTAGTAAGTTAAAAGGAAAGTAGATACGTATAATAAGAGTAATAGAGAGCGTATTTAGTAAAGAGAACTAGACTAGCGCGATCATTAGTAGTTTTCCCTCAATAATAAACCTATTATAGGGCGGAGATTCTAGATATAGACTTATAATACTAAGAATAATAAGAAGCTCTTCGAATAAACGCTAGAGCTACGGAAGAAACTAGCTATTAAGTTAATATAGGCGCGAATAAACTTTATTAGTTATTATTAAAATCGCGACGCCACTCTGCGTACGGATATACGGAATATATATTACGATAACCCTAAGATAGTAGCGTTAAGGACTATTATCCAGAAGATAATAGAAGATAATATAAGCGACTAGGCGTCTACTAGAGAGAAGCGTTAAAAGGAGCTAATAAAGTTTCCATCTGAACCTAATAATAGCCTATAAAAAGTCCTTATTATAATATAGGAGAGTATATCGGCTATAACAACATTTAATATACTTAAGAAGGTATTTCCTAATATAGAGATCGCGGTTATTATTAGTCTTACCCCTACGCGCGATAGAGATCGAATCCTGGAAGGGTTTAAAGATAAGATAGATATAGCTGTAAAGATAACGACCTAAGAGGGGACTAACGTTAGGGTCCAAGAACTTAGATTCAAGTAGTTATTTAGACCGCGTATCTTGGTTATAAAATAGGTATTAGTGTTAACGGGCTTAAACCTCTAACGTGCGAACTACATCTTTTACTTGGAACTAATATTAAACCCCTAAGAAGATACGCAAACAATAAGTAGAACTTATCGACTAGGCTAAGAAAGAATATACTATAACTATAGTTTAGACGTTCTAGGTCTAGCTATAGAAAGCGTTATAAAGGATAAGGCCACGAGAAGGATCTTCTTGCAAGAGGCTACACGTAAGGCAGGTATAATAGTTAAGGATACGTAGCCGTAACATATCTTAAGTTATAGTGCGGTAGACTGGGATGAAATACGTTACGAAGTGTATATTCTTTCATTTTGCCTATAGGCCTATTTTGTGGTAGTAAAGTATAGTACGTAGTTTTATTATAGCTAGGCTCTTTGAGTTACACTTTATATTATTAAGTCTAGAGAAGCCGCTTCCCTTCGTGTATAAGTACCTTAATTATATTCTTAGATGCTAAAGTATCTATCTTAGCCGTGTGATACTAGAAAAGATTCGACTCTAGGCAAAGGCATTTATACACGTACTCTAATTTGAAATGCTCCAATAGTATTATTAATTAAATAAGAGGACTAATATTAATAGGTTAAAAGCTAGTATAGCTATCCGTTAATTTTAGTATGCCCTAATCCCTATTTGGTTTGTATATACTTGTTGCACTAGATAGCGCGTGAACCACTAATAGTATATTAGTACTTAAGAACTAAGAGAGTATAATATCCTAAGATAGGTTAAATCTATTCTATTAGAGCGCTCTTCTAAACTTAGGAAGTATTATACTATAAGTCTGATTCGTAGGTCTATATACTCGTCTAAAGGTCTAAGGGAATCGTAGATAAAGAGGTATAATAGATTTGTCTATGTTAATAGCGCCTTATTCCGTTCTAAAAATCTTCTATATAGATCTAAAATATATATAAAACTATTATCGCGTTAATAATAAACTTAGAGTCCGTAAGCTATACTCTAGTTCTTCTATCTATAATATAAAGAAAGACTTTTAAGAGCTTTAGGTATTAATAGATACTGTAAGGGTAAGATTCCCCTTAAAAGTAGTAACTATAATAAATTTATCTTCTATATAAATGTATACGCCCTTTTAAACTAAATACTATATTATATATTATACTCTACTAGGGGTGCTATATATCTGAAAAAGGTAGTATATAAAGGTTAGTTATCTATAGGATATGCAGCGTAATACTAGTAGATACTTTACTCTATAGTATCTTCTTCTTCTTTGGCGCTCTGTAGCAATATACTATAGGACGTAGACTAATTAGCTAGATTAAGGTTATCTACGCTATTGTCGCAGAATATAGAAGACTCTTCCTTAATTTCCTACTAAACTTATTATATCTATAGTAGCCTTACTAGTCTAAGATTATATACTAAAGGGGGCTCTATGCATATCCTAGTATAAAGCTTAATATACTATAGTAGGAGAAGACTAAAAGGCTCTTTTGGTGGCTGTATAATACGAACACTCCTTACTAGTCCTATAAATTTCTCTATTAGAATATCGATCCTTAGATATTAGTACTACCTAATATATAGTAATAGGTAGAATAGAGTAGTTTACGGGAGGACGTTTACCTTATTAGCGTGTGGTTTGAATATAGGTAGTAAAAATTGTGTTTAGGTATAGATAGTTAAGATATTATAGTAGTGAAGATTTATAGAGTAAAGATTAGAGTAAAGATATCTGTAGTAGTGAAGATTTATTAGAGTAAAGATTAGAGTAAAGGTATTTATAGTAGTAAAGATTTATTAGAGTGAAGATTAGAGTAAAGATATCTATAGTAGTAAAGATTTATCAGAGTAAAGATTAGAGTAAAGATATCTATAGTAGTAAAGATTTATTAGAGTAAAGATTAGAGTAAAGATATCTGTAGTAGTAAAGATTTATTAGAGTAAAGATTAGAGTGAAGATATCCGTAGTAGTAAAGATTTATTAGAGTAAAGATTAGAGTAAAGATATCCGTAGTAGTAAAGATTTATTAGAGTGAAGATTAGAGTAAAGATATCTATAGTAGTAAAGATTTATTAGAGTAAAGATTAGAGTAAAGATATCCGTAGTAGTAAAAATTTATTAGAGTAAAGATTAGAGTAAAGATATCTATAGTAGTAAAGATTTATTAGAGTAAAGATTAGAGTGAAGATATCTATAGTAGTAAAGATTTATTAGAGTAAAGATTAGAGTGAAGATATCTATAGTAGTAAAGATTTATTAGAGTAAAGATTAGAGTGAAGATATCCGTAGTAGTAAAGATTTATTAGAGTAAAGATTAGAGTAAAGATATCCGTAGTAGTAAAGATTTATTAGAGTAAAGATTAGAGTAAAGATATATCTATAGTAGTAAAGATTTATTAGAGTAAATATTAGAGTAAAGATATCTATAGTAGTAAAGATTTATTAGAGTAAAGATTAGAGTAAAGATATCCGTAGTAGTAAAGATTTATTAGGGTGAAGACTTATTAAAGTAGATACTCTTAATCGTAAGTAAGGTTATAAGGATAGACCGCACCCTTTTACCTAGAAAAATCCTAGCTATCTACTTCTACTACACCTCTATCTAGTACATTTAAGTATTATTTATAAGGATTATAGTAATGAATACTACTATCTAGAGTTAGTAGGTAGTTCTAAACTTAGTAATTATATTAAGAAATATTATTAAGATCTTGTATTAGAATAAATAGCTGTTGTATCGCGTGGTACTATTATCCGTAGACCCTGTAAGCTATAAGTTAAGAGGAGAAGGGTAGAGGTATTAGTATTGAATATAATATAGAAGGCGAACTGTTTAACTTAAGTTAGGACCTATTAATTGTATCCACTCTTGAGGAGCAAAGGTATAACTTAAGTAGCCTAAGCTATTTAATAGGGTTAAGGGATTAGATTGGGGAAGATATACTATATTATAGTGAGCTAGGAGCTGTTATGCGATAGTATATATGACAGTACGCTACTATAATCACTAGAGTATGCGGGTATTTAATAATAAGATACTTAGGTATAGTACACGAACTATATTATAAAGGCTTTAGGACATTTCTAGGATTAATAGTGCTAGAGCTGTAAGAGATAACCTATAGTATATTCAAAGTTACTAATCTTATCTATATTCTATAGATTTGCGTTTATGTCTACAAATTTTTAGCTAGGACTTAGTATACTAGAGTGTCGCTAGTTATAAGAAAGTCTAAGCTTCTAGTATCTTGAAACTAGTAACTTAATACTCGACCCTATGAAAGGTATACTAATTTAAACGTTATATAGGTATTCCTGTATATATTAGCTATATTCAACTTTAGTTATCTCCTAGACTTAACGTACCTATCGTATATTAATTCCTTAGAATAGAAATCCCTATTTAGGGTATTGCTATCTCTCCTAGATAATAGTATATATACGAGATTTTAGTGCTTATAAATTTGCACACTATCAAGATGTGATGTAGTTAATACTAATTTAAATACTATAGAAAGAGTAGCTAATTTCACTACAACCTTCTTACGGGATCTTTAAGTGGATTGCTTGTTAGCCTTAATATATCGTAGTTATTCGCTTACCTTCATCCGCGTATATACTTAAGGGTAACCTTAACATATCTAAAGGTTCATTATATATATAGTAGTAACCTTAGAGTTTAGCTATTACTTATAGTGCTATTATAGCCTAGCTAGTAGTAAATTAGTAGAGAAGAATAAAGATTTCGTGTGTATAGATATAATATATAGGCTACTAAAAACATAATAAATTACGTCCTAGGCTTAGTGTACTAGATAAGTAAGTATTGTATATATAGAAGTATTATAAGCCTATTATTAAATAGATACTTATTCAGACGTTATATAGTTATGTTCCACTAATATATAAAGGATGCTACTTTCCTCAATCTGAGAAACATATAGATATATAATATATATTAACAACTAACTTATAGAGATACCCTTACGTAGAAAATCCTAGTACACTATACGAATTAATAAGCTATTATCTAGTTCCTCTTCAAAATCAATATATACACGTTAAAGAGTTATACTAGTAGGTATTATTCCCTATAAAGTAGCGGATACTCAATATCTAGCTGCTACTCTAAAATCAGTATATAATATCGAATCGTTAAATCGTATTACATAGGAAGTGGTAAATCCTATATTAGGGAATTCGCGATTAGACGAGTGTAGGTCTATAACTAGTAGCCCTTATTTAGGCTAATACGTCTGAATATGCGCTTTTGCGGAGTCACTATTAGCGAAGAACTTATAGCAACCTTTGTTTAGGTATATATATATCTCCGTAACCTTCTTATGCCTTAACAGATGGTCTACGATCCTTGAATATACTTTGGGTGAAGAGATAGGAATTTATAAATCACAAAAATCGACGCTGCACTTCGCTTTAATAGTACAATCCTCTTAGACCTAGCTAATCTATTTAAAGAAAGACTGAATTTCGTTAATAATATTCTACTAAGTTACTAACTTATAGGTAGCTACTATTAAAACCTATATAGTACCTGTATCTGAATTAGATAACTAGTCTTCGTATATAAGTGTATAAGATATGGTCTTATAGTAATTATCGTATATATTAACTGTAAAATCTGTAGCTTCTTAGCTGCGAGTCTTATTGAACTCTACCTAAGTAACGGATATATAATTAGATAGTAGGTATCTACTATATCCTCGTTTAGGTTAGCTTAAAGTCGACTCCTATGACATTTTATCTTATGTTTACCTGTCGTTTGTCTAGTAAATAGTCTGAGTTAAGATATGTCCACTTAAGTACTAGGGTTCTGCTAGGTCTTCTAAGGGATGCTTTTCGCCAAAATAGTATACTAGTCTATCTTATTTAACTACACTACTTACGGTTTCTTTCTAACGATAACTAGTAGTCCTTTTACCCCTATCTTAGCCGCGTACGTCGTAGTCTTAGGTTACTATATCGCGTTAGTGTTATTAAGTCGTAACGTAATATCCGTATAGATATTACCAGATTAATAACTAGATACGCTATAGTTAGTACTTATATTAGCCTTCTAGCGTTTTTATTAGGGACTTTAAGGTCTTTAGACTTATTATTACTATCTAAATAGTATCTATTAGTATAATTATATCTACGTGCGTAGTACTAGGAACTAGTAGTAGGTTATATATCTTAAGAAGCGATAAGTAGGTTAAGTAGCTAGGATCCTAGAATACGTCTTTAATAGAACGCTTAATTACTATACTTCCTAGTAGAGGACCTTTTCGTACCTCTATATAAGGAAGGCGTAACGAATTAAGTCTATTCCTTAGAATAGTAGTGTGGAGCTGCTATATATATTAAGACTTATACTATACGTAAAGATTTAATAGAGCCTATAAAGACTTATTACTAGGTATAGTAGGTTCTATCTAGCCTAATAAAGATAGCGTAGGCTAGTAAAGATTTAGTAGGGCTTATAAAGACTTATTACTAGGCGTAGTAGGTTCTATCTAGCCTAATAAAGATAACGTAGGCTAGTAAAGATTTAGTAGGGCTTATAAAGACTTATTACTAGGTATAGTAGGTTCTATCTAGCCTAATAAAGACAACGTAGGCTAGTAAAGATTTGGTAGGGCTTATAAAGACTTATTGCTAGGCGTAGTAGGTTCTATCTAGCCTAATAAAGATAGCGTAGGCTAGTAAAGATTTAGTAGGGCTTGTGAAGACTTATTACTAGGCGCGGTAGGCGCTATCTAACCTAATAAAGATAACGTAGGCTAGTAAAGATTTAGTAGGGCTTATAAAGACTTATTACTAGGTATAGTAGGCGCTATCTAACCTAATAAAGATAACGTAGGCTAGTAAAGATTTAGTAGGGCTCGTAAAGACTTATTACTAGGCGTAGTAGGTTCTATCTAGCCTAATAAAGATAGTATAGGCTAGTAAAGATTTGGGGGAGCCCGTAAAGACTAGTTACTAGGTATAGGGGGTGCTAACTAATAGTATTACTATCCCCTACGTATTAGAAGACTTAGTAAAGATAGTAGTACCTTACTACTATAACTAGTGGGTATTATATAGTAATATTAGGACGCCTTACGCTGGTATAGATTTAACGAAGCTAGAGAATATTTATTGCTAATAGTAGTAAGTCTAGGCTAGGGAGGTTAGTTCTCTTTATCCTTAAGGGTATCTATAGCTAGTTATACTACTTTATTATTAGCACTAATAGTAGGTCCTCCTATATATACTACTATTATTATCTTCTAAAGGCTAGATAATAGTACTACAAACCTATCCTTAATAGTATCTACCTAGTATAGTCTGTAGGTAAGCGCCGTCTCCTTATAAAAAGGTGGTAAGACTAGTAAAGGTCGTTTACTAGCGCTTACGATTAGGGCCTACGCGCGTATAGTTATATTAGTCCCTTATACTAGTATAGTAGGTACTAAGTAGGTGTTAGGTAACGTAGGTCCTTATTATAGAGCTCGTAAAGACCCGTAAAGATCTAGTAAAGGTAGTGTAGGATCTGTATTAGTAGTCTCCTATTAGATTTCTGTATAAGTAGGTCTAGTAGGGCTACGTAAAGACCTAGCAGCCTAGTCCTATACTATATTATATTAACTTATACTACTTTATATATATATACTATCTCTTATAGCTTACTTCTCTAAGCCTTCCTAAACTTATAATGTGTATAGAGGTGTATAGGAACTATTACTAGTCTAATTAACGTTAGGTACATATACTTTGTCCCTAACGCTCTAGTTAATAGTATAAAGTTATATAGAGGAAGATATAATACCTATACTATTAGGTTCCTTACGTCTTATTACGCTACTATATATGTTGTGGGATGGAATTAGAGGGTTTAGTCGCTCGTTAGTAATAAGAGCTTAATTAGGTGTTTGTTTTAAGCTCGCTTTCTCATTCTCCGCCTCTTGCGTTCTTAGGACTTATATATGAATTGTTTCCCGTAGTAGTAGTAGTAATAGTAGTAGTAGTTATAGTAGGGCATTAGAAACTAGAGTGATATATTAGATAGTATATTTAGGAAATCTTAGTCTCCTAAGAGAACTTACTACTAATTTGTGCGCTAGTATTAAGTGTAGAGTTTTGGTTTATTAAGCCGTTATACTCTGCCGTATCAACTACTTATACCTTAGTAATCCTTATGTGGGGAACTACTAGTATCTCGTCGTTATCTGTGTCCTAATAGAGAATGTGAATAAGCTAATTTATAACTCTTTTTTATATATTGCTGTACCCCACCGCTATACGAGTTACCAAACCAGAATTTTAGGTATTCTTAATAAAAATAGTCCTTAAGTTCTTTTATACTGTTATATTCTGGCTGTATACTATAAAAGCGTCTTATAGCTATAACTACGCGTTTATTGATAGTGGCTATAAGAGTTAGCGCCTATAGTGAGTAGTAGGGTTATACCTACCTTTTAAGTCGCTGTGCTGTATTAGGGCCCTATTAGCGCGGTACGGCATACGCTTCTGTGTACTACGCTTTAACTTAGGCATAGCTGCTGTCTAAGGTATATTTAAACTATTACTATTTGAACGCAAGAGGGAGAAGAAGTTAGAGGTACTTTATTAAGGTTACGTCTGGTAGTAGTAGTATTAAGTAGTTAGTTAGTATACTAGTAGTACGTATAACGTTATTAGGTATATATATTAGCCTATGCATTCTCACTTAATTATCCTAAGAATTTCACTTATATTCTACTATCCTGTGTTTAAGTCTATATTTTAACTTAAAGCTACTTCTCTAGCTTAACGTGTAATATCTACTCTACTTTGCGTGGGATAGTCTTCTCTAGTTCGACATATACTATTCCCTGTCTTAACTTAAAGCCCCTTCTCTAGTTTAATGCGTGATATCTCTTGACTTTGCGCAAGACACCCTTCTCTAGTTTAATATGTGCTATTCCCTGCCTTAACTTAAAGCTACTTCTCTAGTTTAACGCGTGATATCTCTTAACTTTACGCGAGATACCCTTCTCTGGTTTAATATATGACATTTTCCTGCTTTAACCTAGAGTATATCCTCTGGCTTAACGTATAATATCTCTTAACTTTGCGCGAGATACCCTTCTCTAGCTTAACGTATAATATTTTCCTACTTTGCCTTAGAGTATATCCTCTAGCTTGTATCGCGCCCTATACTGTACTTTATTAAGCTATATCTAGTTTATATTATCTGCTTCGTCTTAGAGTATATCCTCTAGCTCGCATCGCGCCCTATACTATACTTTATTAAGCTATATCTAGTTTATATTATCTGCTTCGTCTTAGAGCATATCCTCTAGCTCGCATCGCGCCCTATACTCAAATACTTTAGGTTATAGCTTATTTACCTTTTTTATCTCGATTCTAGGCGCCTACTCTAGATTAATATAGATTACCTTCGTATTTTATTTTAGGTATTACGGCCTCTGCTGCGTCGCCTTCTATTAATCCTTTCCTAGTATAGTACCCTGTTCGTAATTACTATTGGCTATAAGTTAAGTAATAGCTTTAGTCTCTAACTCTACTATAGATTTTTACTTTACTAGGGCTTTAGGTAGCGTATTATAACTAGTCCTAAGCTTTTATCGCGTATACTCAAATTACCCTAACGGAATCTATTTTATAATTCCCTATACGCCTCTACTAACTCTTTAAATAAGCCCTAGTCCCTTTCCTAAGGCCTTAGCTATAGTAGATAGTAATAATATTAGCGTTGTTAATAGTGGTAAGGTAAGGTACGGCTTAGGTAAGTAGTTAGTGACCGTATGGTCTTCCTTATTAGATACTGGAATTGACGTGTTGTCTATTAGAGGGCGCTATAGAGCTTATGTAGTGGCTACTATAGCGTCCTTAATATTCTAAAAGTATAAGCTATTGGTTTTGGCTAGCTCCTTATAGAGAAGTGCTAATGTGGTAAGCAGTATTAGGTTAGCTGGGTACTGAAAACCCATAGTGTATATGAGCTCGAACCTAACGTTAAAGTTCTTATTAGTTTTATTAATAATGTCTTATCGAAGAACTATAGAGTCTCTAGGATAGGTTACGCTAACTCGCTCTCCGTAAGCCTAAGTTTAACGCCTATAAGCTTAAGAGAAAGAATATACTTGAGTTAAATTAATAGAATACCTTAGGTTTCTATATAGTATTAGTAGACTTAATAGACGATCTCTGCGTTAACCGCGCTTAGATAAAGGGCTGGTATAAAGTGTAGGTAATAAATACGTCTATCTAATAAGTCCCTATATTAAATACTAACATCTATAACATCTGTTTGCGTTTTGTAGGTACAAAAATAACGGCTCCTCCTTAATACTTATTGCCTCCTTAATTGATTTAATTTCGTTGTCTATAGGTAGTGGAGGATTATGAAAATGAAGATAGGTTAGTATAAGATTGAACTATCGTCGAAGCACGCCTGTAGATGTAGAAAAAGTTTAATATTATAGCTTTTTCTAATCTAATCCTTAACTAGTAAACTAAAATCGCTTAAGTCCTTACTTTTGGAACCTTATAATAAAGCTTATAAAAGCCTATATAAAGTAAACGCCCTATCCTAGAGTATAGTAAGGTTAAGCTATAGTATAGCTACTATACCTACTCCTTTCTTCCTATAGGCCTCTAGAAGTCCCTAGATTACTCTTAAAGTCCTGCTTAAACTTTTTATAGCGTTCTAATCTATTCTAAATATTGTCCAGTTTCTCCTATATCTTATTTTGTGCTTTTTTAGTTATCTCAAGCCTCGCCCTTATAGCAATAAGTATCTCTTCCCGTCCTTTATAGTCTATCTTCTGAAGTTCGATGGGATAAACCTTTATAAATCTTAGTGAAGGGACTACTAGGCCTAGAATAGCTTTGCGAAGGTATTAGTAGTAGGTATCCTTAATAGTATAACCTTTACTAGCTAATCTTTTAGCTAAGGCCTTCTTATAGATCTCGATCTTAGTGAAGGGACTACTAGGCCTAGAATAACTTCGCGAAGGTATTAGTAGCGGGTATCCTTAATAGTATAACCTTTACTAGCTAATCTTTTAGCTAAGGCCTTCTTATAGATCTCGATCTTAGTAAAGGGACCACTAGGCCTAGAACGGCTTACTTGCAATATAGATTAAGAATTTGGTGTATATATTATCGTTCTTAAATTGGATAGACTATTAAGGAGGAGCTAGTAGGCGGGGTTGTCTTTAATAGCTGTGAAGAGGGTTTAGTAGTAGTAGTAGTAAAAGGCAGCGGCAGAGCAGCCTATAGAGCGTCGATCTTAGCTTAAAGATCTTGAACTATCCTACTAAACTTCTAGGAACAGCTATTAGGGTTACGACTAGCTAGGACGGGAGCTTTATGTGCAGGCGGCGCTGATTAAAGTTGTTAGGATAGAGGGAGGGATGTTGTAGAATGCTCTGAAGACTTAGTTACTAATACTAATACTAATACTAGCGTTATTGTTAACGGCTCTTTAGTTATTAAGGTTAAGGTAACGAAGCGACTATTATATAGTAGAAGTAGCCAATTATATTTCTCCTACTCTTCGCTGTAGGTATAGTCACTAAAGATAGAATAATTATCGTCATTAATAGGCTCTGACTTAACTAGCTTCTTGATGGCGTCTCCAAGACCGTTATCTTTAATCTTAAGTACGCTTTCCACACTCTCTAACCGCAGCTACTAGTAAGATAATATCTTTACTATTATCTATGGCTCCCTTAGAACTATCACCAGACTCCTTAGAACTCGCCTTACGCTTCTTAGGGGTGCTATTAACGACGCGGGGACGTAGGACCTTAGGTAAAGCAGGTAGGCTAGGCTGGGTAATAGATATAGAAATAATGTTTGGGCTAGATTAGAGGCCCTTATCGCGTAATGGGGCCAACTTAAGCAGGAACTCCCTATAGTTAAGCTAAGGTTTAACAAAGGCTAACTACGCACGTATAATACTCTACTTAAGTATTCCTAGATCTATTGTAGTAGTAAAGTCTATCTCGTTTAACTATTACAGTTAACCTCAGCTAAAGAAGTAAGGGCTAGGACCTTAGCCTTTACTAGTCTTCCTATAATAGAAGAAGTCTAGCTATTAGGCTAACTAGAGCGCTTAACAAAAGGCTGCTCTAATAGTCGTAGGGTCGCATAGGCGTAGCGCCTACCTATAGTTATTACGCAGAAGGCTACTTAATAAAAGGCTGCTCTAATAGTTATAGGGTCGCATAGGCGTAGCGCCTACCTATAGTCATCGCGCACTAAAGGCTGCTCTAATAGTCGTAGGGTCGCATAGGCGTAGTACCTACCCGTAGTCATCGCGTAGAAGGCTACTTAACAAAAGGCTGCTCTAATAGTTATAGCGTTATATAGGCATAGCCTCTACTATATAGACTTCGTTACTCCTAATATTATATATACGTTCTATATACGTATTACCCTATAGCTCTTTAACTAGAAGCAAATAGAGGAGCTTACTATTAGTCCCGTCTCGTATAGTGCAGAATTGCGTAGGCTACTACTAGCTAAGGATAAGGTCACCTTCGTTAATTAGGATAAGTAGCATGACTATTTAATAGATGGAAAATACCATATTCAGCTCTTCAACACCTATACATAAAAGAGGTTCGTCTTAACTTATTATCTTAAGGATGTAGTTTCGTTTATATATATTCTTATGCAGGTTGTGCAAATAGGTTATAGCTATCTATAAAAAGCAAGGTTACTACCTACTACTACTTACTACCTTACTTGTAACGAACAACTAGTATAAGTTAATACCCTAATTATACAGAACGCCTTAAGGTCTCTAGGGTATTCCCGCCTATCTTAAACGCTATACTACTATACTCTAGCTATTAAGCAAATAAGACGGAGCTATATATAAATCTTATTAAGAGCTTTATTAAAAACCTTCTATAGGCTTACACTAACCTAATACTTCTTCTTTATTCTCCTAGTAAGCTACTACTATCTATAATTAGATAGATAGTCCCCCTACTATAACTTCGCCTTCTATAACCTCTTATACTCCTTAACCTTAAAGATTGTAGGCCTCCTTATAGTATTATTCTTACACTAAATCTTTTCCTAGCCCTTACACCTCTCTAAGCGAAAGCGATACATAGCCGTCTCCCTATCTATAACTATATACCCCTTAACCATATATAGTCTATTATACCTAAGCCCTAACTCTAGCCTATACTTATTCGTCTTAATAAGCTACGCTAAGTGAATAACGTGGATAGGGTTACCTAGCTCTAGCGACTTAATAAGGTATAATATATTTTTAGTAGGCGTAAAGTTCTTACCTTTGGTGCTACTATACTTAATTATATCCCCATCGTCCTTATCGTAGTAGCTGCTGCCGCCTAAGAGCACGATACTATATACGCTTTTATCTTTTTCGCCTAAGATACTACCTTAGGGTAAGCTATAGGCGCTATCGTGGATAGTGCAGAGTTAAGTAGGCTACTATTAGCTAAGGACGAGATCGCCTTCGCCGTAGAATTTAGGGGTCGTAGGGTGCTTAGCTTTATAGGCTTAATTAAGACGATCGTTAGTGCGATTACTACCTTTAATAGTAATGATGCCTTATAGAATATTCTACTTAAAGTCCTTGTTACACTAGCAGTTATAGAGCTAATACGCATTAGCTTTAAGGTCTACTAGGAACCGCGAATTTAAGTTGAATATCTTTAGCAGCTTAGTGTTAGGGCTTAGGATCCTAGACTTCTTAATAATGTATTTATCTACTTATAGCGTAATCTTAGCCTTATACACGTAGTCCTAGAGGTCTTTGTGGAGCTACTTTAGTTAGCTTAAGTTCCTCTCTATCTTATATCTGGCGATATACTCCTTTAGAGCTTTAAGTGAGATAAGAGATTAAGGCCGTCTTTAACTAAGCTCTTTCATAGATTAGTGGTTAATACAGTGCACGATTGCGTTGAGGATTATAGTAATATTACTAATTTTAGTAACCTCTCTATATCTTAGATTCTTTATTATATACTACTTAGGAAGAGGCCACGCTATATATCTGTTGTGGTAATATTCTAGA
The DNA here is from genome assembly GCA_027946455.1 of Neocucurbitaria cava. NCBI lineage: Eukaryota > Fungi > Ascomycota > Dothideomycetes > Pleosporales > Cucurbitariaceae > Neocucurbitaria > Neocucurbitaria cava. The sequence goes on along the minus strand of JAPEUY010000005.1, from coordinate 1,340,635 downwards.
ATAAAGAGACTACCTAATAATAACAATAGCGGAGTAAGTCTAGTTACTACAATAGCCTCTTAATTGGTACTAGCGCTAAATAACTCTACAACTAGTAGTAATAGTAGTAATAGTAGTGTTATAGCCTTCCTCTTCTCTCGCAATTAAGCCTGTTTACTTCTATATTCCTGTTTACTAACCTATATCTCTTTATTATGTGGATATTGTTTTATGCTTCTTTAGCTATCTCGAGCCTCGCCCTTATAGTAATGAGCTTCTCTTCAATATTATCTTTATGCTTTTAAGCATCCTTAAATAATACCTACTGTGTTTTGCTTATGCTACGTCGTGTGGCCTTTTTCTCTCTAAGGGTATCTCCGTGTACCTTTAGACACTTACGAATTTAATTAACCTATTCTTTATTAGCCCTAGTCCCTAGACTCTTTGCTAGATATATATACAGCGTCGTCTGTCCCTTAGCGCTTAGTTAAGAGGATTAGGTCTGCTTTTAATGACTGTGGTCGCTTAAGCTCTAGGCGTAGTTGCTTATAGGTTAGAGGAGGATCTCTTTATAGGGCTGCTTCTTAAGGCTTATTAGATCTATTTTCGGGTACTAATATAGTAGTAATTTAGCTATTCTTTAATATTATTATCTTTGTTACTCTTATAGAGTTATCTCTAGGGACGTCTACTTGCGAAATAATCTTTTTAATAACCTCCTCCTTAATAGTTATAGTTTCTTTAATTAATTCAATTTCGTTAGCTATAGATAGTTAAGGATTAGATGTACTACTAAGTTGTAGTAAGGGTCGGATTGGCTTTTACAAGTCTTTCGTAATATATACACAAGCTTTCTTTAGTGCGTCCAGTTACTCTATTATACACGTAATATTCTCTAGAAGTTCTTTCTTAAGAAAGTAGAACAAGATTAGGAATTAGAGCTGATCTTGCCAAGCAACTCGATTTATAGTCTGCATCTGCTTAAATAGCTTAACGAGATCCGCCTTGTCTAACAACTATAGCTCTTCTTTCTTTGTATGTTTCAAGACGAGTATCTTCCGTAGTTCCTTCCTATCGTTGAGATAGATAGTTACGAAGTTTAACAGTCCCGTTCGAGAGCGCGATAGAAAAGTATAGATAGATATCTTTATCTAACTTCCGCCTTTTTCGTATAGATAGGATCCTAATAGTAACCTTTTCATAAGTTCTTACTCTAGTCGCATCTTAACTAGAATATAATAGAACGTTAGAGTACTAACTTTAGGTAGGAACCTAAAATCTTTCCTCTATTATGCATCTTTTAAGATCACTTCGTATAGCTCGGCGTTATTGAAGGTATATTGATTCTTTGAGTTTGGTGCTAGAGGAGGGACAGTTAGGCATCTTTTGAGATCACTTCGTATAGCTTGGCGTTATTAAAGGTATGTTAATTCTTTGAGTTTGGTGCTAGAGGAGGGATAGTTAGGCATCTTTTAAGATTACTTTGTATAGCTTAGCGTTATTAAAGGTATATAGATCCCTTGATCTTAGTGCTAGAGCTAGGACAGTTATGCTGTTTTCGGACGTCTTTACTCGAGGGCTCGCCGCAATCCACACAGAGATTTAGTCCCAGCTATAACTTCTAAGCGACTAGTAACGAATAAAGTGCAAAGTTAAACCTTAGACATTTACAAGCGTTTGGAGAGGAGTAATAACAAATAACTATCTGACAGTTCGTAAACGTTAGATATTTACTACTGTGAAGTCAAAGTTCGAGAAGCCGAAAAAGCATAAAATAAGAGATAAGGAGTAAATAAACGATGGTTAGAGGAGATTTCTATTACTCCTTAAAACCAGGACTATCCTTTAGTATACATTCGCAAACTATATATATATAACCAAACTATTAATCTAGACCTTCGCCTGTTAACGCTATACTAATGTAATACTATAGTTGTTTATTATTTCTTATCGCTATAGACCGCTTCCCTTTAATTAAGCCTCCCTTTAATTAAACTAGACCTAATCCTAAGTCTCTCCTAGTACCTTATATAGCTACTTACACTTATATTAAGTAGGATATTATCGTATATAGCCTTCCTATAAAACTTGTCCCTAAGGGCATATATCTAATCTTGCCTTACCACTATTATATAATGGTTATATTAGTCGAACGTTATAAGAGAGATGTTATTAACAGATAGTATCTAGTAGATATTAATTATGTCCTAGTATTTATAACGGATTTTCTTCAGAATGTTTCGTAGGAGGGTAGGATAGTATATAAGATAATACGCATCTTCTATAAGGGATAGGAGTTTCTATATCGTTACCCTAAAAATCTAAAGGTATTATCCTCTTATAGAGTTAGCGCATAGCATCCTTAGTATCTAAACAATTCAATTACTTAGCTTTAAGTATACTAATTATTACTGGGATCGTAAGAGACTTAACATCGTTATATAGCGTTGACACCAATCCGAGTATAGAGTTAGTCTTATTTAAGTCTTACACGAAAAGTCTGAGGGTCTCTAGAGACGGAGGGTATCCTAAGGCGTTAGGTATTTAAAGTCTAGTATAAGGTAATAGGCGTTAAGGGTTTCGTTAGGGACGTTATAGGCCGTGTAGTTAGTTAGGGCCTACATAGTAATTACTATTTCAACTTAGGGAATTATAGGTGTGTAGGTGCCAAATATTTTATATTTATTTGATGTCTATTTAGGATAAGGATCCCTAGTATAGTAATACTAATAGTAGTATAATAGTAGTTAATAGGAGTTTAAATTATTAATACGATAGAGAACTTTATAGATAATACGATTAGGGTACCTATATTAATAGGCGCGTTGTTCTAGGGTATAAGGGCGTACCTATACTAGGTAGCATAGGGTAAACACCACGTAGCAGCGGCTATAGTCTAACTATACTATACACTAACTACTTTCTACTACTATAACTACATAATAATCTTAAGATTATCTAAAAATAGCTTATATATATAACACTATTATATCTACTATTATGTATAGTCTATATATATAATTCTTATAAGCCTATCTTTATAGGTATATCTTTACTAACCTATCTTTACAAGCTTATCTTTACGGGTATATCTTTACGGGCCTATCTTCATAGGTATGTCTTTATAGGCATGTCTTCATAGGTATATCTTCACGAGCTTATCTTTATAAGCCTATCTTCACGAGCTTATCTTTATAGGCCTATCTTTATGAGCCTATCTTTACGAGTGTGAGAGGTTTGTAGGCAGGAGTCAAATATGGGGGTGAACTGGTATATTGAGACGAATCCTTAAGGAGCTATCGTGCTCCTGAAGGGTTCTATATATCTAGGGTCACGTGCCCGGCCCGGTGGTGCCCCAGCAGGGTTCCGACGGGGCTCCGTAGCTTGGCCGTCAATTGTATCGTGACAATAGCCCCCTCCTTTTTCGTGAGTCGTCCCGACTCGCTTTCCTTCAGTAGTAGTATCGCCTCGCGAGGCGTGTCTACTGGCGCTTAATCGCTAACAGCGGTTCAGCATATGTGACTTTGGTCATCCCGTTACCAGGTCCCAATTTTTCTATCGAAATGGGCCGGTTACGGGTATACCAAGGGGAGGCTCCGGACTTCAGCCGGGCCATGCGCAATGTTCGTATGCATACAAACAACTCACAGTTATGTGTTTGAGCGTATTGAATGATGATCCTCTAACCAGTGACTGGTTGTTGACATCGTAGAGTGACCCCGTATGATTGGTTAGGTCAGTGTCGTCGTTTGCTGCCCAACGTCGTTCCTACGGCACGCCGATGGCACACCGTATGGGAGACCTATCATACGGTTCTCATTGAATTGGTGTGGATTGTTCGAACCCGCGAGGTTCGTTATCTTAGTTAATGGTTTAATTGACTTGTGACGTTCATTGGTGTTGCCCATTGCTTAACCAATGCCTCGCCCAAATACGAGTGCTTACTCATGTGAGTGATCTATATTCTGGTCAATTCACATGATGTATGCTTAAGGTGAGGGGCAGCGGTGTGGTTGCGGTGAGAGAACGGGTTGCTGCTGGCCCGTGAGCGGGTCGTCCTGTAGCTTGTATAAAAGCGTTTTTAGGAAGCTATCAACCGTAGTTCTTACACCATAGTTCCATACTGTACTGCACTTGAATCCTACTCAATCCTCATCCATTATTATTAATATCTTTAACACCATGCCTATCAGTAGCACTGTTCCCCGTGTCTTGAGCAATGAGCCATTGCCAGACCGAGTTTACCTCCTCCCTCCTAATATGCAACCCCAACCATCACTGACACGCTTCTGGTGTGAAGCTTGCGTGGTCTCTCTCACCACCTAGTCTAAGGAGGATCCCGACGGTACCGTCGACGGCTTCCTCAGGACCGTCCGTGGAGAGTCCTACTGTGTTCGAAAGAACAATTTCGGTGTCTGTGATAGGTGCGCTGGTGCTCACAAGGGAGGGTGTGTTGAGGTATGTCCGACTCCTTTCCACTGACGTCCCGTTGGGGTCCGTTACTAATGTTCGCATAGATCAAGCCCGAGTTCCGCCCGCGCCGTCAACGTCCTCGACTACCTCCTTGCGTGCGCGAACCACAAGATGGACAAGGCCATGGCTACGCCGACTTGGAAGGATCTGCTTGAGACCGACCAGCTCGACGATGACATTTTGCGCAAGCCGTGGGAGTCCGCTTTTGAGTGCGAAGGACCTCCGTCTTGCCTTCAAGAGCTATGCCAGCGCCCATGACCGTGAGGTCAAGGAGAGTGCAGGCAAGGGCAAAGGCAAGGCGGAGGAGGCCTATGCGGAGTTCGAGAGGGCCCGTATGGCCTCTCGTGAGCACAACCTGGAGAGGTACAAGGTATGACATTGGGCAGTTGTGACTTGATGCTTCTGCTAACATTGGTAGCTGGGCTTGGGCACTACGGGCCTAAGCGGCCCGCCAACGTGGTGGTCGATGTGAATCGTGAGGCCGTGTTTGAGCGTGGTGGCGCTGCCGTAACCGAGAGAAGCGGCACTACTACTATGGCACTGATGTGCCTACGGCTGCTTCTGCTGGCGTCTTCTTTGAACCCGCGGCGCCGTCGCCTACTAAACGCCCTGCCCTTGATCCCGGTGTCGGGCTGGGGTTCTCCCCTGGCATGGACTTGACCTAGGGCGGGCAGGCGTCGGGCGGCGGGCGTGGTAGATAGTTTGCCTGGGAGAGCTTGTTCTCCCTGCTGCCATCGGCAGCTTACGAATGTAATGTCACTTCATCATAATTGTGTCCTTCCATTGAGGTGATGAGTAATGATTCAACTGATTTTGTAGATGATTCTACATATCCAGCAGCCTCAGCTGCACTGGATGAGCAATCCGCAGTCTGCTACGGTTGCTTACGGGGTCTGCCACGCCTTTTTGGCTCTTTGGCTTCCCGTTGTCGCCCTGGCGATTCCGCCAGTGCCCTGGGACACGTCCCTAGGGTTCTGCAGGTAATCCTCCAGCATCTCATCACACTGATCCAGATGCTCGACCGGCTCCCAGGTGGATTCTTCCACCGACCAGCCTAGCCATTTCATAAGGTACTCCCTGCCCCTCGAGGCGGAGTCCTTATGCTCTAAGATGCCTTCCACCTCATATCTATCTCCCGGAAGAACATCCTCTGGCACCTGAATTGGTCTAGGTCTGAACTTATCCCGTTCATGGGGTGCAACCCATGACTCTAGGAGTGATACGTTGAAGACGGGATGTACCCGGGCCATCGACGGGGGGAGGTCGAGACGGTACGCCAGCTTGCCAATCTTCTTCGTAATGGTAAAGGGTCCCAAATATCGCGCGTCGAACTTCTTGGAAGGACGACTTGTTGTGATATTCTTTGCCCTAAGGAGAACTTGTTCTCCTTCCGCGAAGTGCTTGTCCGCCCTCTTCGCGTTGTACCATTTGGCATTGCTACGCTGGGCGTGCTCCAAACTCGCCTTGGCTGCTGCCCATATCTCGTGCCATTGCTCCAGCCGGCCGGCGACTTGCCGGCGCAGTTCCGGTGCCTTCGCGTCTTTGTCCCATACAGCTGGAGGCTTGCGGAGCCAGTGTTCATCAGGGACCATATCAAAACCTTTGGGTGCAATACCGAAGGCGAGGGTTATAGGACACTGCCCGTGAGCGGAGTGCTTCTTTGAGTTGTAAGCATACTCGGCATACGGGAGCAGGTCAACCCAATTGTCCTGTTTGTAGTTCATGTACATCCGCAAGTAGGTCTCCAGCTCTTGGTTTTGACGCTCGGTTTGCCCATCAGTTTGAGGGTGGAAAGCTGTGCTCAACCGATGGTCGATCTTCAAGTGGTAGCATATGTCTGACCAGAACTGGCTCGTGAATACTGAGCCTCTGTCTGACAACAGGGTGTCTGGGGGACCTAGCTTCAAAAAGCATTGTTGCAGCAGCAACTCGGCCACTCGCTGGGCCGTGATCGTCTTTGTGACGGGTAGATACTGGATATACTTTGTGAAGCGGTCTACCAATACGAGTATCGCGTCGTATTCATTCCCCTTCTCGTCTTTCGACTTCGGTAAGTCAGTGACGAAGTCGAGGGAGTAATGCCGCCAAGGTACCTCAGGTACCGGCAGGGGGGATAGCATCCCCCATGGTTTGTGACGCCTGATCTTGTTTAACTGACAGGCGGCACACCTATTGATATACTTGTGGACGTCTCGTCGGAGATGCGGCTAGAAGTATTTCCTCTTTAATAGGTCTGCTGTTTTGTCTACACCATAGTGACCACCTATAGGGTCGTCGTGGTTCTTCAGCAGGAGGTTTGCCCGGAGTGACGCATCATCGGGAATCCACACTTTCCCGTTCCGGCGCAGGACTCCACTGGGTCGATCTCCCAAAATGTGTTGTCCCTCTTCGCCCCGCCCGCTCCCGTCGCGTCAGCGATCGTAAACGAGATAGGCCTTGTCTCGCTCTTGAATCATTCTGATGTGATCGGAGAGCGGTCTGGAATGTCCAGTGCGTGGCGGACTCATCTTCCATGGCTTCCACTGAAAGATGATTCGGCGATGAGATATGATTGCCCATACTCCTTGAGAGAGCTGCGGCCACATCAAAATCCCTTGGCCGTGCTTCGAATTCGTCGCCCTGATGCCGGCTGCCATAGCCTGTGGTTGGCTCATCGGGGACGAGGAGCGACTCGTCGCTATTAACTGACATCTGGTTAGGGAATTCCTCTTCAGGGACCGTTTCGGAGGGTCGACGGGACCTCAGCGGTCCAGCCTCGGGGTGGTCTTGTCCCGTAGTTGCCTGGTCAACCTTTTGAGCCCTGGACGTCTGGATTGTCCAGATTCGAAGCTTTTGTTGGAGAGTAGGCAGCATCGCGTCGCGAAGTGCCTGCTGCTCTCTGACCAGTATACCCTTCGCGTAGTCGGGCCTCCTCGAAGGGCCGTCCGCTGGGTTTTCTGATCCTGGCCTGTATTCGATCTCAAAATCGAACCGAGCCAGCTCCTCTGCCCATCTGGCTTGCTTGGAGGAGAGTTCTTTGGTAGTCATAAAATACCGAAGATTGTTGTGATCGGAGAGTACTCGGATCGTTGACGGGGCATGCTCGAGGTAATGCCTCCACGTCTGAAATGCTTCCACTATCGCGTTCAGTTCTTTGTCATGGGTGTGCCACCGAAGTGATGGCCTAGAGAACTTCTTGCTCTAGAACGCGACGGGTTTCCAATGACAATTGGTCGCCAGCTCTGACGTAGCTGGCTGCAGGAGTATTGCTGCCATAGCGAAGTTAGAGGCGTCCGTGAGGACCATCACTGGCTTCGTGGGGTCGAAGTGCTGAAGCACTGGTGCCTCAGTGAACTTCTTTCGAAGTTCTAGAAAGGCGTTCTCGTCCTCTGGCCAGGACCACGGTAGGTACCACCTGGTTGGACCTTTGCGACTCTTTGCGGCTTTTGGTTTTGCCTTGCCAGCATCGGCCAACTCACGGGACACCGGCGGGGCTTGAGCGGCCGTCATATGGTCCACCATTGGGCGTACAATCGCAGAGTAGTTGTAAATGAACCTCCGGTAGAGTTCGCGAACCCAGGAATACCTGGATGTCCTTGTACCCCTCGGGCTCTGGCCACTCCTTGATTGTTTGTACCCGCACAGGGTCCATGGCAACGCCGCGGGTGTCACTATGAACAAGGAACTCAACAGAGCGTGTTGAGAAAACGCACTTACTAGCCTTGCAGTAAAGGCCCCACTCCACGAGTCTATCGAGGATCTCCTCGGCGTGGGAATCGTGGTCTTCCTTATTCTTAGAGTAGATGAGGATGTCGTCCAAGTAGGCGACACATGTACGGTCTATCAGCCCTCCTAAGGCTCGATGGATGTACGATTGGAATGTTGCGGTGCATTTGCTAACCCGAGCGGCATGACAAGGTACTCGAAGTGACCATATCTTGTTTTGAAAGCAGTTTTCCATTCATCTCCCCGGATTCGAAGCCTATGATAGGCGTCGAAGATCCAGCTTGGAGAAGATTTGGGCTTTCGACAGACGGTCCAGCATCTCGCTCACGAGCGGGATGGGGTACCGATTCTTGATGGTAACTTTGTTCAACCCACGGTAGTCAACACAAAGTCTCATCGTGCCATCTGCTTTTGGGACGAAGAGGATAGGGCGCCCACGGCGACTTGCTTGGACGAATCAACCCTTGTCCTGTGCCGTCTCGAGGTAGTCCCGTAGGATCTCTAACTCTTTCCCGGAGAGGTTGTAAATCGGAAGGTTAGGGATTCTTTTCCCCTCTTCGATGTCAATGGCATGATCATATTCGCCGTTTGGACGAAGCATGCGTGTTTGGTGCTTGCTAACGCAAGCCATTTGTGGTGCAGCTTCTCAGGAACAAACTTCAGTTCCTCACTGTCCGGCTGGTCATCGTCTGGTGCCATATACGGAGCATCCTCCTCGTCATCGGGAGGATACGGCCATGCCGGAGGCAGTCTGGCCCGTTGAGGTTCTCGTCGTATATGCTAGCCACCATTCGTTGAGCAGTCGCTTCTGGCAGCCAGGCCAGGTCTGGAGCGTCAGCGACGCATCTCTTGAGGTTATCGATGATCTCGAGTGTCTTGTTCTTCAGCTAGAGTAACCCCTGGCGATGATACCACTCTGTATTAAGTTCCACGTCTCCGCTGGGCCCAGCGGGCGGCGCCTCCGCCCCGAGGCCTTCCCGGTGCATCTCCTGAAGGAGAGACTGTTGAGCCTCCTTGCTCAATGTACTGCACGATAGGCGCCCCGGGTGGAGCACGTAAGCCCGCTCCTGGCCCTAGTGTTTCGAGGGAGATCTCTGGCGGAGAAGAGTTCAATACGGTCCTCGCCGTCAACTTCATCTCCCCACCATTGAACTCTCCCGTAGAGAATCGGATCTTCGGATCCGCCTCTCGTAGCCATGGGTAACCCAACACAAGGTCATACCCATCGAAATCGGCAGCCCAAAATCTTTGGGGGCCTACGACTCGAACTGAGCCTCTGCTGTCTTTACAGCTGACCGCAAGGTCATGTGCTTTGTTGATGCGTAGTTGGTTGTGATCCAAAAACTTCGCCACTGGCTTGTTGGCCACTGACGATCTTCAAAGGGAGTACTTGTCCACTGTCTTCTGCCGGATGATGTTGATCTCCGCTCCCGAGTCGTAAAGCGCACGGAGCGGGACCGTAGAACCGTCGGGAGAGACACGTGGACTTGCACCTGAATGCGCAATTGCTTTCCTTTCGAGTTCGGCCCCAGTCGCAATCGTGAAAGGTTGGCGACTAGGGCTTGTCTTTTCCGAATTGTCATTTTGCTGAGGTTGAGCAGCACCCTGGTTATCTCGTTGGCCACTGCCCTGACGATTTCTCCAGTGTGGTCTCTGACCTCCGCCATGATTACCGCCTTGGTTCCTAGGAGCCTGTTGTCCGCCTTGTTGACGGGGCCCCATCGAACGTCGTCGGAAGGCCCTGGGGGCTGCCCCGGAGCCACTTCCTGAGTTGGAAGCTTTGCGATCTTGCTTCTTCCCAAAGCCCGGTTGCCCGGCTGGGAGGCAGAAGCTTGACGCTTGCCACGCTGCGAGTTGTCGCCCGGTCCCTGGAGCGGGCCGACGTCGCCTTGCTGGCGGTGGATGCCACGGTCTCTGCGTTCCGAAGTGCTCGTTCGAACTCAGGCCACGTGGTGAGCGTATCGAGGACACCGGTACGTTGGATCTCCCGCCCGATACGCCTCGGGATTCTGGACCACACGAAGGCAATCTTCAGTTCGTGGTCGTCCTCACCGGTAAGTGTTTTGAAGAATTACTGCGACAGTAAGGTCTCCTTTTTGTTCAGTTGAAGCGAAAAGGAGCTCACGGTGTCGTTGTCCTTCCACTCAAAGTTGAAGAATCGAACATAGTTCTCGTATCTGGTGAGGATGGGATCCTGGACCAGCTTACGTTCCTCTGCTTTGAGTTCGACCCAGCTGTTAACGACACCTTCATTGATACGTTGCTGCATCAATTCTCGATGAGCGTTGTACTGGATCGTCCCCATGGCCCAGTGGGTCCTGGTGACTGAGTCCTCAAAGACTTGACAGTAACTAAATGCTGTCTCAACGTCCTTGATCCATTGCTCGACCTGCCCGGGGTGGGGACTCTACTCTCGAGCCCAGCTTCGGTTTGGGCTGAACGCCATTCAGCACTCGGATGAGTTTACCAGCATCATCGAAGGCTGGCGCTGGCGATCCGATGAGGGCCCGCTGGGTCTCGCTAGTCCCAAGGCTTGCGAGCGTATTCGATCTGCTCCTTGAGGGTAGCGACAACCGCGGGTGGGTCACCCTGGCCTGAGCCAGGAACAGTTCCTGGAGGCGGCTCTGGATGAACTCCTCGTTGGTCACGGCTGCGGCCTTGCGACGGAGCGGTGTCGTGTCAGTGTCGGAAGGACACTTCTACCAACAGGAGTCGAGTTAGGTCCCGTTGTGGGATTGACTGGTCGGCGTTCTCGTGAATGATTTTCGTCAACCAGGGGTTGGTTTTCGTAGTGTAGCGGTCGGGTTACACCGCGTTCTCGTAGTGCATTGGCACGACCCGGAGTTGCTGGAGCGTCCGTGGTTGGCCCAACACTGGTCGTAGAGTTTGAGACTGGAAGTCGCCATCTCTAATGGGAAGCCACGCTGGGTCTCCGAGGGTTCCCGGTCGTCGCGTTCGTGGTCCTCGCGTTCCAGGTCTGGCGGCCCCAGTTCTTCGTCTGAGGTTTCGCCTACTATCTCCTCAACACCCGATTCTCCAGGCTGGAGTTGACGGTGTTGTTCGTGGAGGAGTTGCTCCGTAGGTTGAGTTGACCTGGGTGGCTCCAGAATATCTTCGGCGGTCGCTGCTCTAGCAGCTGGGGCTTTGCCCTTGTTGTTTCGAGTGCCTGCCATTTGTCCGGTACTGATACGGTGATGGCAAGGTGTGTTAACGGGGCACTGTCGGGTCGTTTGTCGTGGATAGATCCGTATCTGACGACTGCCTTTCCTGGTAGGAGTAGGAAGGATTCGAATTGTGAGAGGTTTGTAGGCAGGAGTCAAATATGGGGGTGAACTGGTATATTGAGACGAATCCTTAAGGAGCTATCGTGCTCCTGAAGGGTTCTATATATCTAGGGTCACGTGCCCGGCCCGGTGGTGCCCCAGCAGGGTTCCGACGGGGCTCCGTAGCTTGGCCGTCAATTGTATCGTGACAACGAGCTTGTCTTTATGGGCCTATCTTTATAAGCCTATCTTTATAAGCATATCTTTATAGGCATATCTTTATAGGTATATCTTTATAGGTATATCTTTATGGGCCTATCTTTATAGGTATGTCTTTACGGGCATATCTTTATAGGTATATCTTCACGAGCTTATCTTTACGAGCCTATCTTTATAAGCTAGTCTTTATAGGTATATCTTTATAGGTATATCTTTATAAGCCTATCTTTACAGGCATGTCTTTATAGGCCTATCTTTATAGGCCTATCTTTACGGGCATATCTTTACGAGTCTATCTTTACGAGCTTATCTTTATAGGCCTATCTTTATAGGCATATCTTTATAAACCTATCTTTATAGGTATATCTCTATAGGGTATTCTTCGTGGGGTATTCTTTATAGGGTAATCTTTACGGGGTATTCTTTACAGGGAATTCTTTATAGGGTAATCTTTATAGGCATATCTTTATAGGCCTATCTCTATAGGGTATTCTTTATAGGGTATTCTTCGTAGGGTATTCTTTATAGGGTAATCTTTATAGGGTATTCTTTATAGGGAATTCTTTATAGGGTAATCTTTATATAGTATTCGTTAGGGGTTAGTGTTTGTAGGGCGACTTTTACAAAGTCTATTTAAGGGTAGGTAACGAAGATAGGAACTAGAGGTTAGAAGTAGAGATTGGGTATAGGAGTAGGTAGTTAAGATAGGGGAGGGGGTTATAAACGTTTCTTATTAGGGTAAGGTAGCAAATATTATATTTATACTAATTAATATATCTACTATAGGCCCTTGTAAAGAATTCTGTCCTAGCTAGATACATATATACCCTACTATGGTGGGTAGTACAGCTACGCCTTTACTTACTACTACGCTTTAGTGCCTACTATTATAGGTCTCTTTCACCCTCCCTTTTCACTAAATAGGCAGCGAAGCTAGCTTAGTATGACGTAATATTTATTTCCTAAGCGAAGCTTTTTTGTTCTAACTATTTAGTTCTTAATAATTATTCGCCTGCGCTTTCTATTAACCTTACCTACTCTACCTTCTTTATTCCTTAGAACCTACTTCGATAGCATATATCTAGCACCTCTTCCTCTACTAACCTCTGTCCCTTAGCTATTAGCTTACTATCTACTCCTACTCCGCAGCTAGCTATTAGTCTTTCGCCGTATTACCCTCGACTATACTATCTACTACGCTCGCTATTAGTTATAAACAATATAACTTAGCTTCTACTACAACTTAAAGGCGACGTAATCCTCGATATATTCTACTAAACGAAGCTGCTACTCGATAACTTGGAGCCGCCGCCTAGGCATAATAGCTAATACCTTATATTAGATAATAGCGCACATCCTATAAGCTAGGTAGAAGTCAAGGATGCTAAAGTTATATAGAAAGAGCTATTAGAAATTATACAGTTTAATCTAGTATAGGTCCAACTACTTAATATCTATATTAATCGACTTATATAATATATTAGAACTTCTTAGTTAGATATCGCGGTTTATATAGTAGAGGGTTAACTACCTCTATACCCTAGATCTATGAAGCCTTCGCTGACACTATATTCAATATATAGAATATAATAATAGTATTCCTAAAGGATATCCCTATAAACGCCCTACTATCGAGATATATAGTAATTTAGATAGAGGAAGTATATAAGAGTGAATAGAGTAATAGCCAGCCGCCGAAGCAGACTAATATAGAAGGGGAAGGTATCGTAGTTACTATCTAGTAATATTAATACACTAAGCGAAGAGAGTAACAGCTAGCCACTAAATAAGATTAATAAGGAAGGAGAGAGGGTATCGTAGTTACTATACAGTAATGTTAATATACTACCCCTTACGATTTGGTATTAGGGTATAAGAACAGTATACTAATTAAGTAGATATTAATAATTATTAGTTAAGTAATTAACTAGGACAGCTATAGTTAGAGCCTACCTAGCGCCTTTTAGAAGGTTATAATAATTAGTAAACTTAAGTAATAGGTAGTAGCGGACGGACCTAGCTCGATTATAGAGTAGTTACTTAGACTAACTATACTATATAATTAATATATAGAAGAGATTATCTTACTCTACCCCAACAAATACTATAGTATAATAGCTTATAATAGTAATACTATTATCACTACTCTTATTATAGAATACTAGTATAATACTACTAATATAAAAATAAAACTTGTACCAAAGCCTAGGTTAGTAAAGCGACCTCTAAGCATTAACGACGAAGCCCTATCTACACTAGGCGATACATAACAAGACTATACAAGAGCCTAACTATAGGGTTTCTTTAACCTCCACAACTACTACTCCTCTATTAGGAGAGACCTTAGAATACGTTCCTCTAACACTAGCAGTTAGGATAATATATATTACTATTTTAATAAGTAGCCTAGAGCTAATTTTAGTAATAGGGTTATAGTTAAAGGCATTTAAGGTTAGCTTAGCCTACACCACATACTTTTATTAGTTAAAGGGCCAAGAATGCTTAACTAACTAATAATAGGCTTCCTCGCAGACGAACCTAGTCTCAAATAAACAATAGGTATTTATATATTACTATAGTAGAATAATATTATCTAGATTATAGATCAGGAAGTCCAAGAGTAGCGAGATAATCAAATAGGGGAGCTATATCTCAGCGAGGATACTTAGGTACCCGAACGATGTCTATCCTTATACCAATTCGTATTTTATTATATATACGAACCTAGCTCTGTTGTGAGTAAGTAGAGGCATACTTCTAGGGCCTCAATTATTATATACCCTAGCGTAGAAGTAATATACTACTAGTACAACGCCTTTTACTAGATTCTTAATATATAAGCTATATTCGCGCCGCGACTTACTATAAGTAACTATCGTATTTTTAAAACGACTTAACGCTTAAGGGCTTCCTCAACCGCAGAGAATAATACAATTAACTATTAATAATATTCCCTAGGTACGTTGGATGCAGCACCCTTATTATCCAGCTTATTAGGCAAATCTATTATTATTACAACTCTACTACAGTTAAACGGCTAACTGCGGATACACTAGATAATATTCTTAATAATAATTAGAGTAGTAAGATGAATTTCAGTATGATTGTAGTCGATAAGTATATAGTAAGATTTATTAATAGTTAATCTTTCTTTATCAATTTCCTAGCCAAATCTACTAGTAAACAAAGCGAACCACTATCTTTACTACTAGAATATCCAAATACTCTTTCGCCACTAAACTTACTTTTCCTTAACTTACTAGAATAAAATAGGAGAGAAGAGTTTATTCCCTATCTAGAGTTCCTCCATAATCGCTCTTAAAGCTTATAGAGTCTTACGTCTGCTTATAGTTAGCTAAGTATTTTAGAAGAGATATATAAGAAGGTTAACTATACCTCGAGCCAAAAACCCTAGACCAGATATTACTCACCTCTATTAATAACACAAGTAGACTATAAGCCTATCCAAAAGCAGTTATGTAGTTAGTAGCTAAAATTATAATATAGTGGTATTATAATACTATACTATAAGATAAAGGCCTATCTCTAATACCTATTATACCCCTGGATTTACTAGTACTAGATAGAGAGGAGTGTCACCTTAGCTAATCTACTCTAAAGCTATGTAACTAAGAGATAGACTAAATAAACAACGCACTTTCTATAGTAGCTACGAACGTTTAAGCGTAGAAATATAAGCTAAATAAGGAGTTAAGTACCTAATTTATTAAGTAGAGAAGTGTTTACCAGTTAGTGGCGAACTTCCCTTTACTAATAAAGAAAATCGAGGATAAGCACTTCAAAGGTTAGTAATAAGGTCCTATATTATCTTCGAACTATAATATCAGGTAGGAATTACTGCTCTAGGAACTTAACTTTTCTAAGATAAGTATAAGGTAGAATGCATTTCACCTATCAAAGAGTCTCTTAAATAAAATAGCATATACCGCAGTAGATAACCTAAAGATACAATAGCTAAGTGCTACTATTAATAGTATTTTTGCCTAAGATAATAGAATTACTAGATAGGCTAAGGAGGTGTGTTATAAAAGCGAACTTAATTTCCCAGATAACCTATAAGACGCTAGGGAGAAGGTACTAGTTATTATATAGGAGAGTTTTATAGCGACGGTAGTATAAGCTATACTTAAGTATTAATTTCTAAATATAGGAACGTCGCTACTATTATTAGAGACTAACGCTAGTGAAAGAGTTAATACCCTTATAAGCTTTAGAGGTATTATAAAGATTACTAATAACTAAAGGAATAGTATCTCAGGCCTAATATTAAGCCCCATAAACTTCGAGCTTAAGATACTATTACACACACATATCCTTGTCACAATAACAAAAGCTATACCTATGGGTATAGAGTTCTTATGCGCGAACTACGTTATTTTCGTTGAACTAGCACTTTCCCCCCCTAATAAGGTCTAACTAGCCAAACGTATTTATTACGCCTACTAGACTAGAAGATATTTCTTCTACTATTTAGTAGTGTGCAGTCTATTAGTAGAAGATATAACTAGGACGAAAGATTAGAGAGAGTAATAGATAAAATAGTTAAGTATAGTGGCTAGGCGAAAGAGATAAGGAGGTTTATATTAGTAATAGTATTACTTAGGGGCGGTATACGCTAAATATGATTTTTGGTTCTGTTTATAAGTATATTCTGCTATTCTAGTAAAGTATAATACGTAGTTTTATCGTAGCTAGGCTCTTTAAGTCATACTTTATATTATTAAGTCTAGAGAAGCTACTTCCTTCGTATATAAGTACCTTAATAATATTCTCGAATACTAACGTATCTATCTTAGCTATATAAAACTAGAAAAGATTCGACTCTAGGTAAAGGTATTTATGTACGTACTCTAATTCGAAATGCTCTAATAGTATTATTAATTAAATAAGAGGACTAATATTAATAGGTTAAAAGCTAGTATAGCTATCCGCTGATTTTAGTATGCCCTAATCCCTATTTAGTTCGTATATACTTATTATACTAGATAGTGCGCGAACTACTAATAGTATATTAGTACTTAAGAACTAAGAGAGTATAATATCTTAAGATAGGTCGAATCTATTCTGTTAGAGTGCTCTTCTAAACTTAGGAAGTGTTATACTATAGGTTTAATTCATAGGTCTATATATCTATCTAAATATTTAAGGAAATTGTGGATAAAGAGGTATAGTAGGATTATTTAGGTTAAAGTCTAGGTAGTATATATTTATATCAATAGCGCCTTGTTTAGTTCCGAAAACCTTTATATATATCTAAAATACACTCAGAACTATTATTGTATTAATAACGAATTTAGAGTCCGTGAGCTATACTTTTATTCTCCTATCTATAATTCAAAGAAAGATTTTAAGAGCTTTAAGTATTATTAGGCGCTTAGGAAGATAAAAATCCCTTCGTAGTAGTAATAGAGGTGAATTAGCCTTCTGTGTAAACGTATACGCTCGTTCGAAATAAATACTATATAGTATGTTACACTCTACTAGGGGTGCTATATATCTAAAAAGGTAGTATATAAAGGTCTATTATCTATAGGATATATAGCGTAATACTAGTAGACGTCTTACTCTATAGTATCTTTTTCTTCTTTAGCGCTCTATAGTAACCTACTATAGGACGTAGACTAATTAGCTAGATTAAGGTTATCTATACTATTATCGCAGAATATAGAAAACTCTTCCTTAATTTCCTACTAAACTCATTATATCTGTAGTAGCCTCACTAGTCTAAGATCGTATACTAAAGGGGCTCTATATATATCCTAGTATAAAGCTTAATATAATATAGTAGGATAATACTAAAAGGCTCTTTTAGTGGCTATATAATACGAATACTCCTTACTAGTCTTCTAAAATTTTCTATTAAAATATTAATACTTAAATATTAGTACTACCTAATATATAGTAATAGGAAGAATAGAGTGGTTTATAGGAGGAAGTTCACCTCGTTCACGCTTTTTACGAGGTACTATAGATTTTCGAATATACGTACTTACTAACTATCTATATTCTTTACATCTCCCCTCTTCCCTATAAGTAGTATATTTAATACTACTAGTATTAGCTAACGAGTAGTTTTAAACTTAGTAATAAGGTTTAGGAATAATATAGAGAAGTTATATTAGAATAATAACTAATTATGTCGCGTGGAGTTATTATCCGCAGACCCCATAAGCTATAAGTAAAGAGGTAGAAGGGTAGAGGTATTAGTATCAAATGTAATATAGAAGGCGAAGTGTTTAACTTAACTTAGGACTTACTAGTTATATCTATTCTTAAGGAGCAGAGGTATAACTTAAGTAACCTACACTATTTAAAAGGGTTAAGGTTTAGATTAAGAAAGATATACTATGTTATAGTAAGCTAGGAGCTGTTATATAATAGTATATACAATAGTACGCTACTATAATCGCGTAAGTACATAAGCATTTAATAATAAGATACTTAGATATAGTACACGAACTATATTATAAAGGCTTTAGGATATTTCTAGGATTAATAGTGCTGGAGCTATAAGATATAACCTATAGTACGCTTTAAATTTACCTATCTTATCTATATTCTATAGGTTCGTATTTATATTCACAAATCTTTTGCCTAGATCTAGTATACTAGAGTGTCGCTAGTTATAAGAAAGTCTAAGCTTCTAGTATCTCGAAACTAGTGACTTAGTGTACAATCCTAGGAAAGGTATACTAATTTAAACGTTATATAGATATTCCTATATATATTAGCTATATTCAACTTTAGTTATCTCCTAGACTTAATGTACCTATTATATATTAATTCCCTTAGAATAGAAATCCCTATTTAGGGTATTACTATCTCTCCTAGATAATAGTGTATATACGAGATTTTAGTACTCGTAACTCTACGCGTTAGCTCGATATAGAGGGGTTAATATTTTCAAATAGTAATTAGACCCAGAATTAAGAACGGCCAATTCAGCTACGACCTTTCAATATAGATTTTGGAGGGGGCTGCTACTTAACCTTAACGTAGTATAGTTATTTTTTCGTATCTAGTTACGCATAAGCTCGTAGGTAACCTTAATATCTCTAAAGGTCACTCGTAAGTATAGTACTAACCTAAGCGCGTTGTTATTACCTGTAATACTTTAATAGCCTAATATAGTAACTTATCTACTAGGAAGGAAGTAGTTTCGTGTATAGTATATCGTGTAGATAGTTAGTAATTAAACGTTATAAGCAAACGTCGTAGGATCCATGCAACTACTATATTAGGAAAAAAAAATCATAAGCCTATTACGCAATAAGATTTCAACGAGACGTTATCTAGTAATACGCTACGACTACGTGGAATATACAACTAGCCTCGTCCTTAAAAGTAGTCTAATATATTAGGTATACTATCCACTTACCTCTAGAGCTACCCTCTTTACGAAAATATTTATATAGTAAGCGAATAGTTAAGCTCCTGCCTACTACCTTCTAGAAACCGTAGTAAGTATATTACAGAATTTTACTAGTAGGAGAATAATATTCGATGAAGTAGTGGATACCTAATATTTTGCTATCAACTCCAAGTTAGCGCGTAATATCGAACGCCCAATTTAGACCAATAAATAATACTAAAATAATAGATTAGTATAAGCTAGGTCTAGGCACGTTATAGGTAGTAAGATTGTACTTATATTAAGTATAGATTTGCTGTCTATTCTCGTTGAAGGCTTTAGGAATATTATTAGAGTAAGTAAGTTCTTAGAGTTTATATTAGCCGCCTAGTAAGAATCTCGAAATACTATCTAAACGTATCTTAGTTATTCTCTTAGAGAAGAAAAAATAGTCTCTATTAATAGTTACAGAGAATGCTTTCGAATCCGTAAGCCCTATCGTACCACTAGTTTTAGACCAAATAGTTAAGGGCCTATTTAATATAACCTTAGATATAATATTAAATATCGAACCAAGAGCTACATCTACTCCTATCTTATAGATATACTCCTTGTATTTTAATATAGGAATATAATCACCTAGAAGTACTATTAGTAGTTATATTATAGGTACGTAGTAATTAATTACACTTATAGGAGGCGTTATATAGTAGCCGTTCTTCTAGCCTTATAGAGTAGAAAGGCTAAAGAGAGGGAACGTCCACTAAGTCCTTAAATCTAATTATAGGTATTCCGTCTTTCCCTTCGAAGCAAACACGATAGTTATCTATTATTATGTATAATATTTCTTTATCTAACTTAGCTAGGTACAACCCCTAGCTCCATAAGCCCTAATAGGTCCTATAGTTAAGTTTATATTATTAAGGTTACTTAGTTACTCTAGGAGTAGATATAGCTAGGAAGGCTAATAGTAAGACGCTTGCGTATATTATACTATACTACTAATTAAGCCTCCCTTTACCCCCTACTTAGCCGCGTACGTAGTCGTAGGTTACTATATCGTATTAGTGTTATTAAGTCCTAATATAGTATCTTTGTGGATATTACTAGATTAATAACTAGATATACTATAGTTAGTAGTTATATTAACCTTCTAACGTTTTTATTAGGGACTATTACGGTCTTTAGATTCGTTAGTAAGATCTAGATTAGTACCTAATTATATAGTCGTATCTATTATAGTAGAACTAGGAACTAGTAGTAGGTTATATATCTAAAAAATTAATAAGTGGGTTAAGTAACTAGGGTCCTAGACTACGTCTTTAATAGAATACTTAATTATTATACTCCCTAGTAGAGGACCTTTTCGTATCTCTATATAAGGGATAGGTAATAAATTAAGTCTATTCCTTAGAATAGTAGTATAGAGCTACTATATATATTAAGACTCTCCCTATACGTTAAGATTTAGTAAAGCCTATAAAGACTTATTATTAGGCGTAGTAGGTACTATCTAGCCGTATAACGTTAGCCTAGGCTAGTAAAGATTTAATAGAGCCCGTAAAGACTAGTTACTAGGTATAGTAGG
Source organism: Neocucurbitaria cava (assembly GCA_027946455.1). Taxonomy (NCBI): domain Eukaryota; kingdom Fungi; phylum Ascomycota; class Dothideomycetes; order Pleosporales; family Cucurbitariaceae; genus Neocucurbitaria; species Neocucurbitaria cava. Next base: position 1,320,036 of record JAPEUY010000005.1, on the reverse strand, counting down.
TACTATCTGGCCGTATAAAGTTAGCCTAGGCTAGTAAAGATTTAATAGAGCCTGTGAAGACTAGTTACTAGGTATAGTAGGTACTATCTAGCCTAATAAAGATAGTGTAGGCTAGTAAAGATTTAGGGGAGCCTATAAAGACTAGTTACTAGGTATAGTAGGTACTATCTAGCTATATAAAGTTAGCCTAGGCTAGTAAAGATTTAATAGAGCCCGTAAAGACTAGTTACTAGGCGCGGTAGATACTATCTAGCCTAATAAAGATAGCGTAGGCTAGTGAAGATTTAGGGGAGCCTATAAAGACTAGTTACTAGGCGTAGGGGATACTATCTAACCTAATAAAGATAGTGTAGGCTAGTAAAGATTTGGTAGGGCCCGTAGAGATTTACTGTTACGCGCGGTAGGTATTATCTAGCCTAATAAAGATAGCGCAGGCTAGTAAAGATTTAGTAAAGATAGTAGTACCTTACCTCTATAACTAGTGGGTGTTGCGTAGTAATATTAGGATGCCTCTCTCTAGTAGAGACTTAGTAAAGCCTGTAAAAACTAATTATTAGTAGTAGTAGATCTAGATAGAGGAGGTTAGCTCTCTTTATCTTTAAGGATTTCTACGGCTAGTTGTACTACTTTATTATTAGCCCTAATAGTAGGTCCTCCTATATATACTACTATTATTATCTTCTAAAGGCTAGATAATAGTACTATAGACCTGTCCTTAATAGTATCTACCTAGTATAGTCTATAGGTGAGCGCTATCTCCTTATAAAAAGGTAGTAAGACTAGTAAAGGTTGTTTACTAGCGCTTACGATTAGGGCCTACGCGCATATAGTTATATTAGTCCCTTATACTAGTATAGTAGGCACTAAGTAGGTATTAGGCGACGTGGGTCCTTAGTATAGAGCTTATAAAGACCTATAAAAATCTAGTAAAGGTAGTATAAGGTCTTTATTAGTAGTTACCCACTAGATTTCTATATAAGTAGGTCTAGCTAGGTTCCGCAAAGACCTAGTAGCTTAGTCCTATACTATATTATATTAACCTAGACTATCTTATATATATATACTATCCCTAGAAGCTTACCTCTCTAAACCTTCCTAAACTTATAACGTGCGTAGAGGTATATAGGAACTATTACTAGTCTAATCAATAGTAGGTATACGCACTTTACTATAAGCGCTCTAGTTAGTAGTATGTAGTTACGTAGAAGGAGATATAATACCTATACTATTAGGTTCCTTACGTCTTATTACGCCGCTATATATATTATAGGACGGAATTAGATAGTTTAATTACTTATTACTACCTTAGTAGTATTAAGGGTTTCTTAATAATAATACTATTTTTAGTGTAAGTTTTTGGAAGTTACGTTAAGGGGAATAAGATAGTAAGTAAGTTAAGGAATTATAATATGTAATAGTCCATAACTAGTATACGCAACTAAAGCAAGAGATAATAGTATAGATACTTTCTTACCTAGAGCATTTTTATCCTTATATATATCTTATCTTCGCTTCTATCTATCCTCTATAGTAGCCTTATCTAGTAATATTATAACCACACTATTATTAATATAAATACTAGTAATTAAATTTGCGATAGATCTGTATAGCGCTTTGCGGAGATATTATAGTAGATCCCTAGATTGTAGTTCTATAAATAGAGCTATACGCAGATATATTATACAACCTCTTCCTTATTAGAGTAGGTTCTATAGTATTTTAATAATAGTGTATACCTTCTTACTAATACTAGGATAGTATCTAAAAGCTTTAATTAATATATAGTAAGACGAACTAGGCCTATTACCTAGGGTAAGTTACTACCTAATATCCCTCGTAGTAGGTGATGTATAGGAACTATATATATAGACTTTACGTCACGCTATATAAGTAATAGTAAGCGATTCTAAGGTTTAAGGACTAAATATAATAGGTATAAGTAGAGTAAGGGCGTTTGCTAGTAGATAGTCTAGATCTAAGGTATCGCGATATAGTATATTAATAGAGGTAAGAGCGCCTATAGTAACCTACTATCCTAGTTATAGCATTTACGTTAGAACTTACTAGCTACTTTACCTTCTCTTTTACACTTCTCTACTTTAATTTAGGGCATCTCCTTTACTTTAACTTAAAGCACCTCCTCTGCTTCGATTTAGGGTATCTCCTCTACTTTAACTTAAAGTACCTCCTCTAGCTTATACTAGGCTATTCCTCTGCTTTAACTTAAAGTACCTCCTCTAGCTCGTACTAGGCTATTCCTCTGCTTTAACTTAAAGTACCTCCTCTAGCTCGCACCAGGCTATTCCTCTGCTTTAACTTAAAGTATCTCCTCTAGCTCGTACTAGGCTATTCCTCTACTTTAACTTAAAGTACCTCCTCTAGCTCGCACTAGGCCATTCCTCTACTTTAACTTAAAGTACCTCCTCTAGCTCGCACTAGGCCCTATACTTAACTTTATTAAGTTATAGCTTATTTACCTTCTCTACTTTGACTTAAGGTATATACTCTGGCTCGTACTAGGCCCTATACTCAACTTTATTAAGTTATAGCTTGTTTACCTTCTCTACTTTAACTTAAGGCATATACTCTAGCTCGCACTAGGCCCTATACTTAACTTTATTAAGTTATAGCTTGTTTACCTTCTCTGCTTTGACTTAAAGCACCTCCTCTAGCTCGCACTAGGCCCTATACTTAACTTTATTGAGTTATAGCTTATTCACCTTCTCTACTCTAACTTAGGGCGCCTACTCTGCCTCGTCTAGGGTTAATAAACCCTCTATTATTTCTCTTAATATATTTATATATTATTAGATACACTATTTTATTAACTAATATATTTATTTAAGCAAATTATAGCTTAAAGGCTGTATATTTTGACATTTCTAGGCGCAAGATCTATTCTTACTTATTAGTCTATAACCACAGCTTCGTCGCCTAATAACTAAAGACTTACCCTTACGGCGTCTACGGAGAGCTAATATACTCTATAGCACTTCTAGCCATACCTAGACAAGGAGAAAGGTAATAGCTTAAGACAATCTTTATCGCTAATCTCCTATAATCTGTATTCTATACTAATTAAAACTACCTATATAGAGGTACACAGACGCCGCCGTAGGCAAAAGAGGAACCTAACACGCTACCGTGGAGTCTTTAAGTGCGATAGACTATAAACAGCTTAAGACGATCTTTATTACTAACCTCCTATAATCTATATTCTACACTAATCAAAACTACCTATATAGAGGTACACAGACGCCACCGTAGGCAAAAGAGGAACCTAACACGCTACTATAGAGTCTTTAAGTGCGATGGACCATAAATAGCTTAAGACGATCTTTATCGCTAACCTCCTATAATCTACATTCTACACCAATCAAACCTACCCATATAGAGGTACACAGACGCTACTCTATGTAAAAGAAGAACCTAACACGCCACCATAGAGTCTTTAAATGCGATAGACTATAATCTACCTACCTTTAACAAAGCTAAGTTGCACTAATATATCTTAAGGAATAAGTAGCAGGAGAAATATTTTAGGTTTCTACTAAAAGTTATCACACTAAATTTTTATTATATTATAGTTAATTATAAGCTGCATACGCATACGTTGCTAGATCTTTGCAGTTTTACACGAAGGCCTTCTGCCTCTTACATTTAACTACTACCAGAAATACTATTCTTATCACAAGCAAACCCTCTACTATCTACAAGCGGAAATTCTCTCGGTAAAGAAACGGCAAAGATAATATACCATTGCCCCAACTCCTAGCACTAAGTCATCTAGTTTCCTACGCTATACTAACCTAAGTTATCAAAACTATAACCTAGCGACGACTAAGAGAGTAAGCCACGCCTACTACACGCGGATAAACGTTACCACAACTACAGTTTTCCCGGTGGCCATAGATGTGTAAAGAGATAAGCGCATTATTATTACTATTGCAAGGCGAATACAGTATCTCCTTACACATAAGATATAACGAGCTCCCTTACGTATAGTCTGTAAAAATATATATTCCTCTACTAAGCGCGCACTTCTTTATTGTTATTACTACTTTGAACGAAGCGCAAAAATCACCCGTTCGATCTCGACACGTTAAGCCCTCGACCGGCGGATTAGTAGTCAGGTGGGTGACCACTGGCGAATCCCCGCTGTTGTATGTTTTTGCCTTTTTTTTTTCGATTCGATTCGACGTGAGACGTAGAAAAGCCGAGTCGTTTTTTGCTTGGAGAGGCTGGTGCAGATATTTTGTGGTCGATGTTCGCTTGTGCGATGAAACAATGGGTATAATCGGCTCGTCGTACCATTTCTCCATCCACCTCGCTATCGCATGAGTGGAGGCCTTGCCTCCTTGTTGAACGCCATTCTACTACACAGCCACTCGACAGCCTCTTGCACACCTGTCCCGGTCAACGCACTACACGGCAATACCCTGCTGTCCCGCACATTGCCACCCTTCTCCCCCTCGAAGACCCTTCTTACAAAGCCTTCTTTGATCCTCACAACCTCCACACAGTCTTCTCTGTCTTGCTTATTTGCCAATATCAATATCGGAACGCCGCTCGCATCCTCATTCGCTAGTACACTCTCTAGTACCAATTTACATTCATCCAATCGGCCGATATCCTCGTTGAGAGCTGCATCGTGAGCGGAAAGGTCGGCGAGCGTCGCATTTCCTACGTCGCTGCTATCTATCACGAAGACGATAGCATGGCAGCTGCTGTAGTAGCTCTGCCATAGGCCGCGCAGACTGTGCTGACCACCCACATCCCATATCTTGAGATAGATTGGTGGGTTTGGCGGCGGTAGAGCTATGGTAGCGACATTTTGGCCGACGGTAGGGACGGTATTGAGGTTGGGATGCGAAGGCGTATACGTGCCCTTTATCTGCTCGAGGAGAGTCGTTTTACCGGCATTATCGAGGCCGAGGAGGAGGACGGAGTACTCTGTGGTGATTGTGTTAGTGGAGGGCGGCAAGCGCAAGGTGGGTAGAGAGCTGTCAATAGGAGTGCGGCATGACAGATGGAGATGTTACCTTCTTTACTTGTTGCGTGTAAGTATATCGACTTGAAAAGGTGGTACATTGTCTGCAGAGAGCTGAGCAGAGGCGCGTGCTTCACATGTTCGTGGTGGTAGCATGGATACGGCGCACCGTTAATGCCGAGATGGCCTCGGTCTTATCGATAAGTCGATGCTCTCGTCTCGTCTCTAAGACGACCTGCACGCTTGCTGCATCTCATAAAGTATCAAACATGCGGAGAGTTCGGTGTGGACATATTGTTCTGTCATCGACAGTAGAGCCGCTCAATCTCTTTTACAGGTCGCTACAGAAATGTTCTCATATTGTACACTCACCGATCATCTAACATATACCCTGCTCTCTTCTCAGGTTCCGACTTAACAACCCAGCTATGCAGCACAATTTCATGCCACTGTACCCTCTCCCCATTCTGAGTCCGGAACACTGGCTCTCTCTCAACAACAAACTCCTTCCCTTTCCGCGCTCCAAAACGAGGCAACAGGAACCTGAATGAGACCCAGTACAACACGCAACAACCTAGTAGCACCCAAGCCAGCAGTCCAGTCATGTACCACGGCAGCCCAGGAATGATGTCGTGGACAGCCTTGTCTGAGCTTCGAAACGGAGGGATCCAAACCGCAACCAATGGGAACCCGTTCGTAATTGTGTACACAGATGCTGCGGTGACGCTCAGCCATGAGGGTAGTGGTGATTTAGCAGACCAGTTGGTAAAGCAGCGGAGGTATAGCATTCCCACCGCCATAATGAAGCTAGGCACGACATCAACAAGATATACATATAGATTCGCGAGAATCCTGTACGCGGACGACGGCTTCATCGCCCATGTAATCAGTATCAATAGAACTGCACATATCCAGTGGAGGAACAGCGCCCCAATAGGCGTTGGCTCCGGCTGGTCGACCATGTTCTTTGTGCGATGTCGACGAAACAGAGTGCGATTTTCTCCAAAGAACTTCGCAAAAGGGATGACGCCTTCCTTGGCAATCTCCTGCTTTACGCGCGAGGCTGTAAAAGTCATGCCGAGTACGTATCCGAAGCTGCTGATTGTTGTGAATGTCACCAGGATCTTTGGGGCGTAGTAGGGGCCGACGATGTTGATTAGGAAGGCTAAGGATATGTCTGATGAGGCGAGTTGTTGGTCTTTGCTGACTACTATCATCTGGAAGTGCCTGGGTTAGTGTCAAGCATACAAACGCATGCGAGGAGTAAACTTACATAGCTTAGGTTGACAAGCATGTACAGGACACATACGGTTCCAACGGCGATTATACTGCCTCTAGGAAAGTTCTTTCGTGGTCGGTCGATTTCGCTGAGAACCTAAAATGGCTGGTTAGTATTTGACTGGCGGTTGGACACGATGACCCACATAGTTGGCCTGATTGTAACCACTATAAGCGTAGAAAACAGCCAAGACGCCTTGCGTATAGCTATCGACATTCGAGTGCACCTGCGAGAAAGACTTGTCGATGCTCAAATTCTCCTTCGCATGATTCGTATTGGCCACCCCACTCAACACACAAATAGCCATGATAGGGAACGTGCATAGAATGGCTACTTTCACCACGACAAGCACGTTGTTGAGCAAGATACCACCGCGGCGCGTGAATGCATGCAAGAAGCATGGGATCGTAACTGCGATTATGGCTAGCCCTCGTGCAGCGGCATCCTTGCCTGCACCGCGATTAGTTCCCTGACCTCCTATGACGTCGTCGCCGAAAGAGAGTGCATTCGCTGCGGTTGATGCGAGAAGGACATAGTTGACGGCGTAGAATGAAAGGACAAAGAATCTTGGTCGTCTGATGAGGTAAGTGACCTGCTTTTTGTTAGCTACATCCAAAACATGGATTAGGTACCGCTCACGTAGTTTAAGTCCCCTCCATTACGGACAACTGGTTCAACCCTGCCGTCAATCAAATGACGAGGTGTAGTAAGACCAAATTCAATGTAAACAACCGTGCCAGCCACTGCAGAGAGTGCTCCAAATGCCCAGAATAGGAGCGTGATGCCTACACTGTCTGTGGCTTGCATTACGGTCCATGGGGTACGAAATATTCCCGTGCCTAGGGAGCGATGTCAGTGAATATACGTATTGTTTTAAGCCCGAATTAGAAGAATGTATCTAAATACGTACCAATAACTTGCTGCAGGATGAATGCAACTACGGAGAACAGCCCTAGAGGCTGCCTGGTGTTCTTCGTCGCGACATGGTCTCTGTCTGACAACGCTTCGAGGTACCGTCGATCCGCGTCGTCAAGGCTGAGGCTGCTAGTATCTGACTTTACACTGCTTGCGTCGTTCATTGTATCGAGTTGCATTGGCATTTCAGATTTCTAGGGAAATGATTTCCTGAGAAGCGCAAAGTTAATGTGATCAGCGAATCTGCCTATGATATCTCTGATGTATCTTCACCGGTCGTGTTGCAAGGCCCTCCTGAGCCGTGCAGGGCTCACACCATTTAGCCTTCCGTTCATCGTCCTTGCTCCGGTGAAAATTGCAACCACTATCTATGGCTTGCGGGCTCATTGCCTTTCATGAGTAAACCCCGGCCACATAGAATCCTACGAAAAGAGCCACCATTCTCTGAAACCTGAAGCCTATGGCATGCTCGGAGGAACATGATCTGAATAGGCCTTAGGGCCGGTCACGCTGCATGGAGGCGTAAGGCTGAAGCAATTATTGGGGCTGGGTATTACCCACGAAACACAGCCCCCAAACGCACAGAAAAGGAGGAACTGAGAACATCCGTGCGTTTCTGTTTCGATGTTCACGGTCAGAGCCTGACGTCGTTGCGCTGCTCATCGTTTAAGGAGTGGCTGCCTCGTGGCCGCCTGGGTGTCCCAGAGATTGCAAGAACCAACGCAACGCTGAGCGACATGCCATTCGATGTTGGGATCGTAGGGTTGATCGGTTCAGCGATCAAGCTGTCTTGGGGCATATACGAAAAAGGATTTTCGAAGGAGAAGTCATTGCGTTGGTCTTCTATCCCCACAGAGTTTCTCAGCTAACCCCATTCGATTAGCGCAACGTTACATCGAGTTCGGTGACGCTCTGTTTCGACTCCACTCGAGCCTCACCACCATCGAATCCATCGTGAAAACTGCAAACAACAGTCTAGAAGCGGATGCAATCAGCACTTTTGGTCCTCAATTATACGATACAGCGTCTCTTACGGAAATCATTGGCAACTTTCGATTAACTCTCGAGGACTGTCGTCAATTACTGAACGATCACTCGAAGTTCCGCGAAAAGGAAGGGTTCATCACCAATATCATCTATAATATCAACGTCGATCCCCAGATCGTACACTTAACCGAACGCTTGGCTTTCCACAGTACCAAAATTGGCTTGGTGCTTGACCCATTTAACATTCATGTTCAGTCACAGTTGAGGGACTTACATAAGGAGCAACATCAAGATATCGCGGAGTTGCTACAAGAGCTAAAATATCTCCTCGTATCCGGACGCGAGCCTGCCAGTGAGATACCAATACACGTCAAACGAGATGTTGAAGTACCCACTGAGCTCAGCGAACGATTTGCATCAGAATTGCAACGACACCTCTCGTTAGTCCCTCCAATCAATGAAACCGCTTCGAACGAAACGCAACTTTCAGTCAAAGATGGACTCGAGGCTTTCTTCACCCACTTCAATGGCATCGGGCAAGATGGCGATACCAAGTCCTACCTGCGCCTCATGAAAAGTGTTTGGATCATGGACAAGATCAGAGGCAGTGACGATTGGTCCAGAATCCAACGCGTCAATCCAGGTGGTCTCTACGATAGATGCGTCAGAGAGATGGACCGACGACTGCGGGCTCAATGCAGCCGAGCTGCTAGCAACCAGATCGCGCCTTCCAGACTATTGATCATCCTCCAACTTCCGCAAGAAGCATTCGCCATCTGGCCGAGCAGGGAGCCCGTTGCGGATCCAGCGCACATCGCTCACTTGGGAGTTCTTCTTGACGTCCCAGTCCTACCTGACTCGGAGTCGCATACTCTTCGCGTAGTAAGAAATGTGGACGGGACGCTGGGTGTTGAGGACACGACAACTACCAGTACAGAATCCAATGGCACCGTTTCTAGTGAGAGGATTGTTCAGAAACTAAACATCGATCTTGGTAGAGCGTATTTGGTTCCCATATATGTTAGTCCAGAAGATCTTGGCTCGGGCCAACCTTCATGCACTGTAAAGCTGCAAAGCTCACGAGACGGGATCAACGGAGTGACACCAGAGTTCAAGTCCCCGAGTGACCTGTTCAAGCTGCAGCATCTGGTGACTGGCTACCGTTGCGTAAAGCAAAGGTTCGTTCTCTTCAGCCGTTGCTGTCTGGACAACCACTAACTATGTCCTATAGGAGAAACATCACAGTAATATCCTTGATCAAAGGACAAGAATATCCTGAGAATTGTTGTAGTATAAAACCCAAGTCACGGAAGAAATCTTCTCTTCTGACCGAAGTCGGTAATCTTCAACTGTGGCAGAAAGTACCCTACGAACGAAAACCTTCCACACAAAACGACCGCTACGATTCAGGACGATCAGGATCAGACGCATCGAGCCCCGACCCATACAGCAGCAGCAGCAAATCACTATCCGCCCCCAGCATCATCAGCACCATGTCCAGCGCCCACACCCAACAAATCTCCCTCGGATCGTCACGCATGGCCATCGAACTAACCCAACCAGAGCCTCCCCTCATAGTCCTCTTCCTCAAACAGGCCGACACAGGCCAACTATCCTTCCTCGTCGTCGAGCTCGACGAGCGCACGAAAATCCAACCAAACAGCTGCGACTGCCGCAGCACGAAGAAGGTGTGTGCAATCAGCGTTCTCGAGCGCTCTGGCACACCGTTACTCGCGCGTCGCTTCTATGCGCGAAATGGGCTGAATAGTTGGAACTTGGCTGCTATTGGAGAGCATTGGGCATCGTCTGAGTCGAATTCTGTGAGAGTGCGGGATATGTATTGGCTTCGTGTTGCTTTTCAGAGTGAGGCTGAGCGCATCAAGTTCAATAGTAATGTAGCTGATCTTGTGCGTATTTTTGCGGGGCGGATGGAGGATTATCGGAAGGATTTGAAGCTTGTTAAAGGTACGCATATTGTTTCGCAATCTGGCTGACCTTTTCGAAACCAGGGATCTGTATTTTTTCTTCCTCGATGTTGTATCATATGTATGTACAGTAAGAATTGAATAGAGTGGGCAGTGTTATAATTTTGAAATAAGTTGAGATTGGTAATGTATTCAAGCCTCGAGCAGATTCTCTAAGCACTTATTGAACCTTTGCAACATTGAAAAATGCTGCACTGATACTTCCCCAATACACCTCTTCTTGATGCACAATGTCCAAACACCCGCAGCCTTTTTCTACGCCAACCACATTTACACGTCCTCCTGTGGCTTCGCCTCATTCGCCTCGACCAACGTCCCCTTCTCCCTTCCTTCCCTTCTCTCCGCCTCCCTCCTTTCCTCCTCCTCCGCCTTCTTCGCCTTCAGATACTGGCAAAACTTACTCCGTTCCTTCATCCGCGCTCCAAACCTCAAAAACACAAAAGGGATCACACATAGCGCAACACTGAAGAATCCCAGTAGACTAGTCGCCCACGCTACACCCATAGCTCTATACATGGGCTTCGCGGCAAACGGTAGGATAGCTCCAAACGACGAACGTGAAAGGGACGCGGCTGCCATGGCAGATGCGGCGAAGATTGCGTACGCGTCCACGAGGTAGTTCAAGAGAGCCATGAAGAGGCAGAGATAGCCCATGCCGAAAAGTATTCCAGCGAGGGTGGGGACGATCCAGTGTATGCTTTCTTTGGCTGTCCAACCGAGCCAGAAGGAAGATATCACGAAGAAGGGGCCGGCTATGCAGGCAAGGGGGAGGCGGTGCATCTCTGGGTTCTTGGTCCATGCCTTGTCTGCGCGTTGGGCACGGGCGAAAATCGAGTCCCAGGTGAGGTACATAGCTGCTGACTATACGGAAAGGTCGAAACGTTAGATCAAGTCAAGCATGCACTACAATTTCATGAGCGTACGTACAATTATGGCGCCGACTCCGATGGGCAGGAAGCTCAACCCTGTTTCGCCTGCGTTGAAGTGATAGATTCCCGTGAAGATGATGGGATATGATTGCAAAAAGATGTAAAAGATTGCGTCTAAAACTACATGTTAGCTCTACGTCTCTGTTTCTATATTTCTGATACGAAAAAGGAACAGGACTTACAAGCATAGCTCAAATACAGACAAGTGAAAAGCACCAGGGGCTCAAAACATATCATTCGCAGAGGCCTAGTCAAGATGACAGTCACGATATGATTGAGATCTGTTTTCTCCAACTCCAGGGGCGCAACGAAGCGCTCATCCCCAGTCTCCTTGCGCAACCTCTTCGCGCGACGTTTGAGGATCATAGGTCCATAAGTTTCAGGGAAGAAAAGGAAGAGCGGCCACGATGCGCCAGCGAAGACGGCGCCGATCCAGAAAGCCCAGCTCCAGGAGATGACAGCAATGAAGCCTGATATAGGAGGCCCCAGGATAGGACCGAATGTTGTTGCTGCCTACAACGACTTGTTAGAGCACATAGGCCATGGCGATACGGATGTAGCTACTCACCATGAACACAGCCATACTCCTACCTCGACTAACAGGATCATGGTAGATGTCCGCACATATACCCCCTACGACACTAATTGCACAACTCCCTCCAATGCCCACCAACAACCTGAAGACTACTAAAGCAGCAAAATTCGGCGCGACGGCAGATGCAATAGAGAAGATAGTGAGCATTGCAAACGCATAAATCATAACTCCCTTGCGACCGTTAGACTCGGACAGTGGGCCCCAGATGATTGGTCCGAATACGTAGCCTACTAGGTACATGGACGTGGGGAGGATGAGCTTGTACTCATTGTACTCGTTGAAGTGGCGCGACATGGGCGTAACTGCTCCAGCAGCTAAACTGTGTGGAGGTCAGACTAGAACTTCATAGTCACACGTTCTGGAGTAGTGACTTACGAGGAGTTCATGGTACTGTTCATGACTGGACATACTTTAGCATCTGGTAAATCGATTATGAATGATGTGCTCACCGCTTATGATTGCAACAAACAAGGCCCACACTTTTTTCCACTGGGCACAGCATTAACTTCATACTATACCAATGAGGCGATACCGTAGTACATACTCGACCCCAGTTATTGGGATTCTCAGGATCTCCATCTTCAAACCGAACAGTGCGCCGCTCTTGCGACCCACCTTCGTGTCTGCTTGACGCATCTGATTGAGACCCAGATCTTGATGGTGAATCTAGCGTCGATGGTGTTGGCGACTCTATCTTCTCAATCTGGTCTTCTTTCTCGAAATCTGAGGTTATATCGACATCCTTTTTAAGATTTCTTATTCGCGCATGAGAGCTTTGCTCGCCGGCTATATAAATCCGTTAGGGTGTACATCGATTATGTTGAGATTGCAATATGCGTACTGCGAGTTCTCCAACTTCGTTCACTGTGACGACTTCGCTGACTTCTGGATGTAACACTTCGCACGAGAGCAACCGGAGTGGTAGTGATCTCATCACCAGCACCTATCCGTTGCTGCTCCCGGGAATAAGTCTCTTCTAAATCCGCGCTTTCCATTGTGCCGATGACGCACTCGCTAATCTGTCAGGAACATCGATTCAGGTCCTGGTCACCTTAGCATAAGAAGGGCAATCCGTATATGAGAAGTGAAGAGCGAATCGTCAACGATGGTTTGGCATGAGGAGGAGTAAATTGACCCCGCGCTTCTGATTAGCTATCCGAGGGTGGGCCAAAGGCTTTCTCCCCGGACTTTATAAGAGAATGCATCATCGTTAACGAAAAGTTTTAGCGTGCCTCTTTTGAGTTTGATGCGGGGATTCCTAAACAAACGCAGCTTGGTCGCTATTCGGTTACCACGGCACTATAAGGTTGATCTGGGAGTCCGACTCCGAAGGCTATTCCGAAGAGTTGTGAGTGGCTGCAAGTGACAATAGGGCGGCGAAGATGTGCGTTATTTAATGAATTGATGGTGACTCAGAATGGATACCGGGCAGCCAAATACGAGCATCCAGTCAGAAGCGATATGTTGAGAAGCTAGGTTGTCGATATGCTTGAACTTTAGATCTCTTGAAACCTCGAAGGCAAATTGTTACACTGGATCATCGTCTAGAGACTAGGTCTCAAGGTTGATACTGCGACCGAAACGCCCATACAACGCCTTCTTAAGCTCGCCCATCTCTTCTTGAATACCCTCAAGTTTTGACTTGAGCGCTTCTACCTCGCCATCGATGGTCTCTGTAGATGCCTCGAGCAATTCAAGGACTTGAGGTTGTGGTAACGAGACAAAGCAGTCGCCAACCTTGTATCTGTGATGTATATGAGTATATACTCCGCAGCTCGAGACATCGCCTAACCGCTATGAGAGGGCCAGGGTTGTACTTACGGTACTTTCTCTTCCTCATCAACGAGCTCTAGCTCATTCGAGATCTCTTCGAGGTCTTCCTTCTCTTTCTGTGCGTAGGCATTAATCACGACTGGGGGCTTGAAAACTGGGTACGAATACCTACCATCTTCGCCCTCAATTCCTCCTCGAGTATATCCTCTTTCTGATGCAGGGAACTAAATCGATTGATCTTCTCTTGGTCTTCGCGGCGGACTTCCATATCTTCGCCTCCCGCCGAGGCTTCTTCCTCTTTCGTGAGCTGCACCTGCTATTAGCGCCATCCGAGCAATAGCGCGCGAAAATTGCTGTTACGACGTACCATACGGCGCTGCATCGTGTCGTGTTTGATGCGATCTCGAACACAGAGGCTAGAGACAGAGGGGAAATTATGAGGGACCGCAAAGTGAGTGGGGCAAACTGGCGTTGATGTTCTTGTACAGGTCGTGGTTGCTCGTTCGGTTCACAACCGTGTTGCCAAGACCATCGCGAGGCAAATTCAACCCCACAGCGCCGCAAATACAAACATTCACGAAAAACAAATCAGACTCACCTGAATATATGATCGATAAGAACTGATCTAGGTGACATGTTCAAATCACTAAAATGTCAGACTGAGCATATAAAAGTAGGGGTCTCAATTGTGCAAAGGGTATTCGTTATGTACATGATATACTCCGCTCTCAATCTCGCGTCAATAGGTACTAGACTTCTCAAGTGACCCTTTCGAAGGTCGCACCAAGTTCCTCCCTCTTCTCCACCAATTCATTACTCATCTCACTATTTTGCGCATCACTCAGCGCCCGCACGATGCTGCTTTCTGCCTTCTCCCTTACTAGCCTCCTCAAGCTATTGATCAGATATCCCGAAAAGATATCCACACTCCATTCATCTGGGAGCGTATCCAATACATTCGCGATGTCAAACCAGCCTCCAAACCGCTCTAGAAGTTCACCCGACCGCTCAACACGCTGTGACAGGTCGTCGATGCGGAGGAACTCATGTAGGAGATAAGTGAGGAGTCGTGACTGCTCCTCGTGGCTAGGGAGTTCCGACTGTGGGACGGGAAGATTGCCTGCGGTTATAGGTCGGAAAATGGAACTGTAGCCGTACAGACAGTAAGAGATTGCAGTGTTGAAGTCCCCGAGGCCATGTGTGAGCAATCTCAGCGCCTCTTGATGTCTCTCTTGTCGTCCATTGAGAATGATCATTTCAGGTACTAATTCCTGCTCATACGGTTGTAGCCTCTCCAGAATAGCTTTGACATCGTAGGAGGATGTAGCGGGCCGATTATCTCCAAGAAGCTGCAGTAGGCGAAGTCGTGCTTGCCACCACTCAGCTGGAACGGCGTTGTCGGTGATAAAGGAATGGTATGTGGGCTTAGGTGGCTCTAGAATACGGTATGTTTCGTAGGTTTGAGATAGAGTGTTTCGAGACTCAGGGTTATTCTCGAGCTCAGTGATGACGGTATCGAGGTAGAATGTGATAAGCTCATTGACATATTGTGTGTGCTACGTTTCGAAGGAGTTAATGGTGGGAATGCGGTATAAAATATATGGGACGTACCTTTTTACCGAAGACGAGGTACTCCAAGTACTCTTTGACAGCACCCGGAGCTTTCTCTCTGAGTAATGCAACTGCTCGCGTAGGCTCGAATTTGACTCTACTCTGATCATCGGCGAAGATCTGAACGCCAAGCTTGGGATTACGATTCGCCAGCCACGCACCATAATCTTCAACGAGCGATTGATCTCGGATTCTTGCTAAATACTCACGCACTCTTTGCTCGCCATCAATAAGCTCGCCACCCCTATCTTCCTCGCCTTCCAAAATACGTCTCCAAGTTGCTAGCACTTTGGCTGCCTTGACCGATGCCTTACAGTTACTTTGATATAATCGACTCAGCAGGAAGAGCCGCTTGAATTCTTCGAGTAACTCTACAGCGCGGTCAAAGCATTCCACTTCCTTGTCAACTAGCTCGTTCAGTTCAGCTCGGTGGGTGCCTGGACTTGAGGTGCCCTTGGGGTTGCTTTGATCCAGAAGTAGGAGAATGTGCAGCAAGGCAGCATCCACGGTCCGAAAAACGTACGGATCATTCGTAACACTTGCCATGCCCTTTTTCCTCTTCCAAAACTGAAGATATCTTTTTACGAAATGGAGTAGATTGTCGCCGAAAGGCCCATTTGCATCGGTAGGCATGGTTGAGAGATCATTCTGCTGCAAGAACTGCTGGACCAGTGTCGTAATGCCGCCTGAAATCTGGATTCCATCAGGCCCTTGCACGACTTCCTTGTTCAAAATGGGCAGTAAACTCAGAACAACTCGTGGGTCCATTTCGCCTTCAATGAGGGCTTGCTCTGTGATGCGCTTTTCGTTCTCGAAAATAATGATGTTGGTCTTTGTGCGAAGAATCACGTCCATGAAGAGCATCAGCGACGCCTTTTGACGAATGTAAATGAGACTGAGGTACTCCGACTCATTGCGTGGTTCCTGTCCACGGATGTCGCCGAGGATTCTCTCCAAAAGAACACGACTTGGCTGAATGCGTCTACCGCCTCCTGTCCGGGTGTATTGTGCTTCTTCGATACGGGCATCTAACCGCGTCACCAATGGATTTCGGACGGTCCACCAAATCTGGTCCCCGGCCCAGAGCACAGTCTGCGTTTGCAGTTTGGATAATCGCTCGGTGAATTCGCGATCAGCGTTTGCTTGAGCAGCTTTCGATTTGGTTGCTTCTTCTGCCACAACTTTTGACGGATCAAGTTCCAACCGCTGCACTGATAGTTTTGATCCAATTTCCGGTAGAACGAGTTCATAAGGCTGCACGACAGTGCGCATGCCCAGGGGTAATGATACGTGAGTGCCTTGTTCTTGTGTCACAGGACTTAGTGAGCTGAGATTCAGCCAGCTTATCTCGCTCTCACCCTCGCTAGGATCCACGTCCCATCGTTGGATCTCGACGCCATATGTGACTTCATCATGTTCTCGTTTATGAACAACAGCCAAGACGTAGCCTTCCTCAGCATCCATGTTTGGGCCCCTCGATGCTGATAAGTCAAAGCCTGAGCCGTCTACGACTACGGCGGCTGGATAGCTGCTAAATTGGATACTGCCTCTACACATGTCACCGTCGAGATTTACGAACATACCAACGCCTGGCTCGGAGGGTGTAGTTCCAACAGTGAGTAAGAATTCATTAGGATTTGGTGAGGCAATATGGGGTCTCAAGGGAACAAATGGTAATAGCTGAGGTGCGGGAGGTTCCTCGGCCTGAGGTGTGATTTCCTCTGGAGGTGGTGGCGGCAGAGGCTTATCAGGCGATGTTGCGCCGCTTCGGGTATGGCTAGATGCTCTTTCTGGTGGATCTCCCCTCTTGGGCGCTCGCGCTGGAGATCGAGCTGGAGCGGGTGACATTTCTCTCGAAAGTGACTCAGGTACGTCGAATCCATATCTCTGCGCCGGAGCGCGGGGGCTTGCTGTTCGAGATGGAGGACCTCCGAAGCCCAGAACACTCAGGCTCGTGCTCCGAGAATGACCGCGCTGTTCATCTTGACCTCGGGGCAACACGCCTGCAGATGAAACGCTTCTAGAAGGTGCCTGAGAGACGGTGGCAATGTTCTCAGCAGCTCCACCCACATCACCAGCATCCGGATCTAAAGATGATATCGGGAACAGGCCGATCTTCTGCTGATGCACGACATCAAGCAGTGCATAAGAGTGGGTGTCAGCAGCACATGAGAATGTATCTCGTCGTACTGACACCAAACACCCTCCATACTCGATAGCTTTGATCGCCCGAGGTGGGGAGCTTTCGGATATTTGAACCAGTCGTAATCGCTTCTTCAATCCGATGACAACTACAACACCGTCCCCTGTGGACCCATCTTCTTCCTCATTAAGGTCCACACCGCCCACCCACAAGCAGGATATTGGTTTGAATGTAGAGTCAGGGCTCAGTTCCGGCAGCGAATAAATAGAGAGAGTGTTGTTGCATAGCACGCATGCCTTGTTGATCTTGGGTAGCAGTAATATCTGCTGGACGCCAGGGCCGTTTGCGTCAGTATGCGGAGGCTCCAACCTCGAGGCGATAATAGCTGTGGGCTCGTCGGAGGGGTCATTGGGCTCTGGTGGTAGGAGGACGAAGTGGAGGATCTCGGCGGCAGAAGTGCCTACGTAGAGGTTGCCGTCTGGAACTGGTCAGCTACAAGGATGCGGAAGCAGGAGACATGTAGCTTCAGAACAGCGTCCGGTCGTCGCATTACGTACTCCATACTTCGACACATGTTATGCGCACGCCGGTGGACGAGCCATCAGCAGACAGAGGCAGGTCTGATACAAGCTTCCGCAGGATATAAGGTCCATCCTGAGGCGGCGGACGTGTAGTCAATTGCGACTGGGAAGCTGCTTCTGCCATTATTTATGAGCACCGCATGCGCCATGACTGGCTTATGGCCGCGATTCGAGGGAAGGGTGCATGGCGGAGCAGGTGTTGCAGCTGTGGTGGTGCCTGGGTGAGCTATGATGGTTGCTCCCCACCAATGGGCGGTCCTGGGACGCCGCACCTTCCCCAGCTTCGGGATCGTGAAAGCTGTCGGCATACGTAACCAACTCCAACGCATGGCATTGCTCGCGCCGTGAAGCATCTACGAGAATACCAGACGCGTCTGAAGGTCCGCGATTTGGACGAGCTATCCAGCCATCAGCATTCGTGCTGGCCACGGAGAGTCCCGAGTAAGGAGCAGTCATGGAGGGCGGAGTGGACATGGAAGAACGAAGCGCGCCGGACGCTGTACCGGACAGCAAGGACCAACAGGCAGAGGCTACCGACGACGCCGAGGAAGATAATAAGTTTCAGAAGGCCATCGGCGCGTGGAGGAGTACGACTGCCTCTATCAAGACACGTAGGAGCAGGCTGACAATACGCCAGACATCGACCTCACCACGCTCATTCCACAGTTGGATACTGTGGCCTCAGATCTCGTCGCACACCAAAGAGATACGCTCACCCAGAGAAAGGATCTCGCGCAGAAGACAAAGGATTTCAGGAAGCTCGACGATGCAAGCAAGCTAAATGATTTCAAGGCGCTCTTGAAGTGTACGTGTACAGGCATACATTTATTTGCGCCGGGCTAACACGATGTACAGCATACCAGAACTTCATTGACCTCATATCGAACCAGTCCAAGACTGTACAGGCAGCCTTCTTCCAAGTCTACTCCCCGCTGTCTGAGGCCCCTGACCCGTATCCGCTTCTCGAAGCCTCAGTCGACTCCCTCGTAACCGCCGAAGAGATTGTGCCGAAACTGACATCCGAAAACGAGCGCCTACAAAAAACCGTGGCGAGCCTGACCACTCAACTCGACGACTCAGAGAAGAAGCTGGAGGAGGAACGGACAGCCCGCCAAGGCCTTGAAGGTGGTCAGGACAGTAAGATCAAGGACATTGAGGCATCATGGTCAGCAGTCCTTAGCGAGAAGCAGGACAATTGGGAGGCCAAGGAGAAGAGCCTGGAAGAGAAAGTGGAAAATCAAGACAGACTGCTGAAAGAGCTCAAGGCCAGTTATGAGGTCTCACAGCGACTGGGGAGGGGAGAGGAGGCTGAAGGGGCCAGTGCTTCAGGTGCCACGGCTGCGGAGCTTGAGATGGTTAGCTCAGAATTGGAGAGGACGAGCCACCGCCTGGCTGAGATTGAAGCGCGGAATGAACAACTACGCTTGGAGTTGGCCCAGAGCGCCTCAGCACAGGTCCAACATGTTGCGATTGAAGAAGACCCCTCGTTCCTCAGATTACGCTCCGAGAACTCATCACTCCTCCGGAAGCTCGAGAATGCGCGCTTCGAGAAGGACTCGGACAGGACCCGCCTCGAGACCGAGACGCGAACTTTGGAACGCGAAATAAAATCTCTCAAGAGCGAGAAAGACGCACTACGCGAAAAGGTCCAAAAATGGGGTGACTACGAGAATGTAAAGCAGGAACTCGAAGTTTTGAAGGTATGCCTCGCACCACAATTGTTAGGACTAAGCTTACTTTGAACAGTCCATCGAATTTGCAACCGGTGATGACGACGATGAGGCAACTGAGCTAGCTCTCTCGCAGAATGGCGCAACTGGCAAAGGCAAGGGCGAAACACTGGAACAACTCCTCCTTGCAAGAAATAAGAAACTAAGCAACGAACTAACCGTTCTTCGCGTATCACATCAAGATCTCCAAAGCCGCCTTGAAGCCCTCCAAGACGAGCTCTCAAACACAAACATGGACTTGGAGAAATCTAGACAGCTCAATGAGACACTCGAGGCTGACCTCGAGAAAGTGCAACAAGAAGCTACCAATGCCTTTGATCCGTCAGGCATGTCAGTGGCAGGAACATATGTATCCCGCTACCCTCAATCATCCTTTGCTGGTGGTCGTCGTGGAAGATCGTCACCCACATCCTCCATCATTTCCGGCTTCGACAACTCACAAAGTCCAACGCTAGCATCGCTCCGCGCCGGTGGTAGCGAGCCTGTAGGGGGAGGCTCAGGCATCCTCCCCATGGTCACCGCCCAACGCGACCGCTTCAAGAAGCGTAACTCAGAACTCGAAGCCGAGTTACAGAAGCTCCATTCGACCATATCAGCCCTGCGTTCCGAAATTGGCGCGCTTCAGAAGGACAATCTCGATCTTTACGAAAAGACAAGATACGTGTCGTCGTATAATGCGCATAGCAGGGGCCCAGCATCATCTGCATCTGCCTATGGCGCAAATCCAAACCCCTCCACGATCAACGTTGGAGACGGCGGCGGTGCAGTCGATAAGTATCAAGCCAAATATGAATCGAATCTCTCGCCCTTCGCCGCATTCCGTGGCCGCGAGTCGGCGCGCGCAATGAAGAGAATGCATCTATTCGAGCGCATGATACTTCGTGTCACGAAATTCGTACTTCAGACTCGGACGAGTCGGAATATCTTTGCTGCCTATCTGCTCGGATTGCATTTCATGGTGTTCTATATGTTGTTTTCGTATGAAACAAGCAGTGCCGGGAGTGCAATCGTGGGCGCAGCAGCACCTGGTGGGCCAATTGCTGCTGGAGCAGATGATCCGACAGTCTGGCAGAAGGAGGGCTTTGAGGAAGGAGGAGTGTCGTAGCTTGAACGGGGCTAGAATTGTCGAAAATTGGAGGTCGGCTTAGGTATGTACTATTATGGCGTTCTCTGAGCGATTACGAGCGAGAATTGGATGCATTTAGGATTTCTATAGGGTACGTGGTTCTTCCTTGTGAGTGTGTTCCGTATTATATTGTACTACCATTACGATTATAATTGAGCTCGGTCTCCCAGAACTTGAATTGTGCATGTTCAAAATGTCGCATTTCCCCATTCGTTCATCTTTTGCTCCACTTGAAGCCCTACGAGCATCCTGTTCATTATCACTGTGAAGAGCACAATACCATTCAGCCGGAGTGACATCAGATGCGATCTCGGCTTCTTCACGTACCCAGGCCCAGCGATATCGGCGAATACAAATAGATACGAGACAATAGGCCAGGACTCCTGTTCAGGCAAAACCAAAAACATGGGAGAAACGAATCCGTGAATGAGTGAATACGGTGGTGCTCGGCACGAAATGGCCGAAGTCGGAGAGGTTTGGTAGCAGGATGCGGCCTATGGCGGGGCTTCGTGGGGTAGCTAGCTTTCTCACAGGAATATCTTGAAGCGTGCGCGCACCCTTTTCTTTCGCTGAACAACCCAATTGAACCTGAAATCATGCCTTTACATAACATTGTCGTTCTTGCTGGTAAGTTATGGTTCTATGGATGGGGTAATTACTGGCTAATTGTGTACAGGTGACGGCGTGGGCCCTGAGGTAACACATGCACTCTTCGCGCTTTCCTGACTCTGAAGCTAAAACTATAGGTTTAGGTCGTTGCGGAAGCAGTCAAGGTATGGTGCAATGGAAGTAGCATATATACTCCCGCTTACAGTAGCTAGATCCTCAAGGTCGTCGAGAAGCACACGGACAATTCTTTCAAGTTCCAGGAGCACTTGTTCGGTGGTGTGAGTAGTCCAGGAGGGTGTCGCCTGCTGTCGCTAACCGTCTGTAGTGCTCAATTGATGCGCATAACAACCCTCTGACAGACGAGGCACTCGCCGCAGCGAAGTCAGCAGACGCCATTATCCTTGGTGCCGTCGGCGGACCAGTACGGAAGCTTACGTTCCCCTTCGTCGATGTGTATCATTAACAACCAGTACAGAAATGGGGAACCGGAAAGGTGCGACCTGAACAAGGCATCTTAAAACTCCGCAAAGAACTCGGCACCTTCGGAAACCTACGCCCCTGCTTCTTCGCCTCAGACTCGCTCGTCGACTCGTCGCCCCTGAAAGCCGACCTCGTCCGCGGCGTAAACTTCAACATCATCCGCGAACTCACCGGCGGTATATACTTTGGAGAGAGGAAAGAGGATGAAGGCGACGGCAAAGCTATGGACACGGAGCCCTATAGCGTCGAGGAGATTGAGCGCGTCGTGCGGTTAGCAGGTAGCCTTGCCTCCGTGGAAGACCCACCGGTGCCAGTGTGGAGCTTGGACAAGGCAAACGTGCTCGCAACGTCGAGGTTATGGCGGAAAACCTTCGAGCGCATCATGAAGGAGGAGTACCCACATCTCAAATCTGGCACCCACCTCATCGATTCCGCAGCTATGCTCATGATTAAGAATCCGCGAGCGCTGAACGGTGTCGTTGTCACGAGCAACCTTTTCGGTGATATTATCAGCGACGAAGCGAGTGTCATCCCTGGTAGTCTTGGTCTCCTACCAAGTGCCAGCTTAGGCGGCATTCCTGACGGAAAGACCAAGCTCAACGGCATCTACGAGCCCATTCATGGTATGTCCCTCATCCTCATGTACTCAATAGCTCGCCTCGCATAGTTACTTACTACGATCGACAGGATCCGCCCCCGATATCGCTGGCCAGGGCATCGTCAACCCGGTCGCTACTATCCTGTCCATCAGCATGATGTTCAAGTATTCTCTGTGCCTGCCAGAGCTTGCGCTGAAGATTGACGAGGCGACCAAGATCACTATCGACAAGGGCATTCGAACAAAGGACATCAGCGGTTCGTCGACAACATCTCAAGTGGGTGATGCGATAGCTGCGGAACTGGAAACTCTGCTGAAGAAGTAAGTTAGTTGGTATGTTGAGTGAGTAGGGAATTACACAAAATCTAGTCATAAATCTTGGCACAACGTTGAACAGCGCATTGCAAAGTGGTCGCTTGTATCCACCACCACGTTCCGCACTCTTGGCAAATCCTTGGACGGGTGAGGAGCGAGGCGGCATAGAACAATGTGATGATCTACTACAGCTGCAAATCGACTGCTCATTGCTCAAATTCCTACTGGTGATGACTGATCTTTCTTTTAGATACTCACATGTTGCTACTCTCAGTGCAGTTCTTGGGCCCATGCAATGTTCGAAGTTATGACCACAGAAAATCATACAGAAAGACATAGTGGCCTACCTCAAGCCCATGTAACATCGCAGTGATCCATCCACGGTCAAGTCTCGGTGGCAGAGGGGGTGCTGGCAGTTTGCGACTTGTGGGTTTGATGCGTTACCTTGTATGTGCTGTCGGTGGAATGCGAAAGCCGTTGCACAATAGCTGAGCGAGGAGGGTTTAGTCCATGGTTAATGAAGCGTTCAAGTAAGAGTTTTAATAGATGGACCTGATTTCGTATTGACATGTAGCTATGATAGATACTTGAAAGAGAGCTAGCTTTCCACTCTGGTTCCTCCTATGGGATTAGCCCGCCGGATATGACAGCTCTTGAAGGCGCGTCTGGAATCGACACATGTTCAGTAACTACTCACAAAGGAGATTTGCAGCTTACATAGAGAGCAATCTCCTTGACGCTGGACTCATACTGACCACATAGTGTGCCCTGCATCGAAGCGAAGTGAGCAGTTCCTTGTGAGAAGCGGTGACAAGAAAGCTGTAGGCGAGTAAAGGACGCAGATGATGATCAAGTGGACTGCGCTGCGCACACCGACAGGGATAGGCCAAGCGGTTTAACGAGGTGCATGCATGCACGTTGGACCGGGTTGGCGGTCAGGGCGTCGAGGCGACGCGACCTAGGTTATGCTTGGTATGTATCAGAAGCTTGTGCTCTTGTAAAGGAAGTTGGCGAAGGGTAACTTCAAGAGACGATTTTGGGAAGCGAAGTTAAGGTAGAGAAGTAGTGAGAATGTACGAAAGCGTGGATAGATCTTCGGCCTTCAGTGAACTAGGTAGCGGAGGAGTGTTGCTATTGATGGAAGCACTGTCTGTGCATCGTGGGGAAATGTGCTAGCTTTGCACGATCTGGCGGGAAGGATTGCCCTACGTGACTAGTTGTCTGGGCCTGGCGAAGCTAGGTATATCCATATCAGTTGGTATAAGTCCAGTGTTGGTAGAAACGCTAATGGAGCGGAGAGGCGCATCTACTCGAAGTAAGGCCTTACAGATTTGCTTCTGTATAACTCCGAAAAGTTAGGGAAGCTGACCGCTAAGGCATCTTATTGCTACGTCGTAGTTCAGCTCCTAGCTCCTAGCTCCGTGAGGCGGTGCGCGTGTTGCACGCCTGAAAATCGTTAGGTACGCGTGTCTTCGGAACAAGAATCCTGAAGCTAGCATCATGGTAACATCGTTGCAGTGGTAAGAAGCGATAGTATGCCAACGAGCTGTGGTAATAGTAGCAAGCCTATTTGGACTTGGTGATCTCTAAGCTGCGTGCGTCTTATGTACAGCATGGCCTTGCCGTCGAGGTGCCAGCTCGGGAGATGGTGCATACAAGGCAGACCGCTTGATGTTGTATCAGGTTTTGTTAGAAGATCCCAAAGTGAGTAAATAAGAAGGCATCAACATGAAACGGCGAGCCAAATGCATTGAACTTCGGGCCGCGCACGACGTCATTTGTCGAACCTGGCGAATATCTCGCTCGCAACAACTCATAATTACCACGAAAGCATTAGCGTTGCAACCGATGGAGGCTGGCGGTGGAGCGTGGCTCATGAGGTAAGCGGACCAGATTGTAAGATGCAGCGCCGGTCAGCATGTTAACGAGAAGGAATTGGAGGATGGCTTGGCCTGGGAGCGGACAGTCCGACAGCCGCACTACCTAGGATCTGGGGTTACCATTAGGGACGGAGAAGGTATGGGTTTGGTGTGTGGGCTTGGATGGACTCGAAGCAGCAGAATACAAGTCCACGAGGATGGAACAGCCAAGCTTCGATATCGCAGGAAAGCTAATGAGTGCCTTTTTCAGAGCGGCGCTCAAGGCTGCTGTGGTCAATGGAGAGGTGTAGGCAGGGTTGCAGCAGCAGAGCCCTCAGCACGACGGTTAGTGGCTGAGCTGGATGCAGGCGCTCCTCCGCCTCAGCGACGTTACGAGCGAGCACGTTGGCGCCTCCGGCATATCCACCGCTGCGCTCAGCTTGGGTCTGTCTTCGATCTTGTTCTCTCTTCATCCTCACTACTCTTTCGCTGCCATAACGCCCTCTCAAGTCGCTCGTTGATGTCCTTGTACCTAATCGTCTGAAGCTGTACATCTGCGCACCTGCACCAGCCTCGGTCGATCTGCGCTCGACGTATCATACCTCGTCAGGCTGAATCGTACCCCAGCGTTGGAAGTGAGCCTCATCCGCCTCGTAATAGTCGCGAGTCCTGCGAGAAGCGCCCTCGTCAGCCCTTCGTTTTATCACCATCGCTCCGCGCTGTATGAGAAGTTGTTGTAAAGCCGTTGTTGGCAGTGCGCGAGAGCAAGAGCCGTACACGCCAGGCAGGCACTACCTGAATCGCGAGGAAGGCACCACCACCCCGCCGCGCACAGCGCGATCGAACCAATGCGCTCTAGCAACAAGAACTACATCAGTATCAACGAGAACCGACATGAGCAACGGGAGGGCACGCCATGGTACTGGCGCCTCATAGCACTCATTGCGTCGTGGATGATACTGGGAGGGTGAGACAGGCAGCTGAAGCACCTCGAGATGTATAGAAGCTAATGCCATGCAGATACCTCATACTGCCCGGTCTCTACGCCAAAGATCCACAACTGAAGGTCAGGCAAGCAGTGCTAACTGTCTTCGTTGTCGCACTCCTCACTGCAGGCTACTCTTTCACGGCGCTGCTCTGCTTTGCCTGTCGCAATGAGGTGTTCCAGGCCGAGGGTGTCTTCCTGTACGCCAACCCCATCATGAGTGCAAACCCACGGCTAACACTTCCAGACCAGCCCTCGCATCCTCCGCCTTCGGTCTCGTTTCAATAGCCTACAACTTTGCCCTCTCGAACGCGTACAACTGGGAACTCTCTGCCATAAGCGGCACGGTGATCAGTGCCACGGCCACCATCCTCTACGCCTCCCTCCTGCTCTGGACGCACCGCCGAATAGTGAAAATGAAACAGGCAGGCTCGCGCGCAAACCTCTGGTCAGAACAATCCTACTACAACAACTTCGTCCAAAACATGTATCCCACCGCCACCACGCGCTCACCCTCGCAACCCCGTGAAGCCGCAATCAGCGAAGACGACCGCGTAAACCAGCAGATGGCGCTGCTCCTCAGGAAATCAGACGCCCGCCCCAGCCCCGATGCGAACAGTGCTACGTTCAGGATAGACCTGCCAGAAGACCGAGAAGAGCAGGAACGGCACGCAAGGAGCCAGGAGCTGGTTGGTACGCCGGGCCAAACACATGTCGACTGGAGCCGGAATCGTGCGGATAGCAGACCGGATAATCTGAGTGAGCAGCAGGCCTGGCAGCAGTGGCAGGATCGCGGACGGACTACGAATCGGCCGGCGAGCACGGGTGGGCGGAGTAGTCACTCGCGGAATCTCAGCCGGGAAGAGCGAAGACGAGAGATTGAGCTCGGACATGCATGATCTCTGCCGATATCACGTCTCTGTCTCTCTCTGTGTTTCGTTCCTTCGCAGAAACTATTCGATTACGCACATGGGCAGCGTTGGTGTTCTTGGCTCAAAGGAGTCCTTGGAGTTTTCTCATGGTTGTCGATACCTAGGCATTTTTTGGGGTTTGCATTTTGGCAGAGGAGATAACTAACGTACAGCAAACGCACGATGGGGACCAGCCATGGTTAATGATTTGTTGGGATGTTAGGTTGTGCTTGATTTTGGGTCTAATACCTGCCTATCTATGCTGCGCATAACCTCCTGAACCAATATTCGAATAAACTGGCTTACTGTTCAAAACATTTTCTTCTCCCTGCGTGCGTAACCGTCGTCGAATGAGTCTTGATTAAACCAACCGCAGGTGGACTACACGTGCGTGGCTGTGACAAAGTAAGAAAACTGGATGTGGCGTAAACATGGCGGTTCTTTGGCTGAGAATGTGGCGGAGTAGCTCATTCAACTGTAGCCAGCCTATGGGGTAGATGAACTGAGATGTGATATGGGGGCTGCAAACAAACGTGGTTGCTTTCGTATAACAAGTTAAGGTGATTGCACAAATTCAATTACAGGGGCATGAGAAGCAGGAAATACGTTGTAGAATATACTATGAGACCTCTGCTAGTTGGAAGTACATATGTATGAAGGTAGGAAAGCAAAGAGAACCCCAATCTCTCATCATTACGGTCGTAATTTTTGTGCTTAGTTCAAGACAAACCCGATTTGCTCGCGGCCAGTCGGTCCATACAATTAGAGTTTGATAGCAAACTGCTTCAGGTACTCGTAATGGTCGACGTTCTCTGCGACGGTATCGCGGATGACCTTGGCGCCCTCCTCGCCGTACTTCTCAGTCCACTCAGCGAAGAGCTGCTCGTCGCTCTTGGGCGCTTTCTTGTGTGTCCTCGCGCGCAACCTGTCACTATCAAGCGCATCCTCATGGAAACCCTTCCACTTCTCAAACGCCTCCTTTGCCCTGTGCTGATCTTCTTCCGTGTCCCAGATCAACATCTCCGGCTCATACTTGATGCCCGTGGTCTTGCAGTACGCTTCAATGATGCCGGATGGTTTATCTAGCAGGTCGTCCGCATCGATGACGCAGATCTCGACACCGCCTGAATGACCGTTGGTCTCGGCTTGTCCGTTAGCTTCATGTTGACCAGCAAACTTGGGTCCAATCTGGCCTTCGCTGCGGAGATAATCGAACAATTGGCGTAGCTCTTCGTATCCAGCTTCGTCGGGACGGAAATTGTAGAACCCAGTCATCTTGTCAAGCGGTGGAATCGTGCAGCGGTAGTAGCTGGGAATGCTGTGCTTTGGGTGGCGAATCAGGAAAGTAAAATGATACGTCGCCAGAAGGTCGGCTGGAATTACAGTCGGATTGTTTGGCTCGCCTTTGGTATTGTACGGGTAAGGAGGCCCTTCCGAGTTAGTCCTCGTCTGGACTGGCGAGAGAGCAGTGGTGTCGGTTCCGACACCGCGTCGGTAGTTTGCCAGTGATGGGGCGACTGTTGCAGGTTTGCAATTGGGAGGAATCCAGTATTGTGCCATGTCCTTGATGAAGGCGCGTTTGCCCTGTAGGTGGTGAGTATCGATTCATTCTCGTCTCTCTGCTTTTTAAAAATAGAAAAAAACCCTGAAAGGGGGATCCTTTCAGACATTGAGCAGCTTGATCAGATGCTGGTTCTGGAAGATATGGAAACAATCGGGGTATGGCACAAGCAGTATAGAAGTTGTGCCTCGATCCGCAGGACTGTTCCGAATGCACACGAGGCTGTGATACGGCCTCATCTAGCGAATTGCAACACTGGTATATTACGCAATGTAGCCACAAATGAATTTCAAGTTGCGGGGTTGACGCCTTGACGGCTACGCGACAGACGAAAGTGACGAAGGTGAAGATACGTGATAAGAGCTTGATTGGTTGTGTTGCGAATTGAACGACAGTGTACAGAATGGGCAGAGAACGTCATGTTGTGCGGACAAAGCAAGAGAACCTACTTCGGAGTTTTCTCTCGCGATGTGATCGAAAATGGTTCTGTATGTGCTCTCTGTATAACCGCTCTCTTTTCTCGCCTTCGGATCATTTTCATATCTTTCGGCAAGACGCTCAGGACCGAAATAGTAGGCATCGCCGAAAGGCTCGTGTACGCATTGAAGCGTTTTGTGCCGGGTCATGAAGACCTGTAGTTCATTAGTATCCCCAAAAGCTCAAAGGACAGGGTGACGAGCATACCCGCTCAAAGGCCGTTGAGCAGGCCCTGGGGTGAGTAGCCACGAAGATGGGCTTCTGCGACATCTTGGTGTTTGTGGATGCTACGAATCCAGAGGTGTGGGTAAAAGGGTCTGTATCTCAAGACTCCTTGAAATCGACCTCAGTCGGTGGAAGACAGGTTCAGGTATATTCCAAACTGAACGCGCAAACTGCCCGACAAAGACACGGGCACTAGCAGACTTTTATAGATCTCAGGTCCAAGCAAACATTGCGATCGTAAGCAATCCACAATTTCGTTGAGCATTACCGGACGGTAATGCGAGTTAAGGTGGTGCTAGTGGACCTAGAACAGCAGTTGCAAGGTTCAATCAACGGCTTCGGACGGTCCAAAGGTCAGCAGGACGGGAGTTACAGCAGTCCCCCATTCGTACCAAGCGAGCGTGGCGTGTGGAGGTGCAGGCAGTCGCTTTTGCTTGTCCCGGCACGAGAATAGAAGCGGCAGGATGAAAGCGGGATGGCTGCTGTCATTGGCGTCTGGTATGCTCTATGGGAGGTGTCCAGTTATTAGCATGATGTCATGGCGGGCTTTCTACGGGGGAAGGTGCCTGAGTGCCCCTCACCAGGGCGCTAGCGTAAGGTAGATCGCGATTGCCCGACGGAACCTCGCGCGCTAGTCGACTCCAGCCCTCTTCACCACGTTTGCCTCTTGTTATTTGATGTATATTCGCGCAAAACCTCGGCTTCTCTGTGGTCAAAACAGCGACTCTAGAGCACGACATATTGTGGCTACATTGAGCAATCACTGTGGCTAACGGAGGACTCCGCTCGTTTCTGTCTATCTCATGATCGATTCGCCTCCTGGATGACTACGCGAGACAGCTAACACATTTCCCTATGGTTGATGCAGCATCTTTGGCTCAATGTCCTGGTAATTGAACAAGTAAAGAGGATGGGGCTTTCGTGCCAGTCAGAGAAAACCAGGCGTCCCAAAGTCTTTCTTGCCGTCACATCTCCTTCGCGACGCCTACCTCACAGTGTTGAAGAATCAAATTCGTCAAGAAAACAGTCTAAACTGAGCCTTTGATGGAGATACTAGAGATCTCCCACGATTTCGGATACAGTAATTGTTCTCCGAATACGACATTCCGCGTGATACGAGGTATTCGAGTGGACAAGGCGGACGTGAAAGGTTTGGGAGCACTCTCAACATTGCGTAAACGAGACTGTGGACAACGAACAATTTTAAGTCCTGTCGAAGAAGTGTTCTGGACAGTTCATCTTGACAACCGGAAGGGCCCAGACTGAAAAGCCGGCGTGTGGAGAATTGCAACTTCGACATTTCAAAGAGCGCGTATGGATTCAAAGTTCATCGACAGCCGGTAATCAAACAACATGAACGTTCACCAGAGCCAAGGTTTACAACAGCATAACCGACGTGAGATCTTTGCTAGGTTGATTTATGTTTACTAGGCCTCGTTATACGGACCAGCCCAGACTATGCCAACATCGATGTTGCTATTTGCCGTTCTAAACTAATAGTACTAACATATTCCTTCTAGATGTCTGGAAATGAGCTCGCGCTTGAGCAATGAGATTTCTCAGTACCCTCCTTATCTCTTTTCGTACATTGCCTTCTCGACTCAGAGATTTCAATATTGACATAGTCATATTTCTCGATCTTGTCCTTCAGATTCAGTCGTCCTTCAGCATCCAAAGGTGTTAGGCATTTTAATCGCCTTTGCTAGATCGGTTCTGACGGAAACCATGAGCAATTTCAAGCAAACAGTTCTTGCTCTTATGTCATGTGCGCTTGTTTCTAACAGTCAGGGCTATTCTTCTAGACCGTTACCATAGGACCATTTCTTGCCTATCGGTAATCGGAATCTTTTATGAAACAGACAGTAAGGTGGTTTCAGTTCCTTGAGAAAGATAGACAACCAACCATTCGCTCAGGTCCTTATGCTGTCTTCGCACCAGGCCGTCAACTATGTAAGTTCCGCCGCCTGCAGCACAGCAGCTTCTTAGTGGCTGGAAGGGGGTAGTGAATGGTCGCGAGCTAGTCCCGTTACACCCCAGTCCTCTCAGCCTAGCAACAGCGTACCCCCACGTGATTCACTGTAGGTCTCCTCTGCCATAGCAACAGGTAGCACCTCACCGGGCACCCTAGGGACCGCCTCCGCACGAGAGCACGAGCCTATTCCTGACGACCGTGCACCAGACAGCTCCCAAAGCCTGCCTCCATATGAACCCCGAAGCCCTGTGCTATTCCAGCTCCTTACCTTTGGCTAGAACTTTTGCCTCAACCTCAACCTCAACTGGCTTTCAGATTTGAACCATTTTCGGCTCTTTCTCCCTCTAGCTTCAAGCTTCCTGCACCTACGACTCTGTGCACCCACATCAAAACCTTCGACTCACCCTGCACTCACGGTGTCCAAGATACCTTCTGGTACTCACTCCTCTGCACCATCAGTGCTCACGGTTCGTACTGCCAGCCCCTTTACTAACTTCATCTCATCACTGACACGTCTTTAGATAGTCTGAAGACTTTCAAGACATCTGTGTCTACTCACCTAGTCTCCTCATCATCTGTACAGACGACAACAATGTCTAGATCTTCCACTCGTTCCGCCCTCGGTGTGACTACCGGCAACATCATCAAGAACAAGGAGGCCTCTAACGACAGCCTCCACAAGGTCGCCATCCCTAACATCAAGTTCAACGCTGGCTCAACCGACTACCTCCACAAGGTCGCCATCTCTAACATCAAAAACGGCTCTGCTAAGGCTCTCACCAAGACTCAGAAGGCCAAGCTCAAGAAGCAAGAGAAAGTCGCTAAGAACGAGCGCGCCAAGTTGATTGCTGAGCAGCAGAAGCAAGAGGGCCCGCGTTCTGCCTCCACTTCGAAGTCGCCTAAGCCATCCATTCCCCCTGATGGAACTTCTTCCTCTAACGTCATGAAAAAGTCAGATGATAACGCCAATTCATCGAGTCTGTCCACCATTTCAGAGCCCGGTCGCCCGGTAAAGACTACAACTGCCTTCGCTATGCTCCCTGACGAGGAAGAGTTGTCTCCCCGCGCCAAGAAGATTCTTGCCGAGAAGCGCGAGAAGGAGCTCTTCGAATCGGGTGTTGGTGTGGTTGTGAAGGCGAAAACCCCGAATATTCGCAAGCATGATCCTATCAAGAAGGGTCGTCAGGCGCTCACTGCGGATGACAAGGAGAAGTATCCGGTGCAAAAGGCTGCCGCAGATCTTGTCTACAAGCGCCAGAATAACTCCATCCCCATGAAACGGGTGCCACAGAAGCAGACAACTCGCAACCCTATTCATCGTCGCACTGAAACGACCAAGGACGCGAGCCCGCGCGGTGACGCCGCCGTACTGGGGGTCGCAGGATTGACGGAGGTTGTTCTTGACATCAACTGGTCTCAAGACGGCAGTCACTATACTTCATCCGATCGCGCGATGACCGCCACTTCATCGGAATCTGGCAACGAGGAAGCTCCTCCACTGGCTGTCAGCGTGTTTTTACAGGCCGACGATGATAAGCCTGTCATTCCTCATGACACCACCGATACTGCAGACAACCTCCATGAGCACAATGTCCCAGACACCTCATCTGAGTCTGAGGACCTCCCAGACGACAAGGTTGACGAAGCCAAGATCGACCTTCCCATGACCCCAATCAAACTTCCTCAGATTACAGTCATTGCGCCCACGCCGGTCTACAATGACGACGTTTCCATGGAAGGCTCGAATAATGGTTTCGCGGTGGGAGATTACGGCGACTCTCCCCCACTTCGTAACTTCCCATCTGGTTTCGCGAAAGCCACGATCCTCTCTCCACAGAGCAAGGAGTCCAATGGAAAACTCCTTGAGGTACCTGCTGATGACACGAACACTTTCGAATGGGCTTTCGACCAGGACGGTATGCTAAACAAGGTCTTCAAGCAAGAGCTCGACTTGGCATCAGATCCCAAGGTTTGCGACCAAGGTGTTGTTACTGAGGTCCTGCTTCCATTCTCTACCATTCAGAATGATGAGCAGCTAGAAAAGCATCCTAACCCTCAGCAAATCGAGATGGCTTCTGCAGAGACTGAGGTCTGGGACGTTGCTTTCACGCTTGAGGACAACACTGACGATGTTGCTACAACTGAGTCTGGTCCCGAGCTCGCAAAAATGACTTCCGAGAAGCCGGTCATGGAAGCCACTGAGCCACCATCGTGGGTTTCCAGCTTCTTGTCACTTCCGAATGCGACTTGCTACCCTCCTGCACTCACCCGTGATCAGGAGCATGAATTGGTCATGGCGCATGTCACTCCACTCTCCATCCCCGTCTCAAAATCCAAGCTCTCCAAGGCTGAGAAGAAGGCCACGAAGGCTTCCAATGCCGCTACTACATCCCCAGAGCCTCCGGTTGTTGAACCCATCGTGCCCGCGGATCCTACGATATCTGAGACACCGCTCGACAATGGCAACGAGCAGGTCGATACCGAGACCTCTCCTCTCAAGGATGACAAAATCGCCCTTTCAGTGGAGTCTGCGGCTGACAACTACGTCGCCCATATCCTCGCTTTGCCAAATGGTGACGGCCAGACTGCCGCCGAGCGCGAGTTGCATGAGCGCCTTGTCGCTGCTCATGTCGCACCACTTCGCCTACCAGTCTCCAAGATCCGAAAGCCTAAGGCTAAGAAGCTTCCCCCAGCTTCTCCTGTCGAGGAACCCGCCGCCCCCGAGACTCCAATTGACGAGGTCTCAGAACTGACTCTGAACGACGAGCCCGAGCCAGAGC